>OY757926.1:15133429-15410929 GCA_963585895.1 Sepioteuthis lessoniana
ACCAACCCCTCCGCTCGGGCAGGATATGACACAAGGTCAATTTTAAAGCGGAGTTTAACAGGTTTGAATTCAGAGTTTTCCTTCTCCTAGACTAGTCGCCTCACCAAGGCTGAAGAACCTAGTCTGCCCTACTATTTACCCATAGCTGGAGGGAGAACATTTGGATTCATACCTTTCCCAAGTGTATTAGTGCTATGTGAAATGCAATCTCCATTATGCTATATATATGTGTGTGTATGTGTGCGTGTGTGTGTATAAAAAGAAGTAAAGAAAGATGAAGGTCATTAGCAGACCCCTGCCGAAACCGTGTTTGACAATTAACTTGGAATTAAGAAAAAGCATTTATGACCCTTCCCCAACCATTGCTTTGTAAGGAACTCTATGATATTCACATAAGACGCCCAAACACATTACCAATCATTTTATCATTTGAAGAGTGTCTTCAGTTTCCTGAAACACGAATGGTTTATATATCATCATCAGCATAATCAAGTCGAGCTAACAGTGCCGAGTTCCCTGATTCTCTCTCTCTCTCTCAGCACCCGTCCCTATTATCCATAACTCCTAGTAGGTCCTTCAAACTAATTCCAGTGACTATACATAATGAAAGTCTTTCCTAGTTTGGTTTAGTTTCTTTGTTTAATGGCATATCAACTCTTTTTAGGTTATTTAATGCCAAAGCCATTCTCCTAGAATAACAGTAGTGGTACTATTTAACCCATAACTCGGAGGATAAGGGAGTTCATACCTTTCCCAAGGGTATTTGCCCGAAAGTTAACGTAATAGCGCGACTGGAGTACGAACTCGCGTACTACAATTCCGCAGTGCATCGCTTTAACCATTACACCACGAGGACACCCCAAAGTCTTTCCTAGTAAGTAAACACTGGCGTTTTATTTTATCGGATAGGTCTGACTTTTACGTGACCGATACCCTATTGATAACTGTCTATGCCTTAACTAATCGCGTACTGGTCATTTTTTGGTGGAGAGACGCTGCATCCGAGGTAGGTGAACTTGCCTTCTAGTTTCAGAGAGCCACCATTTAGAGTGGAGATATTGCCTCTGATTAAAGGTCATGAACTCCGTTTTGTCTGCGTTTACAAGGAGGACTATGCCGTCTGATGCCCGCTCCAGACTAATCGGTAGAAATTCAATTTAGGCAATAGTATTGACCGGAAACCCTATGTCGTCAGCGGAGTCAGCGTCAGTAATAGTTCGAGCAGGGTACCGTCTGCTTCATGCTTTAATCATTATATATACGAGGATCATTAAATAAGTTATAATAAATTATTTTGTCTCATTATTAATCGTTTTGGCCTTTTTGTAATATTCTTATTGTTCTCATACGATGATCATTAAATAAGTTTCCAGACTTTTTTCGTATGGGCACTTTTATTGATAGTACTCACATGAAACTCTATTCCCCTTCGAAGTAATCTCCTCCAGCTGCAATGCACTAGTTGTACCGTTCCAACAACTTCTGCAAGCCCCCATGGAAGTTCTCTTGTGTGAGCGTGTCAATGACCTTCGTCACAGCCTCTTTCATCTCCTCAATTGTCTCATAACAACAGCCTCTGAGCTTAGGGAATAAGCAAAAGTTATTGGGAGCAAGGTCTGGACTATAGGGAGGCTGAGGAAATGTCTTAATTCACATTTATTCTCCTATTATTGTCTCAGCGACTGAATTAATACCTTGAATAAGATGTGGAAAACCCTAATCACACAGATCAGTGAAAAATATATTATTTACTTAAATGCCGTGGACTATTTCCGGGAGAACAGAAAGGATATCTCAAGGGAACAAAAGAAATAGACGCTTTCCCCAATATAAACCAACACATACTCAAGGAAGTATATACAAAGCAAAATATGTAGTCATGATATGTATAGACTACAAAAAGGCCTAGGATATGGTCACGCAAACTTCGATAGTAGAATGTCTGGTTGGTTGTTTGGTGTTGGGTTTTATGGCATATCAACCTTTGTAGGTTCTTTAACGCCAAATACATGTGGATGTAAATAATCAGTTCTATTTCAAACAATTCAGTTTAGCATGAGTACACAGTTTAATTGTCAAAAACATTTCTATTTCAACCTATTCAGTTTATTCAGTTATATATAACAATTCAGTTTAGAGTAAATACAGTTTCAATGTCAATAATAGTTTTATTTCGAATAATTCAGTTTAGCATTAGCACGCGGTTTAAATGTAAGTACGGTTTAATTGTCAAAAACATTTCTTTTTCAAGCTATTCATTTTAATCAAACAATTTAGTTTAGCATAACTATGCCGTTAGTTCTATTTAACCCATAGATAGGACCCTATCAGGTGCTACCACGCCGGGCCAGAGTGGACCCGGGAGCAATGGCAATGAAGGGGTGCTCCATATTCCCCAAAGCCCCAACATTACTGGGACCTCACCATCAGACTGTTTAGTGTCATATGTAGGACACTAATTGGGGGGGGATCTTGCCCCTCGGCAGAGGTGCAGTCAGTGCATTCTACAGCCCTAGCCGACTGGGCAATACACAGTTAAATGTCAAACAATTTTATTTCAGATAATTCAGTTTAGCATAATTACACATTTTAGACATCAAAACAGTTCTATTCTACAGGCCCCAGCCGACTGGGTAATAGAATGTCTGAAAATGTTCAAAATATACAACCAATATCCGGTTTGTCAGAGGGAAAACTCAGGAAAACACCCGGCGAAAGGGCTTATTGGTTATCTGATGTTTGTTAGCTGATGTTAATCATGGAGACTCAAAAGGATGCAATAATTTGCCTCAAAAATTTGTCACGTTAATCTGTTGAAGCGCAGATATCTCAACAGCATAATACCTATTATTTATTTCATGATATTCAACCATAACAACGGAGGGGAGTTGACGTATACATGTTTAACTCGTTAAAAGCATATGCGTGGCAAGATACTTATCTCAACGCTGTTATCACGGATAATGTTCACGGATAATAAATAATTGGGCGGAGTTTTCTGAGACCATTCCGTCTTATTTTGGGAGAGTTCACAGCGTTAATTGGACGGATGCATGAAAAGGTGCAACAAATACTGCCGACCAAAACTAAAGTTTCGGCTGTTCCTTTAATTCGGGAAGAAAACAAGCAACAAGAAAATTGTGAAACACAGATTTCAACTCAGCATTGGTTGTCGGAATGAAAGTACTTGTTTGAATTGTGGCAGCACAAATCGTCCAGAACATATGTTGTATACTCATATACACGCAGATGTACCAGAAACATAATCAAACATAATGAAGAACTTCAATGAACGAACGAACACCCTTCTTTATAAAAATATACCTCTCACACTTTATTCTGAAATGGGTTGATGTTTCTTGTGTGTGAGAGGTGACTTGGAGACGGGGACAGACTGCTATATATCGACCCAATGTTCTGACCATAGCAGCACTTCTTTCGCTTTCTATCTGGGCTGCTCAACCGGGGGTCACTGAAGGCCACAAGCCAATCAAACATAATGAAGAAGTTCAATGAACGAACGAACAAACCTCTTTATAAAAATATACCTCTCACACATTATTCTGAAAAGGGTTGATGTTTCTTGTGTGTGTGAGAGGTGAGTTGGAGACGGGGACAGACTGCTACATATCGACCCAAAGTTCTTACCATAACAGCACTTCTTTCGCATTCTGGCTGGGCTGCTCAACCGGGGGTCACTGAGGGCAGCAAGCCCTCAGTCTGCAAGCTGTTCTCACGCTGGCATCTTGTTTCCAACTGACTCCAACTGCAACTGCAACTGGAACTGACTGACCGACATCAAACCGTCTGTGGCACCTGTTTATATTTTTGTTTGACACCCACCTGCTTCCTGTGGACGTACGATCTGCCACTACCACCGAATTCAACCACGTCCACAGGTCACGGTAATATTCCGATATCTTCGGCCGGATTCACCTGTTTCGTTGTTCTTCCGCTTATTTACACTGGTGCATCTCTTGATTGACGGCTAGGTTGAGGGTCAATATATAACTCATAGAACTGTTCTTATCGTATGAGAACTATTTCACAGAAATATTAATATGTATTTACTTAACCCCTCCAAACACAAGGTCAATTTTTAGCGGAGCTCAACAGGCTTGAATTAACAGTTTTCCTTCTCCTAGATGTGTCATGATATCATGGTTAAAAAGCTTATTCTGCCGTACTATTTACTCATAGCTGGAGGGAGAATAGTTAGAAAAAGATACATAGTATTCTTAATTGGTAAACCAAAACGTGAAAGACGTGATTTTGGTGTTAGTTTTACTTTGCATCTTGGACAAGATAGGTTAGTCGAGCGCCATTAACATTTATTTCATGAAATTTGGTATTTCTTCAGCAGGTGACTGTTATCTGGCATCCCGATCCGTTCAGCTTATGAAGAAAGCAGTATTGAATTTTTTTCTACTTTTGGGGATGTTATGAGATCCACCCCAAAAGTAGAGACACTTTTAGACCTTGGAGACTTTAATGCCAGAATAGAGAGGTAACATGATACCCAGGGGTTGGGGTTGATCTCCTATGGTATTGGTTTGATGAACATCAATGGTTTATTTCTACTTGGGTTCTGCTGTCACTTTGATCTTCCAATTCGTACTAACTTCGACCATAGCATGAATTTAATTGAATTCATCAAAACATGGCCAACTAAAAGATTTTATCACCAGGAAGAGACTTATTTACTGGTGGATTGATTTTAACGGCATGTTCAAACCATTCAGGGGTATTCTATGCCAAGGTGCCGGGTAATCATACTCATTGTATGTTTGTATTTACGTTTTCGTGGATTTGTTTTTACGAGTTTTTTTTTTTGTACGCTGTTATGTAACATCAAATATTCATATATAATAATAACAATAATATGCAGGTTACTGGGTGAAAGAGACGAAGCGATCAATCACATAATAAGCGAATGCAGCAAATTAGCACAAAATGAGTATGAGACTAGACACGACTTGGTGGGCCTAGTGATTCACTGGGAACTGTGCAGGAAATTTAAATTTGACCATCCGAACAAATGGTAAATGCACAATCCAACATCTGTCCTGGAGAATGACACACACAAACTCCTCTGGCATTTTGACATACAAACGGATCACTTAATCTCGGCCAGACGACCAGACCTTATAATCAACAAAAAATGAGAACTTGCAAAATTGCGAACTTAAACTGTTTCGGTTGACCACAGAGTAAAATTGAAAGAAAGTGAAAAGAAGGATAAATATCTCGACTTTGTTAGAGAATTGAAAAAACTGTGGAACATTACAGTGACGTTTATAAAGTGTTTACTGGTACTCTTGGTACAGTAACCAAAGGATTGCTACCGGGACTGGAGGACGAGTGGAGATCATCTAAACTACTGCATTACTGAGATCAGCCAGAATACTGGTCTGCTGGAAAAAACCCATTATACACAAGTTCACAAAAAATCTGTCTTGCAGACATAGTTAAAGAGAGTCTCTGTGGCATAATGGCAAACTTCTTTATCATTAAAGGTTTTCGTACTATAGTATTCATCTTTATCGTTATTGCTAGTTCCTCAACGTTTCGGCCGATATGTCCTCCAACCTTCTTCAAGTGTTTGTCGAACTCAGGATGCTACACGGAACTTCGAACTACGTCCTTTATTGAATCCACAGGGGCCGCCAGTTATGATTCCCTTAACCATAACCGGGTACAAGTGTTAAGAATCCCAGTATCGTTACTCGCCGGCAGTCAGGATTGAACCAGCAACCTCCAGATGATTGTCTCCTTTGGGAAACAATGCCTATGACTGTTACGCTGTGTGTCCAGCTGGACAATTTAGATTGAATTTTTGCGTCTTATAAACTTAATCTTCTTACATGACTAGGATTACTACTATTATGTATGATTTTTTACCTGTGTCCATTTTCAGATTTTTTAAAAATCTAACCTTTTTAATTATCGGTTTTCATACTGTATTCATCTCTATACTTGGTATACTCAGCAGGTCACTGTTGCCCAACATATGTGCTGATTCCTTAGGGCGTCTAATTATCCAATGTTCGTCTCTATCAATAATTTCAACTTCGTCCCATAAGGGTGGATGGTTTCCCTTTTCCTTCCATATATGGTCTGCCATACCCGACTTTTTTAATCTCACATCGTACTCATCATCATCATCATCTTCATGTCGTGCCGCTAGCACGGATATCCCTGACCCTCTCTCGCCACTTCTCCCTATCGTTCGTCGCCTCTGGCAGGTCTTCAGGGCTATATCCTGTATCCTCACCGAGCTGCTGTATGTATGTTCGAGCTGGTCGTCCTGCTCTTTCTCGGCCATATGTGGGGGTCCATAGGAGTAAATCACTTATGAGCTCGTCTCTGCTTCTCCAGCAGTGTCCTGCTTGTCTGGTTCGTCTAACTTTGATAGTTTTCAGGGGGGGAGGCAGGTGGCCGTATAGTTGGTGGTTTGTGAGGTGTTGCCGCCGGGACTTATTCAATATTGCTCGGAACATTCTTGTGTAAATGCCGTCTTGCTTCTTCCCCAGCCGTTTTGTCAGCGTCCAACTACTGCATCCATACAGCAGTATCGACACAACCACCGCCTGGAAGTAACTGTGTTTCATTTTATCGGTCAGGTCTGATTTCCATTTGACCGATAGTTTATCAATGGCTGTCCATGCCTTCGTTATCCGCGTGTCGATGTCTTTTTCGGTTGATGAGACACTGCTTCCTACGTAGGTGAATTTGTTTACCAGTTTCAGAGAGGTTCCGTCCAATGTGGAAATGTCGCCTACTTGATTAAAGCACATATATTCAGTTTTGTGTGCATTTGCATGGAGGCCAATGCCTGCAGCGGCTTGTTCCAAACTATGCAGTAGTCTTTCGGCTTGGTTTGGTGTATTTGCCAGTATCGCTATGTCATCGGCGTAGTCGGGGTCGGTATACCTTCCAATGTTCTTCTACCCTAACTTTTAGTGGGCAACCTGTCATGCCTTTGTATATTTTATCACAACTGCAAGGGATGGAGTAAACACAGTTCTTGATCATGTTGAATTCCGTTGATGGCTTGACCCGGAAGAGATACCCCTTGAGAGCTGAAACATTTGTGAATATTGTCCTGATGTTATATGGACTAAATATATTTTGGATTCTTTCTGCTAGTCCTTTGACATAGGGCAGACATACCCTGGTGAGTTTTCGTGTATTGTCCTCTATCCTCCCATCCAGGTTTCTTGGAGCCGATGTTATGGTCTCTGGGTAATTGTCACGATGGAGGATGTGTCTCAGACTAATCATTTCTTCTTGATATGCATCAGTATCGCTACAAATAGTTTTTCCTCGTTGTTGTAAGCAACGTACTATTCCTTTCTTTACCGTATATGGATGATGAGAGGTGAAATTGAGGTACTATGCGGTGAAGGTGGGCTTACGGTACACAGATGACCTGAATCCTAGCTCTTTGCGTGTTTCTAATACATCTAGGAAGGATAATTTGTTATCTTGCTCTTTTTCCAAAGTGAACTGTATCGATGGTCAGATTGACTTCACATAATCAAGTAAAGTCTTAACACCATCCTGATGAGGCTAGAGAATTGATATGTCATTTATGTATTAAAGCCACATTGATGGCTTTAGTGTTGTAGACCCTAATGCCATGTCTTCGAAGTATTCCATGTATATGCAGGCCAAGACTGCTGACAATGGTGAACCCATAGCTAGTCCTTCTTGTTGGTATATATCAGATCCCATCCTGAGGTAGGTTGTCTCCATACAGAAAGTTAACATTTCCATTAGATTATCTATCGGGATGCAAGTGCGTTCTTCCAGCAAGTGATCTGCAGCCAGTTTATCCTGCACCACAGCAAGTGTCTCATTAGTAGGTAACTTTGTGAACAGACTTAGTACATACAAGCTCCCCATGTAAGTTAGAATGAATGGGAGCATCACGGATTCTCTCCACAAAGTGGGCTGAGTTCTTAACATATGATGAGGACTTAACGGTTAGTGGGCTGATGATCTCCACAAGGAAGCGGCTCAATGGGTGACATGCTGAAACTCGGTTGCTGACAAAGAATACCATCTTTATGTATTTTTGGTAGGCCATGATGTGGTACCTTACTTTAATGTTGAATTAGCTGTCTGTGTTTTATTTGTGGTGTGAGATCTTTGTTTTTACTGTGGATCTGTGACAACTTCCTTTCCATCTTCAGGGTCGGGTCCTTCTTTACTTTACAATAGCCACCATTGCCAATCAAGTCCGCCATTTTGTTGGCGTATTCCAACCTATCCATTACTACGGTAGCATTGCCTTTGTCCGCTAGGAGGATTATGATACTGTTATCATCCTGTAGCGATTTGATGGCTTGTCTCTCCGCATTTGAGATGTTTGGTTTCAGAGTCTTTGATTTCTCAAGTGCTTGTCTCACCTTCCATCTTAGCTCATCAGTCCTCGCCTTGGGAATTTCTAAGGCTGCATCCTCGCTTTGAGCTATTAGATCTACGTGAGGGATCTGCGTGATGGTAGTGGCGAAGTTGAGACCTTTGTTTAGTACTGACTTTTCAGGAATAGCTTGCTGTCGCTTTCTGGTGTTGATAACGGCTTCCCCTGCTGAGTAATGGGCTTGGATTTTCAAATTGCAGGTTTTCATCTTCCCCAACTTCGTAATTTGGCACGCCTTGACCATATGAAATTCCTGTTCGTATGATTTATCCAGATTAAAAAAAAGAATATCTGAATATGAGCACAGCTAAAAAATCAAACATAATAGAAGTACTCCTAGTCATGTAAGAACATTAAGTTTATAAGACCCAAAAATTTACTCTAAATTATCCAGCAGGATACACAGCGTAAGGTTATTGGCGTTGTGTAACATATTGACCCTGGCCAAGCTGTCAAAATAGGAAATGCACCTGTGTAAATAACAGGTGCATCCGGCCGAGGAATATCAGGACATAACCTTGGCCGTAGACGGGTTGAATTGAGTGCGAAATTGTGACGCTCACAGGAAGAAGAGTGGACGTCAAATTATTATATAACTCGGTGCACAGGAAGTTCAATCAGTGGGAGATAAGATGCTGGAATGAGGAACATGTCCCAGAGAGGCTAGGCCCCCAGGTCCCCGGTTGAGCAGCCCAGGAGAACAGGAAAGAAACGCTGTTATGGCCATAAAAGCGGGGGTCAATATGTTGCAGTTCTGTTCAACCTCCAACTCACCTCTCACGCTGTAAAACCTTTAGTAACCCTTTCGAACCCTTTCAAATAAAGTGAGAGGTATATTTTTCTAAAGAACGGTGTCGCTCGTCTTTATTGTGTCGTCGTTATGATTCTGCATGCATATGTAGATGTATTATGTGGCTATACAGCAGTTGGTTGCCTATGCTTTAAGGAGACAATCATCTGGTGGTTGTACGTTCAATCCTGACTACAGTAGTTCGAAGTTCTGTGTAGGTTCGCGAGTTCGACAAACACCTGAAGAAGGCCGAAGGACATATCAGCCAAAACTTCGTGGAGATAACAATAAAGATGAAGACAGTAGTTCGAAATCCCTTAATGATAAAAATCATCAAGCTTCATCTCAGAAATTAAGACAACTAGTTGCTAACATATAAGACCGTGACATTATAGGTAGTGAGTTCGAACTGTAGTCATGCTTCAGCTTTCACTTGCGAAGTAATACTCTTTGTTAAAGCTTGAACTCTCTTATCCCTTCATCTATGGGTTAAATAGTATCACCGTTATTCTATAAGTGTAATTTTGATTTTAAATAACCCATGAAGGTTGATATGTCATTAAACAAAGAAACCGAACTAAACCAAACCAAATTGACGTAAGCATTTGTTTAAAGACAATTATAGATTGATTAGACGAAGTGTTGATATGAATTGACACATTATTGGGCTTTCTATTTAGCGGACACTTTCTCGCTTCCCGAGATTGAATGTGACATCTGAATAATTCACTTGTTTCATGTTAGACTTAAATCTTAGATACTGAATCCTTCATGTTTAAGTAACTTTATGATATTCTTCCTGATTACACCGGTAGATATTTTACTGGAACCTTTAAGAATATATAAACTATTATCACTGAATTACGCAGTATCTTCACAATAAACTATTTTCCAATTATTTTATGAAGTAAATAAATTCCAATTAAATCAAATATCTTGGTTCCGACGAAACTTTTGATTAGACATTAAAATTTGTTGGTTTTTCTTGAACAAGATCGTTTCCTTTTTGAATAATAGAGACACTCTATATTATAAACACACGAACGAAAAATACAAACACACGTACACATATATATTCTTAAGGACCTGAGAGTCGTTAGATTGGGTGAACGAAACGTAATGAAAAAAAATGTGGATAAAATTGTAGTTTTAGCACGAGGTTCCCAATTAATCTACGACTTCTCATCCCAGACACTGGCCGCAATTATAAATACTGCTCAAATGGGTCTGTAATATTTAAGTATAAATATCGTTCTCAAAAATATTCTTTCAATATTCCTCGAAATCATCCGTAACTAATAAAAATGAGACAGGAATTCCCCAAAGAACCAAAGACAATTTTAGAAAATTTATCTAACAGGAATTTTTATTTCACCCAAATCCGAATGAAAATAAAAAGGATAATGAAGACTAAACATGAATATCAAACAATTTAAACATTTATTTTCTTGGGATGATGTATGCAGAGGGGATGTATAGTGTGAAAATAACATGATTAAAGTAGAGGATTTATAGTCTTTTATCTATATCATTAACCGGGCCATTGAGTAGAGTGTTCGCAAATGGTCCAGGAGACCGGAGTTCAATCCCAGGTCGAGTCATACCAAAGACTCAAAAAAATAGTACTTGATGACACCTATCAGCATTATAAGGTAAGGATAAAGGGTAAAATGGAGCAATCCAGGGAATGGAGTAGCGCCCTCCCTATACTTCGGTGTAGTAGCTATTGAAAAGAGAGCCTTCGGGTCACCTTTGACTATGGTCACCAACTTTACTTATTCATATTTACCCACCCCTCCACTCGGGCAGGATATGACACAAGGTCAATTTCGTAGCGAAGTTTAACAGGTTTGAATTCAGAGTTTTCCTTCTCCTAGAGTAGTTGCCTCACCAAGGCTGAAGAACCTAGTCTGCCCTACTATTTGCCCATAAGAGGAGGAAGAATAATTGGATTCATACCTTTGCCCAAGGGTATTAGTGCTATGTGAAATACGATCAGTCTCGTCCAGGATTTGAACTTGTGTCGCCGTGTCCATTTTCTACGACGATTATACCTCGGGCACCTCCACCAACTTTACTTATTTGTATTGTTGGTGATTTCATAAACGTCTTTCTTTTCTTTTCGTTTTTTTTTCTATTCAATTGTTTTGTTTGAATTGCACAGAGGACAATCTTTTTACTTATATCTTTTTAAGAGTCAGTGTTCAGTGCTTATTGGCAATATAGATTTGGTTATTTCAGGGTGTATTTTGGGACTTCTTTTCTCTTGCCTTTTTTTTTTTTTCTCCTGGTTTCTTCACTTAAGAACTAAGGTGGTTGTTCGCGGTGGGTGAGTTGGCTATGTCGGTTCTTTCCCACCGTTGGCATTTTTCACATGTGTTTCTTACGGGTAGCAGTGGAAAAGTCAATTCTTCCGTCAGCCTTTTTGAGCTCCCGAGTTTTCGTAACGTGTCGCGTGGCCACTTTCATCCAGCCGTCGACATTCCTTTTCAGATCACATTATCAATTACATCTTCTCTAATGACGAATCTAAAGTTTCGTCGATACCCTGTGAGACGAACACTATGTCCCGTAACAATATGTGTATGTGTATATATATGTTAACATATGTACGTATATATATATATATATATATATATATATATATATGCGTGTGTGTGAGTGATAGTATGAGTAAATTGTCGTCTAGACTAAGGAAAAATGAAAATAATACAAACATCTCACTTTACCAGATATATTTACCAAAATTACATTTGCCCAGTCGGTTGGGACTGTAGAATACACTGACCTCATCTCTGCAGAGGGGTAAGAACCCCCGCCAACGAGTGCGCCCAGATATGACACGAAACAATCTGATGGTGAGCTTTGGGGGAATGCGGAGTATCCCTTTATCGCCATTGCTGTCAATCCACTCTAGACCGGAGTGGTAGCACCTGATAGGCCCTATCTATGGATTAAATAGAACTAAACTGCACACTTTTGTTAACTGAATTGTTTGAAATAGAACTGTTTGACTAAACTAAATAGCTTGGAATAGAAATGGTTTTGACAACTAAACTGTGTACTTACATTAAAACTGCGTATTTATGCTAAAATGAATTGTCTGAAATGGAACTGTTTTTGACATTGAAACTGTACTTACGCTAAACGAAATTGTTTAATATAGAACTGTTTTGACATTTAACTGTGTGTAAACCAAATCTATACTTATTCTAGAATAAATTGTTTGAATTAGAACTGTTTGACTAAACTGAATAGCTTGAAATAGAAATGTTTTTTGACAATTAAACTGTGTACTCATACTAAACTGAATTGTTTGAAATAGAACTGATTATTAGTATAAAATGGATTTGACACTGAATACCATATAAAAGGCGATATGCCGTAACCCCCCCCCAAAAAAAAAAAATTACATGGAAATATCGGATACAATTAATGAGATTTATTCAAAGAAATCGACATTGAATTAAACCATTAAAAACAAATTTAGTCTCGTTCTAACCATTATGTTTTAATGGTGGTTTTAAATTCCATCTATTGCCCAGTCAGTTGGGGCTGTAGAATACACTGACTGCAACTAAGAACCCCCCCTAACGAATATCCTGGATATGACACTAAACAATCTGATGGTGAGGTTCCAGCAATGCTGGAGCTTTGGGGAATGCGGAGTACCCTTTCATTGCCATCGCTCCCAGGTCCAATCTGGCCCGGAGTAGTAGCACCTGATAGGGCCCTATCTATGGGTTCAATAGAACTAAAGAAATACGTATGCTAAACTGAATTGCTTGAAATAGAAATGTTTTTGACAATTAAACCGTACTTATATTTAAACTGCGTGCTTATGCTTAACTGAATTATTTGAAATAGAACTGTTTTTCGACATTAAAACTGTATTTACACTTAACTGAATTGTTACATATAACTGCTTGAATAGTTTGAAATAGAAATGGTTTTGACATTAAACTGTGTACTTATGCTAAACTGAATTGTTTTAAAAAGAACAGATGATTTACATAAAAATGGATTTGCCGTTAAATAACCAATAAAGGTTGATATGCCATAAAACCCAATAAACCAAACCAAACCAAATTCCATCTAAGACTGCTCGAAGAATCTCTTTTATTACTCGACTTCTCAGACAATCTATGGCTCACTAATATAAGCATTTGTTTAAAGACCATTACAGGGTGATTAGATGAAATGTTGATATGAATTGACACATGAATTAACTTTCTATACAGCTGGCACTTTCCGGCGGTCCGAGATTGAATTTTACATCGAAATAATTCCCTTGTTTCATGTTAGTCTTAACTAATATGACACCTTCATCTATAAGTAACTTTATGATCTTTCAGATCATATCGGTAGATCATTGATTTTATTTATCCTATAGTATTTTTAAATAAAATAAAATCCGGGTCGTGGTGAAATATCACGAGGAAGGTGAACATTTACTTGATAATTTGGCGAAAGATTAAATCATATGACGTAAATTTTGTCACGAGACTTATTCAAATGATGTCTTAAAACACAAAATGTCATAGTATTTAGAGTGAATATACAGACATGTTCCTATGCAACAAGCTTGGCGCGAAAATAAGCCCGCATAAAGAGAACCAATATTATCAACAGACTCACATGTGTGGTGCACATTAGTTTGGATAATAGACATAAAATACTGTTATATAAAATATCACATGGATTTTAGGTTCATTCCTAGTGACCCCATGTGCTTTAACAAGCTGTCACGTTGTGATTAGTAAACCGGGCAGCGTGTCAGGGCAGTCAGGTTCAACAGGTGTGTAACCGGAAGGAGACCACGTGATAAGAATCAGGCGGGCAGATTAAGACAGATGCAAAGAATCGGGAGTCGAGCTAGAGACACGCAGCCAATCAGAGGCGTCTTGGACCTCTCTGACGATGCGCTTGCAAGGGGGTGCAAACGTTGGCACCCCCTGATTTACAGAAGAAGGTATGAGGCAAGAAGAAGTCCCCTCTCTGAGTATACGTCTCTCCATATATCTTTCAAACTAATAACAAACTGTGGGCCTTTTTGGAGAATAAAATTGAGAGATATATTTTTTATAAAGAAATGTGTTTCGTTCGTTCATTATCTTTGGTTATGTTCCCCGTTGTTCATAAAGACACAGCTGAGTATACAACTATGCTTTCATTCACCCCGTCCTGAATATGGTAAGATATTGGTCTGGGGAAAAAAGGCAATGATACAATTATTGTGTATAATACGCGTCGCTACATTTTGAGCTGAAACACTTGCAAAACAGTGCGCCTTTTACAAAAATAATTACGGTATACAAATCATTTGTATCTTTATATCTTGCATGAGATTTTAATCCCGCTTGTCTTTCACAAATCAATCCACAATTAGTAGACGGTTGTGAAATACAGCACGAACGCAAAATTTGGTTTTCAAATTAGTCCTCAATTCCCTTAGATGATCAACGCGCAACTTTTCAAATTTACTTATTCCCTTGTGGTTTCCAATCTTCTCTTCATTTCGGTCGATGCTACTGTGTTCAGAAGAGAATGAAGAGAACTTAATAGCTATAAGGCTAGAAACCCTGTCATTTGAGACAACAATTTTAGCTACTGAAATTTACTTTCTGTGCAACATTTATTCGAGCACCTGATTTTAACAGCATCTCAACCAGCCTAGGAGTATTTCATGTCAGGATGTTACGGAATTTCATTCATAGGACATTCTTATCAAAATCTTTTGTGTATTAAGATTTTTGTACCCATTTATATGATATACCGGACATTGGCCTAGCGGTTAGAGTGTTCGCCAATGGCCCGGGAGACCTGGGTTCAATCCCAGGTCGAGTCATACCAAAGACTCAAAAAATGGTACTTGATGCCTCCTTGCTTAACACTCAGCATTATAATGTACGGATCAAGGGTAAAGTGAAGCAATCAAGGGAAGGAGTAGCGCCCTCCCCTACACCTTGGTGTAGTAGCAATCGAAAAGGGAGCCTTCGGGTCACCCTCGACTATGGTCGCCAACTTTACTTACTTTATATGATATCAAGTATTCCTATCCAATACAAATGATACACGCACGATTATATGGTGTCAATATAATACTACTAAATACTGGGTGTCTCAATATGCATGGGACCCATGTGACTGCCGAATTATTTCTGCTCACTCAGCATATATATATATATATATATATTTTAAAAAAGGAAGGTCCACGAAGAGATTTGTATTTTTTTAATTTATTCATTTTGTTCTTACATAGGTGTTATATATGTGTATGTTTCCAGCTAGTTGCTTTCGTCAGAAAATATGTGTGACACAAGGCCTTTTTAATGGGGTACTCAATGAGATTTGAACTCACTCTTGTTTCCAGTATAAACGACCCTTGGTTGGTCAAACTGGTTTATATAGGGGTTGTTGTTCCTCTTACCTGGGGTGTGTTTACTTTGGTCTGTTTTACCCGTCTTTGATATTTGATATGTTTATAGTTGTGCGTGTCTGTGTGTGTGTTGGCGTTAGGGTGCTTTTGAGTTTCACTAAAAGCTTTTTTGTGAGTGTAAGTGTGTGTCATGGGGAGTTTTGTGGTTTTAAATTTGCTGGTAGTTCTTTCTCCTTTTTTGGTATATGTATGTATGTCTGTTTTTTCTTTCGTCCGAGAACACGTTTAGCATAAGGTCTAGTTAATGGGTATTAAATGAGATTTTAATTTACTAGTGTTTGTAGTTTGAATGGTTTTTAATTATCTGTGTTTTTGTATATATATATGTATATATATATATATGTTTATTTCCGTTTGTATGTGAGTATGGTTCATGTTTTATTTAACTTAGGTTTGAATCTAACTATAAAGTTTCCTTCCTTTATTTGAAGTAGCATGTAGTTGTTGTTTTGATAGATCGGCAGAATACTAAATTTTTCTCTGCTACATTGTTTTAGGTGTTTTGAAAGATTTAATTTTTTGTTTTCTTCTATTTTGATATGAAGGTTGGGTTCGGGTTCAGGTTTCTTTGTTTAATGGCATATCAACTCTTTGTAGGTTATTTTATGAAGAAGAACAGTAGTCGTACTATTTAACCCATAGTTAGGGGGTTCATTCCTTTCCCAAGGGTATTTGCCCGAAAGCGAACGTAATAGCGCGACTGGAGTACGAACTCGCGTACTACGATTCCGCAGTCCAACGCTTTAACCATTACACCACGAGGACACCCCTCTTGTGAAGTGATGTCCTTGTATTGAGTACCTGTGTTGATCCTATGTATATTTCTTTGCATTCGTTACATTCTATTATGTATACTACGTTTTTGGAGTTGTTTGGTTGGGTGGGTTTTATGGCATATCAACCTTTAGAGGTTATTTAACACCTAATCCATTTTCATGTAAATCATCTGTTCTATTTAAAACAATTCAGTTTAGCATAAGTACACAGTTTAATTGTCAAAAACATTTCTATTTCAAACTATTCAAGCAGTTATATGTAACAATTCAGTTAAGTGTAAATACAGTTTTAATGTCGAAAAACAGTTCTATTTCAAATAATTCAGTAAAGCATAAGCACGCAGTTTAAATGTAAGTACGGTTTAAATGTAAAAATATTTCTATTTCAAGCTATTCAGTTTAGTCAAACAATTCAGTTTAGCATAAGTATTTCTTTAGTTCTATTTAACCCATAGATAGGGCCCTATCAGGTGCTACTACTCCGTGCCAAAGTGGACCTGGGAGCGATGGCAATGAAGGGGTACTCCGCATTCCCCAAAGCTCCAGCACTGCTGGAACCTCACCATCAGATTGTTTAGTGTCATATCCAGGACACACGTTGGGGGGGTCCAACCCCTCTGCTGAGAAGCAGTCAGTGTATTCTACAGCCCCAGCCGACTGAAAATTTGGAGTTGTAGCTTACAGAGTGTCTCAATATAAGAGACCCATATGAATGCTAATTACTGTACTAATAAAATGCTGTGTACTTTTTTGTTTTAGATTTGAAAATAGTATACTATAGCAACTATTAATCCTTGATCATAATGTCTTGGACAAAAGAGGACAAATATTTTGTGTCACTATTTATTTGAAGACAAAATCATTTAAAACTATCTCAAAATAGACGAAAACCATTCATATGATAATGATTTATTATGAGATAAGAAACTCAAAAAAAGTTTGCATGTCCTGGAAGTTGATAGGATAAAAATTTAAGAATCATTGATTTGCTGTCTCTAGCTTAAAGGACGCATTTTATTTTTTACAGGACGTGTTCAAAATCACTGCCATTACGCTTGTCTCAGTAATAAATCGTTATCCTTTTAATGAGTGGGAGAAGAAGCTAGACGGCAATTACACAAGAATGCTGAGAGCAATATTGAACAGGTCCTGGCGGCAATACCCAAAAAGACACCAACTATACGGCCACCTGCCTCCCATCACGAAAACTATCAAAGTTAAACGAACCAGACATGCAGGACGCTGCTGGAGAAGCAGGGACGAGCTCATAAGTGATGTACTCCTATGAACCGCCACATATGGTCGGACAAAAGCAGGACGACCAGCACGAACATACATTCAGCCCTGAAGACCTGCCAGAGGCGATGAACGATAGGGAGAAGCGGCGAGAGAGGATCAGGGATATCTGTGCTTGTGGCACGACAAGATGATGATGATTTTAAAACACCCTGTACATAGTAAGTAAAGTAAAGTTGGCGACCTTAGTCGAGGGGGACCCGAAGGCTCCCTTTTCAATAGCTATTATACCAAGATGTAACGGGGGGCGCAATTCCATTCTCTGGGTTGCTTCATTTTACGCTTGATTCTGATCTTGTAATGCTAAGTTTTAAGCATGGCGGCATCAAGTACGATTTTTTGAGTCTTTGGTATGACTCGACCTGGGATTGAACCCTGGTCTTCAAGACCATTGATGAACACTCAACTCATTGGGCCAAAAGTAGAGTACAAAAGGCAGTAAAAAATAATTATAAAATGGATATAGCGTGTTTATTTGTTCCCTTTACGA
This sequence comes from Sepioteuthis lessoniana, assembly GCA_963585895.1. Classification (NCBI taxonomy): domain Eukaryota; kingdom Metazoa; phylum Mollusca; class Cephalopoda; order Myopsida; family Loliginidae; genus Sepioteuthis; species Sepioteuthis lessoniana. Next base: position 15,151,649 of record OY757926.1, read on the forward strand.
TAAAAGATATGTTCTAATGACAGTTTTGATATCGCGCCTTTATTTTTGATCATATTTACCCAACCCCTCCGCTCGGGCAGGATATGACACAATGTCAATTTTTAAGCGGAGTTTAACAGGTTTGAATTCAGAGCTTTCCTTCTCCTAGAGTAGTTGCCTCACCAAGGCTGAAGAACCTATTCTGCCCTACTATTTTACCCATAGCTGGAAGGAGAATAATTGGATTCATACCTTTCCCAAGGGTATTAGTGCTATGTGAAATGCAATGTCTCGTCCAGGATTTGAACTCGTGTCGCCGTATCCATATCCTGCGACGATAACCATTACACCACGGGCACCTTTATTTTTGATCGACATGATCTTCTAGATTATTGAATGTCTCTATATTGAGAAGGAATGCCTCGGCTTAGCCGTGCATCAGCTCACTGCAATGTGTTTATTACCAAGCAGTGTCTTTATTGCACAGAGCCCGAGGTGGTGTTGTACGGCCATGAGTGAAATGGACATATAATGTTCATAACATATATAACACAGAACATAGGAATCTCGAAACACGAAAAGCACTTACGACTTCTTTGTTCAGGTACGAAACTTTTTATTACCTTTGAGTTTAAAGGTTTTTCGACATAAGGAGAGAGAGGCACAATCTTTCTATTCTGGCTTTTTCATCTGCACCCCATCTCGGGCAACACCTGGCCAAGGCCTCCGCGAGCAAGCGAAATTCAACTGTCTCGTTCGGTGTCCAGTTCTCAACTCTACTAACTTTCTTCAAATTCCCAAATTCCTCCGGTGCGTGACGTCACCCGCACTCTGGAACCCGGTTACTTATCTGGGGCTATTGTGACATCTCTGAGTGACACGCCCGTTCCGCCCCCGCGCGCGTGAACACCTGAGTTAATGTTGCACCTAAGTAACCCATGCACTGTGCTGAAAGGTTCTCAGCCTAACTTAACCCAAAGGCATAAACCGAAATCCCTCGGCCATTATATTACAGTGTTACAAAAGTCAAAGAAAAATCGAACTCAAATTTTAAAGAACTTGACTCTCTCACTGATGGATTTAATGATAATCATTTGTTTGTTACAAGTTACATGGTTTCAAGTAGCAAATAAGAATCCTTCGTGAGCAATTATATGTTTAAGTAACTCAAGACTCCCACAATGAGCGTCCTGTATATGACACTAAACAGTCTGATGGTGAGATCCCAGTAATGCCGGGGCTTTGGGGAATACGGAGTACCCCTTTATTGCTATTGCTCCCAGGTTCAGTCTGGCCCGGCGTGGTAGCATATGATAGGGCTCTATCTATGGGTTAAATAGAACTAACGGCATACTTATGCTAAACTGAATTGTTTGATTAAACTAAATAGCTTCAAATAGAAATGTTTTTGACAATTTAACCGTACTTACATTTAAACTGCATGTTTATGCTAAACTGAATTATTTCAAATAGAACTGTTCTTTGACATTGAAACTGTATTTACACTAAACTGAATTGTTTGACACGGAACTGTTTTAACATGTAACTGTGTGTAAACAAAATCTGTACTTATATTAAACTTATACTTATACTATTCAAGATCGAAATAGAAATGTTTTTCACAATTAAACTGCCTTTACATTTAAACTGCGTGCTTATGCTAAACTGAATTATGTGAAGTTAAACTGTTTTTGTCACTGAAACTGCAGTTTTACCAAACTGAATTGTTACATATAACTGCTTGAATAGTTTGAAATAGAAATGTTTTTGACAATTAAACTGTGTACTCATGCTAAAATGAATTGTTTGCATTGGAACTGGTTATTAACATAAAAATGGATTTGGCGTTAAATAACCTACAAAGGTTGATATGCCATAAACCCAATAAACCAAACCAAACCAAACCGATATTGGGCATTTAAATTGCTTATCCAAAATATTTTTCGAAAGCTTCAGTTGCAAATTTTGCTATGTTTAACAACTGACTTCTACAAAGAACTTGAGTTAAATACAAATAACTTTTACTAAGCTTATTGTTTACATGTGGCACAAGGCCGCATGAACGGGGTACCCAAGGCGATTCGAACTCGCTAGTATAGATTTGCTAGTCTAGTGTGCTGACCATTACACCACTCAAGATACCCATTATAATTTACTAAGCTTCTTGCGTGGATATGGCACAAGGCCATATCAACTTTTGTAGGTTATTTAATCCCAAAGCCATTCTCCTAGAACAGTAGTGGTACTATTTAACCAATAGCTGGGAGGATAAGGGGGTTCATACCTTTCCAAAGAGTATTTGCCTGAAAGTGAACGTAATAGCGCGACTGGAGTAAGAACTCGCTTACTACGATTTCGCAGTCCATCGCTTTAACCACTGCACCACGAGGACACTCCCACTTTATTTTTAATCCACGAAATAAAAACGTTATGTAAATCTGAGACAATAACAAATTTCTTAATAGTCAACCTTTGCAGACTTTATGAAACATACCTCCAAGCAATTCCGATATTTCATTCTAATAATTAGTCGAGTTTCTTTCAACATAAAATATAGGGAGAAATCATGGAATTACCAAACTACGAAGAAAAAAGTATTGAATCACCGACACGAATGACCCCCTATCGAAGGAATCTACATGATATTAGCGGAAAATCTGCCATATATGTTGCCCAGTCGGCTGGGGCTGTAGAATACACTGACTGCACCTCTGCTGAGGGGTTAGACCCAACCAACAAGTGTCCTGTATATGACACTAAATAGTCTGATGGCGAGGTCCCAGTAATGCTGGGGCCTTGGGGAATACGGAGTACCCCTTCATTGCCATTGCTCCCGGGTCCACTCAGGCCCGGCGAGGTAGCACCTGATAGGGCCCTATCTATGGGTTAAATAGAACTAACGGTATACCTATGCTAAACTAAATTGTTTGATTAAACTGAATAGCTTGAAATAGAAATGTTTTTGACAGTTAAACCGTACTTACATTTAAACTGCGTACTTATGCTAAATTAAATTATTTCAAATATAACGGTTTTTTGACATTGAAACCGTATTTACACTTAACTGAATTGTTTAACATAGAATAGTTTTGACATGTAACTGTGTGCAAACAAAATCTGTACTAAACTGAATAAACTGCATTAGAATTGCTTGACTAAACTGAATAGCTTGAAATAGAAATGTTTTTCATTATTAAACTCTACTTACATTTAAACTGTGTGCTTATGCTTAACTGAATTATTTGAAATTGAATTGTTTTAGACGTTGAAACTGTACTTACACTAAACTGAATTATTATATATAACTGCTTGAATAGTTTGAAATAGAAATGCTTTTGACAATTAAACTGTGTACTCATGCTAAACTGAATTATTTTAAATAGAACTGATTTTTTACATAAAAATGGATTTGGCGTTAAATAACCTACAAAGGTTGATATGCCATAAAACCCAACAAACCTAACCAAACCAGCCATATCTGATATTTAGATGGATTTCTTTCTTTGGATCGCAATAAGAAATGACCAAATTTCTTTTCAGCTTTAGATTAAGATTTGCCGGTAAACCTTTGCCAATCAGAAGAAATTTTGTCTTCTACTTTATACTCTTTGTCAACATGGCTTCAATTAGAAAAATCTTACTTGAAGTATTAGGAAACATTATATAATTCCTTGAAGAAGATGAGTCAGCACGGAATGTAACCAAAACAATCGAGTCAGCCGCAGCGGAAATTTGGTACAAATTTAAAAGAAATTGGAAGATCTTGAAAGGAAAAAGGCAACGGTGGACAACGGAAGACATCAAAGCCTCAAAAGAAAAACTTAAAGCAATATATCTTGCAAATAGAAAATGGAGAACCAAGTAAATTAAGAATAAAGTAGGCGGAAACAGGAGTTCATATCTGAGACAGATCTCTCCGAAACAGAATTAATAAAATGGGGTTTAATTACAAGAAAATCAAACGCAAACCAATCCAAACATAAGAAAACAAGACTGCAGTATTCTGAAGAGAAGATACGAGGTGCATATGATAAGTTTCCAGACTTTTTTCGTATGGGCATTTAAAATTGTTGTAGACTCTTGAACATTCAGTATGTTATTGCTATACATCTTATGAGATGACTGACCAATTCTTATGATTTCAGATTCAAAGAAACAGCTACAGCAAGAACTGGAATATACCCTACTAAAGCCTGATTGTCACGGCTGCTGAATTTCAAAAATGCAATCTGGACGTGAGGACACTTTAGAAGAACGATATGCAATAAAATTCTGTTTTAAACTTGGAAAAAATGTCACAGAAAGGTATGGAATGCTTCAGACAGCTTTTGGAGCATCTTGCATGAATCAAGCATCAGTTTTTGAGTGGCATAAGAGATTCAAGGAAGACAGGGAGTCTGTGTGGGATGACAAGAGGTGTGGAAGGAGTAAGGAAGTCAATACACCAGAGTTGATTGGCCAAAGGTTTATGGTTGGGGTTAGGGTTACTATGTTGAGGCTTTAAGGGAGTTCAGAAAGAGATTCCGTCGGAAGAGGCCAGCATTCTTCAAATCGGGTCAGTAGCATTTCCACCAGGACAATGCTCTAGTCCACATCTCTATCCTTGTCACAGACTATTTGACCAAGATGGACATCAAGACAGTTCCTCAGCCTTCCTATAGACCAGACCTTGCTCCCTGTTACTTTTGGTTATTCCCTAAGCTTAGAGGCTGTTGTTATGAGACACTTGAGGTGATGAAAGAGGCTGTGACGAAGGCCATTGACACGCTGACACAAGAGGACTTCCATGAGGCCTTCTAGAAGTTGTTGGGACGGTACAACAAATGCATAGTAACCGAAGGAGATTACTTCGAAGGGGGCCAGAGTTTCATATCTGTACATCAATAAAAGTGCCCATACGAAAAAAATCTGGAAACTTATCGTATGCACCTCGTATCATAAAGTCATTCTTGTTGATGATTCCATAATTTTTTTTTCTTTACTTTTCTATTTCCACCATTTGTTCCTTTATGGTTCTTGAAAAAAGATCCTTGATTATTGATTAAAATTTATTTTGTTTAATTTGCGTTATATTCCATGAAACCAGAAAGTTTGTTGTATGTAGGGAAATTAATAAAACGAAGTTAGGCAACAACACCGCAAGTAACTTTAAGTCTTCCTTCAGACCTTGAAACTTAAATGGGACCTTCGCGCACTTCCTTTCACCGTGAGAATAACAAAACACACAGTCGCTACCCTATAAACTTTAAATGATCAAACAGGAAAAATATAAGGTAAACGACTTCTCACGTTTAAACCACTGCAGCACGAGAAAATTTGCATTTTCACTTCGGCAGCCATTGTATTCCGAGGGTACCACGAATCCTTCCTCGTTGTCTCTTTATCTTCCCCTCTTTATGTCTCGAACCAGAAAAGGAAGAAAAAACCGCGCCTCGAGAACACTCACCGCATATGCACCACGAGAGTCTCGCGTCCTCACGCTCCACCGGTGAGACTCCCTCCGAGCATGAACATATTTGTCTCGCAAATAAATAGGTCTTGTCTCAGATTTCTTCTTGGTTTATTTTTCATTGATTAAAATTAATAAAATAAATGTTTTCTTTGTCAGGAGAGAGTATGTATGTAAGTATGTATGTATGCAACATGTTTTGTTCCTTGTGCTGGCCCATCGGGTGGGACTGTAGAATACACCAACTGCACCTCTGCAGAGGGGTAAGACTTCCCCAATGACTATCCTATTAGGATAATAAAAATCTGACAGTGAGGCCCCAGTAATACCGAAGCGTTGAGCAATACAGAATACCCTTTAAATTCCATCGTTCTCAGGTCCCTTTTGCCAGGGGTGGTAGTCCTATCAATGACTCTAATAGAACTACTTGAAATTTAAATGTGTACTTATGCTAAACTGAGTTGTTTGGTATAGAACTGTTTTTACATTTATATATCTGGAAACAAAACTACTTATGCTAATTGAATTGTTTGAAATAGAATTGTTTGTTCATGTAAGTGTATGTAGACAAATGACTGATGTTTAATTGAATTGTTAATGATACATAGCAATACTTGGAACTGTTACATATACATATGCATGTGGAAACAAAATCAACAATAATGACAAGAGAACACACTTCTTTAGAAAAATATACCTCTCACATTTTATTCGAAATGGTTGCAAAATGGTTGCGAAAGGGTTAAGTGTGAGAGGTGAGTTGGAGACTGAACAGACTGCAACATATTGACCCCAAATTCCTCTGTCTTTAGCAGTACTTCTTTCTTGTTCTGCTGGGCTGCTCAATCGGGGGTCCTGAGGGCTGAGCCCTCTCTGGGAGCTGGTTCTCATTACAGCATCTTATCACCAACTAACTCAACCTGTCTGTGGCACCGGGTTATATAATCGTTTGACATCCACCTGCTTCTTGTGGGCGTCACATCTGCACCCAATTCAACCCGTCCACTGTCAAGGTTATACACTGATATCTTCGACCGGATGCACATGTTATTTACACAGGTGCATCTCTTATTTGACAGCTCGGCCGAGGGTCAATATGTAACAGAACTATTTATCTTTGTTGACACGCTAAATTGAATTTTTCGAAATAGGACCATTTTTACATTTAACTGTTTGTAAACAAAAAAAACTGTAAACAAATTACTCTGTGTAAACAAGAAACTGTGTACTTATGCTAAACTGAATTATTTGAAATAGAACTGTTTTTACATTTTTTTCTGTGTATTAGTATTAGATAGAAATATGTGAAAACCCTTAACTGTGTGCAAAAATAAGCTAAGACTCATTTAAAAATGTTATCTACAAATGTGTTCAGCAATCCTATATCTAATATATGTGTATAAAAAAGATTTGGCATTAAATATATTGCAATTGTTGATATGCAATAAAAACCAATCCAACAAATTCATAAATATTTAATATATACGTATAAAATGATTTGGCATTGAATGACGTACAATGGTTGATATGCAATAAAACTCAACCAAACCAGATTATATATATTTGATGTATATGTATAAAGAGGATTTAACATTAGATAACCTACAATGGTTGATATGCCATAAAACCAAAATCAAATTTCTTGTGCCTCGCCCTTTAGTCAATCTGAAATTTTTTTATCAAAAGGGATAAAAATTGTGTTAATTTTACAATTCGATCCGATTTAAAGGATTTTTTTCTGATTATTCGTATACGCTGAACGGTATAGATATCTATGATGGGTTGATCGCCAATCAAGATTAAAAACATTAGCAGACATTACTTTTGTATCTTCGATTTATTTTTCTCATAAAAAGATTTAGTATTTTTAGTGCCTTGTAATAAAAAATTCTATACAAGAATGTTGAGAGCAATACTGAACAAGTCCTGGCAGCAACAGCCCACAAGGCACCAACTATACGGACACCTACCACCTATCACGAAAACTATCCAAGCTAGACGAACCGGACATGCCGGACACTGCTGGAGAAGCAGGACGAGCTCGTAAATGATGTACTCCTGTGGACCCCCGCATATGGCCAATCAAAAGCAGGACGACCAGCTCGAACATACATGCAGCAGCTATGTGATGATACGGGATATAACCCTGAAGACCAGCCAGAGGCGATGAATGATAGGGAGACGTGGAGAGAGAGAGTCAGGGATATCCGTGCTGGCCGCACGACATGATGATGATGTTGCTTGAAATATTTGACCTTTTCTTCCTATTCATTAATTTTATCGACCAGTGTGTAGAGAATAACTTCGACGAGTATCCTCATATTCATTGTTTTTATTACTACATTTAGACCAATGCCATCTTCAACATTCCACAGATGTATGTCACATTAAAATTAGCACTTGGATTAGCTAGTCAGAAGAATAAAGAGAGATATAACTGAAGGCCGTAGAACACACAGGCCAAATTGTAGGGTGGGGAGACAAATGATATATCAGTTTGAATGAGTCATTAAAAAATGGAGGATTTGTTCCATGCGTAAAGTCTGGCACAAACATCGCGCAAATAAAACGACTCTTTAAAAAAAAATCTTTTATAAAAAGATAAACATATTTCTTCTTTCGATATTTAGAAATCTATCAATGTATGAGGTATGTTGAATGTATGAGGTATGTTGAATGTATCTAATTTATATTCAACTGGGATTCCTTGTAAGGAATCCATAAATTAGATGGGTTCCCTCGTTTGTCCATGCTGCTGCTGCTGCTGCATTTCTAGAGCCGCAGTGAGGCGTCCGCACTGAGCGGCATGGTCCAGCTGAAAAGCATCGCTATTGAAGAACGGCCAGTGTGACGTCTGCACTGGTCGGCGTTCTCTAGCCAAAGAGACTGTGTTTGGCAGCTTATCCGATTTGCTAGCCGGAAATGAAGGTCCGGGCTGAATAGCATAAGTCATCCTGATTGGGTGAAATTAAGTGTCAAATTAAATTTGCGCGCAAAACCAAAATACGAAATTTTCCCCTCCTCTACAAGTTTTATTCTTAGATTTTTGTTGTCTACTAGTTACAGAGAGCAACCGTTTAGCACGAAAACGTCACCTGTTTGATTAAAGCACATATATTCCATCTTGTGTGCAGTGACATGGACGTCTATGCCTGAAGTGGCTCGTTCCAGACTATGTAGCAGGGTTTCTGCTTGGGCGGGTGTATTTGCCAGAAGCGCTCTGTCATCGCCGTAGTCGACATCGGTAACTGTTTTTGCGGGGTATCTACTGTTTCTTTCGTTTGTTAGCTTGAAACCGTTATCTTTGATTCGACAAGTTCACCTACCTACGAAGCAGTGTCTCATCAACCGAGACAGACATCAACACGCTACTAGCAAAGGTATGGGCAGCTCTCGATAGGCTATCGGTCATATAAAAGTCAGACCTGACCGATAAAAGAAAACGCAATTTCTTCCAAACAGCGGTCATGTCGATACTGGTATATGGATGCACTACATGGATGCTAACTAAACGTATGAAGAAAAAGCTCGACGGCAACTACACAAGAGTGCTGCGAGCAATAAAGACGAATTTCAGGGTTTTTGGTTTGATTTCTTTGTATAATTGCATATCAACCTTTGTGGGTTAACTAATGTCAAAACCATCCTTTTAGAAGATGACCCAGTCGGCTGAGGCTGGAGAATACACCGACTACATCTCTGCAGAGAGGTAAGACTCCACCAACGTGTGTCCCGGATATGACACTAAACAATCAGACGGTGAGGTTTCAGTAATGCTGGAGCTTTGAGGAATGCGGAGTACCTCTTCATCGTTTACTCAGGCCTAGAGTAGTAGCTCCTAATAGGGTCCTATCTATGGGTTAAATAGAACTAAAATGTGTAGATTTGTTGACTTGAATTGTTTGAAATAGAACTGTTTTTACATTTAAACTGCGTACTTATGCTAAACTGAATTGTTTGAAATAGAATTGTTTATGTATAAAGATGGACTTGGCTTTAGTTAAACTACACTGGTTGATAAAATCAAACCAAACCAAACCAAACCAAACCAAACCATGTAGCAAAATAATAGTGATAATATTTAGCCCTCAGCTGTAGGTTCATGCCTTTCCCAAGAATACTACTCCGAAAGTTAAAGCAATAGCGTGACTGGAGTTCGAACTAAATTACCCTGATGTTGTAGTCCAGCCTCATGTTGAATGCCAAGAATATTATTTTGAAGAAGGTGAACGTTTCATTCAGTTTTCATTTTTAAAGATAACTTTGAACTTGTGTTTTTAACACACATATATGTAATATTATGGCCGAGGGATTTCGTTTTATGCCTTTGGGTTTAGTTAGGCTGAGAACCTTTCGGCTCAGTGCATGGGTTACTTAGGTGCAACATTAACGCAGGTGTTCACGAGAGCGGGCAGAGCGGGCATATCACTCAGAGATGTCACAACAGCCCAGATCAGAAACGGGGCTACATAGTGCGGGTGAGGTCACGCACCGGAAGCGCGCGGAGGATTTTCAGGATTTTGAAAAAGCCAGTTGAGTTGAGAACGAAACACCGAACGAGAAGGGTCGACTTTCGGGGCTCGCAGAGGCCAAACGAATTTGCGCGCTACGGGTGCCGCACGAGATGGGGGGGGGGTGCAGATGGAAAAGCCAGAATAGTAAAAATGTGTATCTCTCTCCTTATGTCGAAGAACCTTTAAACTCAATGGTAATAAAAAAAAAGTTTCGTACCTGAACTAAGAAGTCGTAAGTGTTTTCGTGCTTCGGGATTCCTATGTTCTATGTATATATGTTATGAACATTCTATGTACGTTTCGCATAGCCGTATCTGGCAATGGTATATATGTATATATATATATAAGTTGGTTGGTTGTTTGGGCTTTATGGCATATCAACCTTTGTAGTCTATTTAACGGCAAATTCAGTTTTATGCAAATAGTCAGTTCTATTTCAAACAATTCTGTTTAGCAAGAGTACACAGTTTAATTGTCAAAAACATTTCTATTTCAACCTATCCAGTTTATTCAAACAGTTCTATTTCAGCTAATTCACTTTAGTATAAGTACAGACTTTGTTTACACACAGTTAAATGTCAAAATAGTTTAATATTAAACAATTCAGTTTAGTGTAAGTACAGTTTCAATGTTAAAAACAGTTCTATTTAAAACAATTCACTTTCGCATGAGCACGCAGTTTAAATGTAAGTACAATTTAATTGTGAAAAGCATTTCTAATTTAAGCTATTCAGTTTAGTCAAACAGTTTTAATTCAAACAATTCAGTTTAGCAAAAGTATGCAGTTTAATTCTATTTAACCCACAGATCTAGTGCTACCATTCCGGACCAAAGTGGATCTCGGAGCAATGGCAATGAAGGCGTGCTCTGCATTCCCCAAAGCTCCAGCATAACTGGAACCTCACCATCAGGTTGCATAGTGTCATATGCAGGACACTTGTTGGTGCGGGGGTCTTACTCCTCTGAGGAGGTGCAGTCGGTGTATTCAACAGCCTCAGCTGACTGAGCAATATACGTGGTGCCTTCAATATGTTTCCAGACTTTCTTTGTACAAGCATTTAGAATTGTCGTAGACTCTTGAAAATTCAGTATGTTATTGCTATACACCTTATGAGATGACTGATCAATATTTATGATTTCAGGTTCAAATGAACAGCTACAACAGCAAATGGAATACATCTTACTAAAGCCTCATTGTCACAGCTGGTGAATTTCAAAAATGCAATCTGGACGTAAGGACACTTTAGAAGAACGATTTGCAATAAATTCTGTTTTAAACTTGGAAAAGATGATGCCACAGAAACGTATGGAATGCTTCAGACTGCTTTTCTACCATTTTGCAAGAATCAAGCATCAGTTTTTGGGTGGCATGCGAGATTCAAGGAAGGCAGGGAGTCTGTGAGTGATGATGAGAGGTGTGGGAGGAGTAAGGAAGTCAATACACCACAGTTGATTGGCCAAAGGATTAGGGTTAGAGTTACTATGTTGAAGTTTTAAGGGAGTTCAGGAAGAGATTCCTTGGGGAGAGGCCAGTACTCTTCAAATCGAGTCAGTGGCATTTCTAGCAGCACCATGCACCAGTCCACAACTCCATCCTTGTCATAGACTATTTGATAAAGTTGGGCATCAAGACAGTTCCTCACCCTCCCTATAGTCCAGACCTTGGTCCCTGTGACTTTTGGTTATTCCCTAAGCTCAGAAGCTGTCGTTATGAGACAATTGAGGAGATGAAAGAGGCTGTGACGAAGGTCATAGACATTCTCTCACAAGAGGACTCTAATGGGGCTTTTCAGAAGTTGTTAGAATGGTAAAACAAGTCCATTGCAGCTGGAGCAGATTACTTCGAAGCGGACTAGAGTTTCATGTGTGTACTATCAATAAAAGTGCCAATACGAATGATGTCTGGAAACGTATATCAGCGTCTATTCATAATAGAAAATAAAATAGACATGGGAACGAATCGACTTGGGGTAAATTAGGATTTATGTCATTTTGTTCGTTCTAAGAAAGTCATTAAATCTTTTATGCTAATATTTTTATGTAAAAAATTAATTATTCATGAAATAGTTTATTTCAAGAGAAGAAATGAGCTTTATTTGTGCCGTCTCACAGAATGGGGCAAATTAATTTTGAATTGGCGAAGAAATATAATAAAATTTATTTTTTGGACTTTATTACATAGTGTTGTATAACATTGACGTCTGATCATATGGGAATTGCTTTTTTTTTAAATAAATTCCTATGAACTATCAAGTATTTGTGGAAACTGGAATTTATCGTATATACCAGCTGACATCAGCATTAAGTTGAAAAACAAAAGACGATATAAAAACATACCAAAATGTACAATGTTACCCCCAACTGCGTGTTTTGAGCATGCTAGTGAGGAATAGTCAGCTGACTATACATATATACATATAACAAGCCTCTAAATATATATATATATATATATATACACATATATATATAGTCGAGACAGATGATGGCTTCGAGCTGACTAAGAAAAGAAGCAAAAGGTACCCCACAAAAACAATCACAGACGCCGACTACGCTGACGACTTAGCGTTACTGGCGAATACGCCTAATCAAGCAGAGACACTACTGCATAGCTTGGAACGAGCTGTAGCAGGCATTGGCCTCCATGTCAATGCGCACAAAACTGAATATATGTGTTACAACCAAACGGGCAACATTACCACTCTAGACGGAGCCTCTCTGAGGCTAGTGGACAAATTCACCTACCTAGGAAGTAGCGTCTCATCAACAGAAAACGACATCGACACACGGCTGACGAAGGCATGGACGGCTATAGATAGGCTCTCAATAATATGGAAATCGGACCTGACAGATGAAATGAAGCACAGTTTCTTCCAGGCAGCGGTTGTATCGATACTGCTATATGGATGCACTACATGGACGCTAACCAAACGGGTGTCCTCGTGGTGTAATTAGGGGTGTCCTCGTGGTGTAATGGTTAAAGCGATGAACTGCGGAATCGTAGTACGCGAGTTCGTACTCCAGTTGCACTATTACGTTCACTTTCGGGCAAATACCCTTGGGAAAGGTATGAACCCCTTTATTCTCCCTCCAGCTATGGGTAAATAGTAGGATGGACTAGGTTCTTCAGCCTTGGTGAGGCAACTAGTCTAGGAGAAGGAAAACTCTGAATTCAAACCTGTTAAACTCCGCTTAAAAATTGACCTTGTGTCATATCCTGCCCGAGCGGAGGGATTGGTAAATAGTACCAAACGGCTGGAGAAGAAACTTGACGGCAACTACACAAGAATGTTGAGAGCAATATTGAACAAGCCCTGGCGACAACACCCCACGAGACGCCAACTGTACGGCCACCTGCCTCCCATGACGAAAACTATACTGGTCAGACGAGCCAGACACGCCGGACACTGCTGGAGAAGCAAAGACGAGCTCGTAAGTGACGTACTACTATGGACCCCACATATGGCCAAGCAAAAGCAGGACGACCAGCCCGAACTTACATACAGCAGCTATGTGAGGACACAGGATGTAATCCAGAAGACCTGCCGGAGGCGATGAACGATAGGGAAAAGTGGCGAGAGATGGTCATGGATATCCGTGCTGGCGGCACGACATGATGATGATGATGATATATATATATATATATGTTATAAGAGTGCTGGTTGTCACGAAATCACTTTGTGAGTATGTGTCGAACCAAGTGCATTATATGGAGAGTGCTATACCCAACGCGCTACGTTCCTGGCCTGACTTAACCTCATGAAACAACACATCCATAGTTAACTCTAACACATACACACATGCGCACACACCCACATACACTCAGAGACTTGCAACCACACACAAATGAAATCCAAACTGCTTTTTTTGGTCTGTATTTTGTCGTATTTTCGATTTTCAATTCATTCCATCTTCATAACTGCCTGATGTTTTGCAAAAAAATTCATGAAACCCAGAGTTGCAGAATATTTTCCATGGATTGAATATATATCTAATATATATATATATATATATATATATATATATATATTATCAGAGGTTTGTCATTTTTCTTACAAATAACCATATATCTCATTATTTTATGCGTCAATACATATATCTGAGAGGGACAATAGTCTGTCTGACATTATGTCAGTCGGGTTTCGATCCCAGCTTAAAGCATCTTGCGTGTCTAGCCACATTGAAGAGTTGTGATAGAACAAAACAGTCTGTCAGTAGCAGATAAACATGTATATATAGCCAATTTTACATTTCAGTAAGTTGTGAAATACAAACAACTTAATGAATATATTAGCTGAATATATATAAGTTTTCTAAATTTCTGAGACGAAGCTTGTTGATTTTTATCATTAAGGGTTTTCGGACTATTGTCTTCATCTTTATTGTTATTGTTATTTCTACAACGTTTCGGCCGATATGTCCTCCGGCCTTCTTCAGGGGTTTGTCGAAGTCGGGAACTTTCACGGAACTTCGAAGTACGTTCTTTATTGAATCCACGGGGTCGCCTGCTCTGATTCCGTTAGCCTTAACCGGGTACAAGTGTTAAGTATTCCTGTGTTGTTACTCGCCTGCAGTCAGCCTTGAACCTGCAACATCCAGATTATTGTCTCCTTAGAAGTTCTGGGAACCAACGCCTATAACTGTTACGTCATGTGTCCGGCTGGACAATTCAGAGTGAATTTTTCGGACTTATAAACTTAATGTTCTTAGACTAGAATTACTACTATTATGTATGATTTTTACCTATGCTCATATTCAGATTTTTTTTTCATCTAGCCTTCTTAATTATCGGTTCCCATATTATATTCAACTCTATACTTGTGTACCATATTCACAATTAACCGAATGTGTGAAATGGGCATCTAATGTTCATTACTATAGAACATATAAAGAACATTTCGGAATTCGAAAACACGTAACGACCTCTTGTTCAGGTACGAAACCTTTTTATTAACTTTGAGTTAAAGGTTTCGACGTAAGGAGGAGAGACACAATCTTCATTTGGACCCCATCTCGAGCGCCCCCCCCCATAGGGCGCAAGTTCGCCTCGCGTCTGCGAGCTCCAAAAATCGATCCTTCTCGTTTGGTGTCTAGTACCCGACTCTTATTTTCTTCAAATTCTCACACCACCTCCGCGCGCTTCCGGTGCGTGACGTCACCCGCACCCTGCCACCCAGTATCGTCTCGGACTATTATGACATCTGAGTGACACCTCCATCCGCCCGCGCGCACTCGCGTTAACACCTGCTTCAATGTTACACCCAACCAACCCATGTACTGAGCCGAAAGGTTCTCAGCCTAACTAAACTCAAAGGCATGAACCGAAATCCCTCGGCTATTTTATTACACTTGGTCGACTCAGCAGGTCATTGTAGCCCAACATATGTGCTGATTCCTTAAGGCGTCTAATCCTATTTCAGCTTTTTCCCATAAGTGCAGATGGTTTCCCTTTTCATTACATATATGATCCGCCATGCCCGACTTTTCAATCTTACCTTGTAATACTGCCTTCCAATGTTCTTCTCGCCTTACTTTTAGTGGGCGACCTGCCTCGCCTTTGTATATTTTACCACAACTGCGAGGGATGGAGTAAACAGTTCTTGGTCATGTTGAATTCCGTTGCTGGCTTGACCTGAAAGAGATACCCCCGGAGAGTTGAACCATTCGTGAATACTGTCCTGATGTCATATGGACTACATATCATTTGGATCCTTTCGGCTAGTCCTTTGACATAAGGCAGACATACCGTGGTGAGTTTTCGGGTATTGTCCTTTATCCTCCTATCTAGGTTTCTTGGAGCCGATGTTATGTGCTCTGGGTAATTGTTACGATGAAGGTTGTGTCTCAGACTAATCATTTCTCCTTGACATGCATCAGTATCGCTACTAACGGTTTTTGCTCGATGTTGTAAGCAACGGACTATTCCTTTCTTTACCGTATATGGATGATGGGAAGGGAAATTGGGGTACTGTCTAGTGAAGGTGAGCTAATATCTTTTATAAGTTCTATTTTCGTTTGTAGTTCATAGGTAGATTATAAATACCTATGGTGTTATGAGTTGATATTCTTTGGCAGCAATATCTCATCCACAAAAAGCGATGTCACCATACGCAGAGGATAGGGGTGGTCTACCATTGACAGATTCTGAATCACAGAGGAATCTGATCTCTCTGATAAAATAACCATTCATCATGGAGATGAGCTGGCACGGATTTCCCTGACCCTCTCTCGCCACTCGTCCTAATCGTCCATCGCGCTCAGTTGGTCTTCCATGGTACGTCCTGGATTCGTACAGAGTTGTCGTTGATAGGGTCTAGCTGGTCGCCCTACCCTTTGCTAGTCCGTGTGAAAGGGTTCACAGGAGTACGTCACTTATGAGCTCGTCCTTACTTCTCCAGCAGTGTCCTGCATGTTTTGCTCGTCTAATTTGGATGGTTTTCGAGATGGGTGGCAAGTGATCGTACAGCTGCTATTTTATGAGATTCTGCTTCCAGGATTTGTTCAATACAACTCGGAATATTCTGGTGCAATTGCCGTCAAACTTTTTCTCCTTACACTTTGTCAGCATCCATGTGGTGCATCCATACAGCAGTATTGACACGGCCGCTGCTTGAAAAAAAATGCGCTTTATTTTATCTGATAGGTCTGACTTCCATATGACCGATAGTCTATCGATAGCAGTTCAAGACTTCGCTAGCTGCGTGTTGATATCCTTTTCGGTAGATGAGATGCTGCTTCCGAAGTTGGTGAACTTGTTCATGAGGTGAGAGATCTACCATTAAGTGTGGAGTTGTCGCCTCTTTGATTGAAGTAAATTATCTGCGTTAACCTAGAGGCCTATGCCACCTGTTGCCTATTCCAGACTATGCAGCGAGGATTCGGCTTGTTAAAATAAAATGGGATTTCGTCTAAGCTTTGGCTGTGCTGGTACTACTATATGGATACACCACCTGGACTCGAACAAAACGCATAGAGAAAAAAGCTACATAGGAACTGCAAAACAATGTGGTGTGATTTTTTAAACAAATTCTAGAAGCAGCACTCTACAGCTCATAAACCTTCCAATTAAGACAAACAAGGCGTGCTGGGAACTGCTTAGAAAAGTAAAGACGTTCTCATCAGGTCCGTTTTCTTATGGATTTACACACACAGACATATCAGAATCAACCAACAAGTAAAGATTTACAAACATAAGCTCTGTGTGGACAATGGATATAATCTAGAGAACTTGCTGGGTACGATGACAAATAGAGAGAGAGAGAGAGAGAGAGAGAGAGAGAAGGAAATCCGTATTAACAGTACAGGTTGATTATATATATATATATATATATATATATATATCATATTTACCAACCCCTCCGCTCGAGCAGGATATGACACAAGGTCAATTTTTAAGCGGAGTTTAAGAGGTTTGAATTCAGAGTTTTCCTTCTCCTAGACTAGTTGCCTTACCAAAGCTGAAGAACCTAGTATGGCCTACTATTTACCCATAGCTGGAGGGAGAATAATTGGATTCATACCTTTCCCAAGGGTATTAGTGCTATGTGAAATGCAATCTAGGATTTGAACTCGTGTCGCCGTGTCCATTTCCTACGACAATAACCATCATACCACGGGCACCTCACAAAATATAATATATATATATATATATATATATATATATATATATATATATATATATATATACAATAACACCCAAATATTCCTGCTCAATCGGCAGGGACTGAAGAATACGCAGACTGCACCACTGCAGAGGGGTAAGACCCCCCAATGAGTGTCCTGGTTATGACACTAAACAGTCGGATGGTGAGGTTCCAGGGTTGCTGGAGCTTTGGGGAATACAGAGTACCCCTTCATTACCATTGGTTCCCGGTCCACTTTGACCCGGAATGGTAGCACCTGATAGGGCCCTATGTTAAATAGAAATAGCTGCATACTAATGCTTAACTGAATTGTTTGAATTAGAACTGTTTGACTGAACTGAATAGCTAGAAATAGAAATGTTTTTGACAATTACACCGTACTTACATTTAGACTGAATTTTTAAAAATGGAACTGGTTTTGACATTGAAAATGTACTTACACTAAACTGATTTGTTTAATATAGAACTGTTTTGACATTTAAGTGTGTGCAAACAAAACCTGTACTTACACTAAACTGAATTATCTGAATTAGAAATGTTTGAGTAAAAAGGAAACTGTGTACTTACATTTAAACTGCGTGCTCATGCTAAACTGAATTATTTGAAATGGAACTGTTTTTGATATTGACACTGTACTTACACTAAACTGATTTGTTTAATATCAATCTATTTTGACATTTATCTGTGTGTAAACAAAATTTTTACATTTACTAAATTGAATTAGCTAAATTAGAACTGATTGAATAAACTGAATAGCTTGAAATGGAACTGTTTTTGACATTGACACTGTACTTACACTAAACTGATTTGTTTAATATTAATCTATTTTGACATTTATCTGTGTGTAAACAAAATTTGTACATTTATTAAAATGAATTAGCTGAATTAGAACTGATTGAATAAACTGAATAGCTTGAAATGGAACTGTTTTTGACATTGAAACTCTACTTACACTAAATTGATTTGTTTAATATAGAACTGTTTGTAAACACAATCTGTACTTATACTAAACCGAATTAGCTGAATTAGGACTGTTTGAATAAACGGAATAGCTTGAAATGGAAATGTTTTTCACACTTAAACAGTACTTACATTTAAACTGCGTACTTACGCTAAACTGAATCGTTAAAAATGGATTTGGCGTTAAGTAACCTACAAAGGTTGATATGCCATAAAATCCCAACCAAACAACCAACATAAATATTTTAGGTTTACGCAGAATTGTCCCCATGCAAAATTGTTGATAATTTTAGAAACTTCTCGTTCCGAATAACTCCCTTAATGTAAATATTCTGCTTTTATACAAAATCGGTTTTTGTTGTTAAAAAAAAATTCGATTAAAAAAAAAATGGGACTCTAGCAATAGAATACAAGATTTTTAAAAATTTCCTTTTTTGTTTCTTTGGTTATATAGTATATCAACCATTGTAGGTTTTTTTTAATGCCGAGTCCTGTTTATGCATATATATATCAAATATATATGATTCGTAAACACATTTTGGTGATTACGTTTTTAAACGAGCCAAAGCGAATTCTTTCGCACACAGTTAAATGGTTCCAAGTATTGCTATGTATCACTAACAATTTAATTAAACATCAGTCATTTGTTTGCACTCAGTTTAAATAGTCAAAAAGTTTTATCTAACTCATAGATGGGACCCTAACAGGTGCTACCAGTCCAGATCAGAGTGGACACGGGAGCAATGGCAATGAAACGGTACTCCATATTTCCCAAATCTCCAATGCTAGAGCCTCACCATCTGATTGTTTAGTGTCATATACGTGGTGCCTTCAATATGTTTCCAAACTGTTTTGTACAGGCATTTAAAATTGTCTTAGACTCTTGAAAATTCAATACGTTATTGCTATACACCAAATGAGATGACTGATCAAATTTTATGATATCAGGTTCAAATGAAGAGCTACAGCAGGAATTGGAATACACCCTACTAAAGCCTCATTGTCACAGCTGGTGAATTTCAAAAATTTAATCTGGACGTGAGGACTCTTTAGACGAACGATATGCAATAAAATTCTGTTTTAAACTTGGAAAAAATACCACGGAAACGTTTGGAATCCTTCAGACTGCTTTTCGACCATCTTGCATGAATCGAGTATCAGTTTTTGAGTGGCATAAGAGATTCAAGGAAGGCAAGGAGTCTGTGAGGGATGATGAGACGTATGGGAGGAGTAAGGAAGTCAATACACCAGAGTTGATTGGTCAAAGGGTTAGGGTTAGGGTTACTATGTTAAGGTTTTAAGGGGGTTCAGCAAGAGATTCCGTCGGAAGAGGCTATCACTCTTGAAATCGGGTCTGTGGCATTTCCACCGGGACAATGCACCAGTCCACAACTCTATCCTTGTCAGACTATTTGACCAAGATTGGCATCAAGACAGTTCTTCAGCCTCCCTATAGTTCAGACCTTGCTCCCTGTGACTTTTGGTTATTCACTGTGACCTTTGGTTATTCCCTAAGGCTGTCGTTATGAGACGATTGAGGAGATGAAAGAGGCTGTGACGAAGGTAATTGACACGCTCACACAAGAGGACTTTTATGGGGCCTCCCACAAGTTGGTGGAACGGTAGTCAGCGAGGAAAAATAACGATAGATGATGGCCAGATGAACGTAGGTTAATAATCCAAAAATTTGGGCCTGTGATTCAGGAGTAGTTAATTCCCCTTGACCATTTTAAGGGTCAATTAAAAACACTTGACAGCTATGTAAAATGTCTTTACCTAATCTCGTTTAACTATCTCGGTCCTAATTAAAGCAAGAAGAATATCTAGGATGACAACAGCTGAGATAATTAACAGACATATTAGGAATAAATGTAAATCACGTATGAGATAGCCATTAGTTAAACGATCTTAGTCTGTTTGGAAAATCACACCTGCTACTGAAAAACCCTAAAAGAGGGCAAAATTAGGAGGGTTGACCTGTAGATTAATTCTACTCCTGTTTCTTACTCATTCTAACACCTAACACCTAACCTTTTGACCCCCTTTGCTTACACCGGTCAATGAAATAATTTGTAATTTATTTCCATTTTTAGTCTTATTTTTATGATCATTTTTTCTTTTTAATTTTTGTTTTTTATTTTTCATTTTTTACTTTTTATTTTTATCCTTTTATTTTATCTTCTGAATACGAACTGTCATTCCATATTTGCTGTTTTGCAACTTCAAGAGAAGCATGTAAATAGTTATCTGACGAGACGGAAAGTATAGTAATATTCTCCGCCGAAATAAATTTATAATGACGACTTAACCGAGTTAGAGTCTCCATCAAATTGCACTATATATATATATATATATATATATATATTACTTGTTACTGTCTGTGATCCTGGGTTTCATGCAATCAGCAATCGTCCGACAGAATGAAGGTCTTTAAAAAAAACGACTAATATTGTTAATTTTTCGTTTGAAAAGAGGTTGTTATTTGTGTGTTTGTATGTTATTGAATGTTAGTGCGTTTTTGTATGTGATGTCACTTGCGCATACATATATGCGTTTGTTTGTGTACGTACTGTTAGGCCTCTTTACATATTTACACATATTTCCGCTGTCGGTTAGTGGGAAGGAGTTAGACGATGGAGGAGAGTGTGAGAAGAGAAGAGTGGGAGAAGGAGGAGGAAATTGATCATTGTAATCAGATTTTTCTTTTTCTTTCTAACTTTACGGTAGCCAAAGGTTTATTTTGATTTGAGTATAAAATGTCCATTTCTTTTGGGAATTTGTTGAGTGATGATGATGATGATGATGATTGAAATGAAAATCATCATCACGTTACCTTTTTTTTAATGGGCTGGTGTATATATATATATATATATATACGAAGATCATTAAATAAGTTTCCAAACTTTTTTCGTATAGGCACTTCTATTAATAGTACAAACATGAAATTCTTATCCCCTTCGAAGTAATCTCCTCCATGTACTTGTTGTACCGTTCCAACAACTTCTAGATGGCACTATGGAAGTCTTCTTGTGTTAGCGTGTCAATGACCTTCGTCACAGCCTCTTTCATCTCTTCAATTGTCTCATAACGGCAGCCTCTGAGCTTAGGGATTAACCAAAAGTCACAGGGAGTAAGGTCTAGACTATAGGAAGAGTGAGCAACTATCTTGATGCCCATCTTGATCTAATAGTCTGTGACAAGGATGGAGTTGTGGACTGGTGTATTTTCCTGTTGGAAATGCCACTGAGCCGATTTAAAGAGTGCTGGCCTCTTCCTTAGGAATCTCTACTTGAACCCCCTTAAAACCTTAACATAGTAACCCTAACCCTAATCATTTGGCCAATCAACTGTGGTGTATTGACTTCTTTATTCCTCCCACACATCTCATCATCCCTCACAGACTCCCTGCCTGCCTTGAATCTCTTATGCCACTCAAAAACTCATGCTCGATTCATGCAAGATGGTCGAAAAGCAGTCTGAAGTCATTTTTTTGTGTATCTTGGGGTGTTTTGTGATTTTAAAATTTACTGGTAGCTTATCCTTTTTTTTGTGTGTGAGTGTGAACATAAAAGCCGTTTGTAAAATCCAAAACCACTCTAACACACACACACACACACACATACACACACAACTATAAAACATATCAAATATCAAAGAAGAGTAAAGCAGACCAAAGTAAACACACTCCAGAAAAGAGGACCAAAAACCCCAATAAAAACAAGTCTGACCAGACAAGATTCATTTATACTTTCAGTATAAATGAATCTTGTCTAGTCAGACTGCTACGTATTGACAGATGTTATCAATCTTTACAGCTGTTGTGCCCTTGTTAGGGGTCAGAAATAAAGACAGAATACAGAAGAGTGGAATTGAGTTAAATATATTAACGAAGAACTGTACTACAACATGTACATATGAGAGGGTTACCAGCGAGACTATTCAGCCCGACTGTCAAGGCTGTCTGCAGATATATTGCTTTCTGCCTCAGAGCAGTACCTGCTGCTACTTATAGCTGGGAGAGTTCCTGTGTGCGTGGGTAAATTAGCATACTAAAATAAATGATAGAAATTTCCAGATGTTTTCATTATTTTGTCCAACTCCGTATATATATATTTATATACATTACGTTACATCTATTGTCAGCCATGATAAGAAGATTATATTTTTTTTAGTTATTTTCTGTTCTTTTAAACACAAATAAATTGTTATTCATCCCACTCAGCTAGAGCTTTAGCATGCACCAACTGCATCTCTGCGGAGGGTAAGAGCCCACTTTTAGTTGTCCTGGATATAAGATTAAACAATCTGATGGTGAGGCTTTTGTAATACTGCAGCTTTTGGGAATCTTGAGCACCTCTTCACTGCCATTGCCCGTTAGGCTGGGGTTATAGAATACACCGATATGATCTCTGCAGAGGGGTAAGACTCCTTTTACCGTGTGACCTGGATATGATACTGAATAATCTGATGTTGAGGCTCTAATCTTAGAGTTTTGGGGAATGCTGAGTACCACTTCATTGGCTATCGCTTTCAGGTTCACTCTGACCCGGAATGGTAACAACTGATAGTGTTCTATCTATGGGGGAAATAAAAATGTTTGACATTTAAACTGGGTGCAAACAAATGATTGTCAAAATTGAATTATTCAAAAGAGAACTGTTTGATCATTTTCATCACATTAATGTCGCGCTGCCAGCACGGATTTCCCCTGACCCTCTCTCGCCACTCGTCTCTATCGTTTATCGCTCCCAGGAGATCTTCCAGGCAACATCCTGTATTGGCATAGAGCTGCTGTAGATAGGTTTTAGCTGGTTTACAGCCTTTGCTCGTTTATGTGAAGGGTTCCACTGGAGTATGTCGCTTATGAGTTCGTCCTTACTTTTTCAGTAGTGTCCCACATGTCTGGTTCGTCTAATTTGGATGGTTTTCGTGATGGGTGGTTGTTGGCTGTAGAGCTGCTGCTTTGTGGGGTGTTGCCTCTAGGACTTGTTTAATACAGCTTGCAGCATTCTTTTGTAATTGCCGTCAAGCTTTTTCTTCATACAGTGAGTCAGCGTCCTCGTCGTGCATCCATATAGCAATATTGACACGACAGCAATTGGGAAAAAAAACTGCGTTTTAATTTATCTGACAGGATTGACTTCGATCTGACTGATAGGCTATCGATGGCTGTGCATGACTTTGCTAGTCACGTGTTGATGTAGTTTTCGGTTGATGAGACGCTGCTTCCGTGGTAGGTGAACTTGTCCACATGTTTCAGAGAACCACAATTTAGTGCGGAGATATCGCCTGTTTGATTAAAGTACATATATTCTGTTTTGTCTGCGTGGACGTGGAAGTCTATGCCACCTGCTGCCTGTTTCAGAAATGCAGTAAGGATTCGGCTCGGTGGGTGTATTTTCCAGAAACGCTATGTCATCAGCGTAGTCCGCGTCCGTAATGATTTGTGCTGTGTATCTTCTGCTTCTTTCCTTTGCCAGTTTGAAGCTGTTATCTTTCCTTTTATCAATAGATGTTTTAAGCACATAGTCTAGGCAGATAATAAACAGGTATGGGGCTAATGTGTCCCTTTGCAGCACACCTGTAACAATATCGAAGAAGTCTGTGTCTCAGTCCGGTGATCGAACTTTTAATTACGTGTTTTTATGTAGCATCATTATAACTGTGATGGTTTTTTTGGGGACATCGTAGGCCAGAAATATATGCTCCATCTACCCTCTTAGTATGGAGTTAAAGGCCTTGGATAAGTCTACAAATAATTGTGTGGCCTTGAGGTTTTTGGACGAACACCTAGAATTCAACGGATAGTCAAAATTTGTGATGTCGTGGATCGTTTTCTCCGAAAGCTATTTTGGTTCTTCCCAAGTATTTTCTCAATTTCAGGTTCTAAGCAGTTGAGTAGCCCAGCATTGTAGAAGTCGGCCGCTATGGATGTAAAGGTTATACCTCGGTAGTTCTTGTAGATTCCGTGGTCACCCTTCTTGGTAAAATGGAGGATGCAGCTCTTTGTCCATCTGTCTATTGTGTTCTGGTTATGAACGGCGTTACAGTATCGGAGCAGTATGTCGTTGAATTTCATTGCCTTCCATACTTCTGGGGGTA
The DNA here is from genome assembly GCA_963585895.1 of Sepioteuthis lessoniana. Taxonomy (NCBI): domain Eukaryota; kingdom Metazoa; phylum Mollusca; class Cephalopoda; order Myopsida; family Loliginidae; genus Sepioteuthis; species Sepioteuthis lessoniana. The sequence goes on from OY757926.1 coordinate 15,176,293, forward strand.
TTTCATGAAGACCTGAAACTTTCCTGTTTTTATTTTTCTCACTACTTGGTCGGGTTCTTCTTGCGTAAACTGTCCCAAATTGATTAATAAAAAAGATGATCATTTTAAAGTGTGTAAACAAATGACTGATGTTTAATTGAATTGCAAAGGATATTGTTGGGTATCACCCACCTTTTCAGCACAATGAGCCAGTCCCATCTGCTATATATATAGCAGTAGTTTATAAGACCAGTGAGTCTGTTAAAGTCAGTCTAAGCCTGAGTCTTAACAAGTCAAGTCTGGAAGGTGAATAGCCGCTCCTTATAACGGAAGCCAATAACTATTGTTGAACTGTATTCTTATTCTATCCACTAATCCTATGTTCTTATTACTAACAGCCTCTTTCTTGTAAATACTTGTTCCTGTAAATATAACTCTTTTTCCTCGTGTCTCGTGGTTTGTTTTTTATTACTACAACTACCTGCATTCATTAACCCAAACGCAACAGATATATACATCAATACTTGAAACTATTTGACATTGTTCCGAAACAGAAATATTGGTATAACTTAACAATGTTTGCAACCATTTGAATGTGTGTAAATGAATGAAAAGAGTTGATTAGAATTAGTGTTAAATAGCGATACTTGTAACCACTTCAATGTGTGCAAACAAGTATTTAATATTGAATAGAATTAGTGATAGCAATAAATGAAACCATTAAACCCTGAAGAAACAATAGCAATACTAGTGTGTAAACAAATTAGTTCTAACACATCTAAAAAGGAAGTTACCTTCAAACTATGTGTGCAAATAAATAGCTGATGATTTATGACCTCTGTTTAAAAATTTTATGAACAAAATTTGTTTACAAATAATATATATATATATATATATATATATATATATACATATTATAATGACGAAAAGTAAGGAAATCTTATTTATGGATTAATTAAAATAATGAAAAAAAAACTGAAGCGGCTCTTTTGTCCGGCGAGTTTTCAATAAAATACACCGGAATCTAGGATATTAAATCACGATTAGGGAGGAGGAAAAACAAACAACACATCAACTCCCACGATCCCCACCTATTTCCCTGAACAGACAAAGCATGTCAAACTGTCATCTCTGCCTGCAATACAGCGAAATAACTATAACCTCTAAGAAAGCTTGGTATTGTTTCGACTTAGTCTTGTACAAGATAGAGAAACAGTTATCTGGATAATTAGTCTTAAATATATACTAATCGGCCACAGGATCATCAATGACCGACTCTTGTAGGTCAGAGGACCCGGATGTAGTGTTTTGAGGCAATCTTAACAGTTCCCGTGGGATGTGCGGCTTAACTCAAGCTTCCAGCCTTTGAATAGTACTACAAATATAGTCAGCATCACACAGACATTGAAATTTATAAACCGACTTATTTTGTTGCAGTTTAGGAAGGACATTCCTTTGACAAGACAGAAATACAGATCTGGCAGTGAAGATGTTTCTCACCTTAACAGAGTTAAAGAGACGCATAATCGACCCAGAGATTTCATCAGGTATCTTTATATAAATAGGACATTTTGAAGGACAAAGCGATTTTATGGAATTTAAATATGGATGTTGTTATTTTATATATTATTATTATATTATAATTATTATATTATTATGTTATATTATATTACTACTATTCTATTCTATTATTATTATTATTATTATGTTATATTATATTATTATTATATAAGTAAGTAAAGTTGGTGACTATAGTCGAGGGTGACCCGAAGGCTCCCCTTTCGATCGCTTACTACACCAAGGTGTAGGGGAGGGCGCTACTCCTTTCCCTGGATTGCTCCACTTTACCCTTGAACCGTACCTTATAATGCTGAGTGTTAAGCAAGGCGGCATCAAGTACCATTTTGTGAGTCTTTGGTATGACACGACCTGGGATTGAACCCAGGTCTCCCGGGCCATTGGCGAACACTCTAACCGTTAGGATATTATCATATATATTATATTATTATACATTGTATATTACATTATTATATTATATATTATCCTTACTCATTTGAGTTTTTCACATCAGCGTAAGCTGATGGTTTTCACTGGAGATTGAATGACAGCAAGTCTACTCAAGTCTCCAGGACTCTTCTCAGTATTCTAGCAGTTTTCAGTAATGCTGTCGTTTGGATGGTCAACTTCTAAATCTTCCAGGCCCTTTAATAATCCTTTAGTTACCGTGCCAAAAGCACCAATCACAATTGGTATAATTGTCACCTTCATGTTCCATATTTTTTTTCAATTCTCTAGCAAGGTCAAGGTACTTATCTCTCTTTTCACATTCTTTCAGTTTTATTCAGTGGTCTGCCGGGACAACAAAGTCGACAACTTTGCAGATTTTCTTTTTTTTTTTTTTGTTGATTATTATAAGGTTTGGTCTTCTGGCCGAGATTAGGTGATCCGTTTGTATATCAAAGTACCACAGGAGTTTGTACGTGTCATTTTCTTGGACAGGTGCTGGGTTGTACATATACCATTTGTCGGCATGGTCAAATTTAAATTTTTTTTTCACATTTCCCAGTGGATCACCTTTCCCACCCAGTCGTGTCTAGCCTTGTACTGCTTCTGTGCCAATTTGCAGCATTCGCTTATTATGTGATTGATGGTTTCATCTCTGTCACCGCATAGTCTGCACTTGCTATTTCGTTGAGTCCTATCTATCCTCGCTTTGATCTGATTGGTTCTTATAGCGCTGTTTTGTACTGCCATTAGGAGAGATTCTGTTTCTCTCTTAAAGTTTCCTATTCTTAGCCATATCCAGGTTTTGTCGTACGAAATGTTGTTTATTAGTCTTTTAAAACGCCCATGGAGTTGTTTTTCTTCCCATTTTGGTTTCCTAGTTTTTGTCATTCTGTTATCTATCGTGTTATCATTATTGTTTCTGATGGCCGTAATCAGTCCTCTTTCGTGTTTTTCTATGTAGTCTTCGAGTCGTTGTATCGATGTGTCAACGCTGTCTTCGATGCTGGTAAGTCCTCTTCCTCCTTCTTTTCTTGGTACGTATGTGCATGGTCATTAGTTTTCTACTTCTTTAGTCCATTTGTCTAAGTTCATCTCTGGTCCACTTGAAAAAGGGTCTCGAGTATCTAACGAGGGGTACAGCCCAAGTATTTATTCCTTTGATAAGGTTTCTGCTATTGCGTTTTGTCTCGAGTAGTTTTCTAGTTCTCCTGAGATATTCTTTTTAAATTTTGTTTTTCATTTCGACTTGTTTGATGGTGTCAGCCTCCAAGATTCTTAAGTATTTGTAGGTCTCATTTTCTGCGAGTGTTCTATTCCATCAGTTAGATGTCGTTTGCCACTTTTCATGACGAACAGAGCACATTTTTCAATGCCAAATTCCATCCCTATGTCTTGAATGTATATTCTAATTGTGTGTATTAGGATTTCCAGTTCTTTTTTTATTTTTTGCAAATAGTTTGAAGTCATCGATGTACATTAGGTGGTTGACCTTTTTTTGTGATCCACTAAGTTTGTATCTGGCTGTGCATTTTCTGAGTATGTGGTTTAGTGGCATCATCGCAATTATGAATAGTTGGGGTGATAGTGCATCTCCTTGGAAAATCCCTCTTTGGATCTTTGTTTCAGCCAAGCTTTTTCCTCCTGCTGTTATTTCAACTCTCCAGGTTTTCATGGGTTTTTTCGATGAAGTTTATGGTTTCGTGTAATATTTTGTACATTTTGAGACAGTTTATTATTTGTGGAACCATATCATATGCCTTTTTTTGTCTATCCAGGCTAGAGCTAGATTTTCCCGTCGATTCTTGCTTTCATTTAGGATGTGTTGATCTATGTAGAGTAACTCTGCTGTACCTCTGGATCCTTTGCGACATCCTTTCTGTTCATTAGGGAACAATTCGCGGCTTATTAGCGAGTAGTATATCTCTTCCCTTATTTGTGCTGTTTAATATTTTCCTCATCATGGGTTAAACAAGTTATGGTTCTATAATTGTTTGGAGCAGTTCCTTTACTTGGGTCCTTTTGGATCAATATGGTCTTTCCTTTGGTCATCTAGTCAGGTACTTGCGCATCTTGTAGGCATCTCTTCATTTCTAGTGCTTGTCTGTCATGAATGGAGGTGAATTTCTCGAACCAGATTCCATGTATTCCATCATGTCCAGGCGTTTTCTAGTTTGATATCTTTTTTAGTGTCTTTTTGAGTAATTCGATGTGTATTTTCGCTTTGGGTCCTTCTTCGAGTCCTTCTAGTTCTCTTGTCATGTCGTTTATCCATTCAGCCTTTTCGTTACGCTTTTTTGGTTGCCATATTTTCGTCTAAAATTGTTCAGTTACTCTGGCGTCTGGTTGTTGGTATGTTTTTATATCATGCCCTCTATTATTATTATTATTATTATTATTATTATTATTATTATTTTATATTATATATGATATTATTATTATATAATATATTATAATTATTATTATATATTATATTATTATTATTACATATTATTATATATTATCATATCTTATTTCATTTTATGGAATTATATATGGATGTTGTCATCCAATACTACTAGAGATGACGTTGTCTTGGCATCCATTCCTCAGAAAGATATCTGTAATCACTTTATTTGTAGGACTAATAATTCAGTAGAGTCTTTCTCTGTATTGTACAAGGCTAAGTCGAAACAGCATCTTATCTTTTAGAGGTTATAGCTATTACGCTATATTGCCCTACCTTATACAAGCAGAGAATACAATTTGACATCCTTTGTTTGGGGAATTAGGTGAAAATCGCGGGAGTAGATTTTTTTTTAAAATTGCCTTTCCCTATTGTGATTTAATGTGTGCAACTTTTAAACGTTTCCGGTATATTTTGTTGAAAACGCCCCGGAGGAAAGGGTACCTTCACATTTTTTATAATTTCAATTAGTCGATGAATGTAATTCCCTACTTTTCGTCATGATAAAATTATCTTGTATATATATATATATATATATATAGGATTTTGCATTAAATAACCTACAATGGTTGATATACCATAAAACCAAATCAAACCAAACTAAACCAAATCCTACATATTTAATATACATGTTTAAAGAGGATTTGGCATTGAATAACCTACAATAGTTGATATGCCATTAAACCCAACCAAATCGAATTATATATATTTAGTATATATGTACAACGTTGATTTGACATTAAATAACCAAAAATGACTAATATACCATAAAACCGAACCAAACCAAATCCTATATATTTAATATATATGTATAAAAAGGATTTGGCATTAAATAACCTACAATGGTTGATATGCCATGGAACCCAACTAAACCAAATCCTATACATTTCATATATATGAATAAAGAGGATTTGGCATTAAACAACCTACAATGGTTGATACGCCATAAAACCCAACTAAACCAAATCCTACATATTTAACATATATGTATAAAAAGGATTTGTCATTAAATAACTTACAATGGTTGATATGCCATAAAACCCAACTAAACCAAATCCTATATATTTAACATATGTGTATAAAAAGGATTTGGCGTTAAACAACCTACAATGGTTGGTATGCCATAAAACTGAACGAAACCAAATCTTATATATTTAATATATATGTAAAAAGAGGATTTGACATTAAATAATCTACAATGGTTGATATGCCATAAAACCGAATTAAACCAAATTCTATATATTTAGGATATATGAATATAGATGATTTTGCATTAAATAACCTATAATGGTTGATATACCATAAAACCCAACCAAACAAAATCATATATATTCAATATATACATCATTAATAAGTAAGTAAAGTTGGTGACCGTAGTCGAGGGCGACCAGAAGTCTCCCTTTTCAATAGCGAGTACACCGAGGTGTCGGGGAGGGCGCTACTCCTTTCCCTGGATTTCTCCACTTTACCCTTAATACATACCTTATATTGCTAAGTGTTAAGCAAGGAGGTATCAAGTACCATTTTTAAAGTCTTTGGTATGACACGACCTGGGATTGAACCCAGGTCTACCGGACCGTTGGCGAACACTAAGAGGATTTGACATTAAATAACCTACAATGGTTGATATGCCATAAAACCGAATTAAACCAAATTCTATATAATTAGGATATATGAATGTAGATGATTTTGCATTAAATAACCTATAATGGTTGATATACCATAAAACCCAACCAAACAAAATCATATATATTCAATATATACATCATTAATAAATCATATATATTAATATATATGTATAAAGAGGATTTGGCATTTCATAATTTGCAGTTTTTGAAGCTGAAGACGTCAATTCTCTCGGATAATTGGGGAGACGAAAACAGGTTTATGGCATATCTAATTCTCAGCGATGAAACGACTGTAAATCGATTGTAACTTACATAGATAAACTTCAACTTTTTTACGAGAAAACTGTGGAGGGGTCGTCATGGTGTTGTGGCTTAGATTGAGACATCCTATTAATCGATTTCAAACCTCAATCGGGTTAGTATGTTCTTTTTTTGGCTAATACCCTTGGGAAAAGTTTATCTCGACCAACTATGGGTTACATAGTTTCACCAGAGTTCTCCATGGATAATTTTGGCTTTGAATAAACCACAGAGGTTGATATGCTATTAAACAAAGAAGTTAAGCCAAACCAAGCAACATAACTGTGGATCGTGTATACCAATATCTAATGTACAGTTTTTTAAATAACTTTTTGGAACTATTTCTTTTGTAGACAGCCTGTATACACACACACACACACATACACACACACATATGTATATATAAGCGTGTATGAGAGAGGGAACTAGGAAAAGATAGTCAGAGAGACAGACAGAGAAAGAGAGAGAGATTGAGAGAGAAAGTAGAGCTGCTATTTAGAGAAAAGTCAAGGATGTTTTTTTATTTGCCCCCCCCATCTCTCTCTCTCTCGCTCTCTCTCTCTCTCTCTTTCTCTTCTCATTTTAGATATAAATTTTTGACACTGGGTAAGAATCTACGCTTAACAACACCTGAGTATTTGCTTGATGTAATTAGCTAACGTCATTCTGAGTGTTCTCAAACACCTGCTCCCACTATAGACGGCGTTGCAATCGACCAAAACAGAATCTTTGATCAATCATTTTCGAGGAAAATCTTCAAATTCCTTCGAGAAGTTTTCAAAGCAGTTTCTTGTCGTGTTCCATTGCAAAATATTGGAAGTCTTCCGACTGTTCCATTAATGGTATTCGGTGGTAGCGTAACGGTTATCGTCGTGGAAAATGGACACGTTAACTCGAGTTGAAATCCTGGACGAGACTGTTTTTCATTTCACATCACGCTGCTACCCTGGGGGAAAGGTATATAATTCTCCCTCCAGTTGTGAATAAATTGTTGGGAAGACTTGGATTTTTAACTTTGGTATGGCAACCAGTCTAGGAGAAGGAAAACTATTGAAAAGTGACCTTGTGTCTCTTGCTGCTCGGGCGGAGCATTTTGTAAAAATATGCGTAAAAAATTTGAATTATTTTGCAGTGAGGTAAAATGAGTATAATTTAAATATGGAATCTGTCTTGCACCCTTGGATGTGGCACAAGGCCATATGAATGGGGCACCTGCTGAGACTCAAATTTACTTGTGAAGGGTTGCTAGTCTAGCTTACTAACCATTATACGACCCGAGGCGCCTTCAAGTCGAGAGAAAGAGAGTAGTATGGTGAATACAGACAAGACTATCTGTTACATCGCATTTATATTTTGCAAGTCATCTTAATTAAACTAAAATTACATAATTGCGAAAAAAACCTTGATCCATTTGAAAATACTTATTTAAAATCCTGTGTTCGATACGAACCTCTGGGAGAAAAAAAACCATGAAACTTTACCAGGGATTTAGTCATTCGATTCATATCAAATATTTCATTTGATAACTTATAAAACGTACAGGTCTAATATCTTGGCGTTGGTGTTCAATATATACTAACTGTATCACTAGAAGAAGATTAAGACCCCCCCCCAAAATATGATGTTATGGCTATAAACATCAGACTGTATCTCATGGTAAGGCTAGTGTTCTAAAGATCACAGGAGTACCGTTTATTAGCCATTATTTCCTGGTCCACTCTGACCAGGAGTGGTAATACATGTTAGGATCCTATCTATGGGTCAAATAGGTCTGTTTGAAAATCATTAGTATTATATAGTAATACTTGATGATATATATAGTAAGTAAGTACACTTGGCGACCGTAGTCGAGGGCGAGTCTAAGGTTCCCTTTTCATTTGTTTCTACACGATGTGTAAGGGAAGGCCCTACCCCTTCCTCTAGATTGCTACACATTACTCTTGATACTTACCTTATAATGATGAGTGTTAAACAAGGAGGTATCAAGTACCATTTTCTATGACTGGACCTGGGATTGAACCCCGGTCTCCCAAGCCATTGGTGAACACTGTACTCACAAGACCAGTGCGCTGGTGGTGCAAATCATTTGTATTCAGAATTGTTACTTGAAGCTGAAATTGCTTCCAAAGCATTCGTTTTATCAGTTACTTGAAACTATAAAATAATTTACACTCAGATGGGATCAAGTATTCCTATAAAATACTAATAATTTTCAATGGAATTCGATTGCAAACAAATTACAATTAAATAGAAATAGTGGACATGAAACCATATAACTATACAGGGTGTAACGATAAAATTGTCGTCCTAAAGAAAACAATACTACAGCTTTATTTTAAAACTTTTATTGAAAAGATTGATTCAGGTAACTTGATTATGTAGTAGAGCTGACATCTATTCAATGTAGCTGCCTTCAGCCTCAATCACCGCCTCGATACGGATCCGGAACTGGGAGCATGCCTTTTCCACAAGCGCCGATGGGAGCTCGGCGAACGGCGGCGATCAGGCTGGGAGGTCATGTTGGATGATGTTCTCGACGTATGACCAAACGAAGTAGTCCAGTGGGTTCAGGTCGGGGGAGGAGGGGGCAGTGAGAGAAGGGTACACAATCATAGCACTCCTTCTGAAGCCAAGCCCGGGTCTGTTTGGACTTGTTGGCCACACTCAGGGTCTACCACCGGCCACCTTATTGCACCAGGAGATAACCACACTCTTCAGCACATCCAGGTACACTTTGGTGTTGACTTTCAAGCTGACTTCGAAGATGTGAGGTAGCATGATGTGGCCCTCAATTGAAACCACACCAAAGACCATAACCGTAGCCGGAGACTTTGTTTTCATCACCCTGGGCACGTCCCTGTTATTCGTGGCCATCCAGATTTGCATTTTGAGGGTGCTGGCAATGGTCCTGTTGTCATAAGTTGGATCGGTAGAGAGCATGAGTTGTACAGCGGCGCATCTTCGATCTCGCTCGTGGAACATTGTGTCACTTTCAGACATTATAGAAGGCTCCTATCGCTCTTGGGATTTGTACACAACTGGCCAACTAGTAGATGGTTTTCAACAAAAAAAGAAAACCGGTTTTCATTAAACGGAAATGGAATCATGTCGTCTCTTCTAGGCGACAATTTTATCGTTCCACCCTGTATATGAATTATAAGGTTTAGATTGGAAGAGATCATACAACAGTCTTCAAAAAGAAAAAGAATTCCTGACAAACAATTAAAAATAATATTAATACAAACGTACAATGAACGCGATTCTCTAACAACGAGACATAAAATAAACCTAGTCAAGTTGACGCATGGTTAAATTCCGCCTGTAAATCGTTCAGCAAGAAATGCCCCACAAAGCAATGAAAAAATGATATTGAAAAAGCAATGATAATTTATGATTGTAAACGTATCGATTGAAAGATGATCTTCCTCTCAGCAATAGGGTGATTTAGGCAATGATAAAAAAAAAATACTTGCACACAAATACGTTTGATATGAGGTCAAAAACACGTTTTTCTCTATCGAATGTCTGCGTTAAATATAGTGGGTCAGTTTTTGCGTTGATCTGTTCATCGTGCGATCGACTCTCGATGTCAGTTTCCAGGTTTTTTTTTATACCTATGTGTGTCTTTTGACAAAAATTATGAAGTATTCTTTGTTGATTAAAAGCTGCAAAATACCTTTGAAGATGATCAGAAAAACAAGGTTGAGAAGAATAGAATCTATCCATCTATCTATCTATCTATCGATTATGGTCAAGGGGAGGTTCAAATGACGACATGACAAAGAAATTAGTAATAAGAAATATATTTAAGGCAAATAAAACATACACAAACGATAGCTGGGAGAAAACCCTCCTCAGCTTAACAATCAGGAATATTACCGCTCCTGGCAACGACTCGCTGAGACTGAGTTCGAGACTGCGACCGAGACTGCGTCTGCGCAGAAGAGAGCTCAGTTGGTATATGTCACATGAAGACGAGTCAATCAATTGGGGACATCCCAACACTATCTATCTATCTATCTATCTATCTATCTCAGTCTTTTCATGGCTATCTATCTATTTTAATCTTTATATCTAATCTATAATTCTCTTGGTGTAAAAAAAAACCAGATTGTACAATTTGCAAATTCTACAAAATAATATTTGGAAAAAAAATCGTAAAAAAGAAAAGAGGAAAACCACATGTGCTACTTGGAAATAATAAGGTTGCATGCATGTCTCGTCAAAAGAAAAAAACACCGACAAAAGTATCTAAGCTAAAACGTAATGGGAGTGTTCCATACATGAGATGGAGCTAATATTAGGAAAATAATTCCTACGTGGCCAAGAGCGAGTCTACCTAGATTTCACCAAACGGCTCTTTAGGATTGCACCGGCGAAGTGGGTTAGGATAAAATATATTTTATTGGTTAAAAAGACACCTCACCTATCCAAATCTAGCCTATTAAAAAAAAATTAGCATATTAAAAAAAACATCCTTTATTCGAGAAATCAGCAAAATTTGTTTCCCTTTTCTTTTCTTTTCTCTTTGTTTTCTTTACTTTAAACAATTTTTAGCAACGCTTTTATCCGCTAGTTAAACTATCTTTCCTATATCTGCAAATATTAAATACTTCAAACCTTTGGTTAAGCAATTCCTTTGGTCTATTACATGTAGCTATGGTTAATTTTTCCTCCATACATAGTTTACAATATCTATCCCCCCCACCTTATATTTACTACATCTTTTCACGATTTCCCATTTCAATATCGGATCTATACCAAATTTGTTTTTGACTTCCCATATGTAATTGGACGAACTAGTTTTATGTCTTTATATATTTCATGTGTGAAGCTACTTTTAGGATCGTAATATCTTTGCTAGAAAGGGCCTATCTATCTATCTATCTATCTATCTATCTATCTATCTCTGTCATTTTATACCTAATTACGAAAAACAACAAAATATTTATCGGTTGAAATGAGAAAAAATCATTTTCTTTCTTTAATTATTGGATTTATTTAATTAAACTCAATAAAAATGTGTCAGATATATTGAAAATGTAGAATAACATGTACGTTTCATGGCTCAAAGTCTGTTGTGATGCTGACAAAAGAAAGACACAGGGAACACAAAAAGGGTTGATAGAAAAACATATACATTCAAGTAACAGAAACAAGATACAAGTGAACCTGGTTAAACAGTAGTTAGTTGATAGGAAGCTGAGAGTCCAGTGGGATAGTGACTATCTGTCCACTGCGCACATGGTATCACACGTGATTGTGTCCCGCTAATTGGTGAACTCTGTCTGACGTTCACATTGACGTGTATTTATGGAGGAGGGCGAGTTATTTATATAGGGAGTACAAAAAAGTCATTACCCTTTCGGTTAGGCCAAGAACTCTTGGTCTCTCACTCCTCTCCTCTCTCTCTCTCTCTCTCTCTCTCTCTCTCTCTCTCTCTCTACACACACACACACAAATAATTTATTTTTACCTGACTCTACACCTCCAAAGACCGGCTCATTAGCCTAGTGGGTAGAGTGTTCACCAATGATCCGGGAGACCTGGGTTCAATCCCAGGTCACGCCATACCAAAGACTTTAAAAATGGTACTTAATACCTCCTTGCTTAACACTCAGCAATATAAGGTAAGGATCAAGGGTAAAGTGGAGCCATCCAGGGAAAGGAGTAGCGCCCTCCCCTACACCTCGGTGTAGTAGCTATTGAAAAGGGAGCCTACTGGTCGCCCTCGAATACGGTCACCAACTACTACTACTACTACTACACCTCCAAAATATTTAAATCTACGTTCATAATTTAAGGAGATATTAATGAATATGTTAATATTTAGTGTTACAAATAAGAAAATGACTAGAGTCTTTCAAAGACTTGCTGACACTTGAACTCTAGAAAATTACTTTTAGCAGCGTCTAAAAGTGGGTGTGGTGCGAGGAATTCTGTCACTTTCAGTAAAACAAGAAAATAGCATCTGAGTGAGTGTGAGAAAAGAGAAAATAAAAAAAAACGAAATCGATGTGGTAAAAAGTGACTGTAGCAAAATAAAGCTTGAAAGCTTAAAAAAGTAGACATGATTGGGTTGGAACGGTGATTTTGTGTATTGGTTTTATTTAACCCTGTTAACCAAAACGAGTTAATGACAAAAGAAATTAAATAATTTTTCCTTGGGTTTTAAAATCGAAGTGATTAACTAATCGTAAACATAGAACATCTATTAGAATGACAATTTCGGTGTTCCACTAACTCAGAAGGAAAGTGACACCGAGTGAAGAGTTTGAATAATATTAGGACCTCGCCCAAGAGAAAAAAAGAAAAAAAGTAAAATATGGAGCTGTCTGGTGTAGCTTTTATTCTGATGAGTCTTGCGAATTAAACTTGGAAATAGATGTGGAAATAACAATCAGCAAGAATACTGAGGAGAGTGCTGGAGTATTTGGAAGAGTTACTGCCTCTTGATCCCCAACGAGAGAAACGAATGATAGAGAAATTAGCGCCCTGAAATAATTAATAATGGCGACGCAAAGCAAACCCGTGAGTATAAATTAAGTTGAGGAAATCGTAAAAGTTTGCGAAAAGAGAATGCAGTAAATCTTTAAAATGAAGGTAACACTGTCTTCTTACTCCCTCACTTCGCCCTCCCTCTCTCTCTCTCTCTCTCTCTCTCTCTCTCTCTCTCTCTGTGCATATGTGAGTACGCAGGTGCGCATGCGTGTGTATGTGCATTGAAACATGAAAGTGGATGAACTGAGTTAGAATTCGCTGCTAACATGTGCATATTGGACAAGAGAGAGAGAGAGAGAGAGAGAGAGAGTGAGAGAGAGACTAAATCTACATTGAAATAAATGTTCTTGTATCCGACGAATGATAAGTCTGAGTTATTTGCCCTTATTTTGCCTTCACGTCAGTTTTCCAAGTCAAAGTTAAAAGTAGAAAGTCAGATATTGTAAGCAACCTGGGGCAGCACTCAATGAATAACAACATCAGGAATTGTAAGTACTCTTTAGCCTGTATGTCTGACTAAAGCAAAACTTAGAATATATAAGTAAGTTCGCCGACCGAAATCAAGGGCGATACGAAGGCTCCCTTTTCAATAGCTACTACACCGTGGAACTAGCCGCCGCAAGCATTGGCCTCCATAACAATGCACACAAAACTGAATATATGAGCTATAATCAAACAGGCGACATTTCCACACTAGAAGGAACCTCAATGAAACTGGTTTGACAAGTTCACCTACCTAGGAAGCAGTGTCTCATTAACCGAAAAAAAAACAAAAAAAAAAAAACACGCGGCTAACGAAGGCATGGACAGCTATCGATAAGCTATCGGTCATATGGAAATCAGACCTGACCAATAAAATGAAACGCAGTTTCTTCCAGGCAGCGATCGTGTCGATACTGCTGTATGGATGCACCACTTGGACGCTAACAAAACGGCTGGAGAAGAAGCCGGACGGCAATTACACAAGAATACTGCGAGCAATATTGAATAAGTCCTGGCGGCAACACCCCACAAAGCACCAACTATACGGCTGCCTATCTCTCATCACGAAAACTATCCAAATTAGACGAACCAGACACGCAGGACACTGCTGGAGATGCAGAGACGAGCTCATAAATGATGTACTCCTGTGGACCCCCACATATGGCCGAGCAAAAGCAGGACGACCAGCTCGAACCTAAATACAGAAGCTATGTGAGGATACAGGATGTAGCCCTGAAGACCTGCCAGAGGCGATGAACGATAGGGAAAAGTGGCGAGAGAGGGTCCGGGATATCCGTGCTAGTGGCACGACATGATGATGATATATATATATATCAGTAAAGTAAAGTTGGCGACCGTAGTCGAGGGCGACCAGAAGGCTCCCTTTTCGATAGCTACTACACTGAGGTGTAGGGGAGGGCCCTACTCCTTTCCCAGGATTGCTCCACTTTACCCTTGATACGTACCTTATATTGCTGAGTGTTAAGCAAGGAGCTATCAATTACTATTTTTAAAGTCTTTGGTATGACGCGACCTGGGATTGAATCCAGGTCTCCCGGACCATTGGTGAACACTCTACCCACGAAGACCCTCCCCAACACCTTGGCAACGTTGAGATTGGCCAGAATATATATAAATCATTGTGAAATTCGTCTGTTCATTTCCAATATTACGTGTAAAGAATACAATTAGATAATTTGAAAAATAATTTCGAAATACGATTATGAAATTTCATGTCTGATACTAACCTGTCTTTAAAAAACATAAAAAATATTCATTTTAATTTTTTTTAATCTACGAAGTACAAAATCTCTAGTTTGATATTATTTTCGACAAAACTGATTTTTACGGTTTTTTCGAATGTTGTAATCGCTTAAGTTTTCTGTAGCAATTGTAATGTTTATAACCAAGGACAAAGGATCGCTGGTTATCCTGAAGGCAGTTTGGCAGTTGCGCAAATGATTATGTCACCTGTTATAATTTGCACAGATTTTTCAGAAAGAACTGGGTAAAAACTAAAAGAAAGCGAAAAGACTGATAAGTACCTAGACATTGCTAGAGAATTGAAAAAAACTATGGAACATGAAGGTGATGGTAGTACCAATTGTAATTGGCGCACTCGGCACAGTCACCAAAGAAATGGAGGATTTGAAAATAAGAGTTTTAGTGGAGACCATCCAAACTATAGCATTGTTGAGATCGGCCAGTCCGTCCTACTATTTACCCATAGCTGGAGGGAGAATAAGGGGGTTCATACCTTTCCCAAGGGTATTTGCCCGAAAGTGAACGTAATAGCGCGACTGGAGTACGAACTCGCGTACTACGATTCCGCAGTTCATCGCTTTAACCATTACACCACGAGGACATGAAGGTGATGGTAGTACCAATTGTAATTGACGCACTCGGCACAGTCACCAAAGAAATGGAGGATTTGAAAATAAGAGTTTTAGTGGAGACCATCCAAACTACAGCATTGTTGAGATCGGCCAGAATACTAAGAAGAGTCCTGGAGACTTGAGGAGACTTGCTGTCACTTAGGCTCTACTGGAGAAGAACACGCTAAGGAATGAATAAATAAATAATAATATTTGACCACACGAACTTAGATTGTTAGAGTATGCTATTTTCAAATCTTAAACAAAAAAGAACACAGTATGATTACTAGTAGAGTTATTAGCCGTCACATAGGTCCCATGTATATAGAGATACCTTATATAACCATGCATATTGAGAAAGCCTATATAAACATGTTTATTTAAATAAACTATAAAACCACATCTTTTGAGACACTCTGAATAGGCATTATGTCAAGACACCCTATATAACAATGTGGATTTAAACATTATTATATTACGAAGTATATTGAAACACCCTATATAACCATGTGTATTTTAAACACCCTATATAACCATATCTATTGAGACACCATATATAAGCATGTCTATTGAGACACCCTATATAACTATGTAGATTGAGACACACTATATAGTCAGGTATATCGAGACACCCTATATAACCATGTATATCGTGACACCATATATAACCATGTCTATTGAGACACCCTATATAACAATGTGGATTTAAACACCCTATATTACCAAGTATATTGAGACACCCTATATAACCACATGTATTTAAACACCCTATATAACTATATCTATTGAGACACCCTATATAACCATGTATACTTAGACACCCAATATAACCACGCGTATTTAAACACGCTATTTAATAATGAATATTGAGACGACCGACATAACCATGTCTAGTGAGACACATTATGTAACCATGTGTATTTAAACACCCTATATACCAACCTCTAATGAGTGTCCTGTTATGACACTAAACAATCTGATGGTGAGGTTCAAGTGATGCTGGAGCTTTAGGGAATGCGGAGTACCCCTTCATTGCCATTGCTCCAAGGTCCACTCTGGCCCGGAATGGTGGCATCTAACAGGGCCCTATCTATAAATAGAACTAATTGCATACAAATGCTAAACTGAAGTGTTTGAATTAGAACTGTTTGTCAAAACTGAATAGGTTGAAATAGAAAAATGTTTTTGACAAATAAACTATACTTACATTTAAACTAAGTGCTTATGCTAAACTGAATTATTTGAAATGGAATTGTTTTTTTACATTGAAAATCTACTTACACTAAACTGAATTGTTTAATATAGAACTGTTTTGACATTTTACTGTGAGTAAACAAAATCTGTACTTATTCTAAACTGAATTAGCTGAATTAGAACTGTTTGACTAAACTAAATAGGTTGAAATAGAAACGTTTTTGACAATTAAACTGTGTACTCATGCTAAACTGAATTGTTTGAAATAGAATTATTTGCATAAAAAAGGATTTGGCGTTAAATAACCTACAAAGGTTGATATGCCATAAAAACCTGACCAACCAACCAACCAACCAACCCCTATATAAAGAAGTATATTTAGACACATCGTACATATAATACATAGAATGACTACTTTTTTTCACCTTATATCCTGAAAAAGAACCGAATGTAAAGCAAGTAATAGTCGTAGTATTGTAGTAGTACTACTACTACTACTATTGCTACGAATATTAATAATGATAAAGTAATCATAGAAGGGACCATCCTCAGCAACTATAGTACAGTATCTGTTTACGTATAATGTGGAAATTTTGGTGCCTCTCAACTCACTGACCCAACCAAAGTGTGCCCGCCCCGCAGCAAACAACTGGACTGGCCTCACCCAGATTCGAATCCCAACTCGCTCCATCCAGTCTCAAATCTCAACTCACCGACCCACCCATCGCGCGCGCACCCTGCAGCAAAACTACTTAACTCGACTAGATCCAAATCTTAACAAACTGTTTTTTTTTTTTCAAAATACCCAAGAATCCCAGCCCATCACTTCCAGGCATGAGGTCATTGACATCCCCAGGCTAATTTTCTATCCGGGGTTTTTATTATGACATCTGTGATTGTCACACCCTCCCTGCGCGAACTTAAACACCTGCACTCAATGTGTGCACCTAACTAACCCGAATGATAAGATATCACCACCGAAAAATGATAATATAAAAAAAAATCCTTCCGCAATTATTTAACAATTATAGCAGAAATTAACGCCATAAGGACTAATTATGTTAACGCAAAAATAGATAAGACACAACAGAATAGCAAGCGTAGGTTATTTTGAGAAAAAGATAAAATGTTTTATCATGTTATAGGAGAATGCTACAAACTGGAACAAAAAGAGTACAAGAGTAGGCATGACTGGGTGGGAAAGGTGATCCACTGGGAATTATGCAAGAAACTGAATTTTGACCAAACTACCAAATGGTATTTGCACAAACCAGAATCCGTCTTAGAAAATCAGTCTCACAAATTTCTCTGTTGTTTCGAGATTCAAACAAATCACCTAATTCCGGCTTGAAAAACCAGAACTTATGGTTATAAACAAAAAAATAAAAAAATAAAAAAACGAGAACATCTTGTGGATTTTGACGTTCCAGTAGACTACTAAGAAAAAATAAAAGAAAGAGAAAGGAAATAATTACTTGAACCTCACTAGAGAACTAAAAACATCGAGGAATATGCGTGTGACGGCGATACCGATAGCAGTTGTTGTACTTGGAACAGTCCACAAAGACTTGGAAAAAAAGACAGGGATAATTGGAAATCAGAGGAAGGGCCGGGACCATCAAGACTACAGGATTATTAAGATTGGCACGAATACTGAGTAGAGTCCTGGAGACCTTAAGAAACTTACAGTCATTCACAATTCAGAGAAAGGCAACTGGTTAAAGCTGGCGTGAAAAACTCGTGGTGATTGAAATAATACAAATGCCATAATAACGAATTTTGCCAAAGTAAAAATTGATGATATACACATGGTTAATAAGTATAAGCTAAGAAGTGATATATATATATATATATATATATATATATAGAACAGTTAATGACATAAATAAATGCTGCAAAAAGGAACTTAAGAAAAAGCATGACTGGCAGGATGAAGGTGATCCACAAGGAGTTGTGCAAGAAAGTGATGTTTGACCATACTAACAAATGGTATACGTAAAAACCAGGATATATCCTTGAAAATGAAACTTTGAAATACAATTGAATTCTCCAATCTCGTCCAGAAGATGAGAACTTGTGTCAATTAAGAAGTTGGTTGGTTGGTTGGTTGTATTGTCTTACGTCATTTCAACCCTTTTTGGGTCATTTAACGCCGAATTAAATTTCAAATAATTCAGTTTACTATGAGTATACTTTTTGTTTACAAAAAGCTAAATGTCAAAACAGTTCTATTTCAAACAATTCACTTTAGCATAAGTACACAGTTTCAATGTCAAAAACAGTTCTCTTTCAAACAACTCAATTTAGCTTTAGTACACAGTTTAATTCTTTTAAAAAACAGTTCTATTTCAAATAGTTCAGTTTAGCATAAGTACGCAGTTTCAACGTCAAAAACAATTTTATTTCAAACAATTAAGTTTTAACATAAGCATGCAGTTTATTTCTTTTTGACCCATATATAGGACTTTATCAGGTGCTTCCACCCCGGGTCAGAGTGGACCAGGGAGCGATGGCAATGAAGGGCTTCTCCGAATTCTTTAAAACTCCAGCATTACTGGAACCTCCTCATCAGATTGCTTAGTGTCATATTTAGGACACTTGTTTGAAGGATCTTTCACCTCTTCAGAGAAGCAGTCGGTGTACACTACATCCCCAGCCGACAAGACTATTAATTAACAAGAAGGAATTAACTCAACATTTTTTGGATTTTGTGGCGCCATCGTTCCCACAGTGTGAAAGTGAAGCCGGATAAATATATGGACCTTAACAGATCGCCCAGTCAGCTGGTGCTGTTGAATACACTGACTGTACCTCTGCAGAGGGGTAAGACCCCCCCAATGAGTGTCCTGGATATAACACTAAACAATCTGATGGTAAGGTCCCAGTAATGCTGGGGCTTTGGGGAGTGCGGAGTACCCCTTCATTGCCATTGCTCCCAGGTCCACCCTGGCCCGGCGTGGTAGCACCTGATAGGGCCCTATATATGGGTTGAATAGAACTAACAGCATACTAATGCTAAACAGAATTGTTTTTTTTAAACTAAACAGCTTGAAATACAAATGTTTACAAATTAAACCGTGCTTACATTTAAACTGCGTGCTCATGCTAAACGGAAACCGTACTTACATTTAAAATGCGTGCTTATGCTAAACTGAATTATTTGAAATGGAACTGTTTTTTAACATTGAAACTGTATTTACACTAAACTGAATTGTTTAACTTAGAACTGTTTTGACATGTAACTGTGTGTACACAAAATCTGTACTTATACTAAACTGAATTAGCTGCTTGACAAAACTGAATAGTTAGAAATAGAAATGTTTTTGACAATTAAACTGTACTTACTTTTAAACTGCGTGCTTATGCTGAACTGAATTGTTTGAAAATAATTTGTTTTTGACAGTGAAACTGTACTTACACTAAAATGAATTCTTATATATAACTGTTTGAATAAACTGAATAGTTTGAAACAGAAATGTTTTTGACAATTAAACTGTGTATTCACGCTAAACTGAATTGCATTAAAAGGAACTGTTTTTGACAATTAAACTGTGTATTCACGCTAAACTGAATTGTATTAAATAGAACTGTTTTTGACAATTAAACTGTGTATTCATGCTGAACAAAACTGAACTGTATTAAATAGAACTGATCATTTACATAAGAATGGATTTGGTGTTGAGTAACCTACAGAGGTTGATATGCCACAAAACAACCAACCAACCAACCAACCTTAATAGAGTAGTCAAAAACTTGAGGATCCTAAAAGTAACTCCAATCGTAATCGGAGACCTTTAATCAGTAAAAAGATTCAGGAAGAACTGGAGATTTGAGGAATAACTGAGACAATCCGGATTACAGGACTTCTAAAATCAGCAAGGATATTTCTAAGAGTTTTGGAGACCTGAAGAGACTTGCTGTCACTCAACCTCAAGCAAAGCAACTTTTATGTAAAAAAAAAGCAAGGTATGAAATAATTATAATTTTATAGTGACGATTGCAAAGAATAAAAACAGAACTTTCTCTATGGACCGGAAGTCTGATATTTTAAAGTTGCAAAAGCAAAAATAATTGATGACTTCCCAAGACAGAAAATATTGTTGATCGAAGATAAAGAAAAAATTTAAAAAATATAAATAAACAAATCCTCAAGTGAGAATAAACGAACAGATGACTATTATTAAATTATCGTTGGAGAATTACAAACGTATTGACAGTTTATTAGTTATTTTTCTTCAATGAACTAAAGAATAAATCAAGTAATATTTAGTTGAGTGCAAAAAATAGCAAAAGATTAGTAAAACTAAGTATATTATATATAAAATTAGTAATATTAAGTATATTATATATAAGGTATATTAAGTATATTTTAATATATTAAGTATATTATATATTAAATTATAATTATTATATATTAAGAAGCTAGACGGCAATTACACAAGAATGCTACGTGCAATCTTGAACGAGTCCTGGCGGCAACACCCAACAAGACACCAACTGTACGGCCACCTGCCCCCTATCACGAAAACTATTCAAGTTAGACGAACCAGACATGCAGGACACTGCTGGAGAAGCAGGGACGAACTCATAAGAGATGTACTCTTATGGACCCCCACACATGGCCGTGCAAAAGCAGGACGACCAGCACGAACATACATTCAGCAGCTATGTGAGGATACGGGATGTTGTCCTGAAGACCTGCCTAGGTCGATGAACGATAGGGAGGAGTGGCGAGAGAGGGTCAGGGATATCCGTGCTGGCGACACGAAATATAATATTAGTAATACTAAGTTGAGTGCAAAAAGTTTTGCAATATTTTGGTAAATTATTTGCTTTACCTGTCAAGTTAAAAGAAAATGTAACTAATATTCACAGTCGAGGCCATCGGGTTGCATGATCGGAAGGCACTTGTCTATACGTTCTTTGGTCCCATGGAGATACACGTCCTTCAAGGCGAAGAACTCCTTCTCTGTAGCTTCCGTCTCCTCTTGGTTGTTGAAGCACTGTAAGTGCAGAAAGGGAGCCATTGATCGGAACATGTAGTAGTTTGAGAGAGATAGGTCAACAATTTATGCTGGGTGTGTAACCAGTTTGATTCCTGCAAGTTCCAGAAGTTTATTCCAGGTGGCATTGTAAAATAATTAGGATGATTAATTGATTATATTAATTAATTAATTAATTTTTTTTTGGTAAAATTGTAGGTTAGCTAAAGAATTTGAATGTAAATGTAGTTCCTCGCAAAGGTCAAACGCATGCACAGATGGCGACTGGGTTTAACACCTCACGTCAAAATAACGTTGGGGAAGACAGGATATGGATCTTAAGCAAATCGAGGCTTGTTGACCTGTGTGTGGAAATAAGGGTTTGTGACACATGTGAGGATTCTAAAAAGTTTGACGCAATAAGTAATTAAAATAGATCATGTATAAAAATTAGAGAATTTTGAAAATTTGGGAGTTAAGTTTTGAAATCCAAAGAGAGAAGTTGGTTTTTGGTCGGTATGCGGGAGAGACAAGGAAGTGGGGTCTTTGAATCGCAATATTTCACTCAGTGAAAAAAGTACTTGTATGTGACAGCATTCTTTTAAAAACGGACTTGTTTATTTTTTTGTAAACTAAACTTTTTATTAATTATTGAACAACCCCGTGTTTGTTTTGGCTCTAGCATTGTGACTTCAATCTATTTTTTTTTTGAATGATCAACCATGTCTGATTGATTAGGCGATCACCGATTAGCAACTTCATTTGTCTGGATCAAAAGACAAAACGTGAGCAGATAGCTGGATCGGCCAAGATTTGATCCTTCATTGGAGCAGAGACCTGCAAGTAATCGAGGTAGACGAATGGGTGAGAATTTGACTGTCCGCAACGGATCTATAGTTAATTATTCCATCAGGTAGCCCAGTCGGCTGGTGCTGTAGAATACACCGACTGCATCTCTTCAGGGGCGTAAGACCCCCCCCCCGCAACGCGTATCCTGGATATGACGCTAAACAATCTTCGGCTTCAGTAATACTGGAGCTTTGGGGAATGCGAAGAACCCCTTCATTGCAATCTCTCCCAGGTCCTCTCTGGCCCAATGTGGTAGCACCTGCTGGGTCCTATCTATCGGCCATTTAGAACTGTTTGACATTTAAACGCCACCTGCCTCCTATCACGAAAACTATCAAAGTTAGACGAACCAGACACGCAGGACACTGCTGGAGAAGCAGAGACGAGTTCATAAGTGATGTACTCCTATGGACCCCCACATATGGCCAGGCAAAAGCAGGACGACCAGCTCGAACATACATCCAGCAGCTATGTGAGGGTACGGGATGTGGCCCTGAAGACCTACCAGAGGTGATGAACGATAGGGAGAAGTGGCGAGAGAAGGTCAGGGATATCTGCGCCTGTAGCACAACATGATGATGATGATGACAAATACTAAACTGAGTTGCTTGGGATAGAACTGTTTTTACATTTAACTGTGTGATAATAATAAGCTGTGTACTTATGCTAAACTGTATTATTTCAAATGAAACTGTTTGATCATTTAACTGTGTGCAAACAAATGACTGATGTTTAAATGAATAGTTAATGATACATAGCAATACTTAGAAACATTCAATTTTGTTGACATGCTAAACTGAATTGTTTTTATATTCAACTGTGTGTAAACAAAAGACTGTACTTAAAACCGTACTGATAATTCGAGTTTGAATTCCTGGCCATCTTTTCGGAAGATCTCTTTCGGCTGGAGAGTCAACAAGCATGATTTATAAGAATAAGATTACTTTATAATTCTCCTACTCAGCCGATGGCTGAATTATTGGACTGGAGGTCACAAGGATTCTAATTAAATGCCACTTTGTTCGGAAGGAAATCAATTTTAAAACTTTGATGTATCGATATTGATCATTTGACTAAGTCTCATAAGTCGATTAAACAAATCCGTATTTGGGAATGAAAGAAAAGTAAGAAAATATCTATTGTTAACATTTAATTTGAAAAACTGTGGAAATTATTTTATCTATTTATCTCTTCTGATTTTTCCGTCGGAAAAATATCTACAATGATTTATTTATTAATATTCTGATGTTGATAGGTATTCACTTTGAAAATAATTACAAAGCAAGAATCTATCTATCTATCTATGTCAGCCTGTTCATTGTTGTGATAGAACGAAACAGTCTATCTGTGGATGACTATATATATATATATATATATATATATATATATATATAGTCACCCACAGATAGACTGTTTAGTCACCCACAGATAGACAGTCTATCTGTGGATGACTATATATATATATATATATATAGTCACCCACAGATAGACTGTTTCGTTGTATCACAACTATATATATATATATATATATATATATATATATATATATATATATATATATATATATATATAAAATATCCTATGTATAAAACGATTTGAATTATACGTCTATATTCAAATGTATATAATTATATAAATATACACAATTATATGTCTCCATTCATATATATGAAAGTAAATTTGGCAACCGTAGCATTCTAGTTAGCCGATAACATACATGTAAAAAGTATACGTTCAAAATACTCCCTTTTCAAAAGGTTCCCTTTTCAAAAGCAACTACATTGAGGTGTACGGGAGGGTGCAACTCCCAGGATTGCTCCATGTACCCTTGATACGTTCCTTATAATGCTGAGTGTTAAGCAAGAGGCATCAAAAAACATTTTTTGTCTTTGGTATGAATCGACCTGGGATTGAACCCTAGTCTCCCTGGCCATTGGCAAATATTTTACCCATTTGGCCGATGGGCCGGTTATATGTACGTATGTATGTATGTATGAATGTGTGTGTGTGTGTGTGAGAGAGATAGAGAGAGAGGGAGAGAGAGAGAAAGAGAGAGGGAGAGTTTACTCCACCGTCCGTACATGTAGGTAACAACACAAGGTCAATCATTAACAGAAGTTTAATAGGTTTGAATTCATTTTTTCCTTCTCCTAGACCGGTTGTCATGCCAAGGTTAAAAAGCACTGTCTGCCCAATTATTTACTCAAAACTTGAGGAAGAATAGTATGATTCATACCTTTTCTCAGCGTAGTATGAAATGTAATAAGAATCGTGCAGGATTCGAAATCGATGCGACGTGTCTATTTCCTTCAACAATAACCAGAAACGCCTCCATATATATATATATATATATATATATATATATATATGGGGGTTGAGCACTCTGGTGAAGGAGTTTTCGCCTGCCGTTTGCATAATGCAAAGCTCCTCGAAAGATCTGAGCACTCTGGTAGCTGATAGGGTATAAAAATGTAAACAAACGGCTGCTGCTGTTGCTACATGAATACCTTAACAATTCCCTTAGCCAAACATGGTGCGCTTGTTGGCCGAGCGGTCTGAGACTTAGTCTAACGTAAAGTTGGATGGGTTTCGATCCCGGCTTCGAGCATCCTACGTGTCTAGCAAGGCTGAAGAGTTCTGATAGAACGAAACAGTCAGTCTGTGGATGACAATATCTCTCTCTCTCTCTCTCGATATATATATATATATATATATATATATATATATATATATGCAAACGTGTGTGTGTATGTTTATTTATATAGCCTCGTGTGTGTTTGTCAAATTGCTTTGATGTTAATGCATCTCCTGAAGCAAGTTGCGTAAACTTTCAACGTTTTCTTGATTTTGTAAATAAATTAAAAAAAGGAAACAAAAAGAAAAGAACACAAATAAAACAAAAATAAAAACTTGTTTTTTTTTTTTTTTACTCGTCATTATCACATGTTTTATTCTATTCTTTTTAATGATAGTCTTTGCATTTGGAAAAAAATATCTTCAACATTTGGCTAACCTGGCGTATTTAAAGTTATACCATCTCTATTTTTTTGCGTTCTATATTTAAGAGATGACTGGTATTTATTTTTAGTCAATGACATAGAAAATTTTCTGCATATGTATATATATATAAATAAATTATGTACTTTTAAAGTCTATCTTATTTGTGATACATCCAGCAAATTTGATTTAACAAATTATATAATGATATTATAAACCTACTACATATATAAGCAAAAGTAAAGTTGGCGACCGTTGTCGAGGGCGACCCAAATTTTCAATAGCTACTACACCAAGGTATAAGGGAGTGCACTACTCCTTCCCCTGGATTGCTCGACTTTACCCTTGTTACGTACCTTATAATGCTAAGTGTTAAGCAAGGAGATATCAAATACTATTTTTAAGTCTTTGGTATGACACGACATGGGACTGAACCCTGGTCTCCCGGGCCATTGGTGAACACTCTACTCACTAGGCCAATGAGCCAGTAAATACACGATATATCTCTATGTATACCCCAATCCGAACTCGCAGGATGTGACACAAGGTTAATTTTAGCGGAGGTTTATATTTTCGTTCCAGACCGGTTGTCATTTTACGGTTTAAGCGCACAGTCTGCCCTACTATTTACCCATAGCTGGAGGGGGAAATGTAAACAGCCTAATCCAGATTTTGAACTCGAATAGCCAGGTCCATTTCCTTCAGTGGTATCCATGACCCCCACGAGGGCCTCATAAAAGAGAAGTGGTAGTATTATGACCACTGTTATATATAACATTGCTTTATGTGTTTTTTTTTTTAAAATTCTATTGCAGTCTATCTTGATTCAGTTAAAACTATGACCATTTAAATGGGAATCTTGTTCTACAATATATATATATATATATATATCATTAAGAAAAACAACAAACCGGTCACATTGAGCTCCTTACCAGGAACATTTAAATGTTCACTCTTGAATAGTTTTCTTGTCCTGATGGAATTACTCCCAATTCCGGTTTAACTGGACCAAATAATACTTATATATATATATATATATATATATATATATATATATATATATATATATATATATATATATATATATATATATATATATATATATATATATATATATACGAGGATCATTAAATAAGTATCTTATTGCTATACATCCTATGAGATGACTGACCAATTCTTATGATTTCAGGTTCAAATGAACAGCTACAGCAGCAATTGGGAAACACCCGATTGCCACAGCTGGTGAATTTTAAAAATGCAATCTGGACGTGAGGACACTTTAGAAAAACGATGTGTAATAAAATTCTGTTTTAAACTTGGAAAAAATGCCACAGAAACGTATGGAATCCTTCAGACTACTTTTCGACTATCTTGCATGAATCGAGCATCAGTTTTTGAGTGGCATAAGAGATTCAAGGAAGGCAAGGAGTCTGTGAGGGATGATGAGAGGTGTGGGAGGAGTAAGGAAGTCAATACAACAGAGTTGATTGGCCAAAGGGTTACTATGTTGAGGTTTTATGAGAGTTCAGAAAGAGATTCGGTCAGAAGAGGCCAGCACTCTTCAAATCGGGTACGAGCATTTCCACCAGGACAATGCACCAGTCAATAACTCCATCTTTGTCACAGACAATTTGACCAAGACAGTTGCTCACCGTCCCTACAGTCCAGGCCTTGCTCCCTCTGACTTTTGGTTATTCCCTAAGCTCACAGGCTGTCGTTATGAGACAATTGAAGAGCTGAAAGTGGCTGTGACGAAGGTCATTAACGCGCTCCCACGAGAGGATTTCCATGATGCCTTCTAGAAGTTGTTGGAACGGTAGAACAATTGCATTGCAGCCAGAGGATATTACTTCGAAGGGGACTAGAGTTTCATGTGTGTACTCTCAATAAAAGTGCCCATATGAGAAAAGTCTGGAAACTCTATTTAATGATCCCCGTACATAGTTTCTTTGTAATCATAACTTCTCTTGAGTTTAATGAACTTTCTGATCCTCTGCCACGCTTCTGTGCTTTGCTTGAAGGATTTTTGTGAGATGCCCCTCAGCTCCATCGTTAAGGCTTTTTTCATGTTTTCCTTGCCTTCAAAATGGGTGCTCTTGATGATCTCCCTGTGGTTGGGCAAAAGAAAAAAGTCAGACAGCGCAAGAAAAGTACACAGGGAGGTTGATCCAATATGAGGAAATTCCTCACGACCAGGAAATGTCGCATTCTCAGGACATAGTAAGCAGGTGTAAAAAACGATCATTGGTTCTGTCAAAACTCACGTGTCTTCTCGTGCACTGAACGAATCGTACGCCGCTGGATCTTGTTGATTTGCTGATTGATCGACTGGCCCTGTAGCAAGAAGTCTCTATGGACGATGCCCCTCAAATGACCAACACGATTTTGCCTTTTGACTTTTGTTTCGTTTTCTTCGGTCTCGGCGAAGTTGGTAAGTTCCACTGACTGTTCTAACACCATGTTTTAGTTTCGTGCTCAAAAATCCATCTCTCATAATTTACGAGGATACTAAGAAGAAAGTCTGGCTCAATTATAAGACGCTCAATAATGTCCTGACATATTTGCATGCAGTTCTCATTATGATCATCTGGGGGGAATAGAATACACCAACAGCATCTCTGCAAAGGGGTTAGACTCCCAACAGCGAGCGTCCTGTTTATGACGCTAATTTGTTGGCCCAGTCGTCTGGGGCTACAGAATACACCGTCTGAATCTCTGCAGAGGGGTTATACTTCCTTAATGAGTATCATGGATATTATACTAAATAATATGATGGTGAGGCTCTAGCTATGATGGAGCTTTGTGGAATGCGTAGTACCCCTTTATTGTCAATGCCCTCAGATTCACTCTGGCTCGGAGTGGTAGCTCCTGATAAGGTCCTATCAAGGTGTCAAATAGAATTAAACAGTGTACTTATGTTAAATTGAATTGCTTGAAATAGAACTGTTTTTACATTTAACTGTGTGTAAACAAAAAATGTACCTATGCTGAATTGAATTGTTGGAAATAGAACTTATTTTAAATTTAAAAATGAATGATGACCCAATCGGCTGGGGCTGCATATATACACCGGCTGCATCTCTGTGGAGGAGTAAGACTTCCCCAATGGGTGTCAAAGTTACAACACTAAACAATCTGATGGTGAGGCTCTAGTAACGGATCTCTGGGGAATGTGGAGTACCCCTTTACTGCCATTGCTCCCAGGTTCATGCAGGCTCTGAGTGGCAACACCTGATAGTGTTTTATCAATGGGTCTAATAGATGTGTTTGACATTCAAACCGTACTAATTGGTAAACTGAATTTTTTGTAATAGAATTGCATTTACATTTAACTGTGTGTAAACAAAAACTTGTACTTATGCTAAACTGAAATGTCTATGTATAAAAATAGATTTGGCATCAAATAACCAACAATGGTTGATATGCCATAAAATGAAACCAAACGAGCTCACCTTGTGATGATCATTTAGCCGTCTTGGTACTATTTTTTACGAAAACTTTTCGCATGCCCAAATCTTTCAGATAATCTTCCAAGGACTGATCTTTTTCACGTGCAGCTGACTTGTGATTACTCGAACATATAACCTACAGTTACCTAAAACCACTGATCATAACAGGTCGACGATGACTTCAATCCTACTTATTGAAAGTATCCCGCACTTTCTTGTTACCGTCTTTAAACTTTTACTTGTGCCACTCTAAAGTATGTGCGTGCGACATGGTCTTATTGCAATACTCTTGTTGAAACATTTCCACTCCTTTTGATATATAAAACGGACAAAATATTTCTGGCACTGCTGGAGAAGGACAAACTTACCAGCGATTATCTTCCGTGGACTCCAACACATGGACACTCTAAGTTTTCGTCGACCAGCAAGGATTTAAATTAATCAGCTGAGTACTGTTATTGGATGCTGTCTGTCAAGAGCAATGGATGATAGTGGTGGAGAAGAGAGAGGGAAAGAGTCAAGGAACCTGTACTATCCATATTTACCCAACCCCTCCGCTCGGGCAGGATATGACACAAGGTCAATTTTTAAGCGGAGTTTAACTGGTTTGAATTCAGAGTTTCCCTTTTCCTAGACTAGTTGCCTCACCAAGGCTGAAGAACACAGTCTGCCCTACTATTTACCCATAGCTGGAGGGAGAATAATTGGATTCATACCTTTCCCAATGGTATTAGAGCTATGTGAAATATAATCAGCCTCGCCCAGGATTTGAACTCGTGTCGCCGTGTTCAGTTCCTACGACGATAGCCATTACACCACAGGCACCTCCAAGGAACCTGTACTATCGATCTAAAAATTTCAGAAAAAGTGATGGTAAAATACAATGGTTGCAGAAAACATTACAGTTGTATACTCTCTAGTTATCACGTTAGGCAATAATTTAATCTGTTAACATTGCCCATAGCTCAGCCCGCACTCCTGGTCGCGTTATTTTTCAAAAGACTTCGTATTACATTTAGTATTTCCTCTAAATAAACGCACTCCTAATATATTCTGATAAAAAATCCACTTTTTCTCAAATAAAGATATAAGGATATTATCATGTATTGGTAAATATTGCACAGTGAAAACAGTTATTATTCGTATCTTTATGTAAGTTTGGTTTTATGGCATATCAACTATTGTATGTTATTCAATGCCAAATCGGGTTTATTCATATATAGTAGTCGAGGGCGACCCGAACTCCTTTTTCAATAGCTACTACATCAAGGTTTAGGAGAGGGCGCTACTCCCTTCCCTGAATTGCTCCACTTTACCCTTGATCCTTACTTTATAATGCTGAGTGTTAAGCAAAGCGGCATCAATTACCATTTTTTGAGTCTTTGATATGACTCGACCTGGTCTCCCGGACCATTGGCGAACACTCTACTAATTAAACTAATGGCCCGGTGTCATTCATATATATTAGATATGACTGTAAACATAAATAACGATTCAATTAAACATCAAACGTTTGTTTACAAACAGTTAAATGATAAAACAGTTCTATTTCTAACAATTTAATTTATCCCAAGTCAACAAACTTGAATGGTTTCTAGTATTGCAATGTATCACTAAAAATTCAATTAAACATCAGTCATTTATTTATACATTGTTAACTGATCAAACAGTTCTATTTCTAACAATTCAATTTAGCAAAATAATTCGTTTACACTCAGTTTAAATAGTCAAACAGTTCTATTTGACCTATCAGGCGCTATCACATTGGGGCAGAGTCGACCTGGGAGCGATGGCAATGAAGGGATACTCAGCAATTCCCAAAGCTCCAGCATTACTGGAGTCTCACTATCGGCTTGTTCATCGTCATATTTAGAACACTCGTGTAGGTTCACTACTCTCTGTTGAGATGGCGTCGGTGTATTCTTCAGCCCCATCCTGGGTGCGTATATGTGTGTGTATTCATGTGTATGTATGCATCCGCTCGTGCAGGATATGATACAAGGTCAATTTTTAAGTGGATTTTAACAGGTTTTAATTCAGAGTTGTCCTTCTCCTAGACTAGTTGCCTCACCAAGGCTGAAGAACCTAGTCTGGCCTACTAGCTGTAGGGAGAATAATTGGATTCATACCTTTCCCAAGGGTATTAGTGCTATGTGAAATGCAGGATTTGAACTCGTGTCGCCGTGTCCATTTCCTACGACGATAACCATTACACCACGGGCACCTCCCATGTGTATGTATGCATATGTGTGTGTGTGTATGTGTACGTGTGTGTGTGTGATTTTAGTTTTGGCTCTAGGGGTGTCGCAATTTTATTTTAGCTTAGAGTTTCAGTGCTGTTGTAAATATATATATATATATATATATATATATATATATATATATATATATATATATATATTTGAATAAAGAAAGAAAGAAATATCTAGAGAGGTTTTATTTGCACAAATTTATAGACGACTTTTTTTTTTCATTCAGTAAGTTATTAAATACAATTATCTTATTTTTTGAGGAACAACAAAAGTTCAATATTGATAATTAACCAGATTTAATATTCTAGGATTAATTAAGATACCAAGTTTGATTTGCTCGTTTGATTAAAAAGCGAATGAAGAATTTTGATTCAAACTAACCAAGTAAAGTTTAATTAAATCTTATCAGTGAATATATATATATATAAAGCTTTTATAAACGAATTAAATTTCCATAGATAATAATTTCATTAATTTCATTTCCTCTCATAAAATGGTGTTTCATTTTATTTCTTTTCTTTTCGAAATCTATTTGGTTTGTGCTACTTATAAAATTCTTTTCCCAATAGGATTAAACGTAACCCCGCCCTCCTTTTCATTGCTCAACCCTTGCAGTTTTCTTGAATTCTTTTATTAAACTTGGTTTACTTTAGCACAAGGCCATAGGTACACATTTAGAATCGAACTCATTACGATCATCCCCAAGCTTATCTCGCAAATCCTCCTCCTCATCATCATCACGTGAGCATCTCACATGAGAATTCTTCCAAGTTGTAGCCGTGTCGGTACTATTGTATGGCTATACAACATGGACTTTAACGGGGCACTCGTAGAAAAAGCTAGATAGAAACAAAACAAGAATGCAGCATACTTTTAAAAAAAAATTCTGAAAGCAGGGTCATAAAAAAAACAGCAACTGTTAAGGTCAACAACGTCCCATCTTTCAAACCTTAAATAAAACGGACAAAACATGCCAGGCACTGCTGCAGAAGCGATGTTCTTCAGTGAATGACAACAAATGGACACACCAGTTTTTTTTGCCGACCTGTAAAGACTTACATTCATTAGTTCTTTGCGGACATTCGATGCTGACTTGACAACCAGCAAAGAATGATCAATGATAGGGACGGGCAGAGAGATATAGATCGATACAGAGACAGAGACAAGGGATTCTTCACAATTAGCATAATGATGACAATGCGTTCCCACTGTTTGAACTTTCAGCCCATCTTCATCCGCGGAATCTGGTGAGTGTCACATGGGTAGGTTGGGGGGCCGCGACAAATAGACGGAAACAGGTAAGATCTAGACCCCATATATGTGTACTACTAAGGTGCAATTCTTAACATAAGGGCTCTCCTCTTGATAAAAAAAAAATGCCCTCGTTTTCGCTGAAAACAAAAAAAGAATTAAATTGTAACTAACAACCGCTTTAAATTGTTATGTTTACTTTGGTTCGGTTTTATGGTCAATCAACCATCATCAATTATTGAATGCCAAATCCTGTTTATATCATCATCAGCATCATGTCGTGCCGCTACACGGATATCCATGACCCTCTCTCGCCACTTCTCCCTATCGTTCATCGCCTCTGTTAGGTCTTCAGTGCTAAATCCCGTATCTTCACATAGCTGCTGTATGTATGCTCGAGCTGGTCGTCCTGCTTTTGCCCGGCCATATATGGGGGTCCATAGGAGTACATCACTTATGAGCTCGTCTCTGCTTCTCCAGCAGTGTCCTGCATGTCTTGTTCGTCTAACTTGGATAGTTTTCATGATGGGAGGCAGGTGTCTGTATAGTTGGTGCCTTGTGGGGTGTTGCCGCCTGGACTTGTTCAATATTGCTCGCAACATTCTTGTGTAATTGCCATCTAGCTTCTTCTCCAGCCGTTTAGTTAGCGTCTAAGTAGTGCATCCATACAGCAGTATCGATACAATCGCTGCCTGGAAGAAACTGCGTTTCATTTTATCGGTCAGGTCAGATTTCCATATGATCGATAGCTTATCGATAGCAGTCCATGCCTTCGTAGGCCACGTGTCGATGTCTTTTTCAGTTGACGAGACACTGCTACCAAGGTAGGTGAATTTGTCTATATATATATATTAAATATATATGATTTTTAAATATATTTTCTTTAAAACATTTTTAAATGAACCTGAGCTCATTTATTTTGCACACAGTTAAATGGTTTCATGATTTGCTATTTAAAAATCACAATTTAACAGCAATTATTTGTTTGCACACAGTTTGTAGTTAATTTCATTTTTTAAATGAGTCAGAACTAATTTGTTTGTACAAGAGTATCGCTATTGTTTCTACTCCGTTAAACGGTTTCAACGAGAGTAATTATATTGGTTATTAATCATTTCTTTGCATACTGTGAAGTGGTTCCAAGTATTGATATTTCACACTAATTATTCTGCTTTTCACTATTAATTTATTTGTACACAGTCAATTTGCTTGTTTGTTTGTTTGTTGGGTTTTATGGCATATCAACATTTGTAGGTCATTTAATACCAAATCCGTTAAAATACAAATGGACAGTTAAATTTCAAACAATCAGTTTAGCATAAATAGCCAGTTTAGTTGTCAAAAACGTTTTTATTTCAAGCAATTCAGTTTTGTCAAACAGTTTTATTTCAAACAATTCAGTTAAGTATAAGTATGTTTTTTTTTTGTTTACATTGTTAAATGTCAAATCTGTTCTATTTCAAACAATTCAGTTTAGCGTAAGAACAGTTTCAATATAAAATACAGTTCTATTTCAAAATCTCAGTTTAGCATACAAAAGCAGTTCTATTTCAAACAATTCAGTTTAACATAAGTACGCAGTTTAAATGTCAAAAAGGTTCTTTTATGAGCAATTTCAGTTTATCATAAGTACGCAGTTTAAATGTTAAAACAGTTCTATTTAAAGCAATTCCCTTCAGCACGAGTACACAATTTAGTTCTATTTGACCCATAGATAGGGCCCAATCAGGTGCTACGATTCCGAGCCAGAGTGGACCTGGGAGTGATGGCAACGAAGGGGTAGTCCACATTCCCCAAAGCTCCAGCATCACTGAAACCTCACCATCAGATTCTTTAGTGTTATAACTAGGACACTCGTTGTGAGGGGTCTAACCCCTCTGCAGAAAAGCAGTCGGTGTACAGCCAACTGGGCCTCGTTGGTAGGGGGTCTTACCCCTATACAGAGAAGCAGTCAGTGTATTCTAAAGCCCCAGCCGACTTGGCAATATGGCAGAGTAGTTGTAAAACCTAAAAAGCATCTTCATTATGGTTATTACGAGTTTATTATTTGAAGTTTTATGTGTTGTACACAATCATCAGAAACGCAGTTAGTCAAGCGTATACACAGTATAAAGTGTATTCACGTCATACGTGGCATTCACACGGAAAACGTAAATATAATTTAAGTTAGTCGACATGAAGAGAATACTTTTTGAAATATGTCAGGTGATAAATGACACAGGATAAATGTATTGGTATGTCTACAATTAGATGTTAATTTTTCATCTGATCTACAATTTGTTTTCAGCAAGTTCTCATATATATATATATATATATATATATATATATATATATATATATATATATCGTGACGACTCACTATGTATCTATCTAATACCAGTTCAATAGCACAACATCTAAAAAGCATTCCAGCTCAAAAACTGATTTTCGGAAAATTCTTACCGAAAACACAACAATATTAGAACAACAAAAGAACAAACAAAAATTACAAAATATCGAGGTGCTCCATATCACAATGAAACAACCTAAACGCAACAGAATCAGTTTCGAATCCAGTACAAATGTACCTAAATGCTGGTACTTATAGAAATGATTAAAACGCTCTAACAACATATCAGTATAAATGATAAACACTTACAAATTAGTAAAGTACATTAAAAGGTTACATAGCTTTTGCAATATTCACACTCCTGATGATGGCCCAAAATCGGGCAGAATGTGCCTTAGTTATGGGAGTTTCATCAACCAATTCCCGTCGGACGCCGTAAAATCAATTCAGTAAATAGAAAGGACATATACCAAATATGTAGAGAATACGTGTCTTTATTGTTCAATGAAATATGCATACATATATCATGTCACGATGCTAGCACTGACTTCCCTGACTCTCTCTCTCTCTCTCTCTCTCTCTCTCTCTTTCAGCATTTGTCCGTAAGGTCTTCTAGACTGCATCCAGTGTCCGTACTGAACTGGCATGTCTGCGTAAAGAGGTCCATTGGAGAACGTCACTTATGAGTTCGTCCGTCTTCTCCAGCAGTGTGCCACATGTATAGTTCGTATGGGAGTTAAGTGGCCGTACAGCTACTGTTTCGTGGTATGTTGCTTCCATGATTTGTTCAATATTTGTTCATTGTTGAATATGCACACACACACACACACACACACACACATATATATATATATATATATATATATATATATATATATTGTGTAATGATTTTATATATGACTCAAACCACTGAATTTCCGTAGGTTGTATTAGTGGTTTTTGATTTCAGTTGATTTAGGATTTCTTGTGATAAAACTTATGGAAGGAGCGAAAGACACTTTTTACAATCTGGAGTCTGCAATTTGAGAAAAAAAATGCATAAAAAGCATATCTTAAAGATATCATATAAGACGCTTTACACAAAAATGCTGGTTTCGTCGGCAACATGACTGAATAACTCAGGTGTTTACTCAATGAAACATCAGCAGTATTATTTTTTAAAATTCTTTTCTTCGAAACAAGTTCATCGGCCTCATCTTTCATGTAACCTACATCTTTAATTTCGAGGCAAAGTTGTAATTATTGATACTTGTCATAAAAGTAGAGCTGGGAGGGAAGCTTCTATGACGATTCAGTCGCCAACTATCATCAACAGATATGCTAGCAAGATCAGATATCTGTGCCACTTTATTAAGACCAATTGAATGTAAGAACGCCAGCCATATGAACAATAAAGGAAATCACGTGGAACGAATACGACACTGACTGGTGAAAATACTGAACAGAAAGCTAAACAGTTTTATTAACGATTGATCAATTGAAGATGAAAGAAAATTAGTTGAATAATTAATGCAAAATCACTGAGTTGATATATATATATATATATATATATATATATATATATATATATATATGTATATATATTCTTTCGTTTTCTTTTTCTTTCTACGTCGCAGCTTGTCTCATTTCTTCAAATTCGTGGTATTTTTTTCTGTTTTGTGTTTATCCAAAAATAAAATATTTCCGAAATGAAAATAAAATCAATTTTTGGAATTGAGATAATTGATTCCATATTAGTTTTTATAGATGATTTGATAATTTTCTTTTTTCGGCATGTTTTTCTATTTTTCATTGTTTGTAAAATTCTTTTAGAATCAACATTCAATTTTTTTCCTCGAAAATCAATTCGAAACTTTTCTTTTTTTTACTCTTTATTTAACTTCATGAATTTTCCTTCTTTTATTCACAATATTTTCTTTTCGCTTTGCCTTCCCCTTGTCTTTACTGAATCTTTGAATATTAAATTAGTAATGGTCTTCATATGATCAATTGAGAACTGGCAATACGTCATTCGTCAATTTTTCATTGGAAATGATTTTTAAAAAGCATTCCCAATTTGTTTTCAGTGTAATTTTAGAATAGCTAGAAATAGAAAACATTCTGAAAATTAAACTTTATACTCATGATAAACTGAATTGTTTCAAATAGAACTGAATATTTGCATAAAAAAGGATTTGGCGTTAAATAACCCACAAAGGTTGATGTGCCATGAAATCCAACCAACCAACTAACCAACAACCTTTTGTACTGCAGCTAGGGATGGCTCCTTGAGCAAACCAATGGTTAAACTCATTCTTCAGTTAGGCACAAACATGTGCGACATCCCCAAGTACACTTCATAGAATAAACCATCCAGTCCCGGCGAATTGTTGAGGCTGACCAGCTTCAACACATCAAGAACTTTACACTCTGTAACTAACCCTTCACAGGCAGCCGCTTCCGTCTCCTCAAGGCCGAGGGAGTTGGCAAGCAGGCAAAACGATCATGAAAATGCATCCGGAAGGTCTCACGTAATGCATCCGGAAGGTCTCACGTATCTCACGGCTAGACGGGAGTACGTGCCCATCCGGGGACTTGACTTGTACCGATGAGGAAACCTTCGTGCTTCCTCCTCATGAACGTTTATTACATTTCATGGCTTTGTTGGGAACTCTTTTTAGCCTAGATCTAACTATGAATCTCTTGTAACGCTCGCTAGCCTCGTTCTCAAGGTCTCTCCAAACTAAATCCATTGTTAGAGGGTCTCCCCTCTCCATTGTCCGGGATAGTCTATCTTCTAATGCCTTCGCCTATATGACTCTATCTAGTCTGAGCTTGTCGCCTAATTTGAAGGCAAAGTCTCTAATCCTATATTAAAACCCCCACCTCCTATTACCCACAGCTGCCCCACTAACACCCACTGAATAAAGGATTCCAGCCGGTCCCGGAGGTCCCGTATCACCAGTAAGGAGGTATTGAACCTCCAGTATCCAGCCATATTTGGCCTATTTTCTAAGCGCAGACTGACCCTAACGATTCTATGGTCAGTCAGCTTTATCCAGTGGAACAAGAAATGAAATCGGAGTCAGCTCGTCTTATTAACATTCTGTCCAGGTACGACCCAATACGGACAGCGGGCGAACTATCTATCCACGTCAACATCTCCCCCCCCCTGTGTGATACAGACGAAACCCGTCGACTAAGTCGAAACGGGCCATGAAGTCGACCTTGCTGTTTCACACTTGTCTAGCGCACTAGCAACCCTTCCGGCCTTATCTATCTTGGGATCAAGGATGGAATTCCAATCACCCACTTGACGTATTCGCTTTGAATCGCCGAGGGACGGCTCCAACTGCTGAAAAAAAGAGCATCTCTCACCAAGTTAATTGGGCGCATAAACCGAAATGTGAAGCTTTTCACAGCAGCATCAGTTATAACCAGCCGGCCCTCGTCATCTCCAAAGACAAGATCAACATCCACGTTAAGACTGTGTCCGATTAGCAGAGTGACCCCAGCGATGCAGCGACCGCCGAGCGTTGAAAGAACGACAAAGTCATCCTCCAGCACCCGAGCGTACGCAGCAGAAATGAATTGAGTCTCTTGCACCGCGGTGACATTTACACAGAGGTTCGAGGGTTCACCGAGTAAACGTGCACATGATTTCATCTTTCTTTCTTTCTTCTTGGACATCTACATCATCTTTCTTTCGTTCTTCTCGGACAGTTACTTCATCTTTCTTTCTTTCTTTCTTTCCTTCTTCTCGGACAGTTACTTCATCTTTCTTTCTTTCTTTCTTTCTTCTGGGACTGCTACTTCATCTTTCTTTCTTTCTTTCTTTCTTTCTTTCTTTCTTTCTTCTCGGACAGTTACATCATCTTTCTTTCTTTCTTCTCGGATAGTTACTTCATCTTTCTTTCTTTCTTTCTTTCTTTCTTTCTTTCTTTCTTTTCGGACAGTTACTTCATCTTTCTTTCTTTCTTTTGTTCTTCTCGGACAGTTACTTAATCTCTCTTTATTTTTTTTCTTTCTTTCTTTCTTTGGACTTAAATTGAGTCTTTCCTTCAACTTTCTCCTTTTTACCCAGTTATATATATATATATATATTTTTTTCTTTCTTCTCAGACACAGTAATCTTTCTTTTACCCATATTAATTTTTTCATTCTTTCTTTTATTCCTTTCATTCGCTAAATTCTCATAACAATTCTTCCCCATATTTTTTTACTTATCATATTCATTATTTCTATACCAAAAGACATTTCTGAAAGTTTTCGTTCAGGAATTAGAACACTGAAAATAGAGAAGTAAAAACAAAGGATTTTTTTAAATTTCCACTTGCAAATAAAAAAAAATCGTTTTACTTTCAGAAATGTCTCTTTAGCCCCAGTTAAAGTCTCAGAAGACCCAATCCTCCATTCTTCAACGTTGAATTATCAAAATTGTGAATATCAAAGAATTAAAATGAAGAGTTAATGATATGCTTCGTTTTGTTTCAAAAATGAAAAACTTGTATTCCTTAAGTTACGTCGTTTCGAGTTTAGTCATTCTCGATTATACGATGTTTGTCAAAAAATATGTCGAAAAATAAAAAAAATCAAGTTTGAATTATTTTAATCGACTATACGTGCGTCCGCCACAAATATTGAAGTTGTAATATCATTAGAAAAGCGTTAAAAGCACATAAAATTATGCTACAATTATAATAAGAATAAAAGTATATAAAATCTCAACAATCCACAGCCATCTACGCCTACGAGATAAATTTTAAAAAAATTAATGTAAGTATTAGTAATCTTAACATAAACTCGTTTATTTTTTACAATCGAAAAATGATTTTAATAACTCTATTTGATACTTAACCTTAAAAAATCATTTTATTTTATAATGTCTGAGAGAAAACCACATTCACAAATAAAGAGTCTGCGATGTATTATAAAGTCGCCAAATTGTAAACATCTACATTTACTGGTAGCGGTTAGAGTGTTCGCCAATGGCCCGGGAGACCTGGGTTCAATCCCAGGTCGAGTCATACCAAAGACTTTAAAAATGGAACTTGATACCACCTTGCTTAACACTCAGCATTCCAAGGTACGGTTCAAGGGT
This sequence comes from Sepioteuthis lessoniana, assembly GCA_963585895.1. Taxonomy (NCBI): domain Eukaryota; kingdom Metazoa; phylum Mollusca; class Cephalopoda; order Myopsida; family Loliginidae; genus Sepioteuthis; species Sepioteuthis lessoniana. The sequence goes on from OY757926.1 coordinate 15,215,891, forward strand.
AAAGTGGAGCAATCCAGGGAATGGAGTAGCGCCCTCCCCTACACCTTGGTGTAGTAGCTATCGAAAAGGGAGCCTTCGGGTCACCCTCGACTATGGTCGCTAACTTTACTTACTTATTTACATGTATTTGTAAATTTAGATTACCATTTCCTGCACAATAATAAAAACTAAAATTTATTTGTTTGTAAGTTTAAAATAGGTTCTTATTGACAGTATATTATCATAAATATATTTATAGATAAAATAGAGAACTGGTAATTGTTATTTGCAGTTCAGCCTTGTGACCAGTAAATTCGGAGACAAGTTAATTTGACTGGAATCGTTTTTCGACTTAAGTCGACTCGCCTGGAACGAACTACAGACGTAAGGTGATGTATACCAGTCGAGTAAAATAATGGGCGAGAGTACTCGTGACATTATGGCTTACGCAAGAGGCTGTGAGATCTAAGCAAACGGGTTCAAACTTCAGTGGTGGTGTTACGATTTCATTCGGACAAATACGATCGGGAAATGTATAAACTCCTTTTAACGTCAGTAACTGGGTTAAATAATGAAACTGCAGTCTTCTAAAAGAATGGCTTTGGCTTTAGATAACTCACAAAGGTTGATATGCCATTAAACAAAAAAAAAAAAAAAAACAACAAAATCTTGGCATGAATTAAATGCTTACGATAATTTTTGTTGATAGTTTTTATTTGACTCGTTTTAAGGTAAATTGGAGGTGTTTTTTGTTAATGCTTATTTTGTATATAACATTTTCAAACGAGCCATAGCTTATTTGTTTGCACATGGTTAAATGATTCCAAGTATTCCTCTGTTACAATAAAAATACCTGGAAGAAACTGCGTTTCATTTATCGGTCAGGTCTGATTTCCTATCGATAGCCGTCCATGCCTTCGTAAAATGAAACGCAGTTTCTTGCAGGCAACGGTCGTGTCGATACTGCTGTATGGATGCACCACTTGGACGCTAACTAAATGGCTGGAGAAGAAGCTAAACGGTAACTACACAAGAATGTTGCGAGCAATATTAAACAAGTCCTGGCGGCAACACCCCACAAGGCAGCAATTATACGGCCACCTACTTCCCATCACGAAAACTGTCCAAGCTAGATGAACCAGGCATGCCGGACACTGCTGGAGAAGCAAGGACGAGCTCATAAGGGATGTACTCCTGAAGACCTGCCAGAGGCGATGAATGATAGGGAGAAGTGGCGAGAGAGGGTCTGGGATATCCGTGCTAGCGGCACGACATGATGATGATGATGACAATAAAAATTCAATTTAACATCAGTTTAGTAAATGGTTATACTTATATGATTTGTAGGTGAATATATTTTAGGTAATCGTAATTTAGATGAGTTAAAGCTAAATTTTGGTTTGGTTTGTTTGGTTTTATGGCATATAAACCTTTGTAGATTATTCAACGCCAAATCCATTTTTATGTAAATAATCTGTTCTAATGAAAACAGTTCAGTTTAGCATAAGTACACAGTTTAATTGTCAAAAACATTTCCATTTCAAACTATTCAAGCAGTTATATGTAATAATTCAGTTAAGTGTAAATACAGTTTTAATGTCAAAAAACAGTTCTATTAGAAAAAAATTAGATAAGCATAAGCACGCAGTTTAAGTGTAAGTACGGTTTAATTGTCAAAAACGTTTCTATTTCAAGCTATTCGTTTACTCAATTCAGTTTAGCATAAGTATGCTGTTAGTTCTATTTAACCCATAGATACGGCCCTATCAGGTGCTACCACTCCTGGCCAGAGTGGACCTGGGAGCGATGGCAGTGAAGGGGTACTCCGCATTCCCCAAAGCTCCAACATTGCTGGAACCTCACCATCAGATTGTTTTGTGTCATATCCAGGACACTCGTTGGGGGAGTCTTACCCCTCTGCAGAGGTGCAGTCAGTGTATTCTACAGCTACAGCTGACTAAAACTAAATTTGGCAGACAAATATTTTTTGCATTGTTATATAACACTTATAATTCAATTTAATAGCAATCATTTGTTTGCACAGAATAAAGTTTTTTTTTTAAGTATTGATCACACTGTTTTATTTGTTCACAATTAATTGGTTTCAAGTATTATTATGCAATACTAATAGTTCAATTTAAGGGTTTCAAGTATTTCTGTTCAACACTAATAATTCTATTCAACATTACTCATTTGTTTACACACAGTTAAATCCTTCCGAATATTTTTATGTAACACCAGCAATTCAATTTAGCATCAGTCATTTGTTTGCACACAGTTAAATGGTTAACAGTTAAATTTAACTCGTAGATGCTAACCTTACGGGTACTACTGCTATGTGTAAGAGTTGACCTGGAAGTAATGGCTGTGAAGTATTACTCCACATGTTCCCACACTCCGGAAGTCGAGCCTTACCTGTCGTTTAGTGTCATAATCCAGGAAACCGATTGGAGTGGGTCTTCTTCCTCTACAGAGATGCAATCGGTGTATTCTATAGCCCCAGCTGACTGATCTTTTTAATGGCGTTAATATCAGTGCCTCGCATATCTTTTTTAGAGGGTGATGTTTGTTGAACAGCGATACATAATACAGAAAATGAACACGTGAAAAGTGTTTGGTTGGAATTAGCTCTCAAATGATTGGTATCAAAAGTGCCGAGTCAATGGAGATTATATAAACTAGTAATTAGTAGCAAATTCATTATAGGTAAAGATTCCAAATAGGTACCCCCAAATAGTAAATATGAAATCTTCAAATGGTTGGGCAGTAGAATACGCTTCCGGCACCCTCTGAAAAATGGGTTACACCCTCTTATGAGGCCAATTGTTGACTGTAGGTGGCTCACCATAAAGCTTAAGGAGGGGATCTTAGTGGCTGAAGAGATGCTGACCTTGCAACCAAAGAGGTCAGATAAGTCGCAACACTCCACAATGGCCCTTCTTGGTCATGACCGACGTTTGGACAGGCCTGATTCGATTAATCTGCTCGAAATCGTTGAATTGTGTGCTTATATAATTATTAGTGTTAGATAACAATACTTGAAACTATTTGATTGTGTCCAAACAAATGATCGATAATAAATAAAATTATTAGTGTTAGATAACAATACTTGAAACCATTTGATTGAGTCCAAACAAATGATCGATAATAAATAGAATTATTAGTGTTAGATAACAATACTTGAAACCATTTGATTGTGTTAAACAAATGATCGATAATAAATAGAATTATTAGTGTTAGATAACAATACTTGAACCCATTTGATTGTGTCCAAACAAATGATCGATAATAAATAGAATTATTAGTGTTAGATAACAATACTTGAACCTATTTGATTGTGTCCAAACAAATGATCGATAATAAATAGAATTATTAGTGTTAGATAACAATACTTGAACCTATTTGATTGTGTCCAAACAAATGATCGATAATAAATAGAATTATTAGTGTTAGATAACAATACTTGAACCCATTTGATTGTGTCCAAACAAATGATCAATATTAAATAGAAATATTAATGTTGGATACAATACTTGAAATCATTTACCTGTGTGCAAATAAATGATCAATATTAAATAGAAATATTAATGTTGAATACAATACTTGAAACCATTTAACTGTGTGCAAACAAATGATCAATATTAAATAGAAATATTAATGTTGGATACAATACTTGAAACCATTTACCTGTGTGCAAATAAATGATCAATATTAAATAGAAATATTAATGTTGGATACAATACTTGAAACCATTTAACTGTGTGCCAATAGAATTATTAGTGATAGTTAACAATGCTTGAAACCTTTTAACTGTGAGTAAACAAATGATCGATATTAAATAGAAGTATTAGTGTTGAATAGAAATACTTGAAACCATTCGACTGAGAACAAAAAAAAATATTAGTGTTAAATAGCAATACTTGAAAATATTTAAGATTGTGCAAACAAATAATAAATAGAATTATTAGTGTTAGATAACAATACTTGAACCCATTTGATTGTGTCCGAACAAATGATCAATATTAAATAGAAATATTAATGTTGGATACAATACTTGAAACCATTTACCTGTGTGCAAATAAATGATCAATATTAAATAGAAATATTAATGTTGGATACAATACTTGAAACCATTTAACTGTGTGCCAATAGAATTATTAGTGATAGTTAACAATGCTTGAAACCTTTTAACTGTGAGTAAACAAATGATCGATATTATATAGAAGTATTAGTGTTGAATAGAAATACTTGAAACCATTCGACTGAGACCAAAAAAAAAAATATTAGTGTTAAATAGCAATACTTGAAAATATTTAAGATTGTGCAAACAAATAGTCGACATCAAATAGATTTCTTAGTGTTAAATTGCAATTCTTGAAACAATTTAACTGAGAGCAAATAAAATGATCAGTGTGAGAATACAAATATATATAATATTTTACAAAAAAAATCGGCATAAAATAACCGTCTCATTCCCAAAAAAACCCTTGTTATTGAGTGAGGAAGTCTTAATCATCAGTAGGGGATACCGTATTATAAACTGGAGGTAGTCAAATTCTGTAAGCTACCCAATCATTTTATCATTATTAATTAGAGTTATATTTCTGGCTATTTTCCTTTGTTTGGTTCACTAATTTCATGGCATATCAATCCTTGTGGGTTATATAATGGCATATATATATATATATATATATATATATATATATATATATATATATATCTTCGCTGGGAGTTGATCACTCTCTCGAAGGAATTACCGGTTGCCACAAGTGTAATGCAAAGCTCTTCTAAGGAATTGAGCTCTCGGTAGCCATTAAGCGTATATGTAAACAAAAGAAAAAAAAAGATACATATACGTTAAAATCCCGTCGCTTATTTTGAGGATGCTGATTGCTCTGCGGTAAGATATCCGGTTGGCGTAAAATCAGCCGGGTTTCGACCCAGATTGAAACCTCTCGCGTGTCTCGCCACACTGATGAGTTGAGATACAGCTAAATAGTCTGTGGATGAATATATATATATATATATATATATATATATATATATATATATATATATATGTGTGTGTGTGTGTGTGTGTGTGTGTGTGTGTGTGATTTGTAAATGAACAGTTTGTAGGTAATTTTATTTTAAACAAGTGGTTAGATCTTATTTGTTTGCTCACAGTTAACTGGTTACATGTATTCCTAACTGTCTCTGTGACATAACTGAACGACTCATAGAAAATTGAAATTGAATGAATAAAGAAATAAACCAGACAGTCTCCGAATGGCAAGGCCAAAGCAGTCGTGGTAATTAAAATTGATTTGAAAAAAAAACCCCACGGGGGTTCGAAATCTTGTGCGCATATCGCAGCTGGCAGAAGTGGATATTTCTGCCTCGGTACAACACGTGGAAGTGAGGAGACGACTGTGTTTTTCTTTCTGGAGTTGACGTCAAGACATGATAAGGTAAAGACGTTAGTTGAATGCCAGCCACGAAGATGTAAGGAGACGAAAGTTTATGAGCCCCAATTTCGGGGGCGACTCAAAGGGGAGCCTTAGCTTATACGTGACCCAGCAGACAAGCATATTAGAAACATAAAAAAATTCAATATCTGTGTATTGTCATCTTTTTCTCACCAGGTTATTCTGCTTATCTTTGTCTAGCTGAAATGGTCGTCTCATGTTTCTATTCTCTCTTTCTTTCTCCTGGCGGCTACCTACGGAAGAGGTAGTCAATAAAACTTTGTGTAGTTTAACAGCGTTTCTTGTGTTCGTCCACTTTTACCACAACGGAGTCCTTGAGGTACGAATGTCTCTTTAGTACCGCAACGATAGAGTACTAGTAATTCTACTTACCAAGTATTTCAATGAAATAAAAATAATTTTCACACAGCTGTTTGGTTTTAAATAACTAATGATAATCTTTAGTCATTCTATTTGCTTTATATATGTGACCATTACAAATGCTACCTATCAGGTCAAAGTGGGCCTTGGAATAATGACTGTGAAGGGGTTGTCAACATTTCTCAAAGCATCAAGATTGGGACCTCAGAAACAGACGCAGTTTCGAAATCTAACGCTGTAACTCCATTGATTCATAATGAATGAATTTATTGCATAGATTCGGCGCGTTGGAGCTTATAATGATTTAACAATGTCTTCATCTTCGTGACGCTTATCTTAACTCACATAGGGAAAAAGAGTCGTCTCCAATAGAATAATGATCTCGTGAATATAAGCGTTGGTCAAGTGCATGCCATAAACCAGATGACAGTGAGTTCAATCCCTATGTCGAGCAATTGATTGATTTGGTTTGGTTTCTTTGTTTAATGGCATATCAACCTTTGTAGGTTATTTAATGCCAAAGCCATCCTCCTAGAAGAACAGTAGTGGTACTATTTAACCCATAGCTTGGAGGATAAGGGGGTTCATACCTTTCCCAAGGGTATTTGCCCGAAAGTAAACGTAATAGCTCAACTGGAGTACGAACTCGCTTACTATAATCCCGCAGTCCATCGCTTTAACCATTACCCCACGAGGACCCCCCCCCGAGCAATTAATGAAGGCAGTTTAATCACGTGAATTGAACAAAGGATTTGATTTGAAATTCTGAGAACATAACTGAATACAACAGATGCTGTTTAGTGTCCTACACAGGACACTCATTGGAGAGTGCCTCGTCCTTATGCAGAGGGTCAGCTGGCGTATTCTATGGCACTAGCTGACAGAGTATCGTGTTATTTTAAAAAAATATTAAAATATATGTTGGGAATTATCAGTTAATAGTGGGCATACTTCTCCAACTTTTCAGCTGGGCAGCCAAGCATTCGTCCCTATGGAGTAGCAAATTATATAACAAGGCTGGGCCACTTTCGGGTTGGTGAAGGGTCAATGACATGTATAGCACAAGACCTTTATGTCTAGAAAAAACTTAGGCCGGCAAGGTCACCTGGCATACGTGCCTGGAGACTTAGCAAAGGCTAGCATAGTACACATTGCAACGAGTCAGCCAATGACTAGCATAGTCCAGTAGAGCAAATCCTGTTTGGAAGGAGTTTAAATGATGGTTTTATTTGGTTTTATGGCATGTCAACCATTGTAGGTTATTTAGTGCCAGATTCTCTTTATACATATCTATTAAATATAAATGGTTTGGTTTGGTTTGGTTCTATGGCATATCAACCATTGTAGATTATATAAGGTTAAATCCATTTTTATACATATAAACAGTTCTAATCAAACAATTTCGTTTAGCATAACTACAGTTTTTTGTTTACACACAGTTAAATGTAAAACAGTTCTATTTCAAACAATTCACTTTAACACAAATACGCAATTTAAGTGACAAAAGAGTTCTATTTCAAGCAATTCAGTTAGGCATAAGTTCAATTTATTTCAATTTAACTCATAAATACGACCCTATCAAATGCTACCACTCCGGGCCAGAGTGGACCTGGGAGCGATGAAAATAAAGGAGGTTCCCGTGGTGTAATGGTTATCGTCGTAGGAAATGGACGAGACTGACATAGCACTAATATCCTTGGTAAAGGTATGAATCCAATTATTCTGCCTCCAACCATGAGCAAATAGTAGGGCAGACAAGGTTCTTCAGCCTTGTTAAGGCAACTAGTCTACGAGAAGGATAACTCAGAATTCAAACCTATTAAACTCTGCTTAAAAAATTGACCGTGTGTCATATCCTGCCCGAGCGCAAGGGTTGGTAAATATGTATATATATATATATATATATATATAATTCAATATTTCTTTAAGAAAAAAAGACAAAGACCGGTTAATTCATGATTATAAATTTATTTCGGTCCCGTATTTTCAGTTTCTGGTGTGAATTTTTTTTTCTTCATGTTTTTGGTTCACACCAGAAACTGAAAATACGGGACCGAAATAAATTTATAATCATGAATTAACCGGTCTTTGTTTTTTTTTTCTTAACGAAATATTGCTCTGTAATAAATTACATTGAGCTCTCTACCAGGAAAATTTAAATGTTCAGTTCTTGAATGATTTTCTTGTCCTGAGGGAATTACTACAAACTTTTTAACCTGACCGAATATTACCCATATATAATTCAATATATATAATTCAATGTTAGAAATAATAAACACATTGCTGCTGCTACCTTATGAAATTTTAAGGATACTTTTTTTAATCGTTGCATAATTTTTAAATTGTTTAAAAATAAAAATAAAAAATTAATGTAGCCATTTATTTCACTGGGCAAGTCTCCGTATTGCAGGGGTTAACGCCCTGGACTGTAACACTGCAATAAGTAAGTTTGAACTCCAGTCCCGCTCACTTTCGGGCTAATACGCTTGGGAAAAATATGAATAACCTCTTATTCCGACGAATGTGGGCTAAATAGCAACTCAAACGTTTTATTCTGCAAGGATGACTTTGGCTTTTAATAAACAACGTGGGTTGATATTCCATTAAACAAAAAAATCATACCAAAGCACCATTTTACAATGCCAAAAAATTGATATCGCCGTAGACTGTTTCCAGTTCTAATTTATCTTGCCAGTCAATACACGCCTTCAATGAGCTAACAATAAGGGACCCCAAAAAGAGGGCACAGCCTACAACTAATTAATTTCATTTATCTCTGCCTCCGACCAGACATGACCCAGTGGGCTAGGACTGTAGAATACACCGGCTGCATCACTGCATATGGGTAAGACAGATGGGTATATATATATATATATATATATATATATATATATATATATATATATATATATATATACCCATTAATTCATTTTCAAACCAGTTCTAATGTACTTAAATGTCTAATTATAGAATTACATTTAAAAGCAAACGCCATAATATTCAACGGCAAAGACGCCCTTACACAGTAGTAATATGCTAAAACAAAAGTTACATCTCTTTTGTAATATATATTGAAAACATTGATTCACAAAAACATACTCCCCACTGATCATAATAAAAAGAATAAAACTTATTATTTATTATAATAAGTTTAAAACCTCGAATTTAGTCATTAGAAATAATTCCTCTCCCTCGATTGGGGTTTTGCAAAAAACCAACGTTATATATAAATTTAAATGTCCTTTAGGAGATTGTATCTCTGATAATAATAATATATATGTTGGTTTAACCTCAACTACCCTGTCGAGGAGACTTACAACGCACCTTTCTGACACAAGTTCAATAGCTCAGCATTTAAAAAAACATTCATACCCAACAACACAACTACGGAAAATTCTCACCGACAACACAATATCAGAACATCAAAATAATAAACAAAAACTTCAGATTCTCGAAGCATTACATATTAGAAACCTGCAACCAACACACAATAGAATTAATTTTCGAACCAGTGCTAATGTACTTAAATGCCTTTAGCTACTGGCACTAATTATAGAATTACATTAAAAAGCAAACGCCATAATCTTTCACGGCAAAGACGCCCTTACACAGTAGTAATATGCTAAAACAAAAGTTTCATCTCTTTTGTAATAGATTCTCCCCTGATGATGGCCCAAAGTCGGGCAGAAAGTACAAGGGATACATGCAACTATGGACAATACATAAATCAATTCCCCCCGAATACGATAAAAGTAATACGGGAATTCGAACGGATCCAGAAGAAAATATGTAGACATAAAATGTCCATTATGTTTTAGGAAATGTGCATTAACGAAGAAATGCTGCCTAAATATACATATATATATATATGTATATATATATATGTGTATATATAAGTATATATATTTAATTAATTCCTGAGTACAACAAAATTCATACAATACAATAAGTAGAGACACCATTGGTGATTATAGTTGAGGAACTAAGTAAAACTATAAAATAACGAAGGACCCTTTTCGTCTGATACTTTTCAAGTTGAGGACACCGAAAAATTTTAATAAAAACGGGGGTATATATCTATAATATATAAGTAGAATGCCCAGATAGAGGTGGGGGGGGGGAATTAAGCAACCCCTGTATCCAGAAGTTCTCAAAATATATCAAGAGTGTAACTGTTTAACTGCCTGCACTGAGAGGGGTGATTCATGGAAATATAAATCGCCTCTAGTAATTTGGGATGGAATTTATTTCTTGCCCTGTGCAGGACAGAAAAACAATCATCTTCATAACGAGTTCTGCAGTTATTTATAGTGAGCAGATGCTCACCAATTGCCGAATCTATTGCTTGGGAATGCCCGGATGTTAATCGGCCTGCATATACCCAGATCTGGGTATATGCTGCCTTACCCTCACTTGGAGACGTTGACAAGTCATACCTATATATGTCGAATCGCATGGACGAGTAAATTTATAAATTAAATTACTTTGTTTAAAGATAGGCAGGTTGTCCTTGTTGGTAGAATTAAAGGCCGGCCTCGAAGTGAATATTGGTCTTAGGTAAACAGCATTATAGCAATGATACACAGATGAGGCAATCTTATTTGTAATGGATTCGGTAGCGAAACCAACCCACGGGAGCCTAAAGTATACGGGACACTTTAAAGGATCAAAAACTTTATTGGTGTCCTTGAACTTTGTCACCATATACTTGATGTTACTGTCAATGACATCCTCTGGGTACACGTTATCTATAAAGATATCCCTGATAGCTCTAAGTTCATTATCAATCTTGAACTCACTACAAATGTTAAGAGCTTTGTAAGAAAGACATCTAATTAGATTAAGTTTCCTAGATTTTGGGGCAAAAGAATGCCAATTCAAATAGAGCCCAATAAATGTGGGTTTCCTATAAACAGATGTGAGGAAAGAAGAATCTCTTCTTTCAACTAGCACATCTAAGAATGGTAACTGGCCATTACTTTCCTCCTCCATAAGTAACCCCTGTATCCAGAAGTTCCATAGAGATTTTCTTTTCTTAGAGTGCTTGCCATATCAAGGTTAAAGAACCAGCCTGCCCTACTGTTTACCCCTATTTAAAAGGAGAATAGTTAGATTCATATTTTTTCAAAGTAAAGTGTAACCGACTGAGTCCAGGACTCGAGCATGAGTCGCCGCGTCCATTTCTTACGACCTAACCAGAAATTATCCAACAAACGGTGCCCGATTATATATATATATATATATGTGTGTGTGTGTGTGTGTGTGTGTGTGTGTGTGAAAGAGTGTGTTTGGTCTGTATGTGTATGTATACATGGAGATAGATTAAAAGATAGAGTTAGAGACCGTGAGAGAGAGAGAGAGAGAGAGGGAAAAGGAGAGACAGAGGGAGGTGTAAGAGGGGAGAGTGTGAAAGTGATAGGATGAATCATATCATTAATGTGGGCGATGTATCTAAACATTACTTTAGACGATGTAGATCTGTTCTTGGCAAGGGACTTCAAATGATGTTTGTAGAATCTTTTAGGAAGGCGGGTCTCACGGCAAACCAGAAAGAGTTTTACGGAAATTGAACTAACGTGTTTACTCTGCTGAACCCTCGCACGATTTCGTTATCAAATGTGCTATCAAGAATCTCGGTATGCTGTGCCAATTTTGCGATAAGATATCATCGGTTGGGTATGAAGATCACATAACCAATAAACTATCAGAAACAAAGGCACATTCTGTTCTGTGCCTACATTATCTTAACCCCCATATATATATATATATATATATATGTTTGTCGTAGGGCCAAAGAAAGAATAAAAATATATTTTAAAATAGGTAGGTCTCCGAAAAGAATTGTATTTTTTGAATTTATTCAAAAAATTAAAAAAATACAAATCTCTTAGTGAACCTACCTATTTTAGAATATATATTTATATATAAGTTGGCCGACCGAAGTGGACGGCGACTCGAAGACTCTTTTTTTAATAGCTACTACACTGAGGTGTAAGGGAGGGCGCTACACCTTTCCCTAGATTGCTTCAGTTACTCTTGATCTGTACCTTAAATGCTAGCGCACCATTCTTCTGTTATCAGCTTATCCTTGAAGTGTGCCGGGTTCTAAACAGGATTTTACCACTATACCCCAATCACCTTTGTAGTTAGTCCAACAGTTCATATTTTTAAACCAACAACTAGGTCTTCATACATTGAATACGACATGAGATTCCACAATATATACATATGTTCTATCATTAGTTGTCAGTACTCTGGCTTTTTTGGGATATACAAAAATACACACACACAAACGCATACACACACACCCACACACACATATATATATATAAATAAATGAATAAATATATATATATATATATATATATATACATCATCATCATCATCATGTCGTGCTGCCAGCACAGATATCCCTGACCCTCTCTCGCCACTTCTCCCTATCATTCATCGCCTCTGGCAGGTCTTCAAGGCTACATCCCGTATCCTCACATAGCTGCTGAATGTATGTTCGAGCTGGTCGTCCTGCTTTTGCTTGGCCATATGCGGAGGTCCATAGGAGTACATCACTGATGAGTTCGTTCTTGCTTCTCCAGCAGTGTCCTGCGTGTCTGGTTCGTCTAACTTGAATAGTTTTCGTGATGGGAGGCAAGTGGCCGTATAGTTGGTGTCTTGTGGGGTGTGGACGCCAGGACTTGTTCAACATTGCTCTCAACATTCTTGCGTAATTGCCGTCTAGTTTCTTCTTCTTCAGTCGTTTAGTTAGCGTCCAAGTAGTGCATCCATATAGTATTATCGATATATATATATATGAATATTCCATTTATCTTTTCAATATACATATTGAGAGAGAGAGAGAAAAAAAGAAAAAGAAATATATATATATATATATATATATATAGAGAGAGAGAGAGAGAGAGTGAAATTTCCAATGAATTTGTTTTTGTGTGTTCTTTGAGAAAATTTAAAAAAAAAAAATTATTTTGGTAAAAGGCAAGTAACCGTTCTGTTAAGCTAAAAATCGACATGATCATGCCAAAAATACCTTTGATTGTACGGAAATGGGCGGGTACCTAGTCACCTGCTACATCGTTACCATTGCAGTTAAGCGTCTTTGTTTCTTAGTGCATATTGGTCCTTTCCATTGTGTCGCTGTTGATTATGTGACGAAACGATTCGGAAAGAGTCACTCAAGGGTTACTACATTGCCCACAAAATGTTAGGGAGCGTTGATTATCCCTGGATCGAGTTTTGAGTATATTATAGTCATGCAAACAGTCGAATTAGGTAAAGTGAATGAGAGATAACATGAATCTAAGTCATTGTTAAAAAAACAGGGAAAAATAACAGATATTGGGGATAGATATGGCTCAGTGACTTGGAGATGGCTTCGGGTTAAAGGGGCACATACAAAATATTATACATATATATATATATATACTCGCGTATAGACACGCGTATATATATATATATATATATATATATGTGTGTGTGTGTGTGTGTGTGTGTGTGTGCACACACCTGCTCACATACAGTTATATATAAGCACATATAAAAATAAAAAAAATACGAAAATAAAAGTCTGATCCCTGGATGAAGACACTGAGTACTTCGATATGGTAGCATGGTGGAGACATATATATATATATATATATATATATATATATATATAGTAAATTGGACCGTATCTTATATATATATCCATATATATATATATATATATATATATATATATATATATATATATATATATATATATATAATCACACACACACACATATTAGCGCAAGCACTGTCTACTATTTTGCTGGTATTTTCGGGGGAGGGGTTATATTAGATCGTTTGCTGCTGTGAGTTTTATTTATATTTATATGGAATTTTTTTTATTGTAGCCGATGTGGGCTGATTCTCTTATGGTGGGCGGTTTAGTTATTAGATACGTTTCATATGTTTATGCTTGTAGTGACTACTATTTTATTTAAAGTGTTTTTTTTTTTTATTTTTTAAAGGTTTTGCTTCGAAGATTTGTAAACGATTTTGTTATTTTTACACATGATATTTGTATTGTTAATTTGGATCTTTCATTTGAGTTTGTCAGTGTTGTTGTTAAGTCTTGTCATGAGATGCTGTTTTATGGAGCTTATGTCAGAAAGGTGGTAGGTAAACGACGAGAGAGTGTGGTTGTTATATGATTAATGTAGGTATTAGGAGTTACATTTGCATTTTGAGGGTGCTGGCAATGGTCCTGTTGTCATAACTTGGATCGGTAGAGAAGTGCCCGTGGTGTAATGGTTATCGTCATAGGAAATGGACACGGCGACACGAGTTCAAATCCTGGACGAGAATGATTGCATTTCACATGGCACTAATACCCTTGGGAAAGGTATGAATCCGATTATTCTTTCTCCAGCTATGGGTAAATAGTAGGAAAGACTAGGTTCTTCAGCCTTGGTGAGGCAACTATTCTTAGAGAAGGAAAACTCTGAATCCAAACCTGTTAAACTCCGCTTAAAAATTGACATCGTATCATATCCTGCCCGAGCGGAGGGGTTGGTAAATAGGATTAGGAGTTACGTTATTTTCCGAGATACACTCTCGAAATAGACAAGTAGATTTATACACTACATTTGTTTGAGTTCGTAGAATTTGTTGAAGGGGAGTTTGTGATATTCTTAACCATGAAGTTTGACGTTTTGAATTTAGGGAACGTTGAACTTTCCGGGTTTGCATTTGAGGGTGCTGGGAATGGTCCTGTTGTCATAACTTGGATCGGTAGAGAGCATGATTTGTAGAGCGGTGCATCTCCGATCATGCTCGTTGAACATTGTGTCACTTTCAGACAAGATAGAAGGCTCCTATCGCTCTTGGGATTTGTACACAGCTGGCCAACTAGTAGATGGCCTTCAATAACAAAAAAAAAAAAAAAAGAAAAAGAAAACCGGTTTTCATTAAACGGAAATGGAATCATGTCGTCTTTTCTTGGACAACAATTTTATCGTTCCACCTGTACCATAACCATGATATGGCTATTTGGGAAATGTACATCGATTTTCCATAACTCATTTAGATAACATGTATACATAAAGAACATAGGAATCTCGAAATTCGAAAACACCTAACGACTTCTTTGTTCTGGTACGAAACCTTTTTATTACTTTTGAGTTAAAAGTTTCGACATAAGGAGAAAGATACAATCTTACAACTCTGTCTTTATCATCTGGCCCCTATCTCGAGCGGCACCCATGACGCGCAAATTCGTCTCGCCTCTGCGAGCCCAAAAAAGTCAATCGGCTTCTAGCTTCAACTCTCTCAACTTTCTTCAAATTCCCCAAATCCTCCGCGAGCTTCCGGTGCGTGACGTCATTCGCACTCCGTCACCCATTTCTCTTCTCGGGCTATTGTAACATCTCTGAGTGACACGTCCGATCTAACGCGCCCGCGTTAACACCTGCATCAATGTTGCACCTAACTAACACATGTGCTGAGCCGAAAGGTTCTCAGCCTAACTAAACCCAAAGGCATGAAATGAAATCCCTCGGCCATTATATTACACACCCTGTAGTATAAGTTTATTCAGTTATTATTGTTGGTGTTGTTGTTGCTATTTTTATGGATGTTATGGAGATATAATTTTATTTGTTGATCGGTTAGTTTATTAGGGAAGTTATTATTATCTAGGGTTTGTTTTATGTTAGTTTTTAGTAAAATATTGTCTCAGAAGACGATATGTGATAAGGTGTATGGATTAAGGTTTTTATTAGGGTTGTTTTATATTTGGGATGGGGGCATTCGCTATGATAGTTAAGTGAAGTGGAGTTGTGTCTGCTTGATTTTTTTTAGGGATGTAATGAATTTTCATTGTTGCTGCAATCCGTAAGAACGTCAAGGAAGGGATTTTTTAAATTTACTCTGTGTTCAATTGTAAACTTTTGTACGAAAATTTTTTTCGAGGGTTTGTTTTAGCTTGTACTTTCATCGTAGAATTGTTTAGCAATGAAGATATTGCCTACATTTTTTATTGCGTTAAATATTTTGTTTCTGATGTAAAATACGTAAAATTTGGATACAGTCTGTTAGGGTGTATATTCTTCCTGAAAGGTATTTGAAAGGAAATTGTATTATAAATTCGGATATAGAGGGTCCAAATGTAGAACCCATAGAAATAACGTCTGTTTGTATGTATATTCTTCCTGAAGGGTCTTAGAAAGGAAATTGTATTATAAATTCGGATATAGAGGGTCCAAATGTAGAACACATAGAAATAACGTCTGTTTGTATGTATATTCTTCCTGAAGGGTCTTAGAAAGGAAATTGTATTATAAATTCGGATATAGAGGGTCCAAATATAGAACCCATAGAAATAACGTCTGTTTGTATGTATATTCTTCCGGAAGGGTCTTAGAAAGGAAATTGAGTTATAAATTTGAATATAGAGGGTCCAAATGTAGAACCCATAGAAATAACGTCTGTTTGTATGTATATTCTTCCTGAAGGGTCTTAGAATGGAAATTGTATTATAAATTCGAATATAGATAAACCACTGCTCGTGTTGTATTACTGAGTCAGCATATTAAGGTATTTGTCACGGACCCAATCATACGGGCGAGTACGACACAAGTCTTTTTCTAGGTTGGTCCGAAAGCTGAGCCGAAGTCCAGACACCCTCGGTTGTTACAAAAATTCCTCGGGCTCTCCCGGCATTTCTCCTAAAAAGGGTTGTCTCACCCGCCAGATGACAAACCTAGCCCATCTGACGAGAGTTAGACTCTGGTGGGGACGTCCCCGTAGGCTCGAGGAGGGTCTATCTATCTATCTATCTATCTATCTATCCAGAAAAAGATTAACTGTGTCAATATGTAGTTGTAAACAAGCAAGAAGGAAACATCATTTGTCTGAAGGAATAAATTAATTTCCACTTAAGTTTGCAACTAAATTATAATTTTCCGGGATTTTCAACGTCATTTTTTCTGACTGTCTGTTTATCACTAAAATTAATAAGATGTTTAGCGTCATTTTATGAAACCAAAGAACTTAGTAAGTCCTCGCTTAGAAGAATATCTAAAATGGCAATCCGATTTGCTGTGAAAGGATGCATTTGTGCTGACATTTTCTCGTCATCCATCCCAAACATATATCTCTCTTGACAGGATTTCGAGACACGAGTCGAGATATAAGTCTAACTAATAATGCTTTATACTAATACTAATTTGGTTTGGTTTGGTTCAGTTTTATAGCATATCAACCATTGTCGTTTAATAAATGCCAAATCCTTTTTATACATATATATTAAATATATAGGATTTGGTTTGGTTGGGTTTTATAGCATATCAAGCATTGTAGGTTATTTAACACCAAACCCTCTTATGCTATAAAACCCAACCAAACGAAATCATATATATTTAATATATATCTATAATCAACCATTGTCGATTAATAAATGCCAAATCCTTTTTATACATATATATTAAATATATAGGATTTGGTTTGGTTGGGTTTTATAGCATATCAAGCATTGTAGGTTATTTAACACCAAACCCTCTTATGCTATAAAACCCAACCAAACGAAATCATATATATTTAATATATATCTATAATCAACCATTGTCGATTAATAAATGCCAAATCCTTTTTATACATATATATTAAATATATAGGATTTGGTTTGATTGGGTTTTATGGCATATCAACCATTGTCGATTAATAAATGCCAAATCCTTTTTATACATATATATTAAATATATAGGATTTGGTTTGGTTGGGTTTTATAGCATATCAACCATTGTCGATTAATAAATGCCAAATCCTTTTTATACATATATATTAAATACATAGGATTTGGTTTGGTTGGGTTTTATTGGATATCAACTATTGTAGATTATTTAATACCAAATCCGCTTTATACATTTATATTAAATATGCATAATATGGTTTGGTTGGGTTTTATGGCATATCAACCATTGTAGGTTATTCAATGCCAAATCCTCTTTATACATTTATATTAGATATATACGATTTGTTTTAGTTGGGTTTTATGGCATATTGACCATTGTAGGTTATTTAATGCCAAATCCTCTTTATAAATATCTATTAAAAATATATGATTTGGTTTGATTGGGCTTTATGGTATATCAATCATAGCAGGTTTATGAACGTCAAATTCTCTTTATATATATATATATATATATACACACACACACACATATATATATATATATATATATATTCTCTTTGGTTAGCTTTTATGGTATATCAACCATTGTTGGTTATCAAATGCCAAATCATCTTTATACATATATATTAAATATATAATATTTGGCTTAGATTGGTTTTATGGCATGTCAATCTTTGTTGGTTATTTAATACCTAGATCCTGTTTTATATATATATATATATATATATATATATATATATATATATAATTTGTAAAATCATTCAAAGGATATATTTTTAAACAAGCCTGTGTTCTTTCTTTCGTACGCGATTAAAAGATTTTAATATCTGCTAAGTAATATTTATAATTCTGCTGAGTATTAATCATTTGTTTATACCCAGTAAAGAGTCAACAAGTATTGTTAAATGGTTCCAAGTATTGCTAAGTATCACTAACAATTCAATTAAACTTTAGTAATTTTTATATACTGCCAAATGATCAAACAGTTCTCTTTCTAACAATTCAATTTAGCATAAGTCATTTGTTTTGACACAGTTTAAATTGCCAAACAGTTCTTTTTGACCCATAGATAGGAACCTATCAGTTTTTATCACTCTGGGCCAGCATTGGCAATGAAAGGATACTCCACATTCCCCAAATCACTAAGGCTGGAGCGCCATCATCAGATGGTTCATTGTCATATCAGGACACTCGTTTGGAGTGGATCTTACGCTCTGCAGAGATGCAGTCGATGTATTCAACTTTCCCGACCGACTGTGCCAATAATTTTGGTATTTGAACAATTAGTAATACCTAAATGGTAGCGTTTCATATAACTTCAATCATATGGCTATAAATACGAGATGTGATCCAAAAGGTTTGGTGAATTTGAACTGTCTGACAGACCTGTTTATCAGGAACCTAACATCTACCACCGTGCCTTGACAGATATTTCTGGAAATCTCTAGAAATCGCGTTATAGATTTTCTATTTCTTTTTTTCTTTTTCGTTGAAGTAATTTCACGCCTTAGGTTCCCGCCAAGTCGCACATAGGATAAATGTCTCAAATCAAGTAATTTATTTTTGGTTTGGGAATTTTTTTTCTTTTATCAGTTTTAATAAATCGAAGTCTTAGATACTCCGAACGGATACCATCGAATGGGAATCTTTGAAAATATCTTCTTTTTTATGCTTCATTTCGATATAACGTAATTTCAACTTTCGCATCACTAAATGTTCGTTGGATACTTTTCTTTTTTTTTATCTATTGATCACACTGAATTGTCAATTCTTGTTTTGTTTTTCTGCTTTCTGACCACCAAGTGTCTGAATTATATCCTATTTTATGACAACAAAGTGAAAAGTCGTAAGACGCATTTGATTAATTTCTTTTCTAGTCCAGGAAGTAAAATAAGATGCAGAAAAAAATCTTCATATTCTGAACAAGTCGATTCTCAGTGGGAAGAAAATGTGGGCAAGAGAAAAAGAAGTCTACACAAACGAAGGAAAGAAAAAACAAAGGCACCGTGCATACTCTTTTATAAATATATTTCGAATGCAGATCAACTTATGATTTATGGAAATCGTTTATTTATGGGATTACTTTTTGAAGTGTTGTTCCTTGTGTGATTTCTTTGTTTAATAGCACATCAGCCTTTGCGGGTTATTTAATTCTAAAATAATCCTTGTAAAATGACAATGGAGGCACTATTTAAATGATATCTAGAGAGGACACGACTTTTCATACCTTTCCCGAGGAGATTGATTCAAAAGTGAACGTATTAGCGTGACTAGAGTTCGTGCTTTTAGCGGTTCCCATAATATTTCGACGCCGTACATATTCGTGTAAAAGTCGACATTGATGAAACCATTAATATAGGAAATTAATATTTGAAGCCAAGAGTTCCTTCTGGTAATTCCCATTAAAATTGTGGATAAATCGATTTCGTGCATTGGTGTGGTGTTACCGGTGCCACCATAGCGCTAAATAAACGTAAGTATAGCACTACGTTTGGTTTGGTTTGGTTTTATGGCATTTCAACCATTGTAGGTTATCTAATACCAAATCTATTTTTATGTATACAAACATTTTTATATCAAACAATTCAGTTTAGCATAAGCACACAGGTTCGTTCTATTTAACCCATAGCTAGGACCCTATCAGGTGCTAACACTCCGGCTCAGTGTGGACCTGGGAGCACTCGCATTCCCCAAAGCCCCAGCGTTACTGAAGCCTCACCATCAGATTGCTTAGTGTCATATCCAGAACTCTAGTTAGGGGAGTCTTACCCCTCTACAGAGGTCCTATTTACCAACCCCTCCGCTCGGGCAGGATATGACACAAGGTCAATTTTTAAGCGGAGTTCAACAGGTTTGAATTCAGAGTCTTCCTTCTCCTAGACTAGTTGCTTCACCAAGGCTGAAGAACCTAGTCTGTCCTACTATTTACCCATAGTTATCGTCGTAGAAAATGGACACGGCGACACGAGTTCAAATCCTGGACGAGTCTGATTGCATTTCACATAGCATTAATACCCTTGGGAAAGGTATGAATCCAATTATTCTCCCTCCAGCTATGGATAAATAGTAGGGCAGACTAGGTTCTTCAGCCTTGGTTAGGCAACTAGTCTAGGAGAAGGTAAACTCTGAATTCAAACCTCTTAAACTCCGCTTAAAAAATTGACCTTGTGTCATATCCTGCCCGAGCGGAGGGGTTGGGTAAATAGAATTAACTATACGAACACATAATACATATATATGCTGAATACATACTGACACAATATATAATAACGAGCGAAGACTTCTTTAGAAAAATATGTACCTCTCACTTTATTGTAAGGGTTCGAAAAGGGTTACTCAGGGTTTTATTGTGAGAGGGAGTTGGAGACCGAACATAACTGTAATATATTGACCCCCACTCTTATGGCCATCGGCGTTGTGTCTTTCTCGTTCTCCTAATGCTCAACCGGGGGCCCAGCTCTCTGCTGAGTGCTGGCTTGCTCTACCACATCTTGTCTCTAACCCGTCTGATCTCCAACTCTTCTAATTTCCAACTCAATCGGGGGTTCCCGAGGGCCCCTTCGGCCTGTTGTGGCTTTCCCTACCACATCTCGTCTCTAACTCCCTGATCTCCAACTGCTTGACTTTCTGCTTGACTTGACTGAGTTATATAATAGTTCAACGCCCACTTGATCGCCCACTCAATCTTTGGAATGGCATGTTTGATCGTCATCAAGCGGAAATAACTGTCATGCAGTTCAGCGGTCACTCTCTTCCAGTGCATCAGTCTATGAGTGTATCATGGGCTTTTACCTTGTCCCATTTCGTCTGCCAAATCCGCCTACGAGATTTCTTTCGATTACTGGCCATTGGAATGTGTCACTTCCTTCCGGTGCATCACTTTGGAATGGCATGTTTGGCCGGGCCGAAGGTCAATATATAACATTTATACATTTTCTTCTTATCATTCTCTCTAACTAATCACTTGATAACACGTAATCACTAAAACTTTTTAGAGACACGTATTAGCTAAATTGCATCAGATATATATTTAAATGTTAATTTTGATATTTCGCTTACAGCTGATTTTTAAAAAAATCTCACGCTTTATTTTGTCAGCTGACACACGTATGCACCATAAGGTTTACTCACCTTGACCTTTAGATATCGAAAATCAGCAAGTACGAACACAATGCTTTTAGGTACGGAAATAATTTATCACTAAAATAATTAATTAAAATACCTGAATATTTGCTCTTAGTAATTCATACTGTATTTAAACTTTAGGTTAACAAGATCTTTAGTCAATTTTTACCTTAAACTTCTTATTGAACTATATTCGATTATATAGCATTCATCTTATGTAATTAAAGAGATTTGTCAGAATGTGTCGATGTCTGTCTGGTTTCTATCCCCAAAAGTATAGCACTTAAACCCCAAGTCTTATCAATATTCGTATTAGACTTCTTTCCCAGAAGGATTCTGATATATATATATATATATATATATAGTTAAATTTCAGAGATGATGTTTTTGGAATTTTCATTCATTGAATATATGAGAAATTTCATATAATTCTACAAGTGTACTCGATGTATGGCTATTAGTATATCAGTCAGGATAAGGCATTGGAATTTGGCACTGAAAAATGTGCCATGCAAATAATGAAAAAGGGGAAAAGAGAAAAAAACGGAAGGAATAGAAATACCAAATAAGGAAAGTGGACACTAACAAACAGAAATGAAAGAAAAAGTTTTAAAAAACCCTGAAAAACAAAAACAAAATAAACAAAACGTTTTCCTTAGAAGAACAAGAAAACTTATCAAAACCAAACTCTTCGACAGAAATCTAGTAAAAGGAAAAAAAAAATCAGGGCCGTCACACTTGAAAGATACTCTGGACCATTTTTATACTGGACAAGGGAGGAACTCTGAGAAATGGACCACAGGAAAGGGATATCTAGTCACATGGTCTTACACTCAAGAGATGACATAGACTGTATTTTTCAAGTAAAGGAAACAAAAAATTGATCAGGATTGAGGAGGGCGTATGAGAATGCATATAAAAACACACACATGTAGAGCGAATATATCTCATAGGATTTACACTCCTATATTTTAAAATGGCCGTGATGCCACTTGTTCTCAAAACAAAGATGGCCGAAGTCGGTAAACTAATCAGTCTCGGGAACCTATTGGCCAGAAAAACCACGTGGTTAGTGCTCACAACTACGTCCGCAACTGCAATTTTGTCCTGCGTTTTCGGAGCCTACTGCATAACATAGATTGTCTATAAATGCTCTCATCTTCTAACACGCATCCTCTTTCACATTTTCTCTTACAGGGTCAACACACTCTTTCCATTGTGACTTCCAGAGAGAGAACTCTCACTCTCTCCATTTCGACTAACAGAGTCAACACACTCTTCCACTTTTTTACATTTGACTTCCAGCAGTCAACCGCCACTAAAATGTATACTCCATGCAACCATTCTCTTCTTTGTTGTACTTTTTCGGTGAGACTTTTTCCAGCATCGAACACAGAAATCTCGTCAAACCACTGAAAGAAATAAACAGTAGAAATATTTAGTCAACACGCATAGAACACTTTTGTTAAATAGTCCTTTTTTGTAGTATTAGTGTTACTCACACACACACACACACACACAGGAATATTTTACGAACAGAATTAGAACACTAGTAATCTTTTGAAATATTTCATTGAATGTATTGTTGATATATAAATTTGAATTTGCTTGTACTGCTTTGTTTTATATGTTCTTTTTGTACTCGTCGTTTCACACATCTTTACTTCAGATGCCTTTTTCTTATATTCGGGAAACCAAAATTCGGGAACCAAAATGTCACCTTCTACAATCCCGTAATGTTAATAAAGGAAAACTCAACGGACAGTTTCTGTGCCTTTACAAATTTATTTCAGCAAACATTGTAATATACAAAACGAAAACAGAATCACTTTGAAGTCTAACCTGTTGTTGTAGGTAGTGACCTGGCCGTTTTATTCTTTTATTTTCTCTTTAATTGGTTATTCCTTATTTCTGCTTTTTTCCCAATAGCCGACAAAAATGACATTGCATGAAAAAAGCATCCTTCTTTAATAATAAAAAAAAACAAACTTAACAAACGCTAGTGCGCAGAAACCAAAGAAAGTCCTAAGAAAAGTAACTAACGCATACCAAAATGAACAACTATGGGGTGGAACGATGAAATTATCGCCCGAGAAAAGACGACATGATTCCATTTCCGTTGAATGAAAACCGGTTGTCTTTTTTTGTTGCAGACCATCTACTAGATGGCCAGTTGGGTACAAATCCTAAGAGCGATAGGAGCCTTCTATCATATCTGAAAGTGACACAATGTTCAACGAGTGATATCGGATATGCTCCGCTGTATAACTCATGCTCTATACCGATCCAAGTTATGACAACAGGACCATTGCCAGCACCCTCAAAATGAAACTCCGGACGGTTCAATTTTCCTTAAATTCAAAACGTCAAACTTCATTGTTAAGAATATCACAAACTCCCCACCACCAACAAACTCTACGAACTCAAACAAATGTAGTGTATAAATCTACTTGTCCATTTCGAGAGTGTATCTCGGAAAATAACGTAACTCCTAATCCTATTTACCAACCCCTCCGCTCGGAACGATAAAATTGTCGTCCAAGAAAAGACGACATGATTCCATTTCCGTTTAATGAAAACCGGTTTTCTTTTTTTTCTTCTTTTTTTTTTTTTTGTTGAAGACCATCTATTAGTTGGCCAGCTGTGTACAAATCCCAAGAGCGATAGGAGCCTTCTATCTTGTCTGAAAGTGACATAATGTTCAACGAGCGATTTCGGAGATGCACCGCTGTACAAATCATGCTCTCTACCGATCCAAGTTATGACAACAGGACCATTGCCAGCACCCTCAAAATGCAAATCCAGACGGTTCAACGTGCCCAGGGTGATGAAGACAAAGTCTACAGCTACGGTTATGGTTTTTGGTGTGGTTTCAAGTGAGGGCCACATCATGCAACCTCACATCTTCGAAGTCGGCTTGAAAGTCAACACCAACGTGTACCTGGATGTGCTGAAGAGTGTGCTGATCCCCTGGTGCAATCAGGTGGCCGGTGGCAGACCCTGAGTGTGGCAGCAGGAATCGGCGCCGGCCCACAAGTCAAAAAAGACCCAGGCTTGGCTTCAGAAGGATTGCTACGATTGTGTACCCTTCTTTCACGGGCCCCCCTCCTCCTCTGACCTGAATCCGCTGAACTACTTCGTTTGGTCATACGTCGAGATCATCACCAACATGATCTCCCACAACACCAAAGCCAGCCTGATCGCCGCCATCCGCCGAGTAATCACCGAGCTCCCACCAGCGCTTGTTGAAAAGCATATCGAAGCGGTAATTGAGGCTGAAGGCGGCTACATTGAATGTCAGCTCTATTACATAATCAAGCTGAATTGATTTTTTTCAATAAAAGTTTTAAAATAAAGCTGCGGTGTTGTTTTCTTTAGGACGACAATTTTATTGTTCCAGCCGGTAGATGTCAGCTCTACTATATAATCAAGTTACCTGAATTAATTATTTCAATAAATATTTTAAAATAAAAATGTAGTGTTCTTTTCTTTAGGACAACAATTTTATCGTTCCACCCTGTAGATGTCAGCTCTACTACATAATCAAGTTACCTAAATTAATTTTTTCAATAAAAGTTTTAAAATAAAGCCGCAGTATTGTTTTCTTTAGGAAGACAATTTTATCGTTCCACCCTGTATATTACATGAAAAACCAACTTCATCAAATTAGATAATCGGAAGAAAATAAACAATCAAGACTAGTATGTCAGGAAAAGAAATAAGAGGACGAAAAAGCACTTCGAGATAAAAACGAAAAGCTGTCAGCCAAGAAAAATTTGGTTGATTGGTTTGTTGGTTGGTTAGTTTTACGGCGTTTCAACCCTTTTTGGGTCATTTAGCACTGAATTAAGACATTTTCATAAACGTTTCAAACAATTCAGTTTAGTATAAGTATAGTTTTTTTTTGTTTACACAGTTAAATATCAAAACAGTTCTATTTCAAACAATTCAGTTTAGCACCGAATTAAGTCATTTTCATAAAAGTTTCAAACCATTCAGTTTAGTATAAGTACAGTTTTTGTTTAATATCAAAATAGTTCTATTTTAATGTCAAGACAGTTATATTTCAAACAATTCAGTTTAGCATAAGAACACAGGTTTAATCGCAAAAACAGTCCTATTTCAAACAATTCAGTTTAGCATGCAAAAAACGTTCTATTTAAAACAATACAGTTCAGCATAAGTACCCAGTTTAGTCCATTTTAGCCATTGAGAAGAGCCTATCGGGTGCTACAACTCTGGCCCAGAGAAGACCTGGGAGCGATGGCAGTATAAGAGTACTCCTCATTCCCCAAAGCTCCAGTATTACGAGAGCCTCACCATTAGATTGTTTAGTGTCAGAACAGGACTATCTTTGGGAGGTGAGGTTCTTACCCGCCTCTGCCGAGATGCAGTCGGTATATTCTACAGCCACAACTGACTGGAAACCCAAGAAGAAAGACTTCAGATTCTCAGAATCTGCTTTGAAATTTGAAATCATTCGTAAACCCAGTGAAAAAATATTTATTGCAAACTAGACATTAAACTTCGGTAGTTCACTTATGAAATCTGTAGGTCTCGACAAAATACTTCTCGAAGTATGAAAAACAAGAAAATTTGACTTCATAGGTCATCATCATCATCATGTCGTGCCGATAGAACGGATATCACTTCTCCCTATCATTCATCACCTCTGGCAGGTCTTCAGGGCTACATCCCGTATCCTCACATAGCTGCAGTATGTATGTTCGAGCTGGTCGTCCTGCTTTTGCTTGGCCATATGCGGGGGTCCATAGAAGTACATCACTTATGAGCTTGTCCTTGCTTCTCCATCAGTGTCCGGCATGTCTGGTTCGTCTAGCTTGGATAGTTTTCGTGATTGGAGGCAGGTGGTCGTATAATTGGTGCCTTGTAGGGTGTTGCCGCCAGGATTTGTTCAATATTGCTCGCAACATTCTTGTGTAATCGATACTATTATGCTGTGTATAAAAAAGATAATAGAGAAATGGACGAGGGGCTGTCCCGTATATATTAATAATCTGCCCAGATTTCGTCAGTAGATTTAATAAAAGAAAATGGTTTAACATTTCGAAAGAAAAGAAATAGACGATTGCCGGCAGAAACTCACAGACATGGACTAGGCCGATAATCTATCCCTTCTTGCAAATATACCTACCCAAACTGAATCCCTGTTGCGTTGGCCTTTACATGGAAGCAAATAAAACAGAGCACGTGTGTTTTAAGTAAGAAGGACCTATTTCGACTTCAAGTGGAAAGCCTGTAAAATTAGTCGACCACTTCACACACCTCAGAAAAAAATATCTCCTTTACTGAAAACGATGACAACGTACGCATCGGGAAGACGTGGACAGGCATTGACAGGTTGTCATCATATGAAAATATTATCTCTCTGATAAAATGAAACGGGAATTCATTCATGCTGCATATGTGTCGGTACTACCGTGTGATGGCACCACATGAACTCTAACGAAATTTATTGAGAATAATCTAGATAGAAACTATACAAGAATGTCATGAGCTATATTGATCAAATCCTGAAAGCATCACCCAACAAAACAGTAGTTGTACGGCCACTTACCTTCTATCTCACCAACCATCTGACGAATAAGACATGTTAGGCGCTGCTGGGAAAGCAAGCACAAACATAAGCGACGTTCTCCTGTGGATGCACCAGTATTGGCCGAGCAGCAAAGTCTTACATTCATCAGCTCTGTGCAGACATCGGATGCTGTCTAGAGGACCTGCCAGTTATAATGATCGGTAGGTGTGGAGAGAGAGAGAGAGAGAGAGAGAGAGAGAGAGAGAGAGGGAGGGTAACTCTAGGCTATAAGCACGTTGTTAATGACGATTAGATACTCAACATTTGTATTCAGTCCTCATCCACTTTTTAGAATTCATTTTCATTTAACACAATCCCTGAGGTCAGCATTAAAACTGGTCAAAATTCTTCAATATTGGCTTGTGGAGAGCTCAGTCTTCTCGCTGAAATTGTGATATCTTTTGATTTACCTCTGTAGAAATCCAGAAATATCTGAGTCGCAAAAAAAAAAAAACCCTGTTTTTTATTTATTTATTTTTGTGTTTGCTTTTTTTATTGCTTCTTTTTTTTTTTTCTTTTATCTCTTTCTTTTTGGCTCTTTTATTCAAATGTATTTTCTTTTCCATAAATATCCGCTTTCACTTGAAATCCTGTAATTGTAGAAGTGTGATATTTCCACTGGAGTTCAACCAGGGAGCCTAAAATTACACTCATCCTTCTTATGGAATTTTACAGGATCTTTCATGTTGTAAAACATTTTTTTCTTTCCTGACTAAATATGGTGAAAAACGATTCTGCAACCAAGATTTTTTTCTTGTTTGAAGACAAACGTAAACCTGACAGTAATGAATGATCTGCTATTATTTATTACCATAAGTTCACAACGAAATGTATCACTGGTCATTAATTTCCTATTGACTTTTATAGTAAATACATATTTGCTTTGGAAATAGATAATAGTATATATCTTTCACTCATGACATTCTATTGCACTGACATCTATCTATCTATCTATCTATCTATCTATCTATCTTGTTCGTGAATTGTCTGGGAGACCGGAGTTCAATCCCAGGTCGAGGCATCCCAAAGACTTAAAAATATAGTTCTTAACAGCCTTTTCCTTAATACCCAGAATTATAAGGTACGTACCAAAAGGGTGAAGAGGAGCAATTCAGGGATAGGAGGGGAGCCCTCCCCTACACTTCGGTGTTTTAGCCATTGAAAATCAGCCCTCAGGTCGCCCTCAACAACAGTCACCATGTATATATGTATATATATATATATATATATATATATATATATATATATATATATATATATATATATATATGGAAGTAAATAATGAAGTGTAATGCGACAATACGCAGGGAAAAATGTATAACTAGGTGATCTAAGTAGAATGAGAGATTTGTTGAGCAGCCAAGTCGACATTTCTAAAGGACCATCATCAGGGCTGTGAGGGATGATATTTGGGATGTTAAATCAACGATGGTTGTTTAAAAGTACAAAATAAAAAAACATTGAAAAAATTCTTTTATCAAGAAAAAGTTGGCCGTTTAATTGGTGAATCAGCTTTTATTTTTTAAAAATTACGTCATTTGACTTCATAGGAATATTGTAAAGAATTTATTCTTCGTTTGTTTATCGAGAAAAATTTCGTATCGAATTGGTAACCTAAACAATGCACTCCTCCAACACCCCCACTTCAATCCAATCACAACCTCGACCCCAACTCTGCCAAAACGCTCACTTACATTCACAATGAAATTCGTAACAAGTAAAATGACGTAATTTAAAAAGCAAAAACAAATGGTGACTCACTGATTAAACAGCCAAACTTTTCTTGGTACACACATTTTCTTTATGTTTTTGTATTTTGTATTTTAAAACATCCATCGTTGATTTAACATCACTAATATCATCCCTCCCAGTCCTGATGATGGTTCATTAGAATCGAAACGCTATAGTGTGGGACTTTGCATCTCAATAAATCAGTCCTTTAACTTGGATTACCTTGTTATAATTTTTTCTCAGTATATGTATATATATATATGTATGTATGTGTGTGTGTGTGTGTGTGTGTATGTGCAGTTAGGCCGCAGTCTCCCATTGAAACATGTTTGATTAAATAATAAAGGCACGTTTTGTCTATATCATTTTCTTAAGATCCTTTTAACTTTCCTGATTAGTAGTTTAAGGTTGGAATTGGTGGATGAATTTACCAAAATTGTTCCAAACGCTTTCGGACCTTTCATAGGCCATCATCTGGGGTTTTTCTACGAGTAAATGGTGTTTTTTTGAAAAGTCTTTTTAAAGAGTTGTTTTAGATTTTTATAACTTTGAAAAATTAAGAAAAAACAAAAACAAAAAGAAAATTAATTTTGAAAATAGCGACAATGTTTTGCAATGACATCAGTCATTTTTTCTTAAATATCCTATATTTTTCGATAATATTTTAATTCCGTTGATAGCGTTCTGTTTTTTAAATTCGTTCGATGTCATGAACATCTCAGTTTTATCCAACTTTGCGTAAACGTAATTTTGTAATGATTAAAAAAAAACCCCTAAAAACATTCTTTTAAAAATATCCTTTACACATTCAAGCAACCCCTGATGATGGACCATGAAAAATCAGAAAGCACTTGGGACAATTTTGATAAATTCATCCACCAATTCCAACTGAAAGCAAGACACTTATCAGGAAACTTGAAAGGATCTTAATAAAATGATATAGACAAAATGTATCTTTATTATTTAATCAAATATGCATAAATGAAAGACTGCTGCCTAACTACACACACACACACACATATATATATATATATATATATATATATATATATATATATTCAGTGGAACATCGACCTACTATAACCTTAAGATTCAAAAACTTCAGGATACGAAACGGGCTTCGAAGAAATTTCTGTCCAATTTAACGAAAAAATATTCAAGATACGGAAACGAAATCGAAAATGCCGCCAGAAATCGATCCTCCAAAAACTGAACCATCACAAACAAAAAGCAAAGAAGAAAATTACAAAATGGTAGGGAAAAAAAAGAATAAAAAACAAAAATCAAAAAACAAATGTTCAATTAAAAATTCATCGTGTTAAGTTTATGTATTAATTTAAATCAAGTTACGTAAACTTACGTCTGATTTCTTCCATTTGTCCACACCCCGTTCGCCTCCTCCTCTTTCTCCGCCATCATGCTCCCCTCACACCTTCCCCGGGGCACATTCGCCCGACTCGAAAGGTAAAGTGTCATTATTTGTAATCGCATTTGTTTTTATTTTTCATTGATTTTATTATTTTCTCATTGTTTTTTAAAGATTTATACGAATGATTATTTTGTCATTAACGAACATATTTCTTTCGGGTGGGTCAAATATTTGCACTTTATACGAGTGTTTTGCGGGGCTGGAGCGAATTGCACCATTTATAGGGTGGATCTTGTCCCATAATACGGATATTCCAAGATACAATATTTCCTCCGGAACTAATTAATTTCGTATCCCGAGGTAACTCAGCACACACAGACACACACACACACACACACACATTCGAATATATATATATATATATATATAGGGTATTCTTTGATCCACTTAAACCGGTATTGGAAGTAATTCCATCAGTACAAGAAATTATTCATGAGTGAATATTTAAATTTTCCTGGTAAAGAGCTCAATGTAACAATAATACAGAGCAATAAATTCTGAAAGAAAAACAACAAAACCGGTCACATAGGATTATAAATTTATTTCCATCCTGTTACGCGTTTTTGAAATTTTCAAAATCACAAAAAAATATTAACAGGACTTCTTCAGATCTTTTAGATAAAAAAATTAAAACTAAAAGATTTGAAGAAGTCCTGTTAATTTTTTTTCGTGGTTTTGGAAATTTCAAAAATGCGTGACAGGATGGAAATAAATATATAATCCCATGTGACAGGTTTTGTTGTTTTTCTTAAAGAATATATATATATATATATATATATATATATATATGACCCAGATAATTTCTGGAAAATAAGTTATTTTATACACGCTACTCTCTCTCTCTCTCTCTCTCTCTCTGTCGTTCATTTAATTTGCCGAATTAAGAATATATTCTTATATAATTTATCCAATGAGCAAGTAAATCTCTGGTTTATATATGTGTGTACGTGTGTGTTTGCATTTGATTGATTGAGAGAGAGAGAGGGGGGGCGTAGAGAAAATATTTAGTTAAGATAAGCAATAATTGTGAGACTACGATTCAGAGGTTTTGAAGCCTGAAAATATATGTGTATATATTTACCCAACCCCTCTTCACGAGTAGAATTCATTATAATGTCTATTTTAATGCTGAATTTAACAAGTGTGAATTCAGAGTTTTCTTTCTCTTAGACTGCTTGCAATACCAAGTATAAAAAGCCAAGTCTGCCTTATTATATTTGCCCATACCTAGCAAAGAATAGTTGGATTCATATCTTTCGCAAATGTTTTAGCACTTGTGAAATGCAAATAGCCTCATCCAGGTCTTGAACTCGGGTTACCGGGTCCATTTTCCACAATTATAACTGTTACACTACGAGCGCAATGTACAGTTTGGGAGTCTTTGATGTAAAAAAAAAAGTCCACATTTCTAGTGGTGAAAACTTCCAAGAATCAATAATCGAAATAAAAGAAGATTTTTTGGTACGTTTTCTTTGTCTAATGGCATATCAGTCTTCGTGGGTTATTAAATGTATTTGCCACTGCCTCCCATCAGACCGAGTTTGACACAAGGTCAATGACCTGAAGGCCAATTATAGTAGGGATTTAGGGGAGGGGAAGAGTCGAGCACGAGCCGAGACTCGAACCCTGCTGGTCTATGCTGCTCATCGACCCACTAAGTGCAATGTGGGTCTAATGAGCCAAGCAGTTTCACGAAACCAAATCTGGGTCCGGGCACGGATGCCGGGTTATAGCTTGAACTAGACAGCAAGGTCTAATGCTATACAAAGGGGACAAAGGTGTCAATGTTGCAATTCGCCCACCAGAAGGTGACCCAACCAAAGTTGAGGGCCTTTTGGCCTCGAATCTGCCATTCATTTCGCTACCCAAGCCGGCACAAATGCCAGACGGCCAAGCTAAAGTGGGTTATTAAATACCAAAGCATTCCCTTGCAAGCAAGAGTCATGGCGTCATTTTGCAAACAGCTTGGAAAGATAAAAAGATTCATTCCTTTCCCAAGGGATTTTAGTCTGAAGATGAACCTAATAAGGCCACTGCAGTTTGAACTCACTTACTACGTCACCCTATTTACCCAACCCCTCCGCTCGGGCAGGATATGATACAAGGTCAATTTTTAAGCGGAGTTTAACAGGTTTCAATTCAGAGTTTTCCTTCTCCTAGACTAGTTGCCTAACTAAGGCTGAAGAACCTAGTCTGCCCTACTATTTACCCATAGCTAGAGGGAGAATTATTGGATTCATACCTTTCTCAAGGGTAATAGTGCTATGTGAAATGCAATCAGTCTCGTCCAGGATTTGAACTCGTGTCGCCGTGTCCATTTCCTACGACGATAACGATTACACCACGGGCACCTCCACAACTACTACTTTCTTTCTTTCTTTCTTTCTTTCTTTTCGTTTTCCTTTTCGTGTTTTCTTTCTTTCTTTCTTTCTTTGTCGTTCTTTCTTTCTTTCTTCCTTTCTTTCTTTCTTTTCGTTTTTCTTTCGTTTTTCTTTTTGTCTTTCTTTCTTTCTTTCTTTCTTTGTCGTTCTTTCTTTCTTTCTTTCTTTTCGTTTTCCTTTTCATTCTTCCTTTCTTTCTTTCTTTCTTTTTCTTTCTTTCTTTCTTTCTTTCTTTCTCTCTTTTCGTTTTCCTTTTCGTTTTTCTTTTTGTCTTTCTTTCTTTCTATCTTTCTTTCTTTTCGTTTTCCTTTTCGTTTTTTCTTTCTTTCTTTCTTTCTTTCTTTCTTTCTTTCTTTCTCTCTTTCTTTCTTTCTTTCTTTGTCGTTCTTTCTTTCTTTCTATCTTTCTTTTCGTTTTCCTTTTCGTTTTTCTTTCTTTCTTTCTTTCTTTCTTTCTTTCCTTCTGTCTTTCTTTCTTTCTATGTCACAGTCTTGCAATTTTAACCAGAACATTTCAGAGACTCCATTAAGAAAATTTTATTGCACAAAAATGATGGATATTCTAAACGGCAAATTCATCTACAAGAAAAACACAACTGATTCGAATTAGATAAAGGAAAGACTCTTACCAAATGAAATTATGAAGAGGATAGCGATTATTGATAATAAGAAATGGAAGAAGAAAAAAAGAGCGAAGATAGAAAAGGGAATAAGAAGAGTAAGGAAGTAAAGATAGAAAGAAAGAAAAAGAGAAAAAAGGAAAGAAAGAAAAAAAGAACGACAAACAGAAAGAAAGAAAGAAAGAACGACAAAGAAAGAAAGAAAGAAAGAAAGAAAGAGAGAAAGAAAGAAAGAAAGAAAGAAAGATGAAAAGAACGAAACGAAAAGGAAAACGAACAGAAAGAAAGATAGAAAGAAAGATAAAAAGAAAGATAGAAAGAAAGAAAGAAAGAGCAAAGTTAGAAAAGGAAATAAGAAGAGTAAGGAAGTAAAGATAGAAAGAAAGAAAAAGAGAAAGAAAGAAAGAAAGAACGACAAAGAAAGAAAGAAAGGAAGAGAGAAAGACAAAAGAAAGACGAAAAGAAAAAAACGAAAAGGAAAACGAAAAGAAAGAAAGAAAGAAAGAAAGAGCAAAGGTAGAAAAGGCAATAAGAAGAGTAAGGAAGTAAAGATAGAAAGAAAGAAAAAGAGAAAAAAAGAAAGAACGACAAACAGAAAGAAAGAAAGAAAGAAAGAAAGAACGACAAACAGAAAGAAAGAAAGAAAGAAAGAAAGACGAAAAGAAAAAACGAAAAGGAAAACGAAAAGAAAGAAAGAAAGAAAGAAAGAGAGGAGGAAAGAAAGAGAGGAGGAAAGAAACAATGAAAGGCAGAAAGAAAAAACGAAAGACAAAAAAAAAACAAGAAAGAGCAAAAACAGAAAGAAATAATGAGTGAAAAAGAAAGAAAGAAAAATAATTAGAAAGAAAGAAAGAAAGAAAGAAAGAAGTAAAAAAACTGTCAGGCAGAATGAGAGAAAGTAAGCGAGAAAGAAAGAGGAAGAAAGCGACAAAGAAAGGTAGAATGCAAAGACGATAAGAAAGAAAGAAAGAAAGAAAGAAAGAAAGAAAGAAATGAAAGGTAGAAAGAACGAAAGATAGGAAGAAAGAAAGAACCCAAGAACTAAAAACAGAAAGAAAGAAAGAACTGTAGCAATATAGAATTAATAACGAACAGACGGGCTCTTTGGCGCGTTTCCACTTTTGGTCTCAAAGGATTTAATAAACAAAGATGGCGTCGTTGATGGACCGTGCCAACCGTGCCGAAGAGGATAGACGGAATGGACGGTTCTGGTGAAAGATTTTCTAAAAGCTACCACTAAAGGTAACTGCTTCAAAGAGAGTCTAATTTGGAGCAGACTTGTGTCTCCAGGAAAGCCATGAAAATCTCAGCATGGACGCTTTTTGGTTCCTAGCCACATGAAAGGTTCGTTTCGCAGGAAAGCGAACAGGTTCCATTCACTTAACAACATGAATTAATCGGAAAGAGAACGTGATCTTTATCAGATTGAACGAAAAACCGCCATGTTTTCCAATATCGCTTCATATTCCCACGAAATCGTTTGAAACCAAATCGAATTTTTTTTATTTTTATGTTTTTTTTTTAATCTATTTATTTTTTGGTTGAATATCTCAGAAATATTCGTCAGCTTTCCGGCTTTCATTTTATAAGTGTTAATCAAAATATCCAGGATTTTACAAGAATGTAATTGCAAGATACGGAAAAGTATCTCAAGACTTTAAAGATATTTGATTTGATTTCTTTGTTTAATGGCATATCAACTTTCGTGGGTTATTCGAGAAGAATAGCAGTTCAACGATTTATAGCAAAGTTAGTGGTGGGGAAAGGGTGTTAATGGTTTTCCCAAAGGTATTGATCTGAAAGTTCGATTAGTAGCACGATTGGATTTCGAACTTGTTTGCTACGATGTCGCAGTCCAGTGCGTTAGCCAATGCACCAGGATCACTCGCATGGTTAAATCTTCCCAGAGACACTAAAATGATGTGTGGGTGCGTTTTTATACCGTTTGTCGATTCCAGAAGACTACTTGTTTGGTAGTTGGCTGCACCCACATTTCTTAAGTTGAGCTGTTGCTGTTTAAGGTTTTATAGGAATGACGCATTTTGCTTCTTTTTTGGTAATCTCTTATAGTTAGGGAATGGCAGGATTTTAAGGCGCTCGATTCCTGAATTTGAATTAAGAAATTTTCATCTCCTAGTCTGGTTGCCAACCAAGACTCCTTATATTCTATTCATAATTAAGAAGAGAAAAGATGAAATCAGGTCTTTTCCAAACGGATATGTAGGAAGTAAATCCAACCCGTCAGTTGAAAATTGAAAACAACTTGCCGATTCCAGTTTTCGATCTATTAATCCGTTTTTTTTTATGTTGCATGGCTTCCCTCACTCATTTTCATTGGTCCTGTGTAAATGCAGCGTGTCAGGGATCAAAACAGCGTGCCCAGCTATCCCTAGGTCTACGACTGCTTTAGAATTCATATTGTTCCTCTCCATTGACTGGTTGTCATTCCAAAGGTTAGAGTCGAGTCTAGCCTACTATTTACTCATTGCTGGATAGAGAAGAGTCAGATTCATACCATTCCTGTAGGTGTTAGCATTATATAAAAATGGTAGCTGCCGGGTTTAGGATTTGAACTCGGTTAGTCCTGTTCATTTACTATGCCGATAACCTATACTCTACAAGCGCTTTCCCGAGGGAAATCTTTTAAGAAGACTTGTCGATAAGGAGAAACGACCCCTCAAATGTCATAGCATATTATGATTTGTCGAAGAATATCATACGGTCAAGTAAAAAGAAAAAAAATTCCTCAGTGAAATTAAAGAATGATCATCGATAACCCGTTGATATATATATATATATATATACTAAAATGAATAGGTCCACAAGGAGATTTATTTATTAAGTTATTTAGTTTGCTCCAACACGTGTTTCTACTGTTTTCCATTTTCTTCAGGAAGTTATAATGGTTGATGATGGCGTTGCTTTTGATTTATAAATTTTGATAGGCTGTTGTTCTTTTTGATTCCAGAATTCGTGTCTGATAATTTTTTTGATCATGTTATTTGTCCGTGACAAATTATCGTCTCTGCAGATCTTCTTCTTCTTCTTCTTCTTCTTCTTCTTCTTCTTCTTCTTCTTCTTCTTCTTCTTCTTCTTCTTCTATCATTATTACTTCCTGAAGAAAGTGAAAAACACTAGAAACACGTGTTGAAGGTTGCCCAGTCGGCTGGGACTGTAGAATACACCAACTACATCACTGCAGAGAGGTAAGACTCCCCCCAACGAATGTATTGAATATGACACTTAACAATTTGATGGTGAGGCTTTAGGAATGGAGCTTTGGGGAATGCGGAGTTCTCCTCATTGCCATTGATCCCAGGTTCACTCTGGCCCGTAGTAGTAGCACTTGATTGGGTCCTATGTATAAATCAAATAGAACTGTTTGACATTCAAGCTGTATTCTTATGCTAAACTGAATTATTTAAAAATAACTTTTTACATTCAACTGTGGGTAAATAAAAATAACAACAAAAAACAAGCTGTGTACTTATATTAAACTGAATTATTAGCTATACATAGCAATACTAGGAAATATTTAATTTTGTCATATATGCTCAACTGAAGTGCTTGAAATAGAACTGTTTGATCTTTTAACTGTGTTTAAACAAAAAACTGTATTTAGACCAATGATTACCAATGTGTAAACAAAAAAACTATGTACTTATGCTAAGCTGAATCGTTTGAAAATAACTGAAACCATTGAACTGTGTGCCAAAAAATCAGCTCAGGCTTATTAAAGACTAATATCTTTAAAATATGTTTGGAAATCATATATTTAATACATGTATTAAATGACCCACCATTGTCGATATGCCATACAAACCAAACGAAGCCAATGTACGTGTTGATAAATAACTTAAAAAATAAATCTCGTTGTGGACCAATTTATTTTGAAGTACTTGTTTTTTTTTATTTCTTTAGATCAACAAAAATTATATATATATATATATATATATATATATATATATATATAACCGATTCGTTTAAACACTGACTTACTTCTTGTTCGTAGACTGACCTTTATAAAAGTCATTTAATTGCATCAAACGAGTTATGACGTGTAGGAGTCATTTTAAGCATACAGCATTTTGTTAAACGATTATCGTAGTGGAGATTGGTCAAAGCCAATAAGCGATTGGCTTCAATTCAATAATTTGGTGTACAAAAGCACTCTTCGACATCCTTTAGTCAAAACATCAGAACTTATTGAAATATGTTCATAAATATGGTGACCTAACATACATTAATTCAAAATATTTCTTTTCTCGCCAGCCGAATCACATTTTTACAGCAAGAGGGCAGGGAAATCCAAGTTGGATTTTACCCCACAGCAACGTGTTTTTGTGCTCATCCTGTATATTGATTAGAAATCTGTTCGTCTAAAAGATACGCTATCTGAAACAACC
Source organism: Sepioteuthis lessoniana (assembly GCA_963585895.1). Lineage (NCBI taxonomy): Eukaryota > Metazoa > Mollusca > Cephalopoda > Myopsida > Loliginidae > Sepioteuthis > Sepioteuthis lessoniana. The sequence goes on from OY757926.1 coordinate 15,253,656, forward strand.
AGTATAATATAAACAAAGAAAAAAAAATGGTTTAATAGTAATTTCACATGAACAAACTTATTAAAAACAATCAAATTTTTCCGTCTAGCAAATTCAAGACTGTTTTCTCTCAGACTTAAGTATGTCTTTTTTTTTCCTTCTATTTTTTTTTTTTTTTTTTTTTGGTTTCTCATTATATCAAATCCTTCGTGCTTTTTCTTGTTATCTGCGATCATACTTTTATTTTTGTATCTCCAAATTTTTTGTACGTATGTTCTCTCGAATTGGATGGGGATTGTTATGTAGGTTCGTTATTTTTCAGGGCAATTTTTCTTTAACATCTCTGCCATTCTATTCAGCATGTCAACCTATAGAGTATAAAAAAAAGAAAGGAAAATAAACAAAAAAGAAAACACGAAACATAATACAAAATAAAACAAGACAAAACGTATGGACTTTCTTAAACAAACCAATTACAAAAATACTGATTGTTTCTGATCATTTTACGACAAGGAAAATCAATCTTGGAATTTTTTTTCTTTTCTTATCACGAGGACGTTTTACATGAAAGCGAAAAAAAAAATTGTAAAGAATTCTTAAGAAAGAAATATATAAGCTTGATCAAGTTATAAGGCAATCACCTAATGATTGAATCAGACGACACTTTCTATTTTGCTTATCATGGACACAGAAATATTTTAGTTCTTGATGCAGAGTTTGAGGTTTTTATTTTAGATTTTATTCTTCTAGACGTTAAAATATTCTCTGAAAATGACATAAAAATCAGCCTTTATCTGAGAAATACATAAAAACAAATATATATATATATATATATATATATATATATATATATATATATATATATATATAGATAGATAGATAAAGAGAGTAGTTTAAAAGGAAATTTTATTAAATAACCGATATATATATATATATATATATATATATATATATATATATATATATGTTTGTATACATATCCGATGAAATCTAAAGAATATAGATATAGAAATGTTACATATTCAATAAATTATATAAAATTTATTGAAAATTTCTATGCAGAAACATGGTTTATTAAATATTTATATTAACAGATCTTGTACACACACACACACACACACACACACACACACACATATATATATATATATATATAAGTTTTATCGAATATTTTCAGATATATACTTATATGCATATATATATATTTAACAGAATTTTATCAAATATTATATATATATATATATATATATATATATATATATATATATATATATATATATATATATACGTATATATTATTCTGAGAAAATATGAATTTGTAAATATTCATAAATATATCAATAAATATATATATAAATACATGAACACACACACACACACACATATATATATATATATGAGCATTAATATTCAATAAAAGTATATATATGATATTCAATTAAATTCCATTGAATAAACTTACACGCATCCCCCATATATATATATATATATATCCCCTCTCTCTCTCTCTATATATATATATATATATATATATATATATCATAAAATCGTGCTTATACCTCTGATTTCTATTATTCTCTCTCTCTCTCTCTCTCTCTCTCTCTCTCTCTCTCTCTCTCTCTCTCTCTCTATCGTACATCGCTCTTGGCAAATCTCCGAAAAAAACGACGAGTGCCCGCACAGGTCTTATCAAAATCTTTGCTAGTTGGCCTCGTTTCTCCAACACTGCCTCGCATGTCTTGTTTGTCTTACTTAGTTTGTGCGATAGGTGACAGGGAGCCGTACGGCATCTCTTTTCTTGGGTGTTGCTTCCAAGATTCGTGAACACTGTACGTAAGATTCTCGTGTAGTCCGCATGATGTCCATTTAATACATCCATAGAGTAGTGTTAACACAGCTACTGCTTGAAAATATCATGTTCTATTTTATCGGATAGATCAGAGTTCCATTTGATCGATAACCTGTTGATACGAATCCACATCTTCACTAGGCCTATGTTGACATCACTTTCTGTTGATGAGATATTGCTAACGAGGTATGTAAACAGGGCTGATAATTTTAGAAGCTACTGCCTCAAACTTCTTTCTACACACATTCTCACGCACACACACTAATATATATATATATATATATATATATATATATATATATATCATCATCATCATATCGTGCGGCTAGCACGGATATCTCAGACCCTCTCTCTCCACGTCTCCCTATCATTCATCGCCTCCGGCAGGTCTTCAGGGTTATATCCCGTATCATCACGTAGCTGCTGTATGAATGTTCGTGCTGGTCGTCCTGCTTTTGATTGGCCAGATGCGGGGGTCCACAGGAGTACATCACTTACGATATTGTCCTTGCTTCTCCAGCTGTGTCCGACATGTCTGGTTCGTCTAGCTTGTATAGTTTTCGTGATAGGTGGTAGGTGACCGTATAGTTGGCGCCTTGTGTAGTGTTGCTGCTAGGACTTGTTCAATATTGCTCGCAACATTCTTGTATAATTGACGTCTAGCTTCTTCTCCAACCGTTTAGTCAGCATTCCGTAATAGAGAAACTCACAGTGGCCAAGTGCCGTTGGATAACCTTGTTGATATAAGCCATAGATGGTTCTAATTATTCTAATATTATTGGAGTGATAAATAGCGTATAAGAAAGTTATTTTCATGTCTACATTTGGAAACAAGTTCTTGTTTTGATATCAGTTATTTTGCTGTCTTTAAGATGCGATGATTACCATTTTCTCCTTCCTTACAAATGATATGTCACTTTCACCTGTTCTACGCGAGATAATGCTTTTGTTAGATATCGACCGGAAGATTTCTTAGACATACCGTATAAGTTGCGTGGGTGGCATAACAGGTGACCGTGGTGTAATTGTTATTGTCGTAGGAACTGAACACGGCGACACGAGTTCAAATCCTGGACCTGACTGATTGCATTTCACATAGCACTAATACCCTTGGGAAAGGTATGAATCCAATTATTCCCCTTCCAGCTATGGGTAAATAGTAGGACAGACTAGGTTCTTCAGCCTTGGTTAGGCAACTAGTCTAGGAGAAGGAAAACTCTGAATTAAAACCTGTTAAACTCCGCTTAAAAATTGACTTTGTGTCATATCCTGCCCGAGCGGAGGGGTTGGTAAATAAGATGACAGGATGCACATATTTCCTAAAGTAAACAAGATGCAGTTGCCCAAGGGGAAATGTCGTGTAAGTTGTGTTGATGGTATTTGTTGTGATGCTGGTAAAAAGAAAGACACGGAGAACACAAAAAGGTTGAGAGAAAAACATATATATTCAAGTAATAGAAACAAGATACAAGTGAACCTGGTTAAACAGAAGTTAGTTGATAGGAAGCCGAGAGTCCAGTGGGGTAGTGACTGTCCTTCCACTACACAAGTGGTATCACATATGGCTGTGTCATGTGGGTCAAGTCAACTCCCTCTGACGCTCCGTTGACGTGTATCTATGGAGGAGGGTGAGTCCATTATGTAATGAGTACAAGAGTATTTAATGATGTATAGCTGTTTCCTAAAGAAAACAGGACCTACGTATTTCCTCGGCGGAAGTGCTGCGGAAGTTGCGATGGCGTCATGCTAGACAGGAGCTGTGTTCACGTGCAACGCGTAGGTTGGAGACGTGACCACTAGGATTGCGTGGGCGTCCGGAAAATTTTACAAACCAGGGAAGACTTCGACCTTGGCAGAACAAAGCAGAAAGACAGGGAGGTTTCAATGAGAAAACGTTCCTCTGTGTGTGAATTGCAGCCATCTCCAACTCGCTCTCACTCTACTCATACGTATATTTAGGGCAATAAAAAACAAGAAAAGAAACAAATTATATTTTTGTACATCAGCATTTTTGTCCTTCCTGTATACAACACTTTTTAAAATTTTCTATGGTATAGTTCAGATACTTTTGTTTTGAGTTTTTAGTTGTTTTAGTTATTATCAAATTTCTTTCTATCCCTCTCTCTCTATATATATGTAATGGATAGAGAGAGAGAGAGACAGACAGACAGATTGTTGCTTATATATTTGTAGGATGCCTGGAATACAATGCTATATATGGGATACTGTTGTATAACCATAATCATAACATTGATTTACGAACTTCAATGAACTAATGAACTCACTTCTTTATAAAAATATGCACCTCTCACACTTTATATGCGAAAGGGTTGATGTTTCTGTGGTATGTGAGAGATGGTTGGAGACTGGGACAGACTGCTATATTGACACAACTTCTACTCTTGACCATAGCACGCTTTGTTATCTTCGAGAACCCATTTAGCACTACTTCCGCATCTTGGCTGGGGTTGCTCAACCGGGGGTCACTGAGGGCCACAGACCTCAGTCTGCAAGCTGGCCCTCACTCTGGCCTGTCTGTCACCAACTAACTCAACTGCCGCCGGCACCTGCCAATATTCTTTCATGACGCCCACTTGCTTCCGTTTCTTCTTTCGCTTATTTACACAACTGCATCTCTTGATTTACGGCTCGGTCAATGATCAATATATAACAATACAATGCTGTATATATTATGGGTTCTCTTAAAAAAATGTTGAAAAAATCCCTTGACAATGAAAAATATATTTGAACTATCGAACTTATTGAGACTTTATGGAAAGAGCCACCATTTCTACGATCAATCTCTTGTGAAAGACATGGAATTTTCTTGATAGTTTTTATCTATGATGATAATTTGGAGACGATTCAAAGAATATTGGAACTTCGATCTGCAGTTACAGAGATATAGTATTGTTATATGTTTCGTGTTGGAAACGTTGCTGGCCTGGATAATCAAGAAAATGGTTTTGTGAAATTTATTTATTTAATGCCGCTGTTACAGCTATGAAAAATATTGAGGAACGTGGGAGACAAGATGGGAGCATTTGCATGGAGCGGGGAATCACCATCCCTCGAAAAGGGATACCACGGGCATGACTCTAAACTTCATTGATGACAAGGCTCCTGTTCTGGAGATCTGGGAAGTGGGGAGTACAACTTAATTTCCATTACTCCCAGATCCACTCTGATCTGCAATGGCAATACATGTTATTGTTTAATTAATGGCTCATACAAAAAATGTGAATATGAACGTAAAATGAGAACTTATCCCTAACGTTCCGACATAAAATAATCCTATACTGGTTTATATGACAGCAAAACCAATCTAACCATCATATTCAAATACAGTTTCAGATAATGAGGAAGGTTGAAGAATGCATCTACCAAAGAAAATTAATGCAAAAAAAAAAAGAAAAAAATGAGTCGGAATACCTTGTTGAATAATAATTTTGTTTTTTGTATTTATATGGTTCTTACTGGTAATTTGCCTTATCCGCAGTTTACCGTCTTATTTGATACCGGAAACTTATTTTTTTACAAGAGAGTCTAAGTGTCTAACATCAATTGGACATTTGGTCATTGATTCTGTCAGCTTTCGAGCAGTAGTTCTTGGAAAAGTGCTCACAATCGAACCAATGAATTTCTACGTTGTCACACAGCTGAGTAACGAAATCTTTTAAATCTAGTGTCTCCACACCTTAAAGATTGGACCATGATAAGTCGTCTTTGAATGCGACAATGGCGACTGAGGCGAGTGGTAATGCGGTTCAGTCGGAACTCTATGGACACCTCTGATTCTTGAAGAAAAGATTCTTACGTGTCTCAGACACTTTTCGTTTTATTGTTGAACTCTTAATGACGTCATAACTGCAGTCTTTCATGCCGTCCAATCGTCGACGTCATCGCCTCCACCGGAAGTTCACTGACTTAAGCAATTGCCGCCGCATTCATTCAACTTCCTTTGAAGTTTTACATCTGTTGTTGCCGCCAGACAATTTCAATGTCGGAAATATCGATCTTAGCCTAAACAAAACTACCTGTAATATTCAATAATGTAGAGGAACTCTGATCGTGGCATTAATGTCGAAATCAATAAAATTTATAAACTTTTCAATTGTTCATGTCGGCCGGCCATATTCGCCATTGGCCAATCCTCCATTTTGTAGGATGTTTCGATGTGACTATGTCTTTTTTCGTCAAATCAGTCACTGCTTATAAACATTAGCACAGACTCGCCGGTCAGCGATTCAAAAATATTTTTCATTATCAAGGGATTTTTTTCAACATTCCTTTCTAAAAGATGTCAGAATATATACTGCATTGTATTCCAGAACATTGCATTCTACAAATATATAAACAACAATATAGCTCTTTTTCTTTGTCTGGCTGTCTGTCTATCTGCCACACACACACACACACATATATATATATAGAGAGAGAGAGAGAGAAAGAAAGAAAGAGGGGGAGAGAGAGTTGGTAACATGATAATCCAAGCAGATGGGGAGATTTATTTAGAAACATAGATGACTCGATAGCGTTTCAGTTCTAATGAACCATCATCAGGACTAGGAGGGATGATATCTAGTGATTTTAAATCAACGATGGATTTTTTAAAAATACACAAGAACCTAGAGAAAACCCAAATATAAGGAAAAGTGCGTTTCAACAATACATCAACCTTTGATTTTTAAAATTGTCACGTGATTTTGGGAGAATACTATGTAGAATTTCTATGTTCAGTTCATACATCGAGAAAAACCTGGAATCAAAAAGAGGAAGAAAAAGAAAAATTAAAAGAGAGAGAAAAGAAAGAAAGTGAAAGAAGAAGGATGGAAGAGGGAAGAGGGAAACGGAAGAAATAGGAGAAAAGAGGATAGAAAAAAGGCGGAGGGGAAGGAGAAAAAAAAAGCGGAGAGGATAATAAAAGCGAAACAAATATTAATAGCAAAGTAACAAAGTACTGTGCATGACAGAAATAAAATGAAATAAATTGATTTGATAAAAAATTAAAAAATTAAGAGGTTAATAAAAAGTAGATGTGTGTCATTTATTTAATTTTTTCACACATCAAATTCAATTCAAATTTCAAAATTTAAATACAAATTTAAGTTTCTTCTTTTAAACCCAAATGTTGCGCCTCAAGTATACTTTAAAGTTTTCAAAATTCTATAAAATTTTCTATGTGTGCAATTATATGTATGGAAAATGTTAATTAAAGATCGCAAATATTGTAGCTATTTTAAATCGATTTACTCACAAGCGGAAAAATTCTATGAAATCCCAGACGATTGTTTAAGGAATTACGAAATAAAATAACACCGGCCTCAAAAATTCGTCTTTTTTTTTATTTTCATTTTTTTTTTTTTGTGAATGCAAACAAGGGTCTCTGCAGAACTGAAATCAAAGTCATGATCAGATTGAGAAATGTGTTGAAGAAGTGCTTTATTCAGATTACCAACTCTAATGTCTCTTTGGTGTCCTCTCAAGCGAATGTGAAGGTTCTTAGACGTCTCACCAAAATATTCTAATTAACAATTCCTAGCAGGAATACAATAAGCACCGGCGTCTGAAACTATGTTGCGTTGAAGATTCGTGGTCGCAAATCAGCTGCGCTCGGTGACTGTCAACTTCTCTCCAATACAATCACCAGACCAAGAACTTCCTTCTTAGTGTGTATGCCTCTATATATCATAGAGAGAGGCATGATGGGAAGGTTGATCTAAATCGTGAAGTAATCTGGTTAGAGCGCTCTAGTTTCTGTAGTGTGTCTTTTTTTTACGCGCCGATATCGTATCGGTTTTGTGGTTTGTTAAAATACTGAATTATATTTAAATACTATATTATGTTTAATTTATTGTTTTTACTCTATATACTGGCCCATTGGCTTGGTGGGTCGAGTGTTGGCCAATACCGTGGGAGATCGGGGTTCAAGTCGAATCATACCAAAGACTCAAAAAACGGTACATTAAGTCTTCTTATTTAACACAGCAACATAAGATATGAATCAAGGGTAAAATGAAGCAAACCAGGGAAAGGAGTAGCGCCCTTCACTTACACCTCAGGGTATTAGATACTGAAAGGGAATTTTTCGGGTTGCTCTCGACGACGGTCGCCAACTTAACTTATTTATTTCTCTCTCTTTATATATACGTGGTGCCTTCAATAAGTTTCCAGACGTTTGTGTACAAGCATTTAAAATTGGCGTAGACTCTTGAAAATTCAGTATATTATTGCTATACATCTTATGAGATGACTGACCAATTTTTATGATTTCAACTTCAAATGAACAGTTACAGCAGCAATTGGAATACACCCTACTAAAGCCTGATTGTCACAGCTGGTGAATTTCAAAAATGCAGTCTGTCACTTTAGAAGAATGATATGCAATAAAATTGTGTTTTAAACTTGGAAAAAATGCCACAGAAACAAAAAGAATCCTTCAGACTGCTTTTGGAGCATATTGCATGAATCGAACATCAGTTTTTGAGTGGCATAAGAGATTCAAGGAAGGCAGGGAGTCTGTGAGGGATGATGAGAGGTGTGGCAGGAGTAAGGAAGCCAATACACCAGAATTGATTGGCCAAAGTGTTTGGGTTAGGGTTACTATGTTGAGGTTTTAAGGGAGTTCAGGAAGAAATTCCCATGGAAGAGGCCAGCACTCTTCAAATCGGGTCAGTGGCATTTCCACTAGGACAGTACACCAGTCCATAACTCCATCCTTGTCACAGACTATTTGACCAAGATGGGCTTCAAGACATTTCCTCAGCCTCCCTATAGTCCAGACCTTGCTCCCTGTAACTTTTGTTTATTCCCTAAGCTCAGATGCTGTAGTTATGAGACAATTGAAGAGATGAAAAATGCTGTGACGAAGGTCATTGACACGTTCACACAAGAGGACTTCCATGGGGCCATCCAGAAGTTGTTGGAACGGTACAACAAGTGCATTGCAGTCGGAGGAGATTACTTCGAGGGGGACTCGAGCTTCAAGTGTGTACTATCAATAAAAGTGCCCATACGAAAAACGTCCGGAAACTTATTTAATGATCCTCGTATATATATATTTATATCATCGTCATCATCATGTCGTGCTGGTAGCACGGATATCCCTGACCCTCACTTGCCACTTTTCCCTATCGTTCATCACCTCTGGTAGGTCTTCTGGACTACATGCCGTATCATCACATAGTTGCTGAATATATGTTCGTGCTGGTCGTCCTGCTTTTGCTCGGCCTTGTGTGGGGGTCCATAAGGGTACATCACTTATGAGCTTGTCCCTGCTTCTCCAGCAGTGTCCAGCATATCTGGTCCGCCTAACTGGAATAGTTTTCGTGATAGGAGGGAGGTGGCCGTATAGTTGGTGTCTTGTGGGGTGTTGCCGCCAGGACTTGTTCAAGATTGCACGCAGCATTCTTGTGTAATTGCCGTCTAGCTTCTTCTCCAGCCGTTTTGTTAGACTTCACGTAGTGCATCCATATATCAGTATCGATATACACACACATAACTATCAGAAAACTATAAGAAAACGGTTTTATATTCTCAAAGACTAATCTAAAAACATTCTCCTAATGACTAATATGAAAACGTTGTCATTGCATGTTGTCACGTGATGGCTCACGGAGACGAAGAGGTAGGAATGATACTACCCTCCCGTGTTGCTATTAGCGCTTTCTAGCAGTCAAAAAGTGACCGTTAGGAAAGAATGTGGGTCACGCAGATGTTCGCACTTAAGTGACCTTGGGTCGCCGGACATCGGAAGGGGAAAGAAAAAAGAAGCCAAATGATTGGCGGGGACCCCAAACGGAAGTGGGGTTCCCTTCCCCTCAGGGGTAGTAAAGAGGTTTTTTTGAGCAAGTCTCGTGGCAGACGGACGATAGCCATTTTACTCCGGGCTAAAGACAAAAGACTAACTGAGACACGAAGGACTCCAAAATCCTTCAAGCCAGTACTAAAAACAGAACGAAGTCTATTAGCCCGTGAAAGAAGAAAAATTCTCCAGTGGAACCCCGTCAAAAAAATAAGATAAGTAACTTTGGGACATTCTTCCTTTACACCCAAATTTTGTTTACCACTCTCTCTCTCTCTCTCAATTTGAAAAAGGATAAAAGCCAAGAAAAGACATTTATATTCATGGACTATCCTATTATATGTTTTTGACACTTTGAACGTATATATATATATATAACCGTAGTAAAGAACCTATGTATTTTCATTTTACCATGTGGTCTATGTTATTATTTCATGCTTTCCTTTCAGCTTCTATTCGCCTTACATTATCTTGCTTAGAACTGTCCTATTAATTCCTAAAGTATCACACGGGAAACCGGAGTTGCCGATTACTACAACAACATTAATATTATTACAACTAAGACCTATAGGCCCGTATTCTTCTATTATCTAAGGGAAAGAAGTTTAGCGGCCTGGTGGGTGTGTGATAGTGTGAAATTTTGGACCCCCTTGCCAGCGGTGGCCAGTCTGGCCCTAAATTATTCCCTCACGTAATATGCCAGTTCTTATCTGCCTGAGAAAAGAACTCTGAACAGGACTTATTTCTGTAGGGGATCAAGTGCCAACCTGCCCCGTTTTCACACGTGCAAAAATAAAGTCCCGTTTAGGGATTTTAGTCAATTTCGCGTCACAATGTGCATGAGTATAACAAATGTAGTTAGTGATAGAAAAAGCACATGGAGATCAAATCTAGACGCAGCTAGCCAAGAAGAAAGACTTTAAAAGTGGAAAGAACATGTCAGAAATCTTCTTGGAAACTTCCCTAAAATTACTGATAATCCAACTGAAGAAATTATAATTGGCCAACCTAACATCAAATTTGGACATTTCACGAAGGATTTATTTGACTCAATTCTGAAAAAAGAAATTAGAGCTGTAAGCTCTGATGAAATCTTTTGAAATGACTGATAAACCAACTGAAAGAAATATTGATAGCAAACAGGATGTCAAAGTTTGAGAGTTACCGCAGAAAATCTGCCGACATTGACGAAATATTTCCTGAAGTATGGAAGACTAGGAAATTTGATGATGTACTTCTTAAATTATGCTATGCTGTTTATGAATGAACAGAAAAACGTTCGAAAGTCTGCATCATCCACTTACCTAAAAATGACAGCCGTGAAATGTTTTGGACAATTAAAACATACTTACATTTAAAACTGCATGCTAAACTGAACTGCTTGAAATGGAACTATTTTTGACACTGAAACTGTACTTACCCTAAACTGAATTGAATAACTCGTTAGCAGTGTATTGTGAGTCATCATCCCCTTCACCTAGTTGTTAGCCTCCAAGATCTTCCCCATCCCTACTTTTTATAACCCCACCCTTACTCCAGCCTACTACCTCTGAAGATTTTGGAACATCATTAGAATAAATTCATCCTACCTGTCCTTACCGCTCTCGACCCTGCTTTTTCTTTTTTCCCATTAGATCAGATCCCCCTCCCACTTAGGGTAGGTCCTAAGTTTTCGGCTTTCTCGGACACTGGAAAACAGTCGGCCTCCATATCGTAGAAGGGTGGATGGGAGGGCAACCAACCGGGGAATGGGGGGGGTCTCCCATCCCCAACATACAACATTTTGGAAATAAAATCATGTTTTGTAAATAAAATCATTCATTTCATCTTGGGATTTTAAGTAGGTCTTCTCATAGAGTAAATGCGATATTTTGGTTGGTTTGGTTGGTTGTTTGGGTTTTATGGCGTATCAACCTTTGTAGGTTATTTAACGCCAAATTCTGTCTATATCTATATACCTTTTACCAATGAATACTTAGGTAAAATTTTCTATAAGCAGGATTTACAGCTCTTACTATTAAGACTTATAATGTCCTGATTCTCTGTCATATCCGACTTGAAGTTGCGAAATTTCTTAGGAAAATGCAGAACAGATTTCTGCAATATCGTTCCACAACATCTCAGATTCTGGCTATTGCTTTGGTTTGGTTTGTTGGGTTTTATGGCATATCAACCTTTGTAGGTCATTTAACACCAAATCCATTTTTATGTAAATAATCTGTTCTATTGAAAACAGTTCAGTTTAGCATAAGTACACAGTTTAATAGTCAAAAACATTTCCATTTCAAACTATTCAAGCAGTTATATGTAATAATTCAGTTAAGTGTAAATACAGTTTTAATGTCGAAAAACAGTTCTATTTCAAATAATTCAGTTAAGCATAAGCACGCAGTTTAAATGTAAGTACGGATTAATTGTCAAAAACATTTCTATTTTAAGCTCTCAAACAATTCAGTTTAGCATGAGTACACAGTTTTATTGCCAAAAACATTTCTATTTCAAACTATTCAAGCAGTTACATATAACAATTCAAATTAGTGTAAGTACATTTTCAATGTCAAAAACAGTTCAATTTCAAATAATTCATTTTAGCATAAGCACACAATCTAAAAGTAAGTACAGTTTAATTGTGAAAAACATTTCTATTTTAAGGTATTCAGTTTAATCAAGCAGTTTTAATTCAGCTTATTCAATTTAGTATAAGTACAGATTTTGTTTACACACAGTTACATGTAAAAACAGTTCTATGTTAAACAATTCAGTTTAGTGTAAATACAGTTTCAATGTCAAAAAACAGTTCTATTTCATTTAGTTTGGTTTTTATGTGATTGAATGTTCTACCACACACTATTAAAAAGAAGAGCTCCACTCTTAACAAATACCCTCCCCTAGTGATTTAAAAGTTTGATATCATTTATCACATAAACAACTGAGAGATAATTCATTACTTGTAATTATTTGTCGTATATCTCTCTAATTCACTGTCGAACAAATTTAATTAGGAATATAATCATTATTACCGGAATAAACACCGTACGAAATGAGATTAAAATAAATTTGAAATTCCCAACTCCTATTACAATAAATCAATTTACTACCGCTTTGTTCAGAAAAGGATTTCGTTAAAAGTCTCTGACATATTTTTTGATAACCTTTTAATTTGGCTGTGAAAGAAGAAGCAAATAAGCGAGGAAAATTAATAATAAAATCTGTTATTTATTAGGGCTGGTTATTCAAAATGTTTTCATTCAGTTGATATTTGACATGTGCATTTAATAACTTCATTGGTTTGTCACCTAAACAATTAAGACAAGCAACTGACTGATTTTCAACCGACAGACATATTAGTCTATTTATCTTTCATCTTTTCTTTCTTTCTCTGTCTCTGTTAGTCTGTCTGTCAGTCTGTCTGTCTGTCTCGGTCTCTATTTATATATATATAAAACAGTTCATTATCTCTCTCTCTCTCTCTATATATATATATATATATATATATATATATATATCTCAGAGTGCCTGTATAGTTACATTAGTTGTTCGCCAATGGCCCGGGAGACCTGGGTTCAATCCCAGGTTGAGTCATACCAAAGACTCAAAATATGGTAATTGATGCTACCTTGCTTAACACTCAGCATTATAAGGTAAGTATCAAGGGTAAAGTGGAGCAATCCAGGGTTAGGAGTAGCACCCTCCTCTAGACCTTGGTGTAGTAGCTATCATAAAGGGAGCCTTCGGGTCGCCAACATATATATATATATATATATAGTTGGCGACCGTAGTCGAGGGCGACCCGAAGGCTCCCTTTATGTATATATATATATATATATATATATATATATATATATATATATATATATATATATATTTCAGGAGACTCGTCATGGTGGAAAAATATCATGATTGAAATTTTTAGATTTTTAAAATCTAAACATGTGGCCTCCATATTACTCAAACCAGGCTCCATACTATTTTTTCTTTACTAAACAGAAAATCGATCTCAACTGGTAGGATATGGACAAAAATTTAAAAAAACTTTACGGCATCTCAGAAGGGTACCAGAGGTGCTTCAACCAATAAAAAAACTCTCTGGAACAAATATGTGAAATACCAAAAAACAAAAACAAAAAACTAACATTTTCTTTATTGTCCATTTTTTCTTGAAAAATAGAGATGTAGTGTCGATATATTTTGAACACATCTCGTATCCATCAAAGTATTCTAATCTCTCTCTCTCTCTCTCTCTCTCTCTCTCTCTCTTTCTCTCTCTCTCTCTCACTCTAACTCTATATCTTCTCACCTACGCGCACCTACACCTACATCCACACAAAAACGTACATATATATATATATCGATAACATTAAGATGTTTCGTAGATGCAAAGACCTACTCAAAAACAGGAAGACTTTTTTTAACCAACTATTCATAGGAAAAATCACACCTACCAGCACGTCCAGTGCTCTTAGTTCATCTCAACATTTTCTTGAATTACATAAGTCTATGCCTTGAGGCTTTTACTCGTGTTTTGGGATTTTCAGAGGCACATACATTAATATATATTTTTAAAAAAACCACAAAAAACTAACAGACTTATAGGATTTTCACTTCGTAAACAAGGAATGATTCGAAATCTCTCGATGAACGAACGGAACGTGCATTCTGCACAGTGTTCCAAATAGGTCAGGTGACGTCATTTAAAGCAACTGACACTGGTTCATTGATCAAACGGCCAACTTTTTCTTGTCATAAGCAGCCAACTTTTTCATGTCATACAACTTTTAAAAAGTTTTTATATATTCTTACACTTTTTATACATCCATCGTTATTTTAAAATCACTAATATAACCCCTCATAGCCCTGATGATGGTTCAGCAGAATCGAAACACTATAGTGTCGACTTTGTTTCTCAATAACTCTCTCCTTCTACTTGGATTACCTTGTTAGCAATTTTTCTTTACCAACTGTCGGATTACAATCCATTATTTTCTTCCATGTATATATATATATATAATGTTGTAGGTCAAAAGAGACAAATTCTTTAAAATGAGAAGGTCCATGCAGAGATCTGTATTTTTTAAAGATGTATTTATTTTGTTCTTACATACGTGTATGTTTCCAGCTTGTTGCTAGCGTCAGAGAACATGTATAGCACAAGGCCTTGTTAATGGAGTACTCAATGAGACTTGAATTCATTCGTGTTAGCAGTTTCAGTGGTTCTAAGCTGGTTATGGGTTTTATGGAGTCTTTTTATACCTTTAAGAGAAATCGATCTACGACATTACAAATTTTGACTATCCGTCGAATTCTTGAAGGTGTACGTGCAAAAAACATGGAGGCAACAATATTATTTGTCGACTTCTCTAAGCCCTTTGACTCAGTACACAGAGGGAAGATGGAGTAAATACTACTTGTCTATAGCCTACCCAAAGAAACCACCGCAGCCATAATGATGCTATAGAGAAACACGCAAGTAAATGTCTGCTCCCTGGATGGAAACACAAACTACTTCGACATTGTAGAAAGTGTGCTGCAAGAAACACATTAGCCCTATACCTGTTTATCACCTGCCTAGACTACATACTTAAAACGTCTATTGATAAAATGAAAGATAACGGTTTCAAGCTGACAAAGGAAAGAAGCAGAAAATACCCCGTACGAACAATTACGGACGCAGACTATGCCGATGACATAGCACTTCTGGCAAATACACCTATCCAAGCCGAATCCCAGCAACATAGTCTGAAACGAGCAACTAGTAGCATAGATCTCCATCTCAACGCAGACAAGACGGAATATATGTGCTTTAATCAAACAGGCGACATCTCCACACTAAACGGTAGTTCTTTGAAATTAGTAGACAAGTTCACTTGTCTAGGAAGCAGTGTCTCATCAATCGAGACAGGCATCAATACACGACAAGCAAAGGTATGGGCAGCTATCAATAGGCTATCGGTCATATGGAAGTCAGACCTGACCGATAAAATAAAACGCTGTTTTTTTTTCAAGCGGCAGTCATATTGATACTGCTATATGGATGCAGTACATGGACGTATGAATGAAAAAAACTTGACGGCAATTACACAAGAATGCTGCGAGCAATATTAAACAAGTCCTGGAGGCAGCACTTCACAAAGCAGCTGCTGTACGATCTGGGGATGAACTCTTATCGGCACAGAGCTGTTGTATATATGTTCTAGCTGGTCATCCTACCTTTACTCGTACATGTGAAGGGCTCCACAGGAGTATATTGCTTATGAGTTAGTATTAACTTCTCCAGCAGTCCCGCATGTCTGGTTCGTCTAACTTGGAGAGTTTTCGTGTTGGGTGGTGGGTGGCCGTATAGCTGCTGTTTTGTAGGGTGTTGCCTCCAGGACTTGTTAAATACAGCTTGCGGTATTCTTGTGTAATTGCCGTCAAGCTTTTTGTCCATACGTTTAGTTAGCGTCCATGTGGTGCATCCATATAGCAGTATCGACACAACCGCTGTTTGGAAAAAACTTCGTTTTATTTTATCGGTCAGGTCTGACTTCCATATGACCGATGGCCTATCGTTAACAGTCCATGCTCTTGCTAGTCTCGTGGTGATGTCTTTCTTGGTTGAGGAGACGCTGCTTCCGTGGTAGGTGACCTTGTCCACTTGTTTCAAAGCCCACATTTTTGTGTGGATACGTTGTCTCTTTGATTATAACACATGTATTTTGTTTTGTCTGCGTTGAGATGGAGGCCTATGCCACCTGCTGCTCGTCCCAGACAATGTAGCCGAGATTCGGCTTGGGCGAGTGTATTTGCTCGAAGCGCTATGTCATCGGCGTAGTCCACGTCCAATTAGGTCACTTAAATTTATCAAAACTAGAAGTCCTCGTAAATGTAAAACTAGACACGTGTCACACTGATATTCAAACACGGGGGAAGGTTCCCATGTTGTATTAAACTTCCTGGAGTACGTGAGTTCTTTCTCGATTCGCGCTGAACTAAGCGTGCAAAATATTCGTCGGCCTGGACCATTGTGATAGAAAAGAATTTTGCACTTATTAGACAACAGACACATTTTCGGGGGAGCACATGGCACATTTTGACTTACATTATAGATGAAACTTGAAAAATCCAGACATATCCGAAACAGATATACAGTTCTGTTTGTGAAAGCAAAAAAAAAAAAAAAAGAATAAGAAAGAAAGAATTACTTGGTCGATAAGAAATTCTGATGAAGTAAGTGGAAAAGAGCAAAACGTATTTCTGTTTTTCTTCAAAACTGGTTGGGTTACAGTCATAGTGGTATTGAGTGAGAGACTGGCTGGTTTGTGGCAGATGTGACACACTTGGAAAAACGTTTACAGATGAATAAAGGGAATAATTGCAAAATGCAGAAATTAGAGGTAGGTGGCTAGTGGCAGGTGAAAGAAGAAGAAGAAGAAGAAGAAGAAGAAGAAGAAGAAGAAGAAGAAGAAGAAAGGAGCACTTTAGAAGAAGAAGAAGAAGAAAGAGAAGGAGGAGAAAGAAAAGAGTTGGCGAGAAGAAAACAAAGAAGAAGAAGAAGAGGAAGAAGAAGAAGAAGAAGGCGGAGAAGATGAAGGAGGCTGAGGAGAAGAATTCAGAATTCAGAAAAAGAACTATGGAGTGGTGAAGAAGAAGAAGAAGAAGAAGAAGAAGAAGAAGAAGAAGAAGAAGAAGAAGAAGAAGAAGAAGAAAAGGATTTCTTGAAGAGATTCACCATTGTTTAGTGAAATTGCCGCATGAAATGATTGTAGCAAAAACCACTGAGAGACAAAATGGCCGCTTGAAAGACGTTTCGTTTTTCTTTTGTTTTTTTTTTTTTTGTTTTTATTTTGTTCTTTTGTCTTTTGAATTGTTTACTTAGTTTTTGTACCGGAACTCATTCTTTTGTATTCATTCACATTGGTTGAATTTCTTTGACGACCTTTGCTATGTCTCAATTGGACTCTTTTCTCTCTCTCTCTCTCTCTCTCGATTTCCCCTCACCTCTCTCTCTCTCTCTCTCTCTCTCTATCTATCTCTATCTATCTCCTCAAGTATCCCTCATCCGCACACATACACAATTTTGCCTCAATTTCCAATTAATCTTGTTCATCGGTCTTGTAATCTTTCTTTAGTTTTCCAATTCTGTTGGACTTTCTTTCTTTCTTTCTTTCTTTCTTTCTTTCTTTCTTTCTTACACTCTTTGATTCTTTTTCTTTTTTTGTCACTTATTTTTTATTGTTGAATTTTCTTTTCGTGATTAAAATTTCTTTCTTTCTTTCTTTCTTTCTTTCTTTCTTTCTTTCTTAAACTCTTTGATTCTTTTTCTTTTTTTTGTCACTTATTTTTTATTATCGAATTTTCTTTTCGTGATTAAAATTTCTTTCTTTCTTTCTTTCTTTCTTTCTTTCTTTCTTTCTTTCTTTCTTTCTTTCTTACACTCTTTGATTCTTTTTCTTTTTTTTTGTCAATTATTTTTTATTGTTGAACTTTCTTTTCGTGATTAAAATTTCTTTCTTTCTTTCTTTCTTTCTTTCTTAAACTCTTTGATTCTTTTTCTTTTTTTGTCACTTATTTTTTATTGTTGAACTTTTTTTTCGGGATTGAAATTTCTTTCTTTCTTTCTTTCTTTCTTTCTTTCTTTCTTAAACTCTTTGATTCTTTTTCTTTTTTTGTCACTTATTTTTTATTGTTGGACTTTCTTTTCGTGATTGAAATTTTTTTCTTTCTTTCTTTCTTTTGCATCATCTTTGTTAAATTTTTTCCACGTTTTAATTTTCTTCCACTATAAACCTTTTTCTTTTTCTTTTTTCATATATTACTCGTGTCCCATTTTTTTTCTTCTTCTTCCTACAACTCAGATGTGTATTTTGTACTTATTTTTTCTTTTCTTTTAATGATTTTCTTTGAACTTTCTTTCTTTCTTTCTTTCTTTCAACCTCCCTCTATTCATTCCCATAATGACCGCTAGTTAAATATGAAAGATTATTTACAACAACCTAATTTCCCCAGCATTTGTGGAAAACGATTTCCGTAAAAACCAAAACAAGGCTTCCTCGATTGAATTCCTCCGGACTTATTACGGAAAATCATACCCCAATGTCAGTGCGTAGACGACCAACAACAACAACAACACACACACACACACACACACACTCACACACATGCTAAGTCACGAAATAAAGGTAATTGTTCGTATTATGTCATTGTCGAACCAAGTCGGATTTTTTTTTCTCTTGGGAAATAGAAATAGTTGATCAATCTATGATAATTTGAAGTCGACCATTTATTTTTCAGCAAATTTTTCATCAAAGTTTATCAACTTATTTTCAGAAATTCATTTTTGTCGTCAGCAGAATGCTAATTTAAGACATAGCTACATTTGTTTTGAAATATTATTTCAAATTTCTGTACGATATTCCATTGCGATTCTCTTTAGAAAAATTAACTGGTATTATTCTTTTACATAGTTATTCATTACGTTCATCTTTGCCCCTTTGAAGCATCAAAGCCGATATATTCATCAGCCTTTCATTATTGTGTGAAGTTCTAATCAGATGTAGTTTTAGTATTTTCCTTAGTTAATGTAAATTTCTCCTAGAATATCTTAGTTAAATGAGTGTATCATCTTACGAGGTGCATACGATAAGTTTCCGGACTTTTATTGTAAGGGCACTTTTATTGATAGTGCACACATGAAACTCTAGTCCCCTTCGAAGTAATCTCCTCCGGTTGCAATGCACTTGTTGTACCGTTCAAACAACTTCTGGATGTCCCTTGGAAGTCCTCTTGTGTGAGCGTGTCAATGACCTTCGTCACAGCCTCTTTTATCTCTTCAATTGTCTCATAACGATAGCCTCTGAGCTAAGGGAATAAACAAAAGTCATAGGGAGCAAGGTCTGGACTATAGGGAGTGTGAGGAAATTTCTTGATGCCCATCTTGGTAAAATAATCTGTGTCAATGATGGAGTTGTGGACTGGTGCATTGTCCTGCTGGAAATGCAACTGACCCGATTTGAAGAGTGCTGGCCTCTTCCGACAGAATCTCTTTCTGAACTCCCTTAAAACCTCAACATAGTGACCCTAACCCTAATCCTTTGGCCAATCAACTGTGGTGTATTGACTTCCTTACTCCTGCCACACCTCTCATCTTCCCTCAAGACTCCGTGCCTTCCTTGAATCTCTTATGCCACTCAAAAACTGATGCTCGGTTCATGCAAGATGGTCGAAAAGCAGTCTGAAGCATTCCATACGTTTCTGTTGCATTTGTTCCAAGTTT
This sequence comes from Sepioteuthis lessoniana, assembly GCA_963585895.1. NCBI lineage: Eukaryota > Metazoa > Mollusca > Cephalopoda > Myopsida > Loliginidae > Sepioteuthis > Sepioteuthis lessoniana. The sequence continues at coordinate 15,273,540 of OY757926.1, forward strand.
AAAACACAATTTTATTGCATATCGTTCTTCTAAAGTGTCAGATTACATTTTTGAAATTCACCAGCTGTGACAATCAGGCTTTAGTAGGGTGTATTCCAATTGCTGCTGTAACTGTTCCTTTGAACCTGAAAGTATAAAAATAAGTCAGTCATCTCATAAGATAACATAGTGAATTTTTAAGAGTCTACAACAATTTGAAATGTCCATGAAAAAAAAAGTCCGGAAACTTATCGTATGCACCACGTAGAAATTAAGGCCTTCAAGGATTATTATACGCAAATGTTTTCCCGCATTATATGTGTCTTCTATATAAGGCGAAGATCAAGGGTAAAGTGGAGCAATCCCGGGAATGGAGTAGTAGCTACTGAAAAGCGAGCCTTCGGTTTACCCTCAACTGATGTCGCCAACTTTACTATATCATTTGTCCGGGAAGGAAATCATTATTACCATCTAAATTTATCTCCTCCACTTGATATTTTTTTTTTGTTAGAACCCAGTCCCTCGCAGAGACTGACCGGCTTATTTTCGGGCTTTTTGGTCAGGAAAACGATCGGCGATCTTTCGTAGAAGCAGAAATAAAAAGATAACTAAATTACCCAAAGTTTAATTAAGTTATTATTTTTTATTTAGATTTATTTTTCCCCAGTCCGTTCTTTTATTACTCGTTACTCATTGTTTTCAGGGGTTTTTTTTTTCAGTTCGTCAATGGTCTGGAAGACCTGGGTTCATTCCCCGTTTGCGTCATACCAAAGACTTTGAAAATGGTACTTGATACCTCCTTGCTTAACACTCAGCAATATAAGGTGCGTATCGAAGGTAAAGTGGAACAGTCCAGGAAAAGGAGTAGCGCCCTCCCTTACTCCTCGGTGTAGTAGCTTTTGAAAAGGGAGCCTTCTGGTCGCCCTCGACTAAAGGGAGACAACTTACTTACTTATGTAGAGCAGCCCTAAGAGAATAAATAGCATTTTGGTGTAAGTGGATTGCCAAGGATTACGTGAATCCATATGAAGAGAAGGGAAAAATTTCGTGTTTTGGTTTGGCGCGAAAATTTAATTCGACACTTAATTTCACGCAATCAGGATGACTTATCCTATTCATCCCGGACCTTCATTTCCGGCCACCAAATCTTGTAAGCTGCCAAACACACTCCCTTTGGCTGTAGAACGCCGCCCAGTGCACACGTCTCATTGTGGCTCTAGAATACCAGCAGCAGCAGCAGCATGGACAAACGAGGGAACACATCTAATTTATGGATTCCTTACAAGGAATCCCAGTTGAATATAAATTAGATGCATTCAACATGCCTCGTACAGGCACAAGTTTATGTCACCCCAAAATTGGCTATGTCGATCTGAGCGTAATCCCGCTCTCGACACGCTAGCTCTCAATTTACCTCTGGGCCACTTTAATGGAGACCAACCCACGCCTTCTCTCCACCAGACGGTCAAAAACCATGGTGACTCTAAAGCACAATCCCTCACACGTCCGACGACACACGCTGCCCTCTAAACCTTCTCAACATCTCATAACTCAATTTCGTCTAAATACTCACAACCCTTCACGAGTCTTGCAGCACCAAAATCAAACCCAATATTCCATGCTGCAAATAAAAACCTATTCACAAAAACCAATTTCGACTCTCGCCATCTTACTTCTTCATCCTCCTTAAATACCTAACTACAATTAGCGAGTGGCTTACACACTTAGCGAGGAAACAAATCAACGTAAACACACATACGTTACAACCATCTTCCTCGCTAACAACAACCACTTTCCCTCGCTACTAACAAACCAACTTCTCCAGCTAAAATCATCCTACAAAAACTCTGGCTAAACATTCATTAAGTCAAAATGTATCAATGAATAAAACTAACAAAATTAAACTTGATTTTTTTACCAATGATCCGGCACTACCGTGGTGTAATGGTTATCGTCGTAGAAAATGCACACGACGACACGAGTTCAAATCCTGGACGAGACTGATTGCATTTCACATAGCACTAATACCCTTGGGAAAGGTATGAATCCAATTATTCTCCCTCCAGGTATGGGTAAATAGTAGGACAGACTGGGTTCTTCAGCCTTGGTGAGGCAACTAGTCTAGGAGAAGGAAAAGCTCTGAATTCAAACCAGTTAAACTCCTTGTGTCATATCCTGCCCGAACGGTGGGGTTGGTAAATATGATGATCCGGCACTACCTACGCCCCCGCAACAACCAGGATATATTCCCAAGCGTAAATATATCTACATTTATTATTCGGCCTATTGACATCATTTTTCAGCAGCAACTGGGGTCAAAAATCAAAGACACGAGTCTCGTACTGATGAAGTGAACTGTCTTCATTTGCGCAAATAGAACTGTCTTCATTTGCGCAAATAGAACTGTTTTAATAATAAGCTGTGTGTAAACAAATGACTGAGGTTTAATTAAAACCCAGCATCCCGGGCCATCGGTAAATATTCTTACCATTATGCCAATGGCCTGGTTATGAGGTCAATAGTCCGAATATTCTGAATAATAACAATTATCAAAGTTATTTAGACAAATAATATCCACATTTTTAATAAATGTAGCTTTTTTTAACCCAACTAATTGAACCGAGTCGACTGAACCCAAAGAAGTAGTTTCGAACTGAAGAAACAGCACAGGTATTTTAGTGCACCTTGAACCTCAACAAACAAAGAAGAAGAAGTGATATATCCAAAGTGGTGGCTTAATATCTACTAGAACAACAGATGAAGTTGTATATCTTTATTTGCGCACGTGTTCAGCGTACAAAGCATTCGTTCTCCAACTATACACTCTTCAACGTGAAAACTGAAACAAAATAAATGCACTCGTAAATGTTCCAAAAGAGGAAACACACCACGAAAGTGATGATTTAAATCGAATCAATTCAAGAAAATACGCGAGCTTACCTCTTTTTGCCTTGCTAGTGACCCACAAAGAAAAACGTCAGTCTTTCATGCCAGTCGATTTGAAAAAGACCGAATTTGCGCCAGCCGGTGTTCAGGCCGGAAGTTCCTCCCGCACCTTCCACTCGGAAGTGACCTGTGCGGGAGGCAAAATTCAATCTAAAAACTATACCAGTTGAAACGCTAACTCTTACATTAACAGATATCATCTTCGTTACTACAGTCACAACGTTTCGGCCGATATGTCCTTCTGCCTTCATGTGTTTCATGGAGATCTAGGAAGCCTGTACAGAAAATCGAACTGAATAATTTATTTAATCAACCGAGGGTTGACAGTTCCAATTCTTTCCCATTACCTATAACTGGGATTGAACCTGCAACCTCCAGATAACTTCATTTTGAAGCACTTTCCAACCAAATGCTTTATCTACGGTGTAATATATCCTAGTCGGATAATTCAGAGTGAATTTTTGGGACGTATAATAACTAATGTCTCCATTAAGCCATGAGATACTCCTCTCTACTATCATGTCAGATATCTTTTTTTCATTCTTATATTCAATTTTTGGGAGTATAACAAGAAAGTTTTGAGTATAACAGTTAGTAAGTAAGTCGGCTGACCGTAACCGAGAGTGATCCGAAGACTCCCTTTTCAATAGCTACAACACTTCGTTGTAGGGGAGAGCACTACTCATTTCCATCGAATGCTCCATTTTTCCCTTGATCCGTACCTTAAAATACGGAGTGTTAAGCAATGAGACATCAGATACATGCGGGACCGTATTTACTAGTTGGCCATGATTCAGCTATCTATTTCTCATAGAACAGAGTAACATTAGATCGGCCTGTTAGAAGTCCGCCTGGTTATGTAACATGCAGGGACGTATTTACTAGTTGGCCATTTCTAACGTCAACTCTGACGTGAAGAACGAGTACCTATTGGAATCCTATTTATGTATCAAATAGATCTGTTTCAGATAATGTTTAAAGTAATTTTGGACTGCATGGGCTCTTATGTTACTGTGTCCCTGTTGGTTAGGGCTGTAGAATACACCAACTTCTTCTTTGCCGAGGGTTAAGACTAGCACAATCAATGGCTTAGATATGACACTAAAGAATCTGATGGCGAAGCTCCAGTAATAACGGAGCTTTGGGGAATGTGGAGTCATTGCCATCGCTACTTGGTCCACTCCGGCCTGGATTGATAGCATATGATAGAGTCCTATTTATGGGTCGAATAAAACTGTTTTAAATTTAAAATGAGTATAAACAAATGACATGCAAAATTGAACAGCTAGAAATAGAACTGTGTAATCATTTAGCTGCGTGTAAACAAATGACTGGTGATTAATTAAAACCCAGTCTCCCGGGCCATTGGTAAATACTCTTACCATTATGCCAATGACCTAGTTATGAGGTCAATAGTCGGAATATTCTAAATAACAACAATTATCAAAGTAATTTAGACAAATAATATCCATATTTTTAATAAATGAAGCTTCTTTTTAACCCAACGAATTGAGCCGAGTCGACTGAACCCAAAGAAGTAGTTTCGAACTGAAGAAACAGCACAGGTGTCTCAGTGCACCTTGAATCTCAACAAACATAGAAGAAGAAATGATATATCCAAAGTGATAGCTTAATATCCACAAGAACAATGCAATTAGGAGAACTTAGATGACTGTTATGAAAGATAAAATCTTTTCATTCATAGCCCCCACCATTGACCGTGAGGAAAAAATAGTCGGGCATGTTTTCCTCAACAAACACAAACCCAGCAATAAATGATATGCTAAAAAAAATGAATACGTCCTTCGTTTAGTTTCGTTTCTTTGTTTTAATGGCATGCCAACTTTCATGAGTTTATTAAAGCGAAAATAATCCTTGTAGAAGACCAGTTGTGACACTATTTAACACAAAGCTGGGAGGATAAGAAGGTTCATGCTTTTTAAGTCCGAAAGTGAACGTTATAGCAAGTCTGAAGTTCGAACTGACCACAGTCCAGCTATTAAGCTAATACATCTTTGGATGTCAAGCCATGCACCATTAAAACATTTAAAAATAGCCAAGATGAACAAATAGATGAAATGACGTAATAGAAAAAATATCGTTTGAACATGAGAAACAGGGGTGATAATTAAACTAATCGATTTTGCTGAATTTAGAAAATTATTGAAAAATCATAGAATGGAGATTGGATTAAGACAGAAATCCATAACAGTCAAAGAAGTCGGGAAAAATATAAAAATCAGTTTTTGAGATAGATAGAGCAGCATGTCTTGAAATGGTGGCTCGAAAGCGAAAATTTCGTGTTGAGTCAAAAATACTTATTCTTTTTAAAAAGAAAGTTGCAACTCGGTATATCAAACTTCCTTGATTTAAACGCCACCAGAAATTACCAAGTTAAAGAGTGCTTTCATCTGTCATTCTTATTTCATCATAATTCAACATATGTTTTTACACTCCTAAATCGCCCAGTCGGCTGAGGCTGTAGAATACACCGACTGCACCTTTGTAGAGTGGTAAGACCCCCCCCCATGAGTGTCCTGAAAATGACACAAAACAATCTGATGATGAGGTTCAAGTAATCCTGGAGCTTTGGGGAATGCGGAGTACCCCTTTATTGCCATCGATCCCAGGTCCTCTCTGACCTGGAGTGGTAGCACCTGATAAGGGTCCTCTCTATGAGTTAAATAGAACTAACTGCATACTTATGCTAAACTGAATTGTTTGAATTAGAATTGTTTCACTAAACTGAATAGCTTGAAATAGAAACATTTTCCTCAATTAAACTGTAGTTACATTTAAACTGCATACTTATGCTAAACTGAACTGTTTGAAATTGAACTATTTTCATGAAAATGGATTCGGCATTAAATAACCTACAAAGGTTGATATGCCATACAACCCCAAAAAACCAACAACTAACACACTCTGAAAATGGACGCCCTAAAAGTGAAAATTCGATTGTAATGTTGTGGAAGTTTAGGAATAATGAGAACGCTTCAGAAATAGCGAAGAAACTTTGTAGTGTTTCTGGCCAAGTCTACCATAGTCATAGTCACAATTAACGCCATGTGCAAAATAGACATATAATGTTCATAACGATAGAACATATAAAGAACATAGGAATCTCGAAATTCGAAAACACGTAACGGACTTCTTGTTCAGGTACGAAACCTTTTCATTAACTTTGAGTTAAAGGTTTCGACATAAGGAGGAGAGACACAATCTCGCTATGCCGTCTTGTTCATTTGGCCCCTATCTCGAGCAGCACCCATGGCGCGCAAATTCGTCTCGCCTCAGCGAGCCCCAAAAGTCGAACCTCCTCATTCGGCGTCTAGCTTCCTACTCTTCTAACTTTCTTTCAATTCTCCACAAACCTCTGCGCGCTTCCGGTGCCTGGCGTCAATCGCACTCCGTCACCCGTTTCGTCTCGGACTATTGTGACATCTCTGAGTGGCACGTCCGCTCTATGCACACACGCGCGTGCGTGTTAACACCTGCATCAATGTTGCACCAAACTAATCCATGTGCTGAGACGAAAGGTTCTCAGCCTAACTAAACTCAAAGGCATGAACCGAAATCCCTCGGCCATTACGTTACACAAGTTGTCATTACTGATCGACAAGTTCAAAAGTGGTTTTCTAATTTTCGTTCTAGCGATACGTCATTAAGGGATGAACCCAAACGAAAACGCTCATAAGACCTCGATGAAGATGCTTTCAGAAAATTAGTGGTTTGATCTCCGCGCAAAAGTACTCAAGAATTAGCGCTTGACCTCAACATATCTCAAATCCACAACCTGTCGCCATTTGAAAAAAAAAAAAAAAAGGAAAAATGCGTACGAAAATCTTATTAGAAAACACCCAGCCCTCGTCAATACATGAAACGTGCTTGTCCATGGTAACGAAGGTCATATTCAGCAAGAATCATGCAGAAAAAATGGATTTAGGCTGGTCTGTTTTACATCATTCATCATATTCAACAGACCTTGCACCAAGTGATTTCCATCTTTTTACTTCTTTACGAAATGCTCCGAATGACAAAAATATCTTTGGAAGAAAATCAAGTGAAAACGTTTGTGGAAAATTTCCTGAGCTCGAAACCAGCTGAATTTTACGCGGGAGGAATCGACTAGTTTCCTGATAAATGGCAAGAGGTTACTCAAAATAATGGTAAATATTCTATTGATGGTAATTGATTCCTTCGTTAAATTATTCACGAATAAATATTTTACTAAAAGGGGAATTATTTTTCACTCAACTCGATTATAATGAAAAGAAGAATGAACGCTTTACAACAAAGTTTTGATACGGGATCAAAAATCGTGAAGAGGAATCATCATGGTGTTGTGGCTAGTGTGTTTCACTTTGGAATCATACTGATAGAGTTCGAACCCCTGCCGCGCTACTACGTTCACTTTTGGACAAATACCCTTAGAAAATGTGTCAATCACTTTCTCCTTTCTCCCATGTTTTTGATAATATCCCCGTTGTTCTTCTTCAATGAGAGCTTTTGCATTAAATAACCCCAAAAGTTTGATATACTATTAAAACAAAGAAAAAAAACCAAATTCATATACATTTATTTAATTAATATCATTAAGAAAGTTACGAACCATCTTACCTCTACTTTTCAATTATACTTTAAATAGTACTACTACTGTCCTTCTATAATGATGATGTTGCATATTGAGCCTTCAATCAGATTTTCTCAGCACAGGACGCACCTGTGTAAATAAGAGGAGACAGTTACATGGTGGAACCAAAATATGTGGGCGTTGTTAAATGATATATGCCGATGCCCACGTGAGATACAGGCAGTCTTGGAGCGGACACCAGAGTCTAGGCGTCGGCACCCAGGGAATTACGGCCTACGAGGGGCCGTAGCTCACTGGGAACCCCCTGTTTGAGTAGGACTCGTCGGGTTGAGAAGACGTAAGCACTGCAGATAACACAGCGTGGTTAAGAAGAAGTCATGGGTTAATATGGTAGTCTGTCTGTCTGTCTGTCTCTCTCTCACATCACAGAAGATTCAATGCTTTAAGAAAGAAAAACAGAAACGTCTATATTTTTTAACCAAGTGTTGTGGTTTTTTCCTTCATCATGAGAACACAGCAAGAGCTTTGGCATTAAATAAATAGGTGTCCGTGGTGTAATGGTTATCGTCGTAGAAAAATGGACACGACGACACGAGTTCAAATCCTGGACGAGACTGATTGCATTTCACATAGCACTAATACCCTTGGGAAAGGTATGAATCCAATTATTCTCCCTCCAGCTATGGGTAAATAGTAGGGCAGACTGGGTTCTTCAGCCTTGGTGAGGCAACTATTCTAGGAGAAGGAAAACTCTGAATTCAAATCTGTTAAACTTCGCTTAAAAATTGACCTTGTGTCATATCCTGCCCGAGCCGAGGGGTTGGTAAATATGATTAAATAACCCACAAATGTTGATATGCCTTTAAAACAAAAACAAAAAAAACGAACCAGATTCAAATATATATATTTTGTTTTTTTTTCTTCAGTTTTATACCATTCCGAAAAGTATTTACCCTTTTCCTCCTTTTCCAGCTATAAGGTAAATAATACCACTACTGTTCTTTTACATTAATAGCTTTGGCTTTAAATAAACGAAAAAATTGATATGACATTACGACAAAGAAACCAAAGCCAATCAAAAGTAACGACTCCCTTATTCATGAGAAATAACACTCAAAGAAAAAGTTCACATGGTACACAGTGGAATCAATCAATCAATCATCATCATCATCATCATGTCGTGCTGCTTTCCCTGACCCTCTTTCACCAACCGTCTCTATTGTCCATCGCTCCTGGTAGACCTTCCAGGTTACATCATGTATCGGCATAGAGCTGTTGTACATAGATTTTGACTGGTCGTCCTATCTGAAGGGGTCCACAGGAGTATATCACTTGTTAGTTCGTCCTTACTTCTCCATCAGTGTCTTGTATGTCTCGTTTGTCTAATTTGGATGGTTTTCGTGATTGGTGGTCAGCGGCCGAAATCGCTGATCGGTAAGAAACTAAGGTTTTGATTCCAGCTTGAAGCATCCTGCGTGTCTTGCCACACTGAAGAGTTGTGATACAACAAAACAGTCTGTAGATAAATATATATATATATATATATATATATATATATATAATGTAACTGAATCAGTAATGACTGAAACGTTCATTTTTCAGCTGTACGGACACAGTGGAATCATCATTATGTCGTGTCGCCAACATGGATATCCCTGACCCGCTCCAGACACCCTTCTCTATCGTCCATCGCTTCTGCTAGGCCTTCAAGGCTACATCCAGTATAAAGTTGTTGTAGATAGGTTCTAGCTGGTCGTCCTGCCTTTTCTCGTCCGTGTGAAGGGATCTCAAGGAGTATGTCACTTATGACTTCGTCACTACTTCTCCAGCAGTCTCTTTGATAGTTTTCATGATAGGGGGTCAGTGGCCGTACAACTGCTACTTTGTGGGATACTGCCACCAGGACTTGTTTAATATTGCTCGCAATATTCTTGTGTAATTGCCGTCAAGCTTTTCCTCCATAGGTTTTGTTAGCGTCCATGTAGTGCATCCATACAGCAGTATCGACTCGACCGCTGTTTGGAAAAAAAACTGCATTTTATTTTATCGTTCAGCTCTGACTTCCATATGACTGATAATTGATCGATAGCTGTCCATGCCTTTGCTAGTTGCGTGTTCATGTCCGTCTTGGTTGACGAGGCACTGGTTTTCTCGGTAGGTGAACTAGTCTCCTAGTTTAAAAGAAGAACCATTTAGCGTGGAGATGTCGCTGTTGTTTAATACCTAGAATTGTGTGAAAAGTGCCTAATAAATTTTACATAAATTTTATAGTTAAAGCACCTCATTAATGGGAGAAAGAATGAAAGAAAGAAAGAAAGAATTATAACCTTAAAAGGGATTATAGATAGTTCATACCGGTGCAGTTTGAAACAAATTGATTCCTTACTGTGTATTAGCAGTCGCAGCCAATGGATAGACGTAAACGTTGTCAATTCTTCAGCCGGTCAAACCACAATTAAATGAGTAAGTGTGGGTCATATAGGTCTGTATATAAAATTATTAGAATTATAAATCATCATTATCACCATCATCTCATGCTGATAGCACAGATTTCGTTGACACTCTCTCACCATCCGTTCATTGCATTTGGAAGGTCCTGGTGTGTCCGTGCGTGGGAGTCCACAAAAGAAAGCTATTCATGAGTTAGCCTATGCTAATGCATACCCATTATTACTAAAACTGTTCGCATTTTCAGTGAATTGTTCTGTTGACAATCTGTGTCCTGCAAATATCGGGTGGAGTTTTGTTTAATTGTGGTTTTACCGGCTGATGAATCGACAACGTTTCGTCTATCCATTGGCTGTGACTGCCAATACACAGTAAGGAATCATCTCTTGTTCGACTTACTTGGATGGTTTGAGAGGTAGGAGGTAAGTGGCCATACAGCTGCTGTTATATGAGGTACAGCTTCGAGGATTTATTCAAAACAGCAACCAGGATTTTATGTAGTTTTCCTGATGACCAACGAGAGGCGATGAACGATAGGGAAAATTCTGGAAACGTATTGAATGCATCGTATATTACATGACTCCGATAATCGGTATGGAATTTCAAGTAACTGTTTAAGAAGAGAGGAGAATCAGACTGACAGAAAGATAACTGATTAGTCAGCATAGCTTTAACTGGGTGCCCAGTAAGAATTAACATCACTATATGCGTGAAATACATGCTAGACAATCTCACTAAACAGCATATTTATCAATCTATTTATCTTTGCGCCATTAAGTTCACTTCTGGTTTATTAACTTGAGTAAAATCATGAAAATCCCTGACTACCACCATCTATTGGTTAAAAAGTATCAATGATATTCTACTACATGATTGGTTTAGGATTAAATAATCCACGAAGTTGTATATGTCATTAAACACAGAAACCAAATCAAACACGCGAAATTATCTATCGCAGAGTCCCAGTGTAATTATATTAGTATATATATATATATGGACAGGGTTGTTATAGAAATAAGTTTCTCTCGCATAAAATCTTCCTTACAAGCCTATAAAAATTTATATCAGCCTGAAGAAGATTATTAAAATCAGAAACACATGCAGCGTTTTAAAAAATCATAAGAAATAAAAACCGAAACAAAATTCAGACTACTTCTTTCTTACTATATATATATATATATATAAATTTTAGGCAGCCTTGTTATCACACACACGCACACACACACACACTCTCTCTCTCTCTCTCTCTCTCTCTCTCTCTCTCTCTCTCTCTCTCTGTCTATTTCTATCGGTCTATGTCTTTCTATATCATTTATCGAATAAAAAATATATTCTCACATAATTTATCTTATGAGCTAATGAACCTCATCCGTATCCATGTGTGTGTGTACTAGCTCGTACGTATGAGTCTGTGTATATGTGTGGTGTGCGTGTGAAAGACAGAGAGAGAGAGAGATAGAGACAGAGAGAGACAGAGAGAATGAGAAAGAGAGAGTGAGGAAGGGAGAGGGAGAGAGATGTGGGAGAGTAATATTGGAAGAAAAGAAAACAATGACGAAACTTTGGATGATGCAATATATTTTTATCATTAAGGGTTGTCGGACTACTGTCTTCATCTTCATTGTTATTTCCGCAACGTTTCGGCCGATATATCCTCTGGCCTTCTTCAGGTGTGTGTCGAACTCAGGAACCTTCACGGAACTTCGAACTACGTCCTTTATTGAATCTACGGGGGTGTTCTGATTCCGTTTGCCATAACCGGGTACAAGTGTTAAGTATTCATGTATTGTTACTCGCCTGTAGTGAGGATTGAACCTGCAACCTCCAGATGATTGTCTCTTTAGAATCTTAGGGAACCAACGCCTATAAGCGTTACGCCATGTGTCTTGCTGGAATATTTTTAACTAACTCTTCCTCCAAGAGAGAGGACGTGATACAAGATCAATATTTTATGGTGAAAAAATCTGGATTAAATACAGAGATTTCCTTCTAGAAGGATTACCTAAAGAACCTAATATGCCTTACTATTTACCATTTTATTATTCATCAGGGTGGGAAAAGAACATTTCATGCCTTTACCAAGAGAATTAGCGCGAAGTGAAACGCACACAGCTTCAGGTGTCATTTGAACTCTGATTGCCGATTCAATATCCTGTGGCAATAACCGTTTAGCTTAGAAAATAAGAAGCATTGGATAGAAAAATTGAAGAGAAAGATGTATGTGTTCACCCAACCCCTCTTCCCAAGCAGGATGTGACACAAGGTCAGTTTTTAAGCGCACTTCAACAGGTATGAATTTAGACTTCTCCTTCTTCTACACCGGTTGCCATACCAAGGTTAAAGAAACAGTCTGCCCTACTATTTATCCATATATGGAGTGAGAATAGTCGGATGCATACCTTCCCCAACAATTTTTGTGCGATGTGAAAAACGTAAAAATCCTCATCCAGGATTTGAACTCGTGTTGCCGTGTCCATTTTTACGACGATTACGGATGCGCTACGAGCGGCTCCATAAAAAGTAAGGATGAGGAAGATGTAGAGAAGATACGAGAGAGAGAGAGAGAGAGAGAGAGAGACAGAGAGAAAGAGAGAGAGAGAGAGAGAGAAAGAGAGAGAAGCCAACAGAAAAACTGAGCATGATAAGGAGGGAAAGGGAGAAAAGGAGGGTGAGTGAAAAAGACAGATTGAGAGTGTGTGTGTGTGTGTGTGTGTGTGTGAGGGAGAGAGACATTGAGAAGGGGGGAAAAGGGAAGGGAGTAAAAGAGAGAGAGAGAGAGAGAAAGAGAAAGAGAGAGAAAGGGTGTGTGTGTGTAAGAGAGATAGAGATAGGATGATTGTGAAAGATGTTGAGAGGGAAAGAACGAATAGGATCGAGTGAGTGAAGAAAAGATATATATATATATATATATATATATATATATATATGTATAAAGAGCATGTGTGCATGTGTTCGTGTGTGTGTGAGAGAGAGAGACAGAGACAGAGATTGAGACAGAAAGGGAGAAGAGGAGAGAGTGATTGGAAAAGAGAGATAGAGAGTGTGTGTGTTTGTGAGAGAGAAAGAGAGAGGGTTAGTGAGAGAAAGATTGAGAGGGAGGGAGAGCGGGAAGAAAAAGAAAGAGAGAGAGAGAGAGATTGCGTGTTGGGGTAGAGAGCGATTGAGAGTGAAAAGGTGAAGAGAAGAGAGGGAGGTTGAAAATGAAGGAAGAGAGAGAGAGAGTGTGTGATACATATATATATATATATATATATATATATGTAGAAGCTGAGAGAGAAGTGGAGAGAGTGAGTTAAAAAGAAATAGACAGATAGATAGATAGTGTGTGTGTGCGCGCGCGCGCGCGAGAGAGAGAGAGAGAGAGGTGAAATAATTTGTAATTTCTTCTTTTGTCCTTTTTGTTGTAAGAAGATTTCTTAATTATCTGTCAACAGAAGTAATTACAGTTAGCGCCAGTTGTGAGATACGAGTATTAGATAAATGGAGTTTTGCCAGAAAACGCCACGATTATTAAGTATCTATATAGGTTGTGAAAATACGCCTAAGAGCGCCTCAAGTGGTGTATCAGTCGACCAAAGAGGCAAAGTCCGATTGTCACTGAGTCCTCCTTACTTTTGGCCTTGCGCCAAATGTAATTTTCGTAGATAATTATCACTTGGCTAATTAAAGGTAATATTTTATTAAGTTTTGCTTAATTTCCACAAAATTAAAAATTTGGTCCATCCAGTGAGAATCGAACTCACAGACAATGGCCTGCAAGCCAAAGGTTGCTAGCCATTACATGACATAAGGCACACCATATCACAATGATAATGCAGATATTTCTTCAATATTATGAGTCAGAATTTTGTGCGGTTAGTTTAGTTTCGCAGGTTGAACAACCAAACCCAAAGTTGGTTGGGTTTCATGTCATAACCCTTGTGGGTTATGTAATCCCAAACCCTCTTCTCTCTCTCTCTCTCTCTCTCTCTCTCTCTCACACACACACACACACACATTAAACATTTCTCAATAGTTACCCGTTTCTTAATTTAATCCTCAACTAACTCACTCAGGCTTGAAATCCTCCTAATCTGTGCTGCAGTCCCTCTCTCTGATTTATCTCCTGATTACTCCTTTGAATATACGTAGTCTTGACTTCCGGAAAAGTAAACCTTTTCTCCAATGTTGACTTTTATAAACAAAAGCACTTGGAAAAAATGATTCCTTGGTTTTATGACCGCAGAATACTAGCTTCGAAGAATTAAGTTCATTATTGTTTGCGACAACTAAGCCTTTCATCCTCATCGATAAATCCTTCTACAATTTTATTCATAAAATCTGCCGATCATTATTACTTTTTAGCTATCCATTTGATACTACTATACACAAATCTACATAAATATATACGAGGATCATTAAATAAGTTTCCAGACTTTTTTCGAATGGGCACTTTTATTGATAGTACACACTTGAAACTGTAGTCCCCTTCGAAGTAATCTCCTCCGGCTGCTATGCATCTAAGTAAGTTGGTGACCGTAGTCAAGGGCGACCAGAAGGCTCCATTTTCAATAGCTACTACACCAAGGTGTAGGGGAGGGCGTTTCTCCTTTCCTGGGATTGCGCCACTTTACCCTCGATACGTACCTTATATTGCTGAGTGTTAAGAAAGGAGGTATCAAGTACCATTTTTAAAGTCTTTGGTATGACTCGACCTAGGATTGAACCAAGGTATTCCGGGACATTGGCGAACACTCAACTCACTAGGCCAATGAGATGGACATATCTTGTGTGTGTATTAGATCTTTGTGTAAGTGTATAACCATTGTTAGTTGCTTGGTTTTGGTTTTATGGCACATCAACCATTGTTGGTTATTAAATGCCAAATCTTTATATATATATATAATATGTATGATTTGTTAACACAATTTGTGGAAACAAACAGTTAAATTATCTGACAGTTCTATTTCTAACAATTCAATTTAGCATAAGTCATTTGCTTCCACTCAGTTTAAATGTCAAACAGTTCTATTTGACCCAAATAAAGGACCGTATCAGGTGCTACCACTCCCTGCCAGAGTGGATCCGGGAGCGACGGTAATGAAGGGGTACTCTTAATTCCCCTAAGCCGCAGCATTACTAAAGCCTTACCATCAGATTTTTTACTGACATATCCAGGATACTTATCGTGTGTTTGGGTGTGTGTGTGTGTGTGGGGGTCCTACCTCTCTTCAGAGATGCATTTTGTGTATTCTAGTCTCAGCTGACAGGGTTCGTATAATTATATAGTTTAAGAACAATGACATGACGCTAATGTCAGTTTGTATACGAAACAATAAGAAGGCGAAGATAGTTTTTGTAATATTAGTTCTAATAGATTTATTTCAGCAATAACATGTTCGTTCAATCTAAGATAATCACATGATGTTGAAATTAAATGTATTCTTAAAGGAAAAAAATATAATATTTTCACTCAAGAGAAATAAACTAAAAGAATTTTTAGTTGTTCACAGAATAAATCCGTGAAACCTACGGGAGAAATATTTATTTCTTCGCTCATTTCTAAGATTGTGATTGGCTTGAAATTAGATTTTAAAAAAAGTTGCTGATTTATCACTGAATCTAATTGGTTAAAAATATATTCTAAACAATATTGGAGGGAAAAGATTTTTGAAATTATTTTAGATTTTGGTCCTTCAAATTCTATGCGACTAGTCAAATATTATTTTCTCTGCGAAATGCCTCAAAGAAATTTTCAAACTAGTACGTACACGCTGATTGGTCATAAAATGATAAGTACAGACACAAAAATTATAGATGACAATCAATTAATTTCCCATAATTTCTTGTTTAGGTATCCCTTTGATATTACTATATACACATTCAAGTAAATACACAAACATACGCTACCTTTCCTTACAAACACCCATAAAAATACACTTGCACTCTCTCTCTCTCTCTCTCACACACACACAAACACAGAAACACTTACATCTACATACACATGTATTATTGCCCCGCTCCTTAATATGTGCCCACAGAAAAGATGGCATTATAGTGTTATAATTAATTTGACTGATAAGTTGAAAACGAACATCTTATGGTCCCTTTCCTCTTTCTGGTAATGCTCCAATAAGAATTAGGTTATTTGCCTGGAGGAATCTTTTGCCAAATATATATATATATATAGTCATCCACAGACAGACCTGTTTCCTTCTATCAGAACTCTTCGGTGTGGCTAGACAGGCTAGATTTCGGAAACTGGAATCGAAACCCGGTTGACTGCCAATCCAAAATTCTACCATTCAGCCACGAGGAAACTAGTTCAAGCAACGGAAATTTAAACTCTTGTGTATCACATTTGTTTTTGTTTACATATATCCGCCTCACGGCTACCGTGAGCTCGATTCATATGAATAGCCTTGAATTACGCTATATATATATATATATATATATATATATATATATATATATATATATATATATATATATATATATTCATTAAGAAAAAACAACGAAACCAATCACAAAGGATTATAAATTTATTTCAATCCTGTTACGCATTTTTGAAATTTTCAAAAACACGAAAAAAAATTAACAGGACTTCATCAGATCAATTAGATAAAAATATAAAATATAAAATATATTCTATATATATATATATATATATATATATATATATATATATATATATATATAATGAAAACAAAACAAAACAAAAAACAAAAATGTAATTGTGGTATATTGACTCAAACGCCAATCTAAGTTTTTACTCTTCAGTGTAGCTAGACAGGCTAGATTCCCGAATCTGGGATCGAAACCTGATTGACTCAAACGCCAAATCCAAGATTCTACCACTCAGCCACGAGGAAACTAGTGCAAGCGAAGGAAATTTAAACGCTTGTGTATCCCATTTGTTTTTGTTTTACATATATCTACTAAACAGCTACCGAGAGCTCGATTCATATGTAGAGCCTTGCATTACGCTATATATATATATATATATATATATATATATATATATATATATATATATATATATATATATATATATATATATATATAATGAAAACAAAATAAAGCAAAACAAAGCAAAAAAGAATAACAAACAAACAAACAAATTGACAAAAAATGTAATTGTAGTATACTGACCCTTGACCAAGCCGTCAATCAGAGATGCACCTGTGTAAATAAGCGGAAGAAGAAGCGGAAGCAAGTGGATGTTATGAAAGAATATAGGCAGGCACCGAGTTAGTAGGTCACAGTAAGTTAGTAGGTCACAGTAAGTCCAGAGTGAGGGCCAGCTTGCAGACTGAGGGCTGTGGCCCTCTGTGACCCTTGGTTGAGCGACCCCAGCCAAGATGCGGAAGAAGTGGTGCTATGGTCAGGTGAAGAAGTTGGGTCAATATAGCAGTCTGTCCCTGTCTCCACCCATCTCTCACACACCACAGAAATATCGAAAATAAAGTGTGAGAGATATATATTTTTATAAAGAAGTGTATTCGTTCGTTCATTGAAGTTCGTAAATTATGTTTGATTATGTTTCCGCTTATATTTGTATATGTATGTGGCTATACAACGCAATTACAACAACAAATAAAATGACAATTCCCGTTTCTCCGTCAATGGATTCTTTGAATATCCATGCAGTTGAATTTTTGACAACTCCATTAAATTACTTTTTAAGAATTTAAAAGAGAAAATCTAAATCCATTCTTATACAAGTTGTTTTAGTTTTATTCCGAATCTTTTATCAGGGATTATCGATTGATTTCATTTTAAAATGGCGGTCATCGTGTGAGGAAGAAATTAGCCTTTTCTGCACCCCACAAAAAATCCCGCTCCAAATTCTCGTCTTTATTTTTAGATTATCATATAAAAAAGAGGACAATATTTGGTTAAATGATTCACTTATCTCAGTTAAATAAAGACTATGAGTTTCACGGGTTTCAAAATCATTCAAGCAAAGGCTGGAAATATCCGCGAAGTTATGATGGCTGATATCAAATATAATACCAACCGAAACGAAAGTATTTAGTTTGGCGGTAAAAATATTGGAGCTATTGAATAATCATTCCTGTCATGTGGTGTCTGTTTGCGAATTCTGACGACAAGAAAATCTACCTTGAGCTTATAAAGAAAAAAAATCCTGAAAAAATGATTGGATAGGTGTCGGTTTCGTTTCCATGCTTAAAGTTCAACCTTCGCGGATTATTTAATTCTAAAAGCCGTAGAATGACAGAAGTGGTAATATTTAACCCATAGATGGTGGGGTGGGGGATAAGCGGGTTCATACTTTTCCTAATGGTATTTGTCCGAAAGTGCCGCGGTGCAATGGTTATCGTCGTACGAAATGGCCATGGTGACTTGAGTTCAAATCCTGGATGAAGCTTATAGCATTCCACCTAGCGCTAATACCTGCCTCCAACTAACTCCGTCAGTTTTCTATCACGCGCTCATAGATAACGGTCTTTTCATTTGAGTTCCTTTCGGCCAACTAGAATTCATTGTCGATTCGCTGCCGATACTTTTCTATTTTTAACCCGGGACTTCTTAATCATTTTACAAACTTTATGGTGATATTGATTACTTAGATATTGTCGCAGGAATCTTCCAAGGAGATACATTGGCGCCATTTACTTTTCATAATTTGCCAAGATTACATTCTACTAACGCCAGCAGATCTAATGAAAGAAAATAGTTTCATACTAAAAAAGGCAAAAAGCAGACGATATCCTAGAGAAATTATTACTTATGCCGACTTCGCAGATGATTTGGCCTATCTGTTGAAGCCTAATCACTGCTTCATAGCCAAGAGTAAACAATAAGAAGTATTGCTTCAACTCAAATAAAACAGATGTCATGTTTTAATCCAAGTGGTACAATCTCCTCATTAAACGGCAAGCCTCTGAAATTAGGCAGACCAGTTTATATACCTTGGTAGCAAAATCTCATCGACATAAAACAATATTAAGATATACAGTGGTGAAACATAGACTGCTATTGATAGACTAAAGACCATATGGAGATCTGATTTCTCTTAAATCAATGGACTAGTTCATATACTGTGGTAGCCATATCACATCTACTGAAAGCAATGTAAACATATGCATTGGTAAAACATGGACTGCTATGGATAAATTAAGGACCATATGGAAAACTGTTCTCTGATAGAATAAAACGAGAATTATTCCTTGCGGTAGCTGTGTCAGTACTATTGTATAGTTGCACCACGTGGATACAAAAACCGCCTTGAGAAAAATAGATGGGAACTTCACAAGGATGCTAGGTGCTGTTTTGTACAACTCCTGGAAGCAGTGCCCCATAAAACAGCAGCTGTACGGCTCTTACCTCCCAACGAACTAATTATGCTGGGGACTTATAAGCGACGTTCTCTAATGGACTCCTTCGCATGGATACACCAGTTCTGGTGGAACGGCGTATTCGTTAGCTGTAGGTAGACACTTGATGCCGTCTAGAAGACTTACCAAGAGCGGGGAACTTCTGGGACGAATGGTGAAAGAGAGAGAAAATACATATTCATATGGAAGGATGTAGTAGCTATCGAAAAGGGAGCCTTCGGGTTACCCTCGACTATGGTCGCCAACTTTACTTACTAAGAGAATAATTTTTTTTTCTCTCTCTTCCTTCTTTAATCTTTCTTTACTTACAATCTCTTCTTCTTCTTCTTCTTCTTCTTCTTCTTCTTGTTTTTCTTTGATTCTTTACTTTTTCTTCTTCTTCTTCTTCTTTGATTCTTTACTTTTTCTTCTTCTTCTTCTTCTTTGATTCTTTACTTTTTCTTCTTCTTCTTTGATTCTTTACTTTTTCTTCTTCTTCTTCTTCTTTGATTCTTTGATTCTATACTTTTTCTTTTTCTTTTCTTTTCTTTGCTTTGCTTCCTTCGCTTTCTTTCTTTCTCTTTATCAGCGGTTGTTTGGTTTGGTTTGTTGGGTTTTATGGCATATCAACATTTGTAGGTTATTTAACGCCAAACCCATTTTTATGTAAATAATCAGTTCTATTTCAAACAATTCAGTTTAGCATGAGTACACAGTATAATTGTCAAAAACATTTCTATTTCAAACTATTCAAGCAGTTATATATAACAATTCAGTTTAGTCTAAGTCCAGTTTCAATGTCAAAAACAGTTCAATTTCAAATAATTCAGTTTAGCATAAGCTCGCAGTTTAAATGTAAGTACAGTTTAATTGTAAAAAAACATTCCTATTTCCAGTTGAGTCAAGCAGTTCTAATTCAGCTAATTCAGTTTAGTAAAAGTACAGATTTTGTTTACACACTGTTACATGTCAAAACAGTTCTATATTAAACAATTCAGTTTAGTGTAAATACAGTTTCAATGTCAAAAAGTGTTCTATTCAAAATAATTCAGTTTAGCATAAGCACGCAGTTTAAATATAAGAACGGTTTAATTGTGAAAAACATTTCTATTTCAAGCGAGAACATTTATTTAAAATACCATTTATTGCCCATGCAGCTGATCTCCCTTCTTCTTGCCACTCATGTTGTCGAAGGGCATAAGTATTTTATGTGTTTGTATGCTTTCTATGTGTTAGTAGGTTACTATTTCACTCTCTTTCTCTTTCTCTACCTCTTTCTCTCTGTCCCTCTCTCTTTACCTCCTTTTTTTCTCTCTCACTCTCTCTCCCTCTCTCCTTCTTTCTCTCTCACACACACTCTCTCTCTCTGTCTTCATATCTATGAATCAATCCATTTGTACTTATCTCTGTCCTAATGGACGAAAATTTCTGGGTAAAAAAGTAAATTTATATATTTTCTAAAGGTGCATTGTGCGTGATTGTTTTTTCTGTGTCTTTAGGTTTCTCTCTCTCTCTCTTGAGCTTGCTCCCCACTCTCTCTCTTTATAACACACACACACACACACACACACACACACACACACACACACACACACACACAGAGTCACACACACACACACACACACACACATATATATATATATATATATATATATATATATATATATATATATTATCGATGAATCAGTCTAATGAGTTTGTACTTTTCTCTCTGCAGGTTGGTTGGTTGTATTACGGCATATAAACCCTTATGGGTTATTTAATGCTAAGTCCTATTTATACATATTGACTTAAAAGTTAAGATTTGGTTTGGTTTGGTTTGGTTTTATGGCATATCAACCAGTGTAGGTTATTTAATACCAAATCTTCTTTATATATGCGATAAATATATAGGATTTGGTTTGGTTTGGTTTTATGTCACACCAACCTTTGTATATCATTCAATGCCAAATCCTCTTTATAGATATATATTAAATATATATAATTTGGTTTGGTTGGGTTTTATGGCATATCAACCATTGTAGGTTATTTAATGCCAAATCCTCTTTATACATATATATTAAATATATATAATTTGGTTTGGTTGGGTTTTATGACATATCAACCATTGTAGGTTATTTAATGCTAAATCCTCTTCATACATATATATCAAATATATATGATTTGGTTTGGTTGGGTTTTATGGCATATCAAACATTTTAGGTTATTTAATGCCACGTCCTCTTCATACATATATATTATGATATATATATAGATGGTCTTTAAACGAACAGTTTGTACATAATTTTTAAACGAGCCAGATCTCATTTGTTTTCACACAGTTAAATATTTCCACTTATTGCTATCAAACAGCGTCAGCTTTATTTGCACACAGTTAAATGGTTCCGAGTATAGAAAATGATTACATATTTTTATTTGACCCTTAGATGAATCCTAACATGTACTGCTACTCCGGGTCAGAGTGGAACTGCGAGTAATAGCGATGATTTCCTAAAATTCCTGAACTGGAGCCTCACCACCAGATCCAGTTTTGTCTCAAATGCAGACACTAGTTTTATTAACCTGCAGAGATGCAGTCGGTGTATAACAGCGCCAGTCGGTTGGGATGTTTCTGTGGGTCTGAGTAAGTATGTGTGTGTGTGTGTGTGTGTATTTAAATTGACAATTATGTCTGTCAAATGCAGTGTAAATTCAATACAATAATGAATACATGAGAATTTCTGATGATGTATCCTTGTATTTACCTCCGCTTTTTACAAAAATTCTAGACACACGCGAACTAGTTTGTACTATTGTGGATTGTCTGAGACGGTTTAGACTCTTTTTGTCCATTACACTTCTATGTTTAATGTCAGTACGACTATACGCGTTTCTACGTGCAAGGGGAAAAAATCTGAAATAAGAAAGACATACGAAAGAAGAAAAATAATTTATAGGAACATTTAGTTACAAAAAAAAAGCAAAAAAAAAAAAAAAAGAGAAAAAGAAATAAAAGAAAAAAAAGAGAGGTGTTTAGGAGGGATAGTTGTGAGGTGAGTCTGCAACCTTCTATAATGGAAGATGAGAAACCGGAAGACGGTTTATTGGAACCGGCCGGTATAGAGGGCGCCACTGTCTATTGTGGAGTTTGTTTAGGCTGGTCCGTCATGAATGGAGTCCTAATGAACATCTTCATCCGGGGCCTGAAGCTTCTGGCCGTCCGCCCTATTCATTTACTTCCTAGATTCGAACGATATCAACTACTGGTCTCTTTCCTTCCCTATGTCCGGAACGAAAGAGAAGGAAGCAACAGCCACGCCCTTTGAACAACAACAACTACAGTAACAATGATAATATAAGTAAATGTTAGTTCTTAAATGACTATTTTTACTTCTACTACTACTACTACTACTACTACTGCTGCCGCTGCTTGTTGGACTATGAGACAGTTGTAGGCGAGTTCGATCTCCAGTTCAACTATTACATTTACAGTCGAACTAATATTTTTTCGATGGGTATAAACACCCTCATCCCACTAGCTATCTACATGTCATGGCGAGGCTCCAGTTCTTCATATACTCGAAGTGTAGACTACCCTTTCTTCACCCTTACTCCTTGGTCCACCCGGAACCGGGGTGGTAGGACCTGTTTGTGTCTTATCAATGGATCAAATAAACGTTTTTAAAAGTTATTCGTAAAGACCGATGTAAAATATATCTTCATGGATAACTTCATAAAGATATAGATATAAACACAAAATGAACGCGAGTGCCGAACCTCTTGGCATTACATAACCCAAGCTGAGTTGACATGCCGTTAAAATCAATCAATCAACCAGTTAATTTATTAAAGAGTCTCATACTCCAGTAAGTCTTGTACAAAGCAGAACACTTGCTGCATTACGTTAAGCTGTATAAAAGCCGTTGCTTCTTAATTAAGGTTGGTTGGTTGGTTTGTTTGGGTTTTATGGCATATCAACCTTTGTAGGTTAATGCCAAATCCATTTTTTGTAAATAATCTGTTCTATTTAAAACAATTCAGTTTTGCATAAGTACACACTTTAATTGTCAAAAATATGTCCATTTCAAACTATTTGAGCAGTTATATATAACAATTCAGTTAAGTGTAAATACAGTTTTAATGTCGAAAAACAGTTCTATTTGAAATAATTCAGTTAAGCATAAGCACGCAGTTTAAATGTAAGTACGGTTTAATTGTCAAAAACATTTCTATCTGAATCTATTCAGTTTACTCAAACAATTCAATTTAGCATAAGTATGCTGTTAGTTCTATTTAACCCATAGATAGGACCCTTATCAGGTGCTACCACTCCGGGCCAGAGTGGACATGGGGGAAATGGCAATGAGGAGGTACTCCACATTCCCCAAAGCTTCAGCACTGCTGGAACCTCACCATCAGATTGTTTAGTGTCATATCCAGGACACTCGTTGGGAGGGTCTTACCCCTCTGCAGAGATGCTGTCAGTGTATTCTATTGCCCCAGATGACTGGGCAAAATTAATTAAGGATATGCACTTTAGTGTTTAGGGGATATTGTAGAGAGAGAGAGAGAGAGAGAGAGAGAGAGAGAGGAGAGAGAGAGAGAGAGTAAAAAACAAATGCCTTTTTCTTTAATAGTGGACTAATTACCGACACAGGTACGTGTATCATACATCAAAATAAAGCTGGTACCCTGTGAATCACATCCCTACTACTAATCATGCTCGTGGTGCAGTGGTTTACGTCGTAGGAAATGGACACGGCGACTCGAGTTCAAATCCTGAAGGAAGCTGAGTGCATTTCACATAGCACTAATACCCTTTGCAAAGGTATGAATCCAATTATTCTCCCTCCAGATATGGGTAAATAGTAGGATAGACTAGGTTCTTCAGCCTTGGTGAGGCGACTAGTCTAGGAGAAGAAATACTCTGAATTGAAACCTGTTAAACCCCGCTTAAAAATTGGCCTTGTGTCACATCCTGCGTGTGTGGAGGGGTTGGTAAATACATACTTCTAAAATTAGTCACCGTCTCCCTCAATAGCAATGTTCCATCTTCGAATAAAAGTATGCCTCGTAAAATTCTGTTGACTATTCTTTGAGATACTTTATCACCTCAGTTTTTACTTCCTCGTCACTGGCATGTTTTCGTCTTAAACCCTCTTTCATGGGGTCGAAAAGATGATAGGCTGAAGATGCTAAATCTAATGAGTATGGAGGATGTGGTAAAGTTGTCCACCTGAATGAGGTAATTTTTTTCCTTTGTCCTGATGCTTGTCATGTAGAAGGAGCACACTATTCATTGGCAAGATGGGAATCACTCGTCGGATTCTTGCTCTGAACCAAGCCAGGGTCCAAATGTGTGTCTCAGAGTTAATCATTTCTCCACTCGCCAAGAAACCAACCATTAAGAACAGACAATAGAATTTTATGAGGCAGGGTTACATGCTCTTATTTGAGGGTGGAACATTGCTGATGAGAGAAACGATGACTATGTTGAGCAGGAGGGACGTGATCCAGAGATTTATTTTAATGTATGATACATGTTTGATGTGTCGGTATTCATTCCTGTTCTAAAGAAAAAAGCTTTACTTTTTACTTACCCTCGTATCATGTTTGAAGAAAATAAATGCTATTTTGGCAGTTGGATTAATTTAACGCTCCGTTCTGTTCTGTTGACTTACAGTCATATATCATATAGAAAAATCTCCTAGCAAAACAGTTATCGTCCTTGGAAATAGAATCGGTGAACGACTAGGGTACTAGCGTTTCATTTCGTGCTAATGAATTTGGGAATTAATGAGTCTATTTGTTCTCCTCCAGGTGTAAGTAAATGATGAGACAGACAGTGCTCTTTAATTTTGGTTTGGCAACCAGTCTTGGAGAAGGAAAATACTGAATTGAAATCCACTTACTGACCTTAAAAATTGTTCTTGTCTCACTCGGCACATGTCGGATGAGTTCGGATATTTTCTATTGCAACCAGTCTTGGAGAAGGAAAATACTGAATTGAAATCCACTTACTGACCTTAAAAATTATCCTTGTGTCACCCGGCACGTGTCGGATGAGTTCGGATATTTTCTATTGCAACCAGTCTTGGAGAAGGAAAATACTGAATTGAAATCCACTTACTGACCTTAAAAATTATCCTTGTGTCACCCAGCACGTGTCGGATAAGTTCGGATATTTTCGATTTCTTTGTTGTCATGATGTACCGAAGCAAAAGTGGAGTTGGCACGATTTCCGTGCAATTCTCCTGAAACAAACACTCTGTTGTTGAGAGCAAAGATAAATGTCTTACTTCGAGCAGCTCAAAGGCATCGGGAACAAATTGACAAAATACAGAAAATGCGTAAGTAGCTAACCAAAGAAGAAATTTTTATTTATTGTGGACTTTTTGTCCCCCTCTTGGTGGTTTTTTGTTGTTTCTTTTCAGTAAGTTTCGGCCAAATTTCACCTCTGGTCTTCTTCAGGTGATTAACCGCGACCTCGGATGGGAATGCTGACTCTTGTAACCGTATCTCCAGTAATTACTGCCTTCCATAGTTGTTGTCTATCGCACCACTTTTTTGACCAAGTAAACCTCTGGCCGGCTTGGGTAGGAATTGAAACCTCTATCTTCTGACAATGCTTTCATGGAACCGTAGAGACTCAACACCTCTATCCGCTGCCACACGGGCCCCGAAGGGTAATCAAGTTTGGATTTTTTTGGTCTGATAAATTCAATTATTATATTTACCCAACCCCTCGGCTCGGGCAGGATATGACACAAGGTCAGTTTTTAAGGGGAGTTTAACAGGTTTGAATTCAGGGTTTTCCTTCTCCTAGACTAGTTGCCTCGCCTAGGCTGAAGAACCTAGACTGCCCTACTATTTACTCTTAGCTGGAGGGAGAATAATTGGATTCATACCTTTCCCAAGGGTATTAGTGCTATGTGAAATGCTATCAGTCTCGTCCAGGGTTTGAATTCGTGTCGCCGTGTCCATTTCCTACGACGATGACCATTACAGCACGGGCACCTCCAATTATTTGTTCTCCTTATCTGGTCTTCCATAGTCGGGTCCGTACCGAATTTGTAATTGTCTTTATTGGAAATCAGTTTGAGGATAATTAATGAAAATTAAATCTCAGATTAAGAAGCCTCATCTCAAAAGGATTCCCAATAAAGACAATTAGCTAACCAAAGTTTTTAATAATAATAAGCAATTTGTTCGGTTAAACACTTTATCTATTTATTTATTTATCATAACTTCTTGGGCATCTACGCTTTTTACAATCTTCTCACATCAACCATAAAAATATCTTTGCATTGAATATATACTCTATTAATACGATATCTACGTACAGATCAAATTTTGGTTAATTAATTCTTCCAAGAGTGTCCAAAATTGCCCGCTTAAATCATTTTTCTAACCATTTTTTTTCTGTAATCATCCAATTTAATCTTATCTTTTTTTAAACACTGTTTGTGTTTTTGATCTGACAAAGTTTGAGTTTTAGTTTGAGTTTTGTTTAACGGCATATCAACCTCCGTGGGTCATTTAATGCCAGAAGGGTTAATTTTCTTTTGTCTTTTGTGCATGTTTTAGGTTTTAAGGTATGAGTATTAGTTATGTTTTATTATATTTGACAAGATTTTGATGAAGAGATTGATTTCTTTTAGAAAGCTTAAGACTTTTCTGGTTTGGAGTTTTTGAAGAGGTTCTTTAAATTATTTGTTTGGTAATATTTTGGGTGAATTTGTCTGAACCTGTCACAGTTTATGAGAATGTGTTTGACTGTGAGAGGTACTTTGCATGTTAGACATACTAGGGAGTCTTCCCCTTTTATGAGGTGTGAATGGGTAATGTGGGTGTGACCAATATGAAGTCTCCTGATAAAGTAATTTAATCTATTAGCAAATAAATACATCTGATTGGTCAGTAGACCTAGTTTTTGAAATTTGTCTTGACAATAAATTCCCAGTTCAAGAAGAAATATTGAAAGAAATCTTAACACTTACTGCAGTTGGTTCGTTTCATATATTATCAATAAATAGAGATCGTTGAAGTTACCCAACCTCTACTTTAAAAACCGGATCCGACGAAAGATCACTTTTTAAGTGGAGTATAATTGGTTTCAATATAGAGTTTTCCTTCTCTTATGCTGGTTGCTATAGCTAGGTAAAAGAGCCCAAACTGTCTTAATATTTACCCAGAGTCGAGGAAAGCGAATAGTCTGTTTCATACCTCTGCTAAGGGTATTAGTGTTATATGAAATGGGAACAATTTCGTCTTGAAATACACCGCAACATCCGGACAAGGTAATGTAGTTTTGTCGTCTCCTATAAACGGCATTAATAGCTGGTTTCATGTCTCTCTTAATGGTATTAGGGATATATGAAATGTGAACAATTTCGTCTTGGAATACACCCCAAATACAGACCAGGGAATAACGTTTTCGAGCAGTTTTGCGTCTCCAATTAACACCGTTTCATTACTGGGTCAATAGCAACATTGTATCGATTAAGATGTTTATAACATCGACTGATAAAATTGTGTTGGAACTAAGTTTGAAATTTTGTTGCTCAAAACAACATTTATTTTACTCCATTCTCATAGTCAGTGGCTTTAAAAACGTGATAACAATTCTTTGAACAAACAGAAAGCAAGAAAAACACTAATACAAAGATACGTACACGGAGATCTTAACTCTACAGGCCGTTCGTGGAACTAGAAATTGGGTACAGATTGCTATCTTGTTCCGGTATCAATAGAAATATAATACAGCGTCGATCGAACGTAAAAAAGAACAAAACAAATATTAAGTTATAATTATTGACTGCTCATTGCTACCCAAGCATCGTAAAGGGGAAACATTGTAAATTGAATCAACGTAAATCGAGATGAATCTATAATGAGTGAAATGGCCAGGTTATATTATTTACTAAGATTTGTTTCGTCTGGCATTCAGGTCTTAGGCAGCTTACAGTATCTGTTGTGATTAAATGGTAGCTTACCACTAAAAGAACTGTATAACAGCCCTTGTTGGGTTATGGTCTAATTAGTAGAGTGTTCACCAATGATCCCGGAGACCAGAGTTCAATCCCATGTCGTGTCATACCAATAACTAAAAAAAATGGTACTTGATGCCACCTTGCTTAACGTTCAGTATTATATGGTACGGATCAAGGATAAAGTGGAGCAATCCTGGGAATGAAGTAGCGCCCTTCTCCTACACCGTGGTGTTGTAGCTGTTGAAAAGGGAGCCTTCCGGCCACTCCCGACTAAGCTCGCTAACTTTATTTTATATCGATGTCATTTTTGTTTTATTCGTTCTTTGTGGGGCATCGTTGTTTTTTGTGCAATTATTTGTATATATGTATAATATTTCACTTGGTAATGAAATATTTGGAATCGTTGTACGGGTTCGGTTGTTGCTAACAAGTCAAGTCAGTATTTCTGTCGAGGGTTTGTACATCCAAGTGTGCGTGTATCTCTCTGTGGAAGAGGTTTGGATCCATGAACTTTTATATTTGGTTAAAGGACATTTTTTTTCAAGATGTTGATTATATTATTAAGACCGATTGTTTCAGATTGTTCTCTCATACATTTTGTGTACGAGAGAATTTGGTTTGGTTTCTCTGTTTAATTGCATATCAACTTTCGTGGGTTATTTAATACCAAATCCATCCTTGTAAAAGAACTGTAGTGGTGCAATTTAACCCATAACTGGAGGAAATAGAGGATTTCTTCACTTTTACCCAGAGTGTTTGTCTGAATGTGAACGTAATAGCGCGGCTGGAGTTCGAGTTCGCTTACTACGGTGTCCTCATCATGCAGTAGCTATTCTGCTGAGTGTACTCTCCTGAGAGAGAGAGAGAGAGAGAGAGAGAGAGAGAGAAAATACGAGCAACTTTTCTATCTCTATGTTGCGAGGTCAAAATTGCCTCAACACTAAAGGTGTTCTACTGCTAAATAATCCAATTCTATTTTATTAGAAATATTATTAATATCATAAATACAATTAATATTTCAGGACACAAAATCCCTATATTTAAAAAAAAAGAGCAGGAAAAGAAGCGGGCTTCAATTGTCTAAGGATCCCTAGCTAGTCACATTTGCCGACCCATTCACTCATTATAACAGTGCATCCATACTTCGCCATGAACGCTGGATTCACCAAAATACCACAATCTCTCTCGTGAAACCCTTAAAACCCGGAAATGATATGTTTATTAATCACAGCGAATGAATTATGACATCACAGCAAAATGATCCAATTCGATGAAACCTTTTTGAATTGCGATGGTTTAAATATCAATATTTGTATTTGTTTTATATCACAAGAAACTTTGAATTTTGGTCATATATTAAAATGGAATATTAAAAAAAAAGTTGAAAAATAAAATCTTACATGATATAGTTTTTTAAAGGATTTTTTTGTTTAATGGCATATCAAACTTTATAGTTTATTTAATGCCAAATCCTGTTTATACATGATTTCTGCGTAAATACTTTGTAAATTACAATTTTGAAACGAGCCAGTTTGGTTGGCTGGTTGGTTGTTTTGTTTTAGGGTGTGTCAACTCTTTTCAGGTCATTCAAATACGATATAAGTCATTTTGATAAAAGTTTCATGCTAAAACGGTTCAATTTTGAATAATTCAATTTAATATAAGAACAGTATTTGTTTACACACTGTTAAATGTAAAAAAAAAAACGGTTATATTTCAAACAGTTCAGTTTAGCATAAGTACGCAGTTTCAATATCTAAAACAGTTCTTTTTCAAACAATTCAGTTTAACCTAGGTACGCATTTTAGTTCTATTTGACCCATAGATAGGACCCTATCAAATGCTACCTCTACGGGTCAGAGTTGACCTGGGAGCTTAGTGTTATATCCAGGACCTTCATTGGGAGAATCTTACCCCTCTGAAGAGATGCAGTCGGTGTATTTTATAGCCCTAGGCGACTGGACTACAAACAATTCACTTTAGCATTAGTACGCAGTTTAAATGTAAAAACAGTTCTATTTCAAGCAATTCAGTCTGGCATACGTACACAGTTTAGTTCTATTTGACACATAAATAGGACTCTATCTTGCAACCACTCCGGGCCAGAGTAGACCTGGGGGCCATGGCAATGAAGGGGTACTCAGCATTCTCAAAACTCCAGCACTACTGGAGCCTGACCATTGTTTAGTGTCATAAAAAGGGCACTCATTGGAGGGAGTCTTATTCCTCTGCAGAGATGTAAATCAGTGTATTCTACAGCCTCAGCCGACTGGGCCACTCATTGGGAGAGTCTTACCCCTCTGCAGAAATGCAGTCGGTGTATTCTACTGTTATATACTCAAGGAATGATTTTTTTATATTAATCATTTTTCGTTGATTATATTTTATCATTCAGTTAGGTTGGGCTTTGAACTATTTGGTTTAAGAGTTCAGGTGTATAGTCAATTGATGCAGTTTACGCTCACACGCAAAGGATATGACAATCACCATCGTCATAATAACCCCCCCCCCAAGACAGAAAATGGGGCTGGAGTGTGGATGACGTCATGCCCAGAAGAGATGATCCTGAGAATTTGAGGATTTTGAAAAAGAGTCAGTTGAGGGTTGACATTGGACCATGGAGGCAGAAATTTGAGTTTCTGCCATTGGGCCATCGAGTCGAGTAGTTGGGGATTCAGCCATTGAGTCAAAATGTTTAGTTTTTCAGATGAATTGAGATCTTAAACACCACGAGATGTGTCGAACGTTGCGGGTGGGGTTAGCATAGTATGATTACGAAAGACTTTTAAGAAGTGTGTCTCTCTCCTCGTGTCGAAGAACCGAAGTCAGAAGTTTATAAAACCGTTCGTACCTAAACTACAGAGTACGTCTGTATTTGCCTGTTTATGAATATGTATTTGTAGTACCGTTCTCTTTTTCTTTTTTAATTCTCTCAGTTTTTTTTATAGTTTCTCCAACTCACGCTCTCTCTCTCTCTCTCTCTCTCTCTCACTTTCTTTCTTTCTTTCTTTAAAAAGTTTTTATCACTGATAAGGTTAGTATCGTTCACATTTCATTTCACAGTTAAAAACATGCAGTCAAAATTGTTTCATTTATATTTGAAATTTAAACATCTAACTGAATTGTTCATCATACTTTCGTACTAGCGAATGAAAATTCCAATGAGACCAGAAAAGTCTACCTATCAACTGTCCCCCAATGCTTTGAGAATAAGGACGAACTCATTAGCTTTTTTCTCCTTGGGACCCTCGCACATGATCACACCTATGTTGGCTGATCCTCAAAAACTTACATGTTGACTCTGGATGACATCTATAGCTCCTACCACGTGAGATGACAGATAGGAACGGATGGAGATAGATAGATAGATAGATAGAGAGAGAGAGAGAGAGAGAGAGAGAGAGAGAGAGAGAGAGAGTCAAAGAAACCGAATATTTGGCACGCATTGATGAGGATAATGATAATGATGATTTACTGTTAAGTCAACTGTAACAATTTCTTTTCTCATTGAATGTCTCACCGACATGTCAAGATTATTCAATATTTATTCACTAGAGTGTTTACCACACGTTTTCCAATACGGATACTATTAAAGTTGTGTCATTATTGGTCATCCATACTTTAGTTACTTATAAATCTAACCAGGCTTTTATAACACATCAAAAGGGAAATCTGTCTTAATATCTGGTTGAACTTTGAACCGAATTGACAAATAAAAGTAATATGTATTAAATAAAAGCTTTTTATTTACTGTAAAAAGCAAGTGATATTTTTTATAGTCAGTTGATATTGGTAAAATTAATTTTCATGAAATCCAATAGTTCTGTAAGGATTACTTTATTTTCAGAATATTTTTAATTATATGAGTTCATTTTTCTCTGGTAAGCATGGTATCATCGAAATAAATTTTGGATGGCAGTGGGTGGACGCTACTGATTGGTTTAAACAGATATACTAAATTTCCGATCGGCCCACAGACAGACAAAATAAATTATAAATCCCAGACAGTGTAGCAGCCATCCTTTGAAGTTAATGCAAGACTAGAGGAAAATTTAGGCAAAGGATTTTCAATAGTAACAGGATATCGCTCGTACGTGAGGTGGAAGTGGATTCGACCGTCAGAGAGTTGGTGACCGGGTATTGTGTGTGTGTTTGAGCCGAGAACCTGGACAGTCAGAAAATTTTAATCTCCAACATCGACAAGCCTTGTTAGTATGAGAAGCAAGAACTACTTGATAGGTAGCCTCTCCCTCTCTCCTTCTCCCGCTCTCTCTCTCTCTCTCTTTTTAAAAATCGTCTTTTGAAAAATAATTGAGGGTCAAATCATAAAAGTAAAATTGAAATTCTTTGTGTTGATATCGGTTTGTCTTAACGTGATTAGAGAGATATCTTGTATCCTAAAAGAAATTGAGAACCTTCTTGCTTCTTGTGCTATATTCCCATATACATGTTCATGCAGAAATATACATATATATATATACTGGATACATACCGACGCAATGATAAAGACGCAGGAAGGACTTCTTTAAACAAATATGTACCTCTCACTTTATTTGTAAGGGTTCGAAAAGGTTGTGTGGGTTTTTACTGTGAGAGGAAGCTGGATACCGAACATAAACTGTAATATCTTGACCCCCACTCCTATGGCCGTCAATGTTGTGTCGTTCTCGTTCTCCTGATGCTCAACCGGACGCCCTAGGGTCCACTCTGCTGGGTGATGGCTTTCTTTACTGCATCTTATCAGCAACTTCCCTGGACCCAAATTCATCAGAGCCCCGAGGCCCCTTCGGTCTGATGTGGCTTTCCTTACCACATCTCGTCTATAACTCCGTCCGATCTCTAACTGGAACTTCTGTCTTGACTGAGTTATATAATAGTTCAATGCCCACTCGGTCGCCCACTTGATATTTGGAATCGAATGTTGGATCGTCGTCAAGCGGAAATAACTATCATGCAGTTCAGAGGTTACTCTCTTGCGGTGCATCAGTCTATGAGAGTATAATGGGAATTTTTTTTACCTCGTCCCATTTCATCAGCCAATTTCCGCCCACGCGATTTTCTCTCATAACTGCCATTAGAATGTGTCACTTCCTTCCGGTGCATCACCTTGGAATGGCATTTTTGGCTGGTTCAAAGGCCAAAATACAACACTTGGAAAACCAAACAATGTACAAGAATTTCACCACTCTTCGCAAAAAAAAAAAAAGACAAGTAAAGAGTCGAGCTTTTCCTTGTGGGTCACACTCACCACTCTCCAAAAGACGACCAACCGAAATAGTTGACCAAAACGGATATTCGTCAAGCACATTTTTGACCACAAGAAACACAACCATTTCTCTTAACTTTCAATACAGTACATTTGTTTGGTCGTTAGGGTTTTATGGCATATCAACCTTTATAGATTATTTTATGCCAAATCCATTTTTATACAAATAAACAGTTCTATTTCAATTAATTTTGTTTAGCCTGAGTAAACAATTAAATTGTCAAAAACATTTCAATTTCAAGCTATTCAGTTTAGTCAAACAATTCTATTTCAAACAGTTCAATTTAATATAAGTACAGTTTATATGTCAAAAGATTTCTATTTAAAGTTAAATGTCAAAAGAGTTCTATTCATAACAATTCAGTTTAGGTTAGTACAGTTTCAATTTCAAAAGCAGTTCTACTTCAAAAAATTCAGTTTAGCATTATTACGCAGTTTACGTGTAAAAACAGTTCTATTTCAAGCAGTTCAGTTTAGCATAAGTACGCAGTTTACTTATATTTGACCCATTTGCTACAACTCCGAACTAGGGAGGACCTGGGTGTGATGGCAACGTAGGGGTGCTCTGCATTCCCCAAAGCTCCAGCATTACTGGAACCTCGCCATCAGATTGTTTAGAAGTCATATACCAGACACTCGTTAGGGGTGTCTTAATCCTCTGCAGAGATGCAGTCAGTGTATTCTATAGCCCAGGCCAAGTGGGCAACCAAATAAGTTTTCAGCATATCACATTAAACAAAGAATAAAAACGATCCTTTATAAACGGACGCTGTCGGCGAGCCTTAGAATACGATGAGTGTATCTCTCAAAAGCCTCCCACCCCCCAAAAATGTTCTGTGTTTGACACTAAACAGCATCGTATGATGAGGTTCCAGTTCTGAGAATCTGGGGAATGTAGAGTCACATCTTCATTGCCTTGACTCCTCGGCCCACTGGGCACCTCGGATCGTAATTATACTTTGTGATCTTTGAGGGACTTGATAATTCCTCTGGTGGTGTGATGGTTAATAAGCTAGACTAGCAAACCTTCACAAGTGAGTTAGAGTTACATTAGGCGCCCCATTCATACGGGCTTGCGTTACATCTAAGGAAAAAGCTAAGTAAAATGATATCCCCATGTTCACTGCAGGAAGTACCTGCTAGGGTCCCATCTATGAGTCGAAAAATATTTCTTTTTCAGTAGAAATACATGCCATATAACTGAAAATCTTTCTATCAAGAATAGTTACTCGAAGCTTTTAATTGTTTAGTAAGGATTATCCTTATTATTACAAAACCGGCTCAATGTCTAGTGGGTAGAGTGTTCGCAAATGGTCCGGTAGACCGGGGTTCAATCCCAGGTCGGGTCATACCAAAGACTTAAAAAATTGTATTTGATATCTCTTTGCTTAACCCTCAGCATAATAAGGTACGTATCAAGGGTAAAGTGGAGCAATCCAGGGAAAGGAGTAGCGCCTTCTCCTACACCGAGGTGTAGTAGCTATAGAAAAGGGAGCCTTCAGGTCACCCTCTACTACAGTCGCCAACTTATTATTACTAAACAAATATGCACTCACCAGGTGCTAGTATTCAAGTTTTAATGTTATAAGTAAAGTTATCTCACTTTAATCGAGGGCGACCAGAAGGCTCCCTTTTCAATAGCTACTACACCGAGGTGTAGGGGAGGGCGCTATTCCTTTCCCTGTATTGCTCCACTTTACCCACGATACGTACCTTATATTACTGAGTGTTAAGTACTATATTAAAGTCTTTGGCATGACGCGACCTGGGATTGAACCTAAGTTTACCGGATCTTTGGCGAACACTCAAACAACTGGGCTAATGAGCCGGTTTAATGTAATGAAATATATTAAATTAGAAAGTCTAACGAAATTAACTAAGAAAGCATATAAAAAGATAACACCTATTTTTATTTTTATTTCTATATAGATTATTTATTATTAATTATTAATGATTAATTATTACGTTAAATTTATTTAAAACAGAGGGAGCATAATCAAAGAAAAGAACAGCTTATTCGCTTGCTCTTCGATCAACTTTCCCTTCTTTCGTAGCTAAATTTTCCTAATTTAACAATTTAATCAAATTAGTCAGTTAATAATAAAATTAAAGCTATTTCTTCTAAGATTTATCGACGTGCTTTTGCTCATATTTATAAAAATGAAACCAAACAATTAGAAAGCAATAAAATCAAGCAAATATTTATTTTAAAAAAAGTTTTTAAAGATCAATATAAACATTAACCTTCCCGCTCAAACTTTAAGCCACTATTTGATTGTATATGTAAATAAAATATATGTTAACTATGATATGAATAAGGCTAACAATATCAAAAATATGTAACAATTTTATCAATAATTGAAATACATCATATAAATTAGAAAGGGAATTGGGACATCGTTGGTGATATAGTTTCAGTTTCAGTGAGATAGACTCATAGTTGGCGACCGTAGTCGAGGGCGACCAGAAGCATAAGTAATTTATTTACACTTAATTCAAATGTCAGACAGTTCTATTTGACCCATAAATAGGACCCTTTCACATACTACCACTCCGGGTCAGAGTGGATCTGGGAGCAATGGCAATGAAGTGGTACTCCGTATTCCCCAAAGCTCCCGCATTACTTCGGCCGAACCATCAGTTTAATGTCATATATCAGGACAATCGTTTAGTGGGGGTTCTCACTCCTCTTCAGAGATGTAAAGTAAAGTTGGCGATCCCCGTCGTGAAGGGCGACCAGAAGGCTCTCTTTTCAATAGCTACAACACCGAGGTGTAGGGGAGGGCGCTACTCCTTTCCTTGGATTGCTCCACTTTACTCTTGATACGTATCTTATATTGCTGAGTGTTAAGCAAGGAGGTACCAAGTACCATTTTTAAAGTCTTTGGTATGACGCGACCTGGGATTGAAGCCAGGTCTCTCGGACCATTGGCGAACATTCTATCCACTTAGCTAATGAGCTGGTGCCCTCATAATATCCATTTTAATAAGATTAGTTACTTGAAACTAGAAAACATTGTGTAAAACAAAGACAATTGTTGAATAGAAATATTGTCCGGAACCTATCTAATT
Organism: Sepioteuthis lessoniana; assembly: GCA_963585895.1. Classification (NCBI taxonomy): domain Eukaryota; kingdom Metazoa; phylum Mollusca; class Cephalopoda; order Myopsida; family Loliginidae; genus Sepioteuthis; species Sepioteuthis lessoniana. The sequence goes on from OY757926.1 coordinate 15,310,137, forward strand.
ATTTGGGTTAGATACGAATACTTGATATCCTTAATCTGAGTGTCAAAAACACTTGAACAACATTACAAAAATGTAAATATTGGGTTGGGTTATAATTAAATTCCGTCTAGAAAAATATCATTCATTCATGAATAATTTAACAATAAATAAATTTTAATTAATAGTCTATCAGCCATTATTGTAAATCACCTTTTGTCATTTATCAACTCGCTTCTTGATTTCTCACAAGTAAGTGTGGTTGGTTTTGTTTGGGTTGACTTTTATGGCATATCAACCATTGTAGGTTATTTAATGCCAAGTCCTCTTTATACATACATATTAATTATATATGATTTGGTTTGGTAGGGTTGTATCAACCAGTGTATGTTATTTAAAGCCAAATCCTTTTTATACGTATATATCAAATACATATGATTTGGTTTGGATAGGTTTTATGGCATATCAACCACTGTGGCTTATTTAATGCCAAATGGTTTTTATACAGATATATTATATAGGTATATATTATTTGGTTTCGTTGGGTTTTATGGCATATCAACCATTGTTGATTATTTAATGCCAAATCCTTTTTATACATATAAACAGTTCAATTTTAAATAATTCAGTTTTGTATAAGTAGTTTTTTGTTTACACTTAGTTAAATGTACAAGCAGTTCTACATCAAACAATTCCCTTTAGCATAAGTACAGGTTTTTGTTTACTCAGAGTTAAATGTAAAACACTTCTATTTCAAGCAATTCAAGTACACAGTTTAGATTTATTTGACCCATGAATAGGACCCTATCAGATTGTACCACTCCGGGCCAGAGTGGACCGGGGAGAGTTCCCAAAAGCTCCATCATTACTGCAGCTTCACTATCAGATTGTTTCGTGTCATATCCAGGACACTCGTTGGGTGAGTCTTACCCCTCTGCAGAGATGCAATCGGTGTTCTTTACAGCCTCAGCCAACTAGGATATTTGTTGGAGTAATCTTACCCCTCTGCAGAGATGCATTTGGTGTATTCTACAACCCCACCCGACTAGGCTAAGTTTACTTGGTTTCGTTCTCAGGAAGTTTTCAACAAACTGGATCCTTTGGACTTTTTTTTATTATTCAGTACATTTTATTGAGAACGAAAACGATGCTAATCATTTCGTTCAAGATCTGGTGAATATGGTGGTTAGAACAGTTCTGACCTGCCTAAATACGGTATTTTTCCCGCTTGATACTAGTCGAATGTAACCTTGTGTTATTTAGGAGAAGCACAACGTTTCTCTTATTGACGTGTGTGGAGTTTTCTTTGTAGATTTTAATGCACATGTTATAGCTGTTGGTGTTAAGAGTATAAGTCTATATTGAGAGTCTGATAGCCGTTTAATAACTGAAAATAAATAATATCACAGTAATCTCTCCATACATGGTGGGGAAGCAAAATATAGAATAACTTTTTAAACATTTTTGTCGGATTAGTCCAATTTTTGAAAAAAAAAGTACAATTAATTTAAATTTAAATTTTCATGATTAGCTCTATTATTCAAACACTTTTAAAAATTAAGTTTCAGCCCAATATGAGTGAGCAAGAAAAGAAACGACAAAGAAGCAATGATTTGCTTTACGCAAAGATCAAGGAAAGTAAAGAAATATATTTTTTAATAGAAAAAGAGCATTATTAGGAAAAAATGGGGAGTGGAAAAGGAGGCTTTTTAACTGCTCTCGCTACGGGGATTAAGAAGGACCCCGTAAAGTCAACGAGAAAGGATTCGAATGAATTGAAAGTCCACAAGAAAAGTGTTAGGATAGCAGTTAAACAAGATTTAAACTCAGATCTTAACCCGACAGATTTCGATATATGGAAAACAAATCAAATGCAACTTCGCATCGAAATATTAGTTCATTTCAGACTGCTATTGGGGAGCAATGGAATAAAATGTTTGATAATTTCATTTTGAAGGCTTACAAATTGTTTCAATTGAAAAAAAAATGGTGGCCATATTGAGTAAATTTACTGTTTTGTATCTATTTTCTTATTTTGTTGTTTATTTTTTAAAAATCAAACTTCATCTTGTTCTATAATAGAGTCGTTTATTATTATACTAGAATAATTCTACTCTTGCTTCAGTACCTTGTATACGTAGCATGACTTTTCATCCCCGAAACTCCGATTTGATGTAGGCTATCGACATTTATTTTTTTCCATATGATACTAAACATTCTGATGGTGAGGTTCCAGTAATACTGGAGCTTTGGAGAATGTGGACCACCCCTTTATTGCCATCGCTCCAAGGTCTCTGGCTCAGAGTAGTAGCACCTGATACAGTTCTATCTTTGGGTCAGATAGAACTAAACTGTGTACTTTTTCTAAACTGAGTTCCTTGAAATAGAACTGTTTTGACATTTAAATTGCGTACTTTATTTAAACTGTGTATTTATGCTAAACGGAATTGTTTAAAATGGAACAGCTTTTGTATGCTGAACTGAATTGTTTGAAATAGAACTGTTATTTAATATTGAAACTGTAAAGAAGCAAATTTCTGTTAAAATCCCATCTGAAGATACAGTGGATAAGCGGGTGAAGTACATTCATAATGGAGCATATCTACTAATTTTCTTGTTTTTGATAATACATTTTGCCTTGGATGTGTTGTTATATATATATATATATATATATATATATATATATATATTAATTAGCCAAGCCCTATTTGGATCCTTTTTCAGTCTATTTGCAGACTTAAAAGATATATATATATATATATATATATATATATATATATATAAATATATATATATATATATATATGTATATATATATATATATATATGCACACATTTTCAAATTTAAGTGTTTCGGTTTTTAAGCATTAAAACTTCCTCATTGCGTTTGAATTTGAGATGTATCTTCTGAATTCTATTTAAATCCAAATTAATGTTTGTTAAATAGAACAAAAAAAATTACGAAAGTTTAATGATCAATATTCCGAAACGTTTAATGTTGGCAAATAATTCAAAATACAAATAAAATCGTCTGAAAATCTTGTGCTTTTTCATTCATGAACATTTTCATACTGCCGAATTAACTTCAAACAGCCAAACGCTCTTTACATAAAAAGTTATTTCAGTAAAACAAAATAATTTATATATTTTGATTAGCAAATCCGTTTAATTTTTTTGAAATTTAAAAGATTCAATTAAAGATATGAATTACATCTTAAATTATTTGATAAAAAATGCATGACTATTGTTACAATTTGTCGTGTTCTGGTAACTGAATGTTTGATTGACGGATTTTAACGATATGTCAACCCGTCTAGGAATATTTCAGGCAATAATTTAGGGAATTGCATCGGTATTCAAATCTCATCAACTGAAAGCAAATCATTGCTGAATAGAAATACCATTATGTTTGTGTTAGTAGAAATAGTAGTGAGAAATAATAATAAAAAAAACTATCATCACTAAATAAACTAATGTCATATAGAAATACTTGAAAATATTTACTCGTATTCGAGTAAATGAGTTGTTTGGTTTTACTATGGTATCATTAAATTATGTGTTTACAAGCCGTACATATGTGTAAACAGGCTTTGTCATTAAATAACCTAGAGAGGTTGATATGCCATTAAAACCAACCAACCAACCAACCAACCAACCAACCAACCAACCATCCAACCAACCAACATATTGTACAATCTGATTTACATATTTGTGCAATTGAATACGAATAGTGTTAAAACAGATTTTTTTGACCCACGGATGGGTAGCACAGTCGACCAGAGCTGTAAAATACCCCTGCTGCATCCCTACGGAGGGGTAAACCCCCATCTCAACGTGAATCCTGGATACGGCATTAAACAGACTTCAGTAATACTAAATTTTTGGGTAGAGTACCCGTTCATTGCCAGTACTCCCAAGTCCACTTTGTCCGGGACTAGTTGCACCTGACTGAGTCCTATCTATGGGTCAAATAGAACTGTTTGATATTTAAACTGTCAGCTAATAAACGACTAGTGCTAAATTGAATCAATTGAAATAGAACTGTTTGATCATTTAACTGTCTGTAAACAAATGAGTGATATCTAATTAAATTGTTAGTAATATTCAGCAAAACTTGGAACCATTTAACTAAATTCAAACAAATGAGTAATTTTCAAGAGAATAATTAATGTTAAATACCAAAACTTGTAACCATTTCACTCTCTGCAAAAAAGAACAAAAAGAAAAAAAAAAGAAAAGAAATAAATAAACAAAACAAAAACAAACCGAATAATATTGAATACAATTATTTGTGTGAGATAGCGATAACTGAAACCTTTTAACTGTGTAGAAGCGATAACAATGCAAGTGTGCAAAAATAGTTCTAACGCATTTAAAAATGAAATTACCAACAAACTAATCTCTTAGATATCATATATATCTATTTAAGTGTGTGCAAACAAATGATTGATGTTAAATTGTTACCTCTACATAACAATACGTGGCACTTTTTAAAATGTTCAAACGAATGATTTATGTTAAATAGAATAATTCGTATTACACTGGTATTACGTAGTGTAATAATTATCGTCGTAGGAAATGGACACGGCGACTCGAGTTCAAATCCTGGACAAGAATGATTGCATTTCACATAGCACTAATACTCTTGGGAAAGGTATGAATCGAATTGTTCTCCCTCCAGCTATGGGTAAATAGTAGGACAGACTGGGTTCTTCAGCCTTGGTGAGGCAACTAGTCTAGGAGAAGGAAAACTTTGAATTCAAATCTGTTAAACTCCGCTTAAAAATTGACCTTGTGTCATATCCTGCCCGAGCGGAGGGGTTGGTAAATAGGATTACACTGCAATATTTAAAACCGAGTAACTGTGTGCCAAAGAATGAGGCCCGGCTCGTTTAAAATGTTATCAAAAAATTTATTTACAAATTATTGTTTAGTGGACCTGTGAGCAAGAGCAATGAAAGAGTACTCCCAGTTCCACAGATCTCCTAAGCTCTACTCCATACTTCCCAGGACAGGAGCCTCACCACCAGATGCAGTTTTGTATCATACCCTCTCTTTTTGAAGAAAGCGGGTAATTATGCAGCCCAGTTGCTTGGGGCTGTAGAATACACCGACTGGTAGAGTGCTCGCAAATGGTCTAGGAGACTTGGGTTCATTCCTAGGTAGCGTCCTACCAAAGACGTTAAAAATAGTACTTGATACCATCTTGCTCAACACTCAGCGATATAAGGTACGTATCAAGAGTAGGGTGGAGCAATCCCACACCTCAATGTAGTAACTATTGAAAAGGGAGCCTTCTGATCGCCCTCGACTACGGTTGCTAACTTTACTTTACATCTCTGCAGAGGGGTGAGAACCCCCATTAAACGATTTTCCTGGATATGACATTAAATTGATGGTTAGCCTGGAGTAATGCTGGAGTTTTGGGGAATACAGAGTACCACTTCATTGCCATTGCTCCCAGAACCACTCTGACCCGGAGTGGTAGTATGTGAAAGGGTCCTATGTATGGGTCAAATAGAAATGTTTGACATCTGAATTAAGTGCAAACAAATGAATTATGCTAAACTGCATTGTTTGAAATACACTATTTGATAATTTAACTGTGTGTAAAGAAATGATACTTAATTGAATTGTTAGCTAGACATAACAATACTTTGAACCATTTAACTTTATTGACTTATGTGAAATTGAATTATTAGAAATAGAACTATGTGTATCGACAAAATGAGTTTATAAATCATCTATACAATATGTATATATGTAAAAACAGGATTTGGCTTTAAATAATCAATAATAGTTGATATGCCATAAAACCAAACCAAACAATTATCATGCACTTTGTATACGAGTTCAATCAATCAATCAATCAAGCAAGCAAGCTAGCAAGCAATTAATCAATCAAGCAAGCAATCAAGCAAGCAAGCAAATCAATCAAGCAAGCAAGCAAGCAATCAATCTATCAATCAAATCAAGCAAGCAAGCTAGCAAGCAATTAATCAATCAATCAAGCAAGCAAGCAAATCAATCAAGCAAGCAAGCAATCAAATCAAGCAAGCAAGCTAGCAAGCAATTAAGCAAGCAAGCAATTAATCAATCAATCAAGCAAGCAATCAAGCAAGCAATCAAGCAAGCAAATCAATCAATTAAATTAATCAAGCAAGCTAGCAAGCAATTAATCAAGCAATCAAGCAATCAATCAAGCAGGCAAGCAATCTGTCTGTCTATCAGTCTATCTATCCCAGGGGAAATAGAAATAAAACCGATGGTAAGTAAATATAGAAATATAAAAAAAAACAAGACAACATATTCTAAAGATGAGTTTATTCATAGTTGAATCACGTATAATGTTAATAGATTATTTAACTATAAATAAAAAACATCCCTTAATACATTATATATATATCATCATCATCATCATCATGTAGTGCCGCCAGCACGGATATCCCTGACCATCTCTCGCCACTTCTCCCTATCATTCATCGCCTCCGGTAGGTCTTCAGGGTTACATCCCGTGTCTTCACATAGCTGCTGTATGTAAGTTTGAGCTGGTCGTCCTGCTTTTGCTTGGCCATATGTGGGGGTCCATAGGAGTACATCACTTACGAGCTCATCCTTGCTTCTCCAGCAGTGTCTTGCGTGTCTGGTTCGTCTAACTTGTATAGTTTTCGTGATGGGAGGCAAGTGGCCGTATAGTTGGTATCTCGTGCGGTGTTGTCGCCAGGACTTGTTCAATATTGCTCTCAACATTCTTGTGTAGTTGCCGTCTAGCTTCTTCTCCAGCCGTTTAGTTAGCGTCCATGTAGTGCATCCATATAGCAGTATCGATACAACCGCTGCCTGGAAGAAACTGATATATATATATATATATATATATATATATATAAATATATTGGCAGCATTTTTTTATTAATACATATTTGATTGAATATGACAGACATTTTTTTTCTAAATATTTTTTGTTAATCCTTTTGAATTGCTGTATTCGGCGTGAATTGGTTGATAAATCTTCCATAACTAATTATTTCCCAAGTACTTTCTGCCCAACTTTCGTCCATCATCAGGTGAGGATGTATTACAAAAGTGAAGTAACTTTTCTATGTAAATTACTCCTTTATAAGAAAAGTGTTTGTAAAGACAAAGGAACTGGGGGTCAATATGTTGCAGTTTGTTCAGTCTCCAACTCATCTTTCACATATAACCCTTTCGCAATCCTATTTGACCCATAGATAGGGCCCTATCAGATGCTACCACGCCGGGTCCCTCAAACTCCGGTGAAACACTTGCAAGGATTAAATAATGTATTAAACACAACAGAATCAATAAATCAAATTAATATATCTCTGCAGCACTAATCAGAGTGATCTTTATAAGAATGCTCCACAAACTCGAGCACCCTTCCAATGATGCCTTATAAAACTGTATATTAAAGATAGTAACCACTTGGTCTGATAGCACTGGCGAGAAAATGGCTGCTATCAAACGCTGTTCGAACAGAATTATTTTTGATTATATAAACATGAAACATTACTTTAAGAACAAAAATCTATCTATCTATCTATCTATCTATCTATCTATCTATCTATCGTTGTATGTAAGTATGACTGTATCTATCTATATATCAATACTTATGTGTTTCTATCTATCTGTCTATCCGTCTATCTATCTCATTATGTTTATATCTATCTCTCTATTTGTCTATCCTTGTATGTATGTATGTATGTATGTATGTATGTATGTATGTATGTATCCTTGTTTGTTTCTATCTATCTCTCCTTCGCTGTTTCTATCTATCTATCTATCCTTCTATGTATGTATGTATTTATGTATGTATGTATCTATCTATCTATCTTGTGTTTCTATCTGTCTATCAATCTATCTATCTCATTCTGTTCATATCTATCTATCTATCTATCTATCTATCCTTGTATGTATGTATGTATGTATGTATGCATGTTTTTCCTTGTTTGTTTCTATCTATCTCTTCTTCACTGTTTGTATCTATCTATCTATCTATCTATCTATCTATCTATCTATCTATCTATCTATCTATCTATCTAAGCATGCTTGTGTCCTTGTGTGTACACGTCTATCATTGCAATGTCAGACAGAAGCCAAAAGATGAAAGCGATTGTAAACAGCGTTGACGGCCTCAAAGAACGGAATGTCCAAGGATATGATCCGTTTGTCTTACGAATTTTCTCGAACACATGGACTAAAGTTGTCAACCAATAAATAACTTGCATCTTGTTCAAAGAATTTTGAAGAATTCAATATTGACACTAAACTTTCAGCGTCTAAAATGAAAAAAAATAATTGAAGAAAGCTTTTCCTTTTGGCAAAATGCTTGAACGCTAGAAATAACTTTAAAATGACCGACAATGACACGTTTGATTGTAAAGGAAGAATTTTATGAAATATTTCCTTTTGGGTTTCTTTCTTAATAGCATATAAGCTTCTGTGGGTTATTTAATGCCAACACCACTGTTGCTATGAAACAGTGGTTCTGTTTAATCCAATCTTGGGGATATTAAAAGCGATCTTAATGAAATTAATTAAAAATGATCGTAATGATGCGACTGGAGATTAGACTCACTTACTTTAGCTATTTAACGCCATTGGGACTTCCTCTTTTGGAAAAAAAACATATCTGTTTGGTTTTATGGCATATCAACCATTGTAGGTTACTTAATACCAAATCCATTTTTACATTACACAATTCTATTTCAAGCAATTCAGTTTAGCATTAGCACAGTTTTTTGTTTTCGTATAGTTAAACATGAAAACAGTTCTATTTCAAACAATTCTGTTTATGATAAGTACGCAGTTTACATTGTCAAACAATTCTATTTCAAACAATTCAGTTTAGCATAAGCACAGTTTTTTGTTTCCACGTAGTTAAACATGAAAACAATTTTATTTCAAACAATTCAGTTTATGATAAGTATGCTGTTTAAATTGTCAAAACAGCTCTATTTCAAACAATTCAGTTTAGTATAAGTACAGTTTTTGTTTACTCACAGTCAAAAGTAAAAGATATTCTATTTTAAACGATTCAGTTTAGCTTAAGTATACAGTTTAGTTCTATTTGTGTCATAGATAGGCCCCTATCAGGTGCTACCAATCCGGACTGGAATGGACCTGTGAACAATGACAGTAAAGGAGTACTCTGCATTACCCAAAGCTCCAGCATTACTAGAGCCCCACCATCAGATTGTTTAGTGTCACATGCAGGATACTCGTTCAGGGAGTCTTGCCCTCCGTAGTGAAACAGTTGGTGTATTCTACAGCCCCAGCTGATTGGGACAAAACATATAATAGTTTTGAAACGTTTTAATAATAAAAGATAAATTAAAAAAAGAAAAAGAAATACTAAAAAAATTTCATGAATTACTTTCTTTATCACCCTAGCCATTGGTTAAATAATATCACTACTGTTCTTCTTCAATCAAATCTTGGCATTAAATAACCCACAAAGCTTGATATGCTATTAAAATCAAAGAAAACCTTTTATTTCAAAATACTTGATAAACAAAAAAAAAAAACAAAAAAACATACGATGAAACATTATTTTAAACAGGCTAACGCCCCTCCCTCGAAAAAAAAGTATTAAATTTATATTTCAGTAAAATAATTAACAGACTTTTTTATCATTAAGGATTTTCTGACTATTGTCTTCATCTTTATTGTTATTTCTACAACGTTTAGGACGATATGTCCTCTGACCTTCTTCAGGTGTTTGTCGAAGTCGGGAACCTTCACGGAACTTCGAACTACATTGAATCCATTGGGGTCATCCGTTCTGATTCCGTTAGCCATAACCGGTTACTAGTGTTAAGTATTCCTGTATTGTTACTCGTCTGCAGTCAGGATTGAACCTGCAACCTCCAGATTATTGTCTCTTTAGAAGCTTAAAAAATCTGAATATGAGTACAGGTAAAAAATCATACACAATAGTAGTGATATCTAGTCAAGTAAGAACATTAAGTTTATAAGTCCCAAAAATTCACTCTGAACAGTACAGGAGGAGACAAAGAGTAACGGTTATAGGCGTTGGTTCCCTAAGCTTTGGCAGATTAGATATGAATATAATGACAACGAAGAGCTGCTTCATACTCTGTTGGGTCTAGAGCCTCACCATCCGATGTAGTTTAGCGTGATGACTAGGATATCCATTTTGTGATGGTCTTATCCCTCAGCAGGGAATTCACTCAGCATTTTCAGGTCCTCACTGGCAAGGGGGCAATCAAAACGAGGACGCTCATCAATACGGAATATCAAATTGCCGAGAAAAAGTAATCTCTGTATTTAAAAAATTCAAGGAATATAGAGAGTGATAGAAAAGTATCTCACAATTTTAAAATTGAATACCCGTTTTTAAGGTGGGTGTCCTCGTGGTGTAATGGTTAAAGGGATGGACGACCGTGTCGGCGTAAGCGAGTTCGAACACCAGTCGCACTATTATGTTCACTTTTGGACAAATACCCTTGGGAAATGGATCGACTCCCTTATCCTCCCAGCTATTGGTTAAATAGCACCACTAGTATTCTTTGGCACTAAGGTTGATATATCTTTAATCTAACCAAACCTTTCTGATAAAAATCATAGTTAAGAAATGAATTTTAAAATGAGTTATTTTTTAGTCATCTTATATATATTTGCAAGAACATTTTGGTTAGTGACTTTCTCAGATCAAAATTCTGATTCTGAATAGCTATCATGTTTTGTTTTTGTTTTTTCTTTTTTTTCTTCTTCTTTATTTACTTTCACTCGAACAACCGAAAAAAAAAAAGAGAAAAATAAACAAAAACAATAATAATGAAACAGTCGGCAAATTAAAAAAGAATGTTCACACTGTTTTTGGCTTAAGGAGAATCAATTATCAAGTCATATTTGATAAGTTATCCTTTTTCTTTTTAAAGTCGATTATCGAAGACATGATACAAATTAGATGAAACTTTCTGTGACAAAGATAATGACTAATTGCTGTGATTGTTTTAGCGAAACAAGAAAAAATACGATTAATTTGGTTATCTCTACTACTACATAAACAAAAGAAAAAAAAAATTTCTGAAAAAAAAAATTTTGAGCACGAGTTGAAAAGCTGCCTTACGAAAGGGATTTCGACTTACGTAAACCAATGGAGGATCATTAAATAAGTTTCCAGATTTTTTTCGCATGGGCACTTTTATTGATAGAATAAACATGAAACTCTAGTCCACTTCGAAGTAATCTCCTCCAGTTGCAATGCACTTGTTATACAGTTCCAACACCTTCTGAGGGCCCCATGGAAGTCCTCTTGTTTGAGCGTGTCAATGACTTTCATCACATCCCCTTTCATCTCCTCAATTGTCTCATAACGACAGCCTGTGAGCTTAGAGAATAAACAAAAGTCACAGGAAGCAAGGTCTGGACTATAGGGAGGGTGGGGAACTGTCTTGATGCCCATCTTGGTCAAATAGTCTGTGACAAGGATGGAGTTGTGGACTGGTGCATTGTCCTGCTGGAAATGCCACTAACCCGATTTGAAGAGAGCTGGCCTCTTCCATAGGAATCTCTTCTTGAACTCCCTTAAAACCTCAACATAGTAACCCTAACCGTAACCCTAACCGTTTGGCCTATCAACTCTGGTGTATTTACTTCCTTACTCCTCCCACACCTCTCATCATCCCTCATAGACTCCCTGCCTTTCTTGAATCTCTTATGCCACTCAAAAACTGATGCTCGATCCATGCAAGGTGCTCCAAAAGCAGTCTGAAGGATTCTATACGTTTCGTAGGCATCTTTTCCAAGTATAATACAGAATTTTATTGCATATCGTTCTCCTAAAGTGTCAGATTGCATTTTTGCAATTCACCAGCCGTGACAATCAGTAGAGTGTATTCCAATTCCTACTGTAGCTGTTCATTTGAACCTGAAATCATAAAACTTGGTCAGTCATCTCATAAGAGGTATAGCAATAAGATACTGAAGTTTCAAGAGTATACGACAATTTTAAATGCCTGTACAAAAAGTCTGGAAACTTATTGAATGCACCGTGTACATTTATCCGGTTGCTTTTTTTTTATTGCTGCAATAAACACAAACGGGATTCCTTACTATGTTTTTGTTAATAAACGTTTTCTAGGGGTTATATTTCATGGCTCTTTGGGGGCCATTACCTGATGTAAAAATGTTACACAACAAAATCTAAGTTACTCAGGACTGGGAAATAGAAAAAATAAAAAGGTGTAACTTTTTGAGGTTTATGTCTGCTCTGTTCGGTCAAATAAAAATATAAAGGTTTGATGTTAGCTTATCTGAAAAAATACAAAATAAAGTTAGATGCCAGTGCTATTTTATATTCTCCATCGCACTATATATATATATATATATATATATATAGTTTATAGTACATATATATATATATATATAGTTTTGTACAGGCATTTAAATTTGTCGTGGACTCTTGAAATTTAGGTATACTTTTGCTAATGATCTAATGAAATGACCGACCAATTTTTATGATTTCAGGTTCAAATGAACAGCTACAGCAGCAATTGGAATACACCCTACTAAAGCCTGATTGTCATAGCTGGTGAATTTCAAAAATGAATCTGGACTTTAGAAGAATGATATGCAATAAAATTGTATTTTAAACTTGGAAAAAATACCATGCGATGAAAGTTGGATCTACTGCTAAGACCCAGAGACCAAGAGATAGAGTTCTCAGTGGAAGCATTCTGGCTCTCCCAGGCCCAAGAAGCCCAGACAGAGCAAATCCACCCACAAACTTTTGATGATCCTTTTTTTGACAGCACTGGTATGATCTACATGCACTGGGTTCCCACTGGAGAGTCAGTCAACAAGGAATACTATGTTGAGGTTTTAAGGGAGTTCAGCAAGAGATTCCGTCGAAAGAGGCCAGCACTCGTCAAATCGGGTCAGTGACATTTCCAGCAGGACAATGCACCAGTCCACAACTCCATCCTTCTCACAGACTATTTAATCAAGATGAGCATCAAGACAGTTCCACACCCTCCCTATAGTCCAGACCTTAATCTCTATGATTTCCATGGAACCTTCCAGAAGTTGTTGGAACGGTACAACAAGTGTATTGCAGGAGATAACTTCGAAGGGGACGAGAGTTTCATGTATGTACTGTCAATAAAAGTCCCTATAGGAAAAAAGTCTGGAAACTTATTTAATGATCCTCGTATATATTTGATACATATTTCATTGAACATAATAGACATTTTTTATCTACATGTTTTTTTTTGTTAATCTTTTAGAATTGCCGTATTGATCTCATGATATTTTTACATAGCCATATACACGAACATGGCCATGCGCAAAATGGACATATAATGTTCATAACGATAGAACATATAAAGAACATAAAAATCTCAGAATTTGAAAACACGTAACGACTTCTAGTTCAAGTACGAAATGTTTTTATTAACTTTGACTTAAAGGTTTCGACATAAGGAGGAGGGACACAATCTTCTATGCTGTCTTATTCATTTGGCCCCCAACTCGAGCGGCCCCCCATAAGGCGCAAGTTCGCCTCGCGTCTGCGAGCTCCAAAAGTCGATCCTTCTTGTTTGGCGTCTAGTACCCAACTCTCTAACTTTCTTCAGATTCTCACACAAACCTCTGCGTGCTTCCGGTGCGTGATGTCATCCGCACCCTGTCACCCCGTTTCGTCTCGGACTATTATGACATCTGAGTGACACCTCCATCCGCCCGCGCGCGCCCTCATTAACACCTACGTCAATGTTGCACCTAACTAACCCATATGCTGAGCCGAAAGGTTCTCAGCCTAACTAAACTCAAAGGCATGAACCGAAATCCCTCAGCTATTATATAACAATATTCGGCGGGAATCGGTTGATAAACCTTCCATAGTTAGTCATTTCCCAAATATTTTCTGCCCGACTTTTGGCCATCATCAGGCGAGGATGTATTACAAAAGGGATGTAACTTTTGTATGTACATTACTAATTTTCAGAAGAGCGTCTGTACTGTTGTATTTTGTGGCATTCACTTTTCGAATTTGTTTCTATACATAGCGTCAGTAGCTAAAGACATTAAAGTACATTAGCACAGGTTTCAAAATTAGTTCTTTTAAGTTTGGGTTGTATGTTCCTAATATGCAGTGAGTTCGAGAATCTGCAGTTTTTGTTTGTTATTTTGATGTTCTAATATTGTTATGTTTTCCGTAAGAATTTTCTGTATTTCTGTTGTTAGGCATGAGTGTTTTTTTTTTAAATGATGTGCTAAGGAACTTGTATCAGAAAGGTGCATTGTAAGTCTTCTCGATAGGGTAGTTGAGGTTAAACCAACATATATATTATTTTTCTCAGAGGCACAATCTCCTAAAGGACATTTAAGTTGATAAATATATATATATATAAGTTGAAAAAAAATAATCGAAAATTTGCTAAATTTATAATGAAAGTCAACGTTTAACGTTTTGGTTGTAATAACCTTCTTCAGGGCTCTAAATTCATGAAGAATGTTAAAATAGCGGTAGCCGTTTGATGAAATAACTGAAGAAAAGAAAGTGTGTATAAAAGGAAAGTTTCATTAAACATTCACTGCTATTTTCACTACATTTTTCATGGATGTAAAGTTTTGCATAACGTCATTACAACTGAAACGTTCAATGTCGAACTTAGCCCCCAAAATCAGCAAATTTTGTAATATTTGTTTTTTCAACTTTTTTTCATACTGTCGGATTTATTTCCATATTCACTTCCATATATATATATATATATATATATATAGGCAGAGGAGTCCGTAATCCATCAAACGCAGCACGCATTGATGCGTTATTCAATTAGATCAAAATGCATTAGATAAAAGAATAAAGCAGATTCCAGTATGATTTGCCATTAAATCTTAATTTTTTAAGGTTAGTTTTATGGTTTTAAGTAACTAGTAATAATCCTTTGACAACAATTATAGCTTCAACTAACTATTCTTAATACAAATTATTTGTACAGTTTTATAGCATCCAATCATTCAAATTTTTCTTCTGAAAAATGAAACAACGAGTAGTTAATAAAATCATTCACTCCACGAACAGAATCGCCAGCATCATCATGGACCATCGCTAGAGTGAGAACCCTACAGATTTGCTTGTAATCTAGTACACACACACACACACACACACACACACACACACACACACATATATATATATATATATATATATATATATATATATATATATATATATATATATATATAATCATTGCCAAGGGATTGTATGCTAAAACGATAAGAGAAAAACATCATCTTGAACTTTGCCCATCAAAAAAAAAAAAAAAAATTGGACATTCATTCTTCTTTGACCTATGATTTTGTCACTACTGAATATACATAGAAATAAATCTGAAAAAAAAAAAAAAACCCGTCTCAGACAAATTCTTGATAAATATGTGTAGCGTTTGAAGAATCAGCAGAACATAACAGCCGATACATTATGATATAAAACAGAAAGAATTATTGAAGACTTTTCATGCTTCTTTAAAATTTAAAGTTGTTCTAGAGAGTCGGTTAGTTGATGTCAAAAATATTTATACAAAGAAAAAGACGTTAAAATGAAACGAAAGCAGGGACATTAAAACGGGAAGCTTCCTATGATCAATTTAATCGCTTAAATCGTTTGAGTGACTTAATAAGAATTTCTCTCTTATAGTATCATGATGAGAAATCTTGTTTGACACTGGTATTCTTTCAGTTTGGTTGGGTTTAACGGCATATCAACCATTGTAAGTTACTTAATGCCAAACCCTTTTTATACATATATATCCAATATATATGATTTGGTTGTATAGTTTTATAATATATCAACCATTGTAGGCTAAATTTTCTTTATACATATATATCAAATAAATATGATTTGGTTTGGTTTGGTTTAGTTTTTGTGGCATATCAACCATTATTGGATATTTAATGCCAAATCCTCTTTATACATATATATCAAATATATATATATATGATTTAGTTTGGTTGGGTTTTATGGCATATCAACCATTGTAGGTTATTTAATGCCAAATCCTCATTATACATATGTATTAAATAAATATGATTTGGTTTGGCTGGGTTTTACGGCATATCAACCATTGTAGGTTATTTGATGCCAGATCATGTTTATACATATATATTAAACATATTTCCTTTGGTTTGGTAGGGTTTTATAGCATTTCAACAATGTAGGTTATTTAATACAATTTCCTCTTTATAAATATATATGATTTGGGTTAGTTGGGTTTTAAGGCATATCAACCATTGCTGGTTATTCAATGCTAAACCCTCTTTTGAGCACTCTGGCGAAGGTATTTATGGCTGCCGCTCACATACTGTAAAGCTCTTCGAACGAATTGAGCACTCTGGTATCCGAAAGGTATAAAATGTAAACAAACGAACGCTACAACAAACGAACGCTACAACTTAAATCTTAATTTTTTACGGTTATTTTTATGGTTTCAAGTTACTAATAATGATCCTTTGACAACAATCTTTTGACAACAATTCCCGAGTTGAGGTGGTACGCTTGTTGGCTAAGCGGTATGATGGTAAGTCTAACGTAAAGTTGGGCGGGTTTCGATCCCAGCTTCGAGCGTCCCACGTGTCTAACCACGTACAACGAAACAGTCTATCTGTGGATGACTATATGAATATGATTTTGTTTGCTTTAGTTTTATGATATATCAACCAGTTTTGGTTATTAGTGCCAAATGCAATTTTATACATATAAAGAGATCTATTTCAAACAATTCAGTTTAGCATAAGTACAGTTTTTGTTTACATACTGTCAAAACATATGTCAAAACATGTCAAAACAGTTCTATTTCAAGCAACTCAGTTTAGCGTTAGTACATTGTTTATTTCTATTTGACCCATAGATTAGACCCTATCAGGTGTCACCACTCCGAGTCAGAGTTGACTTGGGAACGATGGGTGTGAAGGAGTTCTCTGGACTCTCCATTGATCCAGCATTACTGGGGCCTCACAATCCGTGTCATATGTTCATTATACTCATTGGGGAAGTCTTACCTTTTTGCAAAGATGCAGTCGGTGAATTCTGCTGCCCCGGTCGACTGGACTAGTTTTATTATGATTGATTGATTGATTGATTTTAAGGGTATATCATGCTGTGTCGGGTTATTCCATGCTTAGAGCTTAGGGAATTGCATTCATTGTACATTTATATCTATAATTTTTGTGTATTTGTTATTTGATACATTTAGCATACTTTTATTTTTTATATCATGTCTTGTTAAATTATAGCGGCGCTGCATATATTATTTGAAAGCTTGTGTGGAGTTTGAAAAGGGAATTAGAAATTGATGTTGAATGTGAGTTACACGGCATGACCCCGGGATCAGTTCGAGAGCTTGGCACGGATTTAATAATCTCAATCATATAATTAAAATGTCCGAGAATTTAGAAAAATTATTTGAAATTTAATCAGTTTGTCTTGAGGGGCTGAGAGGCCATGTAAAAAATAGTGAGCTCATATTTTTCTATCTACGGCAAACGGTTAACTTTCCGAATGTAGTCGGGTTGTAAGTAAGAAAAAGATGTCGTAATAAAAGAAGTGTGCACACAAAAGTGGCTTAGTATTTGTTCTTCGCATCAGATTCCTTCAGGTTTATTCCTCTAAAGGAACCAGCGTTGGACCTGCAACTAAAGAAAGGAGATGAGCCATCGAAAGAACAGAACACCACGTGGAAGTCCCATAGATAATCACCGTCGTCTAGAGAAGATAGCATAGGGCTATCCAACAATGCATTTTAGTGTCATGAACCAAGACATTTCTTTTTTAGGGGTGGGCGTGCATTACTGAGTCAGCATATTAAATGGCTATCCATCACTACGTCTATCAATAGTAGTAATTTGCACATAGTTTTATAGTTTTAAGTAACTAATAATAATCCTTAGTAAATAATTATAGCTTCAACAAACTATTCTCAATACAAATAATTTGTACAGTTTTATAGCATCCAGTATTTCTATTCTAACAAACTGATCCCTTCCCCAACCTGTTCCACAGTTTTTTTTTTGTTTTTTTTTGTGATCATGATTCCCTACAAATAAACTCCTAATAAAAAAACAACAAAAAAAACAAAAACAAATAACCAACTAATTATCTAAAGTTTATCATTAATTCCTAAGACCTCTCATTTGAATTTCTTTTCAAATTTTCTTTAACTTGATTCGACATTAAATGACCGATGAGGTTGATATGCCGTAAAACAAACAAACAAACAAACAAATATTTCTATCGTAAACCAACATTTTGAAAAGATCTATTTGATCCATAGATAGGACTCTAACTGGTACTAACACTACTGCTGAGGGTGGACCTGGGAGTAATAGTAGTGAAGAAGTTCTTCATATCGTTCAGGTCTCCTGATCTACAATCAGATACAGTTTAGTGCCATAACCTCAATATTCCTTTTTGGGGTGCGTTTTATTTCTATGCGGGCGTTACAGTCGGTATGATCTTGGCATCCGTGATTGAGCGAATTTTTTTTCGGAGTGACGTGTGACGGGTTTTACTAACAAGTAATGATCTTCCGACTGAAAAGGGGAGTTCTCATGGTGTAGTGGTCAATGTGCTTGACTGCGACATCATAGAAAGCGAGTTCGAACTCCAGATACACACTTGCGTTCACTTTCAGATTAATTAATTGGGAAAGGCATGAACCACCTTATTCTTATCAGTTATTGGTTTAATAGGAGCAATACAGTTCTGCTACGAGGATGGATTTCTCAAAAGTCCGCTGGCGAAGGTTGATGTGCTATTAAATAAATAAAGAAGCCAGTTAATAGATTGTTTTAGCTTTTCATCTATATTCGAAAGAAATAAAGGCAACCCTGTTTCAAAGGTTTTAGGGTAAATTCGAACGTAAAATGTACCAGCCGGGATTTGAAACCCAGTTTGTAGATAGAATTCTCGACGCCTTTAACCGTTAAGTCATCGACAAGAATACAAGAAGATTTGCTGGTAAAACGGATTTCATTTCCCACTGATCACGAATTTCAACTCTGGAAACGACATGAACTGAAATTCAAAATCAAGACAGCAATGTTGAATGAAAGGCCGGCGTACAAGTAATTAAGTTGAAATCTGAGGAGCAGGATCAATCCGAATCCAGTTGTATAGGCCGGCCAATTATGAATCAGAGATTAAAGAAGACACAGAATGACACAGGATCACCTTTTCACGATTGGAGACATAAAGAAAAGAATGAAGTAACGTTTTCGTCATTTTAGATGAGTTGATTGGTCACAAGTTTAAATGACAAGTACGCTTCGTATTCAGTCGATGAAGTTGCCTTCAGTATCTTCATCAATATTAAGATAATTTTCATCGATATTGGCCTAGCCAGTGTTAATCAATAACTTTATTACGATCGATATAATTGCATTGATTAGTGCCCTAGTTCATCAGTCCCCGTAAAATATCTTCTCCTTTGATATAAGCGTAAATGTCATTACCATCTACGAGAGAATGGCATGGTTATTATCAGGGTTGTTATGTTGGTTGTGTTTTAAGGCATATCAACCCTTGCAAGTTTTTTAAATCCGAATCCTGTTTATAGGTATATATCAAATACGAGGTGCCTTCAACAACTTTTCAGACTTTTTTTTAAAGGCATTTAAAATTGTCGTAGACTCTTGAGAATTCAGTATGTTATTGCTATACATCTTATGAGATGACTGACTAATTTTTATGATTTCAGGTTCAAATGAACTGCTACAGCAGCAATTGGAATACACCCTACTAAAGCCTGATTGTCACAGCTGGTGAATTTCAAAAATGTAATCTGACACTTTAGAAGAACGATATGTAATAAAATTGTGTTTTAAACTCGGAAAAAATGCCACGGAAACGTATAGAAACGTATGAAGACTGCTTTTCGACCATCTTGCATGAATCGGGCATCAGCGTTTTAGTGGCATAAGAGATTCAAGGAAGTCGGGGTGTCTGTGAGGGATGATGAGAGGTGTGGGAGGAGTAAGGAAGCCAGAACACCAGAATTGATTGGCCAAAGAGTTTGGGTTACACTTAGGGTTCTTGATGCACGGGTGATCGGCGATTAAAGCAGGATCTATTGCTATGACCCAGAGACCAAGAGACAGAGTTCCCAGTGGAAGCACGCTGGCTCTCCCAGACCCAAGAAGGCCAGACAGAGCAAATCCACCCAAAAACCTTTGATGATCCATTTTTTTTACAGCACTGGTATGATCTACATGCACTGGGTTCCCACTGGAGAGACAGTCAAGAAGGAATACTATGTTGAGGTATTAAGGGAGTCCAGGAAGAGATTCCGTCGGAAGAGGCCAGCACTCTTCAAATCGGGTCAGTGGCATTTCCAGCAGGACAATGCACCAGTCCACAACTCCATCCTTGGCACAGACTATTTCACCAAGATGAGCATCAAGACAGTTCCTCATCCTCCCTATAGTCCAGACCTTGCTCTTTGTGACTTTTGGTTATTCCCTAAGCTCACAGGCTGTCGTTATGAGACAACTGAGGAGATGAAAGAGGCTGTGACGAAGATCATTGACACACTCACACAAGAGGACTTTCAGAAGTTGTTGGAACGATACAAGTGCATTGCAGCCGGTGGAGATTACTTCGAAAGGGACTAAAGTTTCATGTGTGTACTATCAATGAAAGTGTCCATACTGTGACGCAAAAAAATTACTTTTTATCCCAGAACGGGACTTTATTTTCGCACTTGTAAAGACGGGGCAGACTGGCACTTCATCCCTTGTAGAATAAGTCCTCGTTCAGAGTTTTTCCTCAGGCATATAGGAACAAGCATATTATGTGGGGGATTAATTTATGGCTAGACTGACCGCCGCTGGCAAGGGGTTCCAAATTTCACACTATGCACACACCCACCAAGGCCACTAGTCTTCCTCCCCTAGAACAATTGAAGATATGGACCCCTAGGTTTAGACGTAATAATATTAATTGTAGTAGTCGACCACTCCGGTTTCCCGTATAAGAATTTTAAAGGAATTTATTGGACAGTTTTAAGCGAAGATAACATAAGGTGATATAGAAGCTGAAAAAGAAACATGAAATAACAAATTCGTAGTAGACGCTACAAAAAACAAGTTCGAGCACGTGGGGACATTAAAATATATCAATCTTTTACTACACATAGATATACACCTTCAGCGTGTCAAATATATCATAAATGAATAGTACATGAACATAAATGTCTTTCTTCTTTTCTTTTCTTTCGTTTTCAGTCTTTCTTCAACTTGAGAGAGAGAGAGAGAGAGAAAGAGAGAGAGAAGATATATATAATTGGGTATAGGGAGAAACAGTCCCAAAGTTTACTTATCTTATTTCGATGGATTCCTGTGGAGAATATTTCTTCTTTTACTGGCTGACAGACTTTATCTTATTTTTAGTTCTGGCCTGAAGGCATGGCTCCTTCTTGTCCGAGATATTTTCCGTCTTCTTTTACCCGGAGTGCTTGGATTTAGTTCCCTCCACCACGAACCCTGTCCAACAACTAACTTTTTCTTTTCTTTTTTCCGCTGACGGGAAGAAGGTGCAACTTCCGTTTTAGGGTCCCAGCCAATAATTTGGCTTCTACCTTCTTCCCTTCCGTGTCAGGCGACCCGAGTGAGGTCAAAGAGTACAAACATCTGTTGGTCTCCACTCTGACCCACATTCTTTACTTTGACCCGCATTATCTCTCTTGACGGTCATTCTTTGACGGCTTGCTATTGTTAATTCACGCACGGAGAATAGTAGTAATCTTATTTCTATCTTCTCAGTGGGACACCACGTGACAATACGAAATGTATATATGATTTGAAAACGAATAGTTTGCAGGTATCAATTTTCAAACTGGCCGGAGCACGTTTGTTAATTGGTTGACTGTGTATCACCCGTTTTGGTTATTTTATGCCAAATACTGTTTACCCCACCACAAGCATATATATATATATATATATAACAATTCTATATGATTTGTAAACAAACAGTTTGTAAATAACTGTTTTAAACGAGCCAGAGGTCATTTGTTAATTGCTTGGCAGTGTATCAACCTTTGTAAGTTATTTAATGCTGAATCCTGTTTATATATATATATATATATATATATATATATATATATATGTGCGTGTGTGTGTATGGATAAAAATATATACTCTCACCTCCCGGGGGTTGAACACTCCGGCAAAGAAATTAACGGCCGCCACTCCCGTAATGCAAAGCTCTTCTCATGAATAATGAACTCTGGTATCAGGTAAGGCAAAATGTCAACACGCCAAAGCTGATACATAAGGCGTTGGGATTCGCGAGCCGATGTATGTTGCCTAGAGGGTGAGCGGTAAGATTCTAAGCCAAACGCTAAGTTGGGCGGGTTTCGATCCTGAATTGTTGTGATACAACAAAACTGTCTATCTGTGGATGAATATATATATATATATATATATATATATATATATATATAAATTATGCGTGATTTGTAAACGAGCAGTTTGTAGGTAACAATTTTCAAACGAGACCGAGGTCATTGGTTCTTAAATGCATTTCTTTCTAATAGTAGTAGTTTTATTTGCACACATTTAAATGATTTAAATTATTGCTTTGCAATATTTATAATTCAACAGTCGTTAGTTTGCACACATTTAAATGGCTTCAAGAATAGTGAATGATTTAATATTTCTGTTTGGCTCATTGATAGGATTCTAACAGGTAATACTTCTCCATGTCTGAGTGGACCTGGGAATACTCTACATTACCCTAATATTGGAGATTTACTATATACGGGACACTCGTTGGGCAGGAGGGGATTTACATTTCTGGAGAAATACGGTCAGTGCATTCTACAGCCACCGGCCGACTGGGCTGGCTATTATCAGATTAGTTGGTTGTTAGGGTTTTATGGCATATCAATCCCTGTAGGTTATTCAATGCCAAATCCATTTTTATACAATAATCAGTTCTATTTCAAACTATTCAGTTTAGTATGAGTACACAGTTTAATTGTCAAAAACATTTCTATTTCAAGCTATTCAGTTTAGTCAAGCAGTTATAATTCAACCAATTCAGTTTAGCATAAGTAAAGATTGTGTTTACCCAAAGTTAAATGTCAAAGCAGTTCTATATTAAACAATTCCGTCCAGCGTAAGTACCGTTTCAATGCCAAAAACAGTTCCATTTCAGACAATTCAGCTTATTCTACCAAAACATTTCCATTTCAAATTTTAAGTTTAGCGGAAGTAGTTTAATCGGCAAAAACATTTCTATTTCAAGCTATTCAGTTCTGTTAAACAGTTCTAATTCAAACAATTCAGTTTAGCATGAGTAGGCAGTTTAGTTCTATTTGACCCATACATAGCATCCTATCAGGTGCTGCCTCTTCGGGTCCGAGTGGACCTGGAAGTAATGGTTCTGAAAGGGTGTTCCACATTCCCCAGAGCTCCAGAATTACTGGAACCTCACCATCAGATTGTTGAGGAGGCTTACTCCTCTGCAGAGGTGCAGTCAGTGTATTCTACTATCCAAGCCTGTAACATATTGACCTTCGATCCAGCCGTCAATCAAGGAACAGATGCATCCGGTCGAAGATATCAGGGTATAAACTTGACTGTGGACGGGTTGAATTGGGTGCAGATGCGACGCTCACAGGAAGCAGGTGGATGTCAAACAATTATATAACCCGGTGTGACAGGAAGTTCAGTGAGTTGGGGTCAGTTAGTTGGAGATAAGATGCTGTAGAGAGAACCAGTTTATTCTACCAAAACATCTCCATTTCCATTTTAAGGACCCCCGGTTGAGCTGCCCAGGGGAACGAGAAAGAAGTGCCGCTAAAGACAGAGGAACTGGGGGTCAATATGTTGCAGTTTGTTCAGTCTCCAACTCACTTTTCACACATAACCCGTTCGCAACCCTTTCGAATAAAGTATGAGAGGTATATTTTTCTAAAGAAGTGTGTTCGCTCGTCATTATTGTTGATTTTGTTGCCGCATTCATCTGTATATGTTACAAGCCAACTGGGCAAGCTATTATTAGAATGATGGCTGTTGCTGTATCAATGGTCATCATTATGAAGAGTTTTGAGGACAGGAAATATTTTTGGTTTCATATAAAAACATTGAATTTTGTCGTTCTTGCAAATGAACTGTTTTGAAAAGAGGCTTAGAATATGCAGTCTGTATCCACTACCGAGGGATAATATCGAACCCCTTTACAGGGATTTCCTAGTCGTGACACTAAGCTGCATCTAATGGTGAAGCTCCACTTCTGGATCTCTGAGGAGTATGGAGTATCCCTTTATGGCCATAACCCCCAGTTCTTCTCTTTCCCTAGAATGGTAGTACCTTTTAGGATCCCATTGCTAGTTCAAGTTCAGAGGGGGTCTGGAGTACCTCATCATTCCCATGGTTTAGTTTGGTTTGGTTTGGTTTTATAGCACAACACCCATTGTAAGTTATAAATGCCAAATCCATTTTTATACATAAACAGTTCTATTTCAAACAATTCAATTTAGCATATAAAACAGTTCTATTTAAAACAATTAAATTTAACATAAGTACACATTTTAAATGACAAAACAGGTCTATTGCAAGCAATTCGGTTTAGCGTAAGGACACATATTTGGTTTTAGATAAAAATCATTTGGAATGATCATGGAATATTCAATTTCGGACTAATACCCTTGGGAAAGGCATGAACCTCCTTGTCCTTCTGGCTATGGGTTAAATAGTATCACTGCTGTTCTTCTGCAAGGGTAGCTTGGGTATTGCATGTCCTATCAGACTAATACCATTGGGAAAAAATGAGAAGCCTTATCCCCTACAGTAATGTATTAAATTGTATCACTGCTGTACAAGGGTAGCTTTGGTATTGCATTCCCTTCAAGACTAATAACTTTGGTAAAGACATGAACCCCCTTATCCCTCTGGCTATGGGTTAAATAGTATCACTGCTGTTCTTCTGCAAGGGTAGCTTGGGTATTGCATGTCCTATCAGACTAATACTATTGGGGAAAAAAAAGAGAAACCTTATCCCCTTCAGCAATGTATTAAATTGTATCACTGCTGTACAAGGGTAGCTTTGGTATTGCATTCCCTTTAAGACAAATAACTTTGGTAAAGACATGAGCCCCCTTATCCCTCTGGCTATGGGTTAAATAGTATCACTGCTGTTCTTCTGCAAGGGTAGCTTGGGTATTGCATGTCCTATCAGACTAATACCATTGGGAAAAAATGAGAAGCTTTATCCCCTTCAGCAATGTATTAAATTGTATCACTGCTGTACAAGGGTAGCTTTGGTATTGCATTCCCTTTAAGACTAATAACTTTGGTAAAGACATGAACCCCCTTATCCCTCTGGCTATGGGTTAAATAATATCACTGCTGTTTTATTCAACGACAAATTTGACATTAAATAACACAAGGTTGATAGGTCAATAAAACAAAGAATTGAAGCCCAAAACATTCAATTCATGAATACAACCATACAAGAACTACCATTCTGAAAATGGTTTAGTTTGTTTTTTATTGGAATCCTCTTGAGATGAGGCTTCTTAATCTGAGAATTATTATTTTTTATCTATTGCGGATTTTATGTCCTCATCTTGGTAGTTTCTTTTTTTTTTTGTGTGTGCTGTTTTTTCTTCGTTACGTTTCGTCCAAATTTGCACCACGTTTTTGACCAAGTAAACCTCTAGCCAGCTTGGGTAGGAATTGAAACCGCTATCTTCTGACAATGCTCACATGAGACCGTAGAGACTCAATGCCTCCATCCGCTGCGCCACGGGCCCCGAAGGGCGATCAAAGTTGGATTTTTTGGTCTTATAAATCCAATTATTTGTTCTCCTATCTGAAGAAGGCCAGAGGTGAAATTCTGTCTTCAGAGATGCATGCAATGTATCTACAGCCTCATCCGACAGGGCTGTACTATCCTTGGTCAGAGTGGATCTGAGAGTAATGGCAATGAAGTGGTAATTCAGACTCTCAAGATCTCAAGAACTGAAGCCCTACGACTTGATTTAGTTTAGTGTCCCACTCAGCACACTCTCTTTTTGTCAGGGAGTATGTATTACTCATTTGCAGAGGATACAGACTATGTATTCAAAGCCCTGATGGTAGGATGACTTGTCTGGTTGATTAGATCATTTTTCCGTTTACAAGGTTCCATTGAAATATGTGGAATTTCCATAGCCAGTTAAATCGGGAGTTATATGACGATAAGAAAACAATTCGTAAACAAGACGTCAATGGACTTATCAACATAATGCTTTAATATTTCGAGTTAAAACTAAGCAGAGACTTTGGTTCTGTCAGTAGAGGAATTATTCAACGCAAAGAGGATATTCGGCTGTATTCTTGAAGAATCTTCTTTTTTTTTTAAATATTTTTTATTCGAAGATAACTACAAAAAAAAGCAACAAAAAAAAACGTAACAGACTGTTTTAAAGCTGCGGTGGTTTTATCTAAAAAAAGGGAAAAGAAAGAAAATTACCAAAACTAAAAAACAAAGAGAAAAAAAAACAACAAGCATAAGTTTATTTTTATACAAGATGTAGATGTTTTTCCTTTTTTTCTCTAAATTTGACGTCTATATAAGCGTTGTAAGCATCTACGATAAAAATAAGAGAATTCGGGATAAAAAGAAAAAAAAGAAAAGAAAGAGAGGAAAAAAAAAACCCGCAAAAGAGTGATTTCCTCTAGAGAGGGGGAGTTTTATCAAATTTTAAGTGGATGAAATCAAAAGACGGCGCCGATAATACGAAACTGTTGCTGTGTTGTTTCTTTTTTAATAACCCAAGAGGTAAGATAAGCGGCTCGTCTTCCTGCAATCAAAGGGGTTTCAAAAAACACAAACATACACACAAACACACACACACATGCATATATATATATATATATATATATATATATATATATATATATATATATATATATATATATATATTTCTTTAAGAAAAAACAAAAACCGGTCACATTAGAATTATAAATAAATAAATAAATTTTTCTTAAAGAAATTATTGCTCTGTAATGTCAGTTACATTGAGCTCTTTACCAGGAAAATTTAAATGTTCACTGTTGAATGTTTTTTTTTTGTCCTTATGGAATTACTCCTAACTCCGGTTTAACTTCTTGACCGAATAATACTTATATATATATATATATATATATATATATATATATATATATATATATATATATGCTGGTTGATAGAAAAGTAAGACTATTCTATATGTTAACATTAGTATAAGTAAAGTTGCCGACTTTAGTCGAGGGTGACCCGAGGGCTCCCTTTTCGATTGCTACTACAACAAGGGGTAGGGGAGGGCGCTATTCCTTTCCCTGGATTGCTCTTCTTTACCCTTGATCCTTGCCTTAGAATACTGAGTGTTAAGCAAGGTAGCATCAAGTACCATTTTTGAGTCTTTGGTATGACTCACCCTGGGATTGAACCCTGGTCTCCCGGGCTATTGGCGAACATTCTAACAATTATGCCAATATAAAATTTTAACTATGATGTTTTACGTAAAATGAATTTATATGTATTTTAAAATTAGTTGTTTTTTTTTCAAACTAACTGTGCATATACGTTAAAATTTCTCAGCCTCACCAAGACTTTAAATTTGTCGCCCACCTTTCATTTTTTGGACATCATTTGAACTCGTGTCGCTGTGTCCATTTCTTACGACGATAACCATTACACCACGGGCACCTTTTATAGAATGTCCATAACATATATATATAGAACATAGGAATCCCGAAACACGAAAAACACTTACGACTTCTTCGTTTCGGTACGAAACTTTTTATTACCTTTGAGTTTAAAGGTTCTTCGACACAAGGAGAGAGATACACATTCTTTCTATTCTGGCTTTTCCATCTGTCCCCCCCACATCTCGTGCGGCACTCGTAGCGCGCAAATTCGTCTGGCCTCTGCGAGCCCCGAAGGTCGACTCTTCTCGTTCGGTCTCTAGTTCTCAACTCACTGACTTTTTCAAATCTCCCAAAATCCTCCGCGTGCGCTTCCGGTGCATGACGTCATTTTCATCCCCAAGGGATTTTTATTTTGACATCTGTGAACGACACGTCCCCCCCGTGTGTGTGTCAACATGTGTGCTCAAGTTTGCACCTAACTAACCTATGCACCGAGCCGAAAGGTTCCCAGCCTAACTAAACCCAAAGGCAAGATATATAAAACGAAATCTCTCGGCCATTATATTACAGCTGGAAACAGCATACAGCTGAAAGACCTTATTAACAACAGGAACCTAGCCAGGAATAACATACTCAGCAAGAACACGAAGTCTGCTAAGGTCAGATATAGAACATCTGACCGAGATGCAGAAAACTTTAAAAATAAATGGTGGCTATCAAAAGCGGCTGGAATCCAGATACCTGGAGTCTCTACTGAGCTTAAATTTGTTTCACCAAAACATGAGAACTGTGTGGAGGCCAAGAGTGAACCACCCAGAAAAAATGCTGGCCCTGGAGAACAAAACAATAATCGCAAAGAAAACAGCTTCTTGCTAGGTGGAAGGACCACAATGCCGCACTGCTCAATGAACCGTCAACAATGGAACAACTCACGGTTGACAAAAGCCATTCCATCACTGGATGTGTGCATCCTCAGACATGGATGAAGTAAGGCTATTGCTATGCACCACGGGCAAATGTCTCTAGTTGAGTTTTTCTTGATATTAATGATATCTTTTGCTCTGAATGTTAATTTTCTAATATATTTTTCTATAGATATAAATGGGATATGCATCAAGCATCCTATTTGGGTTATTCCTTGCAGACTTAAATGATATATGTACATATATATTTGCTTCGTGGGTAGAGTGTTCGCCAATGGTCAGGGAGACCTGGGTTCCATCCCAGGTCAAATCATATCAAAGACTCGAGAAATTGTACTTGATGCCACCTTGCTTAACACTCAGCAATATAAGGTACGTATCAAGGGTAAAGTGGAGCAATCCAAGAAAAGGAGTAGCGCCCTCCCTTACCCCTCGGTGTAGTTGCAATTGAAAAGGGGTCCTTCTGGTTGCCCTCGACTACAGTCGCCTAATTTACTTTTATACATATATATATATATATATATATATAATAAATATATATAGTAGTCAAAACAAATTGATAAAGCGATTGATCAATTTTATAAACTCTGAAATAAATCTTATTGAATGCAAATTTACAGAAAAAGAAGAAATACTTTTAATAATGATCTCCATGAAAACAAATTTTATCTAATAGAATTTTATTTTCGGTCAAAATTCACAAAAATAAAAAATGACCTAGTCGGCTGGGGCTGCAGAATACAGCAACTGCATCTTTGCAGGAAAGTAAGAGCCCACCAACGAGTGTCCTTTTATGACACTAAACAATCTGATAGTCAGGTTCCGGTAATGCTGGAGCGCTAGGGAATGCGGAGTACCCATTCATTGCCATTACTCTCAGGTCCACTCTGGCCTGGAGTGGTAGTAACTGATTGGGTCTTATCTATGAGTCAAATAAAACTATCACTTTTAAATTGTGTACTAAACTGAAGTGCGTGAAATAAACTGTTTTTACATTTAACTGTATGTAAACAAAAATGTATACTTATGTTAAACTGAATTTTTTGAATAGAAGTGTATTACATTCAACGGTATATAAACAAAAAATTGTACTTATGCTAAAATGAATTGTTTGAAAAAGAAGTGTACGATCATTTAAAACAGCGTAAACAAAAGACTGATGTTTAATTTATTTGTTTATGATATACAGCAATACTTTGAACCATTTAACTGGGTGTTAGCTAATGAGTAATATTGAATTCAATTATTATTGTTGGGTATCACCCACCTTTTTCCACACAATGAACTAGTCCATCTGCCATATATAGCAGTAGCTACTAATTCCAGGGCAGACTAGAAGGTGAAGAGCAGCTTCTTATAGGAATAGTATTAGAGCGTTGGAGATTGGAGATTGCACTAGATCACCTTACTTGCTACCGTAATAACGGAAGCCAATACTATCGTTGGACTATATCTTTATTCTGTATTCACTAATCCTATGTTCTTGACTACTAATAGTCTCACTATTGTATATACTTTTTCCTGAGAATATATCTCTATTTCCTCTCATATCGTGGTTTGTCCTTTATCTAATATTACAAGCGTTCACTAACCAGAACGCCACAATTTTGTTTAATAGCAAAACTTTTACCCACTTCATTTTGTGCAAACAAATGATTTATAGTAAATAGAATTGTTTATATTATATAGCTTCTTTTGTTCTTTGTCGGCTCGAAGCCATTCTCTCAGATTTTGTCAATCGATGTTCTAAGTACGTAGTCTAGACAAATGATAAAGAGGTATGGAGCTAGCGTGTCCCCTTTTAGTACTCCTGCTACAATGTCGAAGTATTCTGTGTCTCCATCTGGTGATCGTACTTTTACGTTGGTGTTTCAATAGAGAATCGTCATTGCTGCTACGGTTTCTTTAGGGAAAAGTGGTGAGAGAGGGTCAGGGATGATGATGGTGATGATGATATTAGATAGAAAAAAATGAAATAATTTAATTGTGAAAAAAAGAGCCCAGGCTCGTTTAAAGATATTTTCTATAGAATGTGTTCAGAAATCTTATATATATATATATATATATATGTATATATACATATATACATATATATATATATATATATATATATATATATATATATATATATATATCGTATCAATTGACTTACAATGGTTGATATTCCACAAAACCAAACCAAACCAAACCAAAAGTAAAAGAATTGCGTTTCTCCACCCTTGTTACTCATAATCGATTAGCAAGTTCGATTTTTAAACGAAATTCTTAACAAATCTGTATTGTATAGGATTTTTTGCAGAGCGCAATCTAAAAAAAAAATCTTAAATTAGCGGTATCTATTAATGTCATGAAGTGTAGATAAAGTTGAAAAGATTGTAACTGTTAAGGTGTCATTCAATGTGATTGATCATTTGGGGTCAGTTAAGATCTTGGCTTTCATTAAACGAGAAAATTACGTGATCAGATGATTCTTGAAAATTGAGAGATGTCGCTACTTTAATCAGAGAGAACCCACCGAAGTGAGTGGATCTAACTTCCATCTCTGCTCTGATACGAATCGTTTCCTGTTATTTGCAAACGGGTAATGTATGCAAAAGAAGCTGTTAATTAATAAAATCTAATGTCCATATAAAATGTGGTCGTTGTTATTGTTCATATAAACAGGAGCAAAACACGACGAGTCGACGAACGAAAGGAGGAAACAAGAATGCAACGCGAGAGACACAGCCTACGGCGGTAAGGGAAGACCAGAAGAGGAACCGGACAATATGTGGTCAAATAGTAGAAGAAGAGGCAATATAACAACGACAACAACTTTTCTCTTCGTGGGTTTACACACTAAATAAACGGATGTAACATTACACGGTACAAATAGATGTGTGTAACGCTACGGTGTTGAAATTGAGGTTTTTTTTGCTGACACTGACGTTTGCACTATTACGTCTTGTTCGCTTATAAAAAAAAGTTTATTCACTAATACACTTTTTAAGAAGTCGTCAAGAAGAGCAGAACAGAGGATGAAAACTGAGTCGACTGCGTCAATTCTCGAAAGGAAGCCTTCTGGTCGCCCTCGACTACGGTCGCCAACTTTACTTAATTGTGTGCAAACACGTGAGGTCTGGCTCGTTTGAAAATAATGCCACCAATAAACTATTTGATAAACAAATTATATATATATATATATATATACGTTATATGATTATGGAATGATTTTTGTATATTAATCATTTTTCGTTAATTATATTTAATCCTTCAGTTTGGTAACGCTTTGAACCATTCGTGTCCCTTAGTCCAGATGCATAGTCATTTGATTCAATTTTACGCTCGTGCGCAAAGGATATGACAATCACCATTTGCCATTATAAACGCCCAAACAGGACATTGGACTAGAGTGTGGAAGACGTCATGCCGACAAGAGATAGTACTGAGATTTTGAGGATTTCAAAAAGACGTTAGTTGAGCATTGGACTGTTGAAAGCGTAGTTGGGTTTTCTACCGTTGAGGCATGCGGTTGAGTTTTTCGGATCTCGACCGGCAGAGATGAATTAAGATCTTAAACATCATAAGATGCGCGGTGCGTTGGGTTGGGGTCAGCATAGTATGGTTAGCATAGGTTTTTAAGAATTGTGTCTCTCTCCTTGTGTCGCCATGGACCGAAGGCAGAAATTAATAAACCCGTTCGGACCTGAAACGAAAGAGTCCGCCTGTATTTATTTATATACTTGTATTACTGTTGTGATTGATATGATTATGGCTATACAACACACACACACACACACACACACACACACACACACTCATATATATATATATATATATATATATAAGTATGTTTGATTTAATAATAAAGACACATTTCGCCTATATAATTTTATGAAGATCTTTTCAAGTTCCTGATAATTGTCTCGTTTTCAGATTAGAATTGGTAGATGCATTTACCAAAATTGTCCTGAGCGCATTCGGACCTTTAATAGGCCATCATCAGGGAATGCTTGCATGTTTAAAGAGCGTTTTTTAAAGAGGTTTTGAAAGAGATTTTTTTAGGTTTTTTATAACATTAAAAAAATACGTAAACGCAGAGTTGGATAAAACTGAGATGCTGATGAATTAAAAAAAAAACAGAATGTTATCAACGGAAATATGGGATATTGATAAAAGAAATAATTCTATTGATTTTATTTTTTTTTATATGTAGGGCCTCTAGAATTTGTAGTCGTAGCTCGAAGCAATTTTAGTAAATCCATCTACCAATTCAAACCTTAAATCAAGAAACTTATCATACGTTATAATGCTGAGTATTTAGAAAGGCGGCATGAATCGATCTGGGATTGAACCTCGGTCTCCCGGACCATTGGCAAACACTACATATTAGGCCAAGCATTAAATAACCTACTAGAGTTGATATGCAATAAACTAAACAATCAACCAACAAGTCTAATATGTACATATTTATTCACATTGTTAACTTCTCCGAACGCCACCATGTTCTGTGTTTACATTTTGAATTAGTGCTTTTAAATGTGTCAGTTAAGTAACATTAGAGTCTTATAAGTAACATAAATAAGATGAAAGAAATACTTGTGAAAAATTAATGATAATTTACGCTTTTTCATATTTGAAATTAGGACAAACTATTTCAATAATTACTGTACCATATTCGCAATTAACGGTATGTGCGAAATGGACATATAATGTTCATTACTATAGAATATATAAAGAACATAGGAATCTCGGAATTAGAAAACACGTAACGACTTCTTGTTCATGTACAAAACCTTTTTATTAAC
The DNA here is from genome assembly GCA_963585895.1 of Sepioteuthis lessoniana. Lineage (NCBI taxonomy): Eukaryota > Metazoa > Mollusca > Cephalopoda > Myopsida > Loliginidae > Sepioteuthis > Sepioteuthis lessoniana. Next base: position 15,343,486 of record OY757926.1, read on the forward strand.
TTTGAGTTAAAGGTTTCGACGTAAGGAGGAGAGACACAATCTTCTATGCTGTCTTATTCATTTGGCCCCCATCTCGTGCGCTCCCTCCCATAAGGCGCAAGTTCGCCTCGCGCCTGCGAGCTCCAAAAGTCGATCCTTCTTTTTCTCTCTTCAAATTCTCACACAAACCTCTGCGCGCTTCCAGTGCGTGACGTCACCCGCACCCTGTCACCCAGTATCGTCTCGGACTATTATGACATCTGAGTGACACCTCCATCCGCCCGCGCGCACCCGCGTTAACACCTGCTTCAATGTTACACCCAACCAACCCATGTGCTGAGCCGAAAGGTTCTCAGCCTAACTAAACTCAAAGGCATGAACCGAAATCCCTCGGCTATTTTATAACACTACAAGGTGTAAAATAAAAGAATTTCTGTCGCTCTGTCTGATTACAAATTAAGTAAACACAACTGAAGAACTTGATAGAATTGATTAATATGAATTAATTAATTGATATTAATTAAATAATTAATGAATATGAACAACTAAAGAGAGAGAACAAATATGTGTGATGCAATAAAATGGACCAAGTTCTTTATTCAAGAAGGATATGTATATGTATATGAAGATGGAAAAAAGGTCCTTTGATGAGAGTACCCCACTGTGTATGTGTGTATGTGTGTGTGTGATATGAAATCCTGGCTCCTTGAATCTAATAAGTTCTGGAACCTGACACATCGTCAAGGCAGGTATATCTCTGTGTGATACTAGTGGAAAGCGAGGATTTGATTTTTCCATTCTCTCTTTATATATTTAGTTTTTTGACAATTAAACTGTGTACTCATGCTAAACTGAATAGTTTGAAATAGAAATGTTTTTGACAATTAAACTGTGTACTCATGCTAAACTGAATTGTTTGAAATAGAACTGATTATTTACATAAAAATGGATTTGGCGTTAAATATCCTACCAAGGGTGATATGCCATAAAACCAAACAAACCAGCCATCTTTATATATTACATTGACCACGTCCTCTAGTGATCATTAGCAAAACTTTTTCCAAACATATCCATCACACGTCGGCTGGCCGAGGCGGGAATAGCATGGATCAGGTTGGGTGTGGCATCTTGTGGGGATGCTAGCCGATCGAAGCTGCCTGACGAGGATGCCGTGAAGACTTAGCATTCACATCACGCAGTTAAGATTGATTTACTCCACGAGCCTCAGGGGGACGTTCCCTAGGCTCTAACACTCTTTGGAGGGGCTAAATTTATCGCCTGGCGCTTGAGGCGCCTCTTTTTAGAGGGATGCCAACGTGACCTGAGGCAATTTCAAGAATACCGGGTGTGTGTGGGTTACGGTCTTGCACCTGGTACCCACCTTTATATGCCTTGTGCCACACTCACTCGTTTGGTTGGACACGTGATAAATGCCATTAGCAGAACTATTTTGGTCGATACGGGAGGTAATGATGTTTTGTATCTCCTCGCGCCATATAGTAGAAATCAACGGCAGATAAGGGATATAATCGCGACAAAATTTGTGGAAAATAATAAAGATTTACTGGTTTTGGGGGTTCGAATATGTTGTATCGTGTTAAGGAAAAGATACACAGTGAAAATCAAGTTAATGGTTTATTAACTCAAGTGTTACAGTGCGACTAGTATTATAAGTCTTGCGTTGTTGGTGTTACGTTGGTCTTACTACTGAACGACGTCCTTTCAGAGCTTTCTCTCTGCTTCTGCTTGCTTCCTTCTGTCTGCCATACTTGAGAAACACAACGTCTTTTATACTTCCACGATACTGGAAGTCACGTGGTACGAGCCACTATACAACAGAATAAGATTGAGAGTGCTTAAAAAAAAACTATGAAGAGAATAAATGTGGAATATTTGGTTGGCTTTGCTTTCTTTGTTTAATGGCATATCAACATTTGTGGATTGTGTTATGCCAAAGTCAACCCTGCAGCCGAATAGCTGTGGTACTGTTTAACCGATATCATTGGTGATAAAGAGATTCATACCATTCTGAAAAGTATTAGATGGAAAGTGAACGTAACAGCGCGACTGGATCTCGAACCCATTTATTATGCTGTAAATGATTTTGTAATTGATAAATGAAATTGTATACCGTAGTGGATGTAGTTCGAAATGTTTTGGTTTGGTTTCTTTGTTTAGTGGTATATCATCCCTTGTAGGTTATTTAATTCCGAAGCCATTTTCCTTGAAGAACAGTAGTGGTACTATTTAACCCATAACTAGGAGGATAAGGGAGTTCATAACTTTCCCAAGGGTATTTATCCGAAAGTGAACGTAATAGCGCAACTGGAGTTCGAACTCGCTTACTACGATTCTGCAGTCCATTGGTTTAACCATTACACCATGAGGACACCCACCTCGAAACTTTTTGATGAAATGATAAAATACGAGAGAGTGTTTTATAGAAATTAGCCGTCACCTAAATAAAATTTCTCGGTACAAATATAAATCGAAGAATGATATTTGTAATTCAAGAAAATGAATAGTTGTATCATATATATATATATATATATATATATATATGATACAACTATATATATATATATATATATATACAAAAACTGTCGCCAAAGAAGCAGTTTTGCTTCCAGTAAAGTCTTCATCAGATGATGACCCTGGGTTCAGGCATATATATCCTTGCTGCTTTTCCTTCTAAAACCGTAGGAAGCATCTTTTGTCTCTTTTTTTTTGTGGGTGGTTGGTTGTTGTCGGAGACGAATTTATTAAGTCTTATTCTGTTAGGTTAGAATTTGTCATAATTTCTTTCTTTGTTTTTATTCGATGTTTTTTCCTTTTTTGTTGGAAATATTTACATTTCACAACTTTTACTTTCTCAACCCTAAAGGATTACTAAAGGGACTGGGTGACTTGGAAGTTAGCAGACGAGTGGAGACCATCCAAACTACTACATTATTAAGAACGGCCAGAATATTGAGAAGAATTCTGGACACTTCAAGAGACTCTCTGTCACTCAAACTCCAGTGAAAGGCCGTCAGTTAAAACTCTTAACGAGTAAATAGTAATAATAACAAACTAAATTTGACCATACGAGCAATTATGCACAACCCAGAATCCATACTGGTAAATGAGACGCCCAAACTTCTCTAGGATTTTGAGATAAAAGCGGATCACCTCGATTCGGACAGACGTACAGTCCGAGTGATAATCAATAAAAAAATTAGAACCTGCCGAATAGTGAACTTTGCCATTTTAGTGAAACACAAAACGAAAAACAAAACAGATAAAAAGAGAGATTGGTACATAGACCTTGATAGAGAACAAAATAAAACAAAACAAAAAACAATGGAAAATGAAGGTGATAGTGATTCCAGTTGTAATTTGTGCACTCGGAGCAATCCCACAAAGGACTGGTAAAGAGACAGGAAGACTTGGAAATAAGAGGACGTGTAGAAACCATCCAGATTGTTGCATTATTTAGATCGGCCAGAATACCGAGAAGAGTCCTGCAGACTTGAGGAGACTTGCTGTCACTCAAACTCCAGTGGACAACCGTTAGCTAACGCTGGTATGAAAAAAAATTCTGAAAAGAGTAAATCATAATTATAAATCGATTATATGCTTGAAAACAGCAAGTGTAGGTTTTGTAGCGAAAGAGATAAGGTTTATCATATCAAAAGTGAAAAAGCTAAAAAGAAAAAAAAGAAGAAAAACCAACAAAAACTGTGGAACATCAAAGTAACTGTGATACTAATTTCAGTTGGCGCGTTAGTTGCAGTTGCCAAGCCAAGGAAAAGAGACAAGAATAATTGGATATTACAGAAGCATCGAACCTATTCAAACCACAGCATTAAGATCGGTTAGAATACTGAGGAGAGTCTTGGAGATTGGGGAAGACTTGTTCTCAGTCAGACTCAAGTGAAAAACGAATAGGAGAGTCTTGGAGACTGTAGAAGACTTGTTCTCAGTCAGACTCAAGTGAAAAACCAACAACTAACACTGTTGTGAAAATTTTTTCAAGGAATAGTGGGAATGGTGATCCACTAGGAATTGTTCAAGATACTAAACTGACCATACTACCAAATGTACGAACCAGAATCTGTCCGAGAGAATGAGACGCATAAAATTCTTTGGGATTTTGATATACACACAGGATATCTAATCTCGCCTAGAAAACCAGACTTAGTTCGATTAAAAAGAAAAGAACTTTCTCTCCTGTGAAATATGCCGTTCTCTTAGGCAAAAGAGTGAAAATTAAAGAAATCGAAACGATAAACAAATGCTTGGATTTTGCTAGAAAACTATACAAAAATCTGTGGAACATGAGAGAAACGATAATACCAATTAGGGCGTTTGGAACGGTCCTCAAAGTCTTGGCTAAAAAAGTACTGGCGGAATTAGAAATCAGAAGAAGCGAGACGGTCAAGTTTTTTGGGTTGTTAAGATTAACTAGAATACTGAGAAGAGTCCTGAAGACCTATGCGGACTTGCTGTCACTTAGACTCCAGTGAAAGACCTGGCGTGAAAATCTCGCTATTAGTAAAAATGGCTATGATGATAATAAAAATAATAAACCACAGAAAGTAATTACAGCCTCCAAGGTGTATGCTTAACGTAAAAGCGATTGATAAATGCTGGACTCAATTATCTCATCATAAAAGAAACAGACATGAAAGATATAAAGAAACCGAAACGTCTGCGCAGTTTTATTTCATAAACCGCAAGTTTATTATAAAGTTGTGTTTTCAAGATGGCGACTGAACAATGACGTTTAAAAAGAATGTTTTATGGAATAAAAAAATAAAACGAAGCAAAAGAAAAAGTAAAAAAAATTAATGTCAGCAGATTCATAAAAAAGAAGAAAGAAATCTTCAAAGAACAATTTTGGTCATTCGCGCATCGATAATATAGAAAAAATAACGGAAAATATATTTGAATAATTTTGCTTCTATAAAGGGACTCCGTATTTGCTTTGTTGACAAGGTTATCAGTTTTCAATTGGGTCTGACGTGCGCATGAGCTGATATAGCATGAAGGCAATTCGGAAAAAAAGAGAAGAAAAAAAAAGGGCTGTCGCTTCAACGCGTTTTTTTCACAAAGAAGGAAAGGGAAAGAATAATGGAATGCAATGACCCGGGAAATAAGAAGATTGCTGAACAAAATTATTCAATCCTTGGCATAAGATCTGTAAATGAGACATACAATGGATATCTATCTATCTATCTATCTATCTATCTATCTATCTTAATTTATTACTCTCTCTCTCTCTCTCTATATATATATATATATATGTATATATCTTAGTCTGTTTCTCTCTCTCTCTATCTTTGTTTCTCTCTCTCTCTCTCTATATATATATATATATATCTTTGACTGTTCATATCTATCTATCTATCTATCTATCTATCTATCTATCTTAGTCTGTTCATATCTATCTATCTATCTATCTCAGTCTGTTTCTCTCTGTCTCTGTCTGTCTCTCTATCTATCTATCTTAGTCTGTGTCCCCCATCTATCTATCTATCTATCCCTGTCTATTCATATCTATCTATCTATCTATCTATCTATCTATCTATCTTAGTCTGTGTCCCCCCTCTCTCTATCTATCTTAGTCTGTTTCTCTCTCTCTTTCTTTCTCTATCATAGTCTATCTGTTTATCAATCAATTTATCTCAATTTTTCACAAATCTTTTCAACCAACTTCCACGTAAACTTTTCTTTGTGCATACACATCTTCATGTGAAAAGTCATTCGGAGCTTCGAAAGATGTAAATAAACATTGAAATATGAATAAAACCTATGACAATTTTGTTCGTTAATCAATAATCTTCTGGCTTCCTTTCGTCCTTTTAATTTATTCTTGATAATTATCAAAAAAGGTTAAATAGAATGAATCTGCCTTGAAAATCAGCATCCAAAATTTTAAGCTTTTATATAAGGTGGAATATAAATTCTGACGCTTGTGGAAATAGCCTCAACTCAAGTCATAATAGATATTTCTTCTTCTTCTTCTTCTTCTTCTTCTTCTTCTTCTTCTTCTTCTTCTTTAAAGGTATATCAACCTTCATGAGGTATTCAATGCCAAAGCCATTCTTGGCGAACAATAATAGTGGTACTATTTAACTCATTGCTGGGTCTAAGATCTTTGTTGAACTATATTTTGACTTACCCCATTTCTCGTAAAAACATTCATCTCACCCCATTCTTGATATATATATATATATATATATATATATATATATATATGTATTGCCAAAATATTATTGTTCTTCTCGGTTTAACACACCTGTCTTATCCAAATAAAGAATACGATTGCATAAAACTTAGCATTATAGTTTGTCCTAGGAGTTGCCAGAATGTTATTACAGAGAACTTGTTTGGTTAAATTCTAATTATATCTTGAATCATGAGTGTTGTATTTTGACCTTCGACCCGGCCAAAAATGCCATTCCAAGGTGATGCACCGGAAGGAGGTGACACATTCTAGTGGCAGTTATGAGAGGAAATCGCGTGGGCGGAAATTGGCTGATGAAATGGGACTAGGTAAAAAAAATCCCATGGTACACTCTTAGACTGATGCACAGGAAGAGAGTGACCTCTGAACTGCATGACAGTTATTTCCGCTTGATGACGATCAAACATGCGATTTCAAAGATCGAGTAGGCGACTGAGTGGACGTTGAACTATTATATAACTCAGTCAAGACAGAAGTCAAGTTAGTTGCAGTTCCAGTTGGTGACAGAGTTATAGACGAGTTGTGGTAGAGAAAGCCATATCAGGCCTTGGGGCCCTGATGAGTTGAGGTCCGGAGAAGATGCTGATAAGATGCAGTAAAGAAAGCCATCACCAAGCAGAGTGGGTCTCTGGGCCTCTGGTTGAGCATCTGGAGAACGAGAAAGACACAACGTTGACGGCCATAAGAGTGGGGGTCAAAATATTGCAGTTTCTGTTCGGTTTCCAGCTCCCTCTCACACACAAACCTTGAGTAACCCTTTCAAACGTTATAAATAAAGTGAGAGGTACAAATATTTTTTAAAGAAGTCTTCCTGCGTCTGTTTAATTATTGTGTCGTTATGATGCTGCAGATGACAATATAACATGGGTATTATCATGGCTTGTTGCTTTATTATGTGCCCCGAGAGGTTAAGTTCGGTAAGGTTGGTTTGGGTTAGGTTTTATGGCATATCAACCATTGTAGGTTATTTAATGCCAAAATCATTTTAACACATATCATCATCATCATCATCATGTCGTGCTGCTAGCACGGATATCCCTGACCCTCTCTCAACACTTCTGCCTATCGTTCATTGCCTCTGGTAGGTCTTCAGGGCTACATCCCATATCCTCACATAGCGTCTGTATGTATGTTAGAGCTTGTCGTCCTGCTTTTGCCCGGCCATATGTGGGGGTCCATAGTAGTACATCACTTATGAGCTCGTCCCTGCTTCTCCAGCAGTGTCCTGCGTGTCTGGTTCGTCTAGCTTGGATAGTTTTCATGATGGGAGGCAGGTGGCCGTATAGTTGGTGCCTTGTGAAGTGTTGCCGCCAGGACTTGTTCAATATTGCATGCAACATTCTTGTGTAATTGCTGTCTAGCTTCTTCTCCAGCCGTTTAGTTAGCGTCCAAGTAGTGCATCCATACAGCAGTATCGATACGACCGCTGCTTGGAAGAAACTGCGTTTCATTTTATCGGTTAGGTTTGATTTCCAATTAATACATATAAACAGTTCTATTTCAAACAATTCAGTTTAGTCAGTAAAACTAAATGGTTCCAATACTGCAATATATCACTAACAATTAGATAAAACATCAGCCATTTATTTGCACAAATTTAAACGTAAAAACAGTTTTATTTCAAAAATTCAATTTAGCATTTGTACGCAGTTTAAATGTCAAAACAATTGTATTTCAAACAATTCAGTTTAGCATAAGCATGCAGTTTAGTTCTATTTGACCCATAGATAGGGCCCTATCAGGTGCTACCACTCCAAGTCAGAGTGAACCATGGAGCAATAGCAATGAAGTAGTATGCAGCATTCCCCAAAGCTCCTGCACTACTGGAACCTTACCATCAAATTGTGTAGGGCTATATCCAGCACACTCGTTGGGGGGGGGGTCTTACTCCTCTGCAGAGAAGCAGTCGGTGTATTCTACTGCCCCTGTCGACTGGGCCATGTACCGAGAGATGCGCCCAGACCAGAAAGCCTTGTGATGAACTTGGTATCAGAGGGCTGACCTTCAAACGGAGGAAGCTAGGTCATGGAGTGCAGGTTCCAAATACAGAGATGAAAAGGTCACTGACATATTGTCACGTTTGATCTATTTGGTTGCACGAAAATTACATGTCCACGTGATTGCATTGAAAGAACGCACCCATATGACGACTGGATCACTCCTGGGAGATAACGTCATAAAGGAGTCGGAATTATGACACACACACACACACACACACACACACACACACACACACACACACTCTCTCTCTCTCTCTCTCTCTCTCTCTCTTTCTCTGACATTCCAATTAGATAGGCCTATCCATTTTGCTTCATGGTATTTTTACGCGAGATCCTGGTTCAACTTCTCTGTGTAAGGGTAAGACCCCCTTCCCAACCGTTATGACACGAAACAACCGGATGGTGAGGTTCTAGTAATGCTGGAGATTTGGGGAAAGCAGAGTATACTTTCATTGCCATCGCTCCCAGGTCCACTCTAGCCCGGAGTGGTAGCACCTGATAGGGTTTTATCCGTTGGTCAAATAGAACTAAACTGTACTTATGCTAAACTGAATTGCTTGGAATGTGACTGTTTTTGAAACTGAAATTTTGTACTAATGCTAAACTGAACTGTTTGAAATAGAACTGTTTTTGACATTGAAACTAAGTGTAAACAAAAAAGTATACTTATACTAAACTGAGTTGTTTAAAATTGAACTGCTTTTTGACATTGAATCTGTGGAGTTGTGCTAAACTGAATTGTTTGAAAAAGAACTGTTTATATGTATAAAACGGATTTTACCTACAATGTTTATACGCTTAAAAATGGATTTAATGTTTATATGTATAAAAATTGATTTAACCTACCATGGCTATAAAACCAAAGCAAAGCAAAGCAAATCCTATTTTTCTAAAAAAAAATGCTTTCAGTTTCTTCTTTTACGGAACAGAAGCGAATCGTCAATCGATGAGTATCCAACACTTGCTTCCACGCGCAACAGTTTAAGAAATTTCAATTTGTTACCAGTCTGTTGATGGTTTATGAGGCCTACGTGGGTTTTGTTATATGAGTATGTTAAAGCCTCTATGTGAGTTTGACATGGTTTGGAAACTGTGCAGGAGAAACAAAGACGAACCTATTTTGCAATGTTCTCATGTGAACTCCTAAACATGGACACACTAGTTTTGGGTGACCTTACAACTGCTTTGTGCTGATAATGAATTTAGTCAATAAGACCTGATAGGGACGGATGGTGAGAAAGAGTGTTGTAACGTTACGATATCATTTTGAATATTAAAATAAAAAAACAGCAGGTGACTCTATCATTCGGAATACAAAAAAAAAAGTCTTCATTCAGTCTGACTAGGGTGTCCTCGTAATCGTTAAGGCTATGGACTACGGAATCGTAGTAAGCGCTATTACGTTCACATTCGGACAAATACCCTTGGGAAAGTAATGAACCCTCTTATCCTTCCAGCAATTGTTTAAATAGTACCACTAGGGTACTTTGAGAAGGATAGCTTTGGCAATAAATAACCTACAAAATTCGATATGCCATTAAAACAAAGAAACCAAACTAATCAAACTGTCTAAATTCTAGCAACCTTGACGAGAGAGTAAGAGTATCTAAAGGTCTGTGAGTGAATCTTGCATGTGGTATTTGTTGCTCGCCCCGCCTTACGGGCAAGTGTGGCGCAAGGCCTTTTTTTAGGTGGGTCCGAGCGCAGGGCCGGAGCCCACACGCGCCCAGCATGGTCAAAAAAACCTTCGGCCCCGTCGGCATTCCCCTTATAACCGGTGCCTCAGGCGCCAGGCAATACCCCCACCGAAAGGGGTTAAAGCCTAAGCGGAGGCCCCCATCCCTAAGGCCAGAGGAAATTTCCAGCTGCCGAAACACACTCGGCCAGATCCGTGCCGCAGTAAGCACGGTGGGCCGAAGTGCGACCCAACAACTGTGTTGCATACCCATGATATGGCTATGCGCTAAATCTGGCACCAAATATATGTTACATAGCCAGATACGGCCACGTACGAAATGGACATCGAATGTTGGTAAAATATATACATAGAACATAGGAATCTCGAAATTCGAAAACACATAACGACTTCTTTGTTCAGGTACGAAACCTTTTTATTACTTTTGAGTTAAAGGTTTCGACATAAGGAAGAGAGACACAGTCTTTTTATGCTGGCTTCTTCATCTGGCCCCTATCTCGTGCGGCACCCATGGCACGCAAATTCGTCTCACCTCAGCGAGCCCCAATAGTCGAACCCCCTCATTCGGCGTCTAGTTTCAACTCTCTTAACTTTCTTCAAATTCTCCCAAAAACCTCCGCGCGCTTCCGGTGCGTGACGTCACTCGCACCCTGTCATCCCGTTTCGTCTCGGGCTATTGTGACATCTCTGAGTGATACGTCCGCTCGCGCGCACCCGCGTTAACACCTGCATCAAGTTTGCACCTAATTAACCCAAGTGCTGAGGCGAAAGGTTCTCAGCCTTACTAAACCAAAAGGCATGAACAGAAATCCCTCGGCTATTATATTAGAACTGGAGAGGTCCAGCGTTAACCTCGTATGCAGCTACAAAGTGTCACTCCCCCATCCTGACCGATGAGCACCAACGTCTAACCCAACTTGTCTCTTTGGGTTTCGAAACTCAAATTCCCACAATAAATCCAAAATTATATTTTCTTATATAAAATCTTCTTGCTGCGAGCAATATTGAACAAGTCCTGGCGGAAACACCCCACAAGGCACCAACTATACAGCCACCTGTCTCCCGTCACGAAAACTATACAAGCTAGACGAACCAGACATGCAGGATACTGCTGGAGAAGCAAGGACGAACTCATCAGTGATGTACTCCAATGGACCCCCGCATTTGGCCAAGCAAAAGTAGGATGACCCGCTCGAACATACATACAGCAGCAATGTGAGGATATGGGATGTAGCCCTGAAGACCTACCAGAAGCGATGAATGATAGGGAGAAGTGGCGAGAGAGGGTCAGGGATATCCGTGCTAGCGGCACGACATGATGATGATGATGAATTATTGCATTAACTTTAATTCAATATTAATCATTCTTATCCTAAGTCGATGGCATGACTTGTTTACTTTTAACGACATCCGGCCTCAACAGGGATTTGAAAACACGACACCCAGCGATCCATAAAATAATCTGTCAAACATGACATCTCTCATAGGTAGTACACTTACTCTCAAAGATTTGTAACCAGTCCACGACCGAACTAAAGTAAAAATTAAAATAATTGATATAATCAATAATCAATAAAATGATTGATATAATTATTTACCACCTTAATCATTTTACTCAGTCAATGGTATCCGAACCGTCAGAACGACTTGATGATACAGAGTTTTCTGAATATGAGAAGGGAGTTTCTCCCATTTAAATGTTATGTTTTGACCTTTTGACCCGGCCAAAAATGTCATTCAAGATGACGCACCGGAAGGAAGTGACACATTCTAATGGCAATTATGAGAGGAAATCGCGTGGGCGGAAATTGGCTGATGAAATTGGACGAGGTAAAAAAAAATCCCATTATACTCTCATAGACTGACGCACCGGAAGAGAGTGACCTCTGAACTGCATGACAGTTATTTCCGCTCGATGACGACCACACAGGCCATTCCAAAGAAAGCGGAAGTGACACATCCCGATCGCCAGACATCGGAAGAAATTGCGGAGGCGTGGAGGTTTGTCCATATCACCGCGTGGGAGTTTGAAGGTAATATAAGGCCGACGAATTGAACAGAGGACAGTTGAGTTCGACGAGCCAGTTCAGGCAAGTAGAGTTGGAGAAGGAGAGAGATGAGAGGTCGTAAGGAAAGCCAGCACCCAACAGACTCCAGGGCTCCGGTTGAGCAGCCATGGAGAACGAGAAAGACACAACGCTGACGGCCATAACTTCGGGGTCAAAATATTTCAGTTATGTTCGGTCTCCAGCACCCTCTCACACGCAAACTTTGAGTAACCCTTTTCGAAATTTTACAAATAAAGTGAGAGGTAAAATATTTTATAAAGAAGTTTTCCTGCGTCTGTCTCTGTCACTGCGTCTTTCTGCGTGCGTCTGTTATTTATTACGTCTTAATTATTGTGTCGTTGTGATGTGGTAGATGACAATATAACATAAAGATCAAACTAAGAAGTGGAAATAGAACATAGGAACAAAAGAATAATCTGCTGAGGTTACTTGTCTTCTTTAGACATTGTTCATATCTATTGTTTATTGGGGAAAAAACATTCTCAACTCGACGAATCTATCAGTCGTGATGATCGTGTAGAACCACCAATTTTCCGAAAGTAATTGAAGAATTTTAGTTCAATATTGAATCACCTGTACCTGCTCTTAAATTAGGAGATCTGCATCCACTGAATAGGTGAACTGACGTATAAGTTTTGTTTATAACATCGATTTTGACGATTGATTTTAAACGCAGGCAGGTGCTGCTAATTTAGAAGACAGGTGAAATAAATCTTCCTACAAACACTGTAATCTATTTCACGCTGGGTATTTTGTTAAACTGGGTTATTTTTTATTTAAAAAAATAGATTTATATATGACTAAACCTCTGTTCTTGGATTAACAAGGCAATCAAGCAGACCATGAATACCAGCTAATACTTTGATCCTGAATATCAATGATCTTATGCCAGTCATTTTCATTTAGAATTCATTCAATATAGCTACTTTCATTTATTCATTTAAACAAATCCTATAATTTCTAACGATCTTTTAATAACAGTATTTATATATCTATAAATGAAGTGTACAAAAAGAGTAACGAGGCTGAAGATGTATTTACTAAGCCAGAAACGAAACATAAATGAAACGTTTATTTTCCTCAAACTATCCCCCTTAGCACTCAACCAACTCATTCTAGTGATTTGAATGAAAATCACTGATTTTAATGTAATTTCAAATTTGGAAGTTTACAAAAATTTTGCCATTCTTGAAAAAGAGTTACTGTAAAGAATATGTATGATTTTTTTCCTTTTACCAGGGGATCCCGAGTGGCACGATCACGATAATAATCATTCATGTATATATATATATATATAGTATTTACCAACCCCTCTGCTCGGGTAGGACATGACACATGGTCAATTTTTAAGCGGAGTTTAGCAGGTTTGAATTCAGAGTTTTCCTTCACCAAGACTAGTTGCCTCACCAAGGCTGAAGAACCTAGTCTGTCCTACTATATATATATATATATATATGGATGTGTATGTGTGGTTCCGTGTGTGTGTATGTGTTCGTGGATGGGGGCCCAAGGAATGTATCTTATCTCCGGCATCTTTGAAAGTGGCGTTGGAGTGTCCAGAACATCTTTCTTTGTCTGCGCGACGACCATACAAAGAGTTGTGCGAGTGAAAACCTGCGAGCCGAAAGATAAGGATGAAGAGAGTTAACCGCTTAGGGATGAGACCCCGAAGTTGTCAGTCAATTGGGTGTGAGACTCCGGAGCATGAAGACGATGGCCAGATCAGTGAGCATTTTTTGGTAACTGTCTAAGACTTTCGCAGAGTTCTCACGATTGCCATGAACATAAATTCATACTAAAATGCTTAAAAGTGCCAGACTTCCCCTCCTCAGTTTTTTTTTTTCGTTCTAAAACTGTGTTTGTCTGTTTCTTCCTTCTACTCTCGATCAGTTCTTTTTTCTTTGTACAACATGTGAAATGCCGACAGGATCGTGTGTATGAGTTATGAACGGGGTCCACACAACTAGATGAACGGCCAAACCAACAAAACCCCCACCGTTTGTGGGTATTATTCATATTTACCAACCCCTCCGCTCGGGCAGGATATGACACAAGGTCAATTTTTAAGCGATGTTTAACAGGTTTGAATTCAGAGTTTTCCTTCTCCAAGACTAGTTGCCTCACCAAGGCTGAAGAACCTAGCCTGTCCTACTATTTAACCATAGCTGGAGGGAGAATAATTGGATTCATACATTTCCCAAGGGTATTAGTGCCATGTGAAATGCAATTAGCCTGGTCAAGGATTTGAACTCGTGTCGTCGTGTCTATGTCCTACGACGATAACCATTACACCACGAGCACCTCCACTTGTGGGTATTATTTCATACGCGAGTACTCTCGGCTTTTAGGGAAATATCTGTACCATAAATGTGTCTGTCGTCAAATAAATTATTTTTCAAACATTTTTCTGGATTGCTCAAGAAGCAAAACCAAAAAAAATGGCTTGTAACTTTTCTCTCAACTTTTGATATTCAAATTTCTATGTATTTCAGTCTATATTGTTACTAAGTTCATATTGTGGAACAAAAAATCATTCATCTTTCAATTTCTTTGTTTTTAACTTTGACATCACCACCGATGTCACTAAAAATAGTTATTAGTTATCTCAACAATCTTTACGTACAATAAATCTCATTCCAAAGTACGTGAAGAACAATGATAGCCCACTCGGCTGGGGTTGTAGAATGCACCGACCGCACCCTTGCAGATGGATAAAACCCCTCCCAAACAAGTGTCCTGGTTATGAGACTAAACAATCTGATAATGAGGTTCCAATGATTGTTGAGCTTTGGGGAATGTGGAGCATCCCTTCATTGCCATCACTCCCAGGTCTACTCTGGCCCGGAGTGGTAGCACCTGATGAAGCCCTATCTATGGCTTAAATAGAAGTAAACTGCGCACTTATGCTAAGCTTGAAATAGAACGGTTTTGACATTTAATTGAGTGTAAACAAAAACTATGCTTATACTAAACTAAATTGTTTGAAGTAGAACTGTTTGACTAAACTGAATAGCTTGAAATAGAAATGGTTTTTACAATTAAACAATAATCTTCTGCTAAACTGAATTTTTTGAAATAAAACTGATTATTTGTATAAAAATGGATTTGACATTAAATAACCTACAAAGCAAACTAACACATGTGTATAACAATGAGTACTTATATATATATATATATATATATATATATAGTTTTATACCTATTTTATGGCTATAAGGTTGTAAAAAACCCAGATCCTACAATTGGTGGAAAAAATTCCATAAAAAAGAAGAAATGACTAATAATCAAGCACTATCGCAATGCCTAGCCAAAAGAAAAAAAAACACCGACCGAATACTATAAACTAACACGCAAGAGTACAATACATTAAGAAGAGCGAAATACAGATACCTACACAGCCAGAAGTAATCTTCCTTGGTTTTATCTCACCTGATCATCAAGATAAAGCTGTCCTAATGATCCAGTCGATATTCGTATGTATATATATATATATATATATATACTGTCGTATCTAAAACTTTTTGATGGAAGTTTGAAAGGCGAATTGTAGAATATGAATATAAAGTGAAATCAGCTTTGAAAAAGAAACCTATTCTGTGTCTGATGATTATGTACAACTCATGATGCTGACATATAGGAAATTCAGTTTTAATTTTTTTTTTACCGACTATTTTGAATTGACATTAAAAAATATATATATGCATATATTATCATCCACAGATAGTCTGTTTCGTTGTATCATAATTCTTTAGTGTGGCTAGACACGTTGGACGAGTCAAACTGGATTTGAAACCCAATTAACTTTACATTAGACCAATAACTTACCGCTCAGCCATTTCGGCGAACGAACAGCAGCATTTTTGTATCAACTTTTGTTTGTTTACATTTTACGCTAACGGATATCGGAGTGCATAATTCGTTAGGAGAGCTTTGCATTACGCGAGCCGGTACATTCCTTCGCCAATGTGCTAAACCCCGGGAGGGGAGCGTATATATTGTCATCCACATACAGACTGTTTTGTTGTATCACAGCTATATATATATATATATATATATATATATATATATATATATATATACATATATATATATATATATACCCTAACGAGTGTAAAGATCAGAACGATGTTAGGAAAAAGTCTAAATGTGAAAAAAAAACTTTTTTAAAGCTTCATAGAACATTTTATCGGTTTCGGTTTCTTTGTTTAATGGCATATCAACCTTTGTAGGTTATTTAACGCCGAAGCCATTCTCCTAGAAGAACAGTAGTGGTACTATTTGACCCATAGCTGAGAGGATACAGGGGTTCATACCTTTCCAAAGGGTATTTGCCCGAAAGTGAACGTAATAGCCCGACTGGAGTACGAACTCGCTTACTATGATTCCGCAGGCCATCACTTTAACCATTACACCACGAGGACACCCCTAGAACATTTTATGAAGGAAGAATAAGGATATAAAGGGAAATTGTATAATTTCAAAATGTAAAGCTCAATAAACTTATTTTGATAAAGTTATAAGAATAACTATATAACATTCGAAAAATAGATGATCAAAAATATCAGAACGATTAAACAAATCCGTAAAATTTAATAATTATTTTGTATCATTAAAAAAAATGGGGTCAGGATATAAGATAGAGTATTTTAATAAATTACACCGGCTCTTGACCAGCTCTTGCATTCTAAACATGGCGAAAAAATCTGTGACATCA
Organism: Sepioteuthis lessoniana; assembly: GCA_963585895.1. Taxonomy (NCBI): domain Eukaryota; kingdom Metazoa; phylum Mollusca; class Cephalopoda; order Myopsida; family Loliginidae; genus Sepioteuthis; species Sepioteuthis lessoniana. The sequence goes on from OY757926.1 coordinate 15,360,176, forward strand.
TTGGAACTTAGAAAACTGTTTGTCAAATTACGTAATGAAGATAAACTTTCGATTGGAGATATGTCAAAGACTCTAGGGAAATCTAAAAGTGTTATTCATAGTATTTTTAGAAAACTTAAGGAAAATGGGTCATGTGAAGCCAAGAAACTACCTGTCAGTATAGGAAAACTACTGAAAGGGAAGGCCGATTGATTGGTAATGAATCAAAAAAGGATCACTTTGCGACACCAACCGCTATCTCTAAAAGATCTAAAACTAACCTTGGTATTAAAATTTCAAGGCACACTATTTCCCGAAGACCTAATGAGATAGATTTGAACAGTCGAGTAGATTCGACCAAGCCTTACATTTCTAAAATGAACAAAATGAGCCGATTGAAATTGCCACCGAATCCGTCATATGGACTGGAGACGAGTGAGATTGTATTCATTTCAGCGATGAGTCAAAATCTAACGTGTTCGTTTGTGTCGGGAGAAGGTTCGTTTGACGCAGTCCTAAGCAATGTTATTCTTCTCATTGCACTAAAAGCCGCGTCTGATTCGGAGGAGGAAGTGCAATGGTGCTTGGCATAATTTCTACTGCTGGTACAGGACCTCTTGTCTGGCTACACGGTAAAATTAACGCAATTGTATTCAAAGGAATACTGAAGAAACATGTTGCATCTAATTTGAGAACTGCAGCTAATCAACCATCTGTATTTATGCAAGATATTGCTCCGTGTCACACAGCGAAGTCTGTTATGACATTTCTTTCTGAAAAGGATGTTACTGTTATGGAGTGGCCTGCTCAAATCCCAGACATGAATCCTATTAAGAATGTTTGGAAGTTACTAAAATTAAAGAGCTAAGGCAAAGAATCCAAGAAATATCGAAGAACCGTGGACTAATTTGAAAGGAGAATGGGAGAAAATATACGTTGATATATACATTAATTCATTCGTGTAGCATAAGATGTCTAGTTGCTATTGAAAGTAAAGTTCTACACATCAAGTACTAGTTAGTTATGAACGTTGCTTTCCTTTAAATATGATGTATCCATTAAAATAGTATGATTTATTAATCATTCTGATGTTTTTAATTATCAGTTTTTTTTTTTCGAATGTTAAAATTATTCTGATAACGTTATCAAAATAAATTTATTGAGGTTTATATTTTGGAATTATAATTTTTTTCTTTTACATACTTATTTTTCATTGAAAAAAAAATCTTCTTTAAAAGTAATTTCACATTTAGGCTTCTTCTTAACATCGTTCTGGTGTTTATGCTCATTACTGCACACATACACACACACATATATATATATATATTATGTATCTATACATCTATGTATGGAAATATCTATGCTTGTACATTTACATATTATATATATATATATATATATATATATATATATATGTGTGTGTGTGTGTGTGTGTGTGTGTGTGTGTGTGTGTCTGTGTATGTGTGTGTGTGTGTGTTGTATGGTAGCCTAATGAAGCAATGATAAGGCCGTAACACATTCTTTATAAAAATATAACTCTCTCATCTTTATTTCTCTCTTAATGTATACACACACACATATATATATATTCATATATATATATATATATAGTGTGTGTGTGTGTGCGCGTGTGTGTGTGTGCGTGTGTGCATGTTTGTGTGTGTGTTTGTGTGTGTGTGTGTTTATATATGCGTGTCTGCGTGTGTCTATGAATGGTTTCTAAATTGTCTTTTACAAACGCGTTCTTGTCCTTAGGAGAAAGAAAGAAAGAAAGAAAGAAAGAAAGATTGATAGGCATACATACATACAGACATACTTACATACATATGAAGGGAATTAGATAGATAGATAGATAGATAGATACGTAGAGAATTAGATAGATAGATAGATAGATAGATAGATGAATGGATAAATAGATAGATATGGAAAAAATTGGAAATGTTGATAGATAGATAGATGGATGGATTTGTTTATAATTTTTGACCAATTTTGGAATTTCACAGATACAATTTTTAATCCAACACTTTCAAGCCATAGAATATACGCCAAATACAGACTTGATATAATTCTTGTTCTTCTACCTGAATATGTTCCTAATTGTTTTAAAAGAGGTTAAAACTATTTGGATAACACCAACACCTCTCTCTCTCTCACACACACACACATATATATATATATATATATATATGGTGTGGGTTTGTGTGTTTGAGCGTGCGTGTGTGTATGTGTGTGTGTGTGTGTGTGTGCTAAATGTGTAATGGTTGATTACGACGGGCAATTCTTGATGTGTTCAGAGAAGAGAGCAAAATATCTTCAGCTCGTTTCGATACTCTTCTGCCTCTCGTCTAAACAAGATTTGTCCGTTGATTGCCTTCTTGGGAACTTGTGGGAGGGTTCAGGCGAAGAGATGTCTGATAATAGAAAGGGCTGACATTGGCACGTCGGGAGGCGGGAGACAGCATTTGTCGATGGCTAAGAATGGTATTTATCAATAATCATAAAATCAGGATGCCAACTCTAACAACCATAAACAAGAAGAAGAAGAAGAAAAAGAAGAAAGAGGAGAAGAAGAGGAAGAAGAAGAAGAAAAAGAAGGAAGAGAAGGAGGAGAAGAAAAAGAAAAATAAGAAGTAAGAAGATGAAGCAGATGAAAAAGAAGGATAATACGATGAAGAAGGATAAAGAAAGAAGGAGGAATAATAATAATAATAAGAAGAAGAAGAATAAGAAAGAGGAGGAGGAGGAGGAGGAGAAGAAGAAGAAGACGAGGAATAAGAAAAATTAAGAAGAAGAAGCACAAGAAGGAGCAGAGCAGAAGGAGAAAAAAAGAGGAGGAGAGGAAGAAGGAAGAGGAGGAGAAAAAAAGAAAAAATAATGAGATAGGGGAGGTTGAGAAGAAGAAGAAGAAGAAGAAGAAGAAGAAGAAGAAGAAGAAGAAGAAGAAGAAGAAGAAGAAATTTATTTAAATTAATGCCCAAGACGCAGACAGATAAAACATGGTAGTCGATGGGAAGCCGGGACACATCGAGCAAATTTTCCTTCTCCATTCAGTTGCCAATTTATTGCTGGAGCAGACTTGAATGAAGGCAGTTTAGGGTAAAATGGCTCAGAAAACTTGGGGAGAGGAAAGTATTTGCTCTTGTGAACAATGTTAACTCAAGACGATGTTATAAACGAAGATTTGGCAAGATTCAATAAACGGTATGTTTATATAGATACATACATATACAGACATACATCCGTACGCCAAATACTTTATATAAACCATTCCATTCTCCCTCTCTCTCTCTCTCTCTCTCTCTCTACCTCTCTCTTACATACACATTCTCTCACTCATTACACACACACACACACACACACACACACATATATATATATATATATATATATATAATGGTAATTTTGATTCTAGTTTCGATTTTTCATATATCTTATGCAAGAATTATATTATTTGCGCGTAACAAATTAGTCAGGAACAAAATTTATGCACATATGTATATATATATATATATATATATAGACATATACACCCATAAATATACAGAAATATATACGTATACACATGTATATATACACATATACATATACATATGCACATATACTCATTTATACATATACATATACACACTTGCTTACATATACACATTTACTTATATATATATATATATATATATATATAATCACGGCCGTGCACACATGCACACATATATTAGTGCATGTACGTTTTCTGGGCACTGTGGGCATACACAAATATGTATACATATAGCCATACAAGCGTACACAAGCGCTAAGTCACACATTCGTATATATATATATATATATATATATATATATATATATGGTTTGAAGTTGTTGTTTTTTTATAAAGAGTACTCAGTAACGGTGTATACAATACATGTATATACCAACACCCCCTCAAAGGCAGGATATGACAAAGCCCAATTTCTAGCGAAGTTTATCAGGTTTAAATTCAGAGTTTTCCTTCTCCTAGACTGGTTGCTGAACGAAGGCTAAAGAACCATTCAACTCTACTATTAACCCAAAGGTAGAGGGAGAATAATGGATTCAGACCTTTCTCAAGAGTATCACTTCAATGTGAAATACAATCAGCCTCGTCCAGGATTTGAACTCGTGTCTCTGTGTTGATTTCTTTCGACGATGATCAATACAACACGGACACCTCCAATGTATTGGCTCATTACAAATATTTTGTTAAGGCTCTTCTTTCTTGTTATGGCTTATAAACGATCTGATCAATATATATATATAGAGAGAGAGATGGACAAAAGCTGCATCATCCTTTTCCCGAAAGTTATTTCAGAATTGCCTTGAACTACTGAGGTATAATCCTTACTTCCATAGCGACTAAGACTTAGAGTGCTCAGCTACTCAACCGCATCGAACGCGAAATTTAAAAAAAATTTTAAAAAATCAAAATGGTTCTTTGAGAAACCAATCCACAACATCACAGATTCTAAGAATCCGTCTAATCATCGAAGGTGTTCGTGAAAAATACCTCGAGGCAACACTTTTATTTATCGATTTTTCCAAGGCATTTGACTCCATACACTGAGGGAAGATGGTGAAAATACTTCTTTCCTATAGTCGCAGCCATAACCATATTTACCCAACCCCTCCGCTCGAGCAGGATATGACACAAGGTCAATTTTTAAGCGGAGTTTAAAAGGTTTGAATTCAGAGTGTTCCTTCTCCTAGACTAGTTGCCTCACCAGGGCCGAAGAACCTAGTCTGCCCTACTATTTACCCATAGCTAGAGGGAGGATAATTGGATTCATACCTTTCCCAAGGGTATTAGTGCTATGTGAAATGCTATCAGTCTGGTCCAGAATTTGAACTCATGTCGCCGTGTCCATTTCCTACGACGATAGCCATTACTCCACGGGCAAACACCAAAGTAAAAGTTCTCTCTCCAGATTGAGACATATTACTTTGACTATGTCGCTGAGGTCTCAAGGGAGATAATCCGACCTCATATCCATTCAAAATCTGCCTAGACTACGTTCTTCAAACATTGATAGATCTAATGAAAGAAAATTGTTTTACTCTAAAAAAGGCATGAAGCCGAGGACACCCCCACACACACTATTACGGATGCAGACAACGAAGATGACAGCGCTTCTTGCAAATACACCTACCAAAGCCGAATCCCTGCATACATAATCTGGAGCAGGCAGCAAGCGGCATTGGCCTCCATGTGAATGCAAACAAAACGGAGTGAATGTGTTTTAACCAAAAACGAGATATTTCCACTCTAAATGGTGGTTCTCTGTAACTTGTGGAGAAGTTCACCTACCTCGGAAGGAGTATCTCTGTGACGACACATCAACTTCTTCGAACCATTTCCCTTTTTGGCCGGTGATCAACGAGTGTTTCCGATAGGGGCATCACACATTTCTTCATGACTACAGAAATACAATCAAGGGAGTGGGAGAAAAAGAACAAATGAACAAACGAACAATAAGGCTTGGGAATTAATTTTTATTCATGGCGGACTTTTTGTCCTCATCTTGGTAGTTTTTGTGTTGTTTCTTCTTTCACTAAGTTTCGGCCAAATTTCTGGCCTTCTTCAGGTGATTTTACCACGACCTCGGATAGGAATGCTGAGTCTTGTAACCGTATCCCCAGCAGCGCAGCGGATAGAGGCGTTGAGTCTCTACGGTTCCAGGTGAGCATTGTCAGCAGATAGCGGTTTCAAATCCTACCCAAGCCGGCCAGAGGTTTACTTGGTCAAAAACGTGGTGCGATAGACAACAACTATGGAAGGCAGTAATTACTGGGGATAGGGTTACAAGACTCGGCATTCCTATCCGAGGTCGCGGTAAAAATCACCTGAAGAAGGCCAGAGGTGAAATTTGGCCGAAACACAAAAACTACCAAGATGAGGACAAAAAAGTCCGCAATAAATAACAATTAATTCTCAGATTAAGAAGCCTCATCTCAAAATGATTCCTATTAAAGACAAGTACAATAAGGCTTGGGTTAACTCAAAGTGTAAGAAGAGGAATTATGTAACATTGCATTCCCTATGTGCATATGTAGACTAACGCTAGCGTGGATTTCTAGCAAAAATTCTACAACCCACGAGGAATGCTGCCTCATCTTGACCGGTCCTCCCTCACTGCTACTGGATTCTCTCTCATGCCGACTGGTCACTTCTGCTGTCCGGTTTCGACTGGCGTCTCCCTTCGCCAACTACTTCTCTCCGTTCCTTTGTCCAACTCTTACTGGCGTTCCCCTGCCTACTTCCAGTCTCCTCGAGATCTCGAGTCCAAACCCTTTGTCTGTTTTCACGCCAAAACAGACAAAGGGATCGTCTGCGTGGTGGACCACCAACATAGTGTTACATCTCATCTACTGAAAATAACATCAATATGCATCTAGTGAAGGCATGAACTGCTATCGACAGGTTATCGATCATATGGAAGTCAGACTTATTCGATAGAATAAAACGCATTTTTTTTTCAAGCAGTGGTTGTATCTATTCTACAATATGGGTGCATCACATCGATGCTGAATAAGCGGATGGAGAAAAATAGAGACGGGATTTGCACAAGAATTTTACGAGCTATGTTGAACAAATCCTGGAAGCAACATTCCATAAAACAGCACCAGTACGGCTACCTTCCTCCCATCTCTAAAACCATCCAAGTAAGTTGAACAAGACATGTAGGACACTTATAAATAAAAGAAAACGAACCGAATAAATAACGGATATAGAAAGGATTTCAACATGAATGATATACACGCGGAACCACCTTCCTCGTGTGATTACGCAAAATCAAGAAACGGTTGCTATGACATCAACAGCCGTAAGTAAACGCGTTTTTAAATCACAAACTGCACCAAAATAAAGATGAACGAACGTCCACTGTAATGTCTGCTTATAGTTGATCTTGTATATATATATATATATATATATTTATTTCAAATACCTGGTCCAGTGGCAAAAGCTGCTTGGTAGCGCCAGGAGTGGCAGTACCGCCTTGAGTTACCGAAACTGTGTTATCACCCTGGTTGGCGGCTGATGAGGTTAGGGTATCGCACGTGCGTTCACTCGTTGTATGATGAAAAAAAATAGAAAAGTAAGAACGAACTCAATAGCGATGTTCTCTTAAGAACCCCTTCACACGGACGTGCGAGAACTTATCTACAACAGCTCTGTTCGGACACAAGATGTAGTCTAGAAGACCTGCGGGAAGCGATGTATGATAAAAGCGAATAACGAGAGAGAGAACGAGAGAGAGAACGAGAGAGAAGGATATCTCTGCTCGCAGTACGACATGATGATATATATATAAAGCCTGTCTAGCCACACTGAAGAGTTCTGATAGAACGAAACAGATCAGTCTGTGGATGACAATATATATATATATATATATATATATATATATATATATATACTCCCCTACCTCTGTAGGGTTGAGCTCTCTAGTGAGGGAATTAACTGTGTTGCCATTAGCGTAATGCTAGGCTCTTCATATAAATCGAGCTCTCGGTAGCCGTTAAGGGGATATATGTAAACAAAAAACACTTGTGATACATAACCGTTTAATTTTCCTTCGCTTACGCTAGTTGGCTCGTGGCTGAGTGGTTGGACCTTGGATTGGCGTTTGAGTCAACGGTGTTTCGATCCCAGCTTCGGGAATCTAGTCTGTCTAGCCACACTGTAGAGTTCTGATAGAACGAAGCAGATCTGTCTGTGGATGACAACATATATAGTACTTTCTGAATTTCGATAATTATAAAAGTTGTTTCGGGGTGTTTAGCTTTTAAAGTGACTGTACCATGCTGTTGCTTCCCTTCCGAATTTATTATTCTATTTTGTTTCAACTATAGGTTTTTATAACATAAAATAATTTTATAATATTCTTGAGTGTTTTTACTTCTAATTATTAGAAACAAGTAAGAAACACTTTAATATACGAAATATTTTATACTTGCGTTCATATTTATTACAACTTAGGAGTTTATAAGTTAATATTAGCAACATTTCACAAAACACTTTTGGCGAAACACACACTCACACGCACACACACACACACACACACACACAAATGTATATATACGAAGTTCATTGTAAATCTTCAAAGAAATTACCCCGAAAAAAGAGCCGTTGTAGAAGATTTTTCTTAAACCAACACACTACCCGTTCTTACTAATGGTTAGAGTGTTCACCAATGGCCCGGGAGAGCTGGGTTCAATCCCAGGTCGAGTCATACCAAAGACTCAATAAATGGTACTTGATGCTTCCTTGCTTAATACTCAGCATTATAAGGTACGGATCAAGAGTAAAGTGGAGCAATCCAGGGAAAGGAGTAGCGCCCTCCCCTACACCTTGGTGTAGTAGCTATCCAAAAGGGAGCTTTCGTGTCTTAATTTCTATGCAGGATATAATCATACTTAAATGAGACGTGTACGTTATATTCAATATCTGTGTGATGCTCAAAACTTTATGCACAACCCGCCCATATAAGTGTATACATATATACAGAAATATATATATATATATATATATATATATATATATATATATTGTTGTATAATGGCTCGTTACTTCCGGCATCGTGGAAGTATAAAAGACGCTGTGTCTCTATAAGAGAGACAGAAGCAAGACAGAAGCAGAAGCAGAGGCAGAAGCAGAAGAAAAGACAGAAAAGCTATGAAGGACATTGTTCAACAGAAGAGCAAGTTCGGTCGTAATATTTACAGAGGGGGACTTACGTCTTTTCGTTAAATTTGAAATACGTGTAACTATACGGAAGAAGAAAGTACGAAGAACATTAAATAAGTTTCCAGACTTTTTTCGTATTGGCATTTTTATTGATAGTACACACATGAAACTCTAGTCCCCTTCGAAGTAACCTCCCCCGACTGCAATCCACTTGTTGTGCCGTTCCAACAACTTCTGGAAGGACCCATGGAAATCCTGTTGTGTGAGCGTGTCAACGACCTTCGTCACAACCACTTTCATCTCCTCAATTGTCTCATAACGACAACCCCTGAGCTTAGGGAATAACCAAAAGTCACAGGTCTGAACTATAGGGAGGCTGAGGGACTGTCTTGGTGCCCATATAAGTCAAGTAGTCTGTGACAAGGATGGAGTTGTTGACTGGTGCATTTTCCTGGTGGAAATGCCACTGACCCGATTTCAAGAGTGCTGGCCTCTTCCATAGGAATCTCTTCCTGAACTCTCTTAAAACCTCCACATAGTAACCCTAACCCTAAGCCTAAACCTTCGACCAATCAACTCTGGTGTATTGACTTCCTTACTCCTCCCACACCTCTCATCACCCCTCACAGATTCCCTGCCTTCCTTGAATCTCTTATGCTACTCAAAAACTGATGCCCGATTTATGCAAGATGATCGAAAAGCAGTCTGAAGCATTCCATATGCTTCAGTGGCATTTTTTCCAAGTTTAAAACAGAATTTTATTGCATATCGTTCTTCTAAAGGGTCCTCACATCCAGATTGCATTTTTGAAATTCTCCAGCTGTGACAATCAGGCTTTAGTAGGGTGTATTCTAATTGCTGCTGTAGCTGTTGATTTGAACCTGAAATCATAAAAATTGGTCAGTCATCTCATATGTCTAGCAACAACATACTGAATTCTCAAGAGTCTACGACAATTTTAAATGCCCGTAGAAAAAAAATCTGGAAACTTATTGAATGTACCATATATATATATATATATATATATGTGTGTGTGTGTTTCTTTTTTTTTTGTATTGTTACGTTCTGCTGAGCATTCAATATTTAAACAAATAGACCGAATAATATTCAAAAAGAATATTTTATTGAACATTAGATGTCTAAATGTTTTGGACAGGTATTAGTTTGGTTTTAATGGCATATCAACATTTTTGGGTTATTTTATGCCCAATTCATCCTTCTAGAAAGATAAGTGTGGTACTATTTAACCCATACATGGGAAGTTAATGGGGATCATACCTTTCCCGAGGGTCTTTGTCTGAAAGTAAACGTAATACCGTGACTTTAGTTCGAACTTGCTTAGTACGATTCCGCAGTCCAGCGCTTTAACCATTACACCACAAGGAACCACCCGTATTGGGCCGGAAACAGCAGTCACGGACAATTAAATAAACATTGCTTGATTATGTTTCATATTGAGTTGGCTTTTTTTAAACTTTATTACAATTTTCTTTAGCATCACAACTTTGGGTAAAGCTCTTTCAAAGGGTCGAACAAAATCTAAGGGCTAATCATTGCGATTTTTGGTAAAGCTCTTTTCAAGGGTCGAACAAAATCTAAGGGCTAATCATGGCAATTTTTGGTAAAAGTCTTTTCAAGAGTCGAACAAAATATCAGGGCTAATCATTGAAATTTTTGGTAAAGGTCTTTTCAAGGGTCTAACAAAATTGAAGGGCTAATCCTTGCAATTTTTGGTAAAGGTCTTTTCAAGGGTCGAACAAAATTGAAGGGCTAATCATTGCTATTTTTGGTAAAGGTCTTTTCAAGGGTCGAACAAAATTGAAGGGCTAATCATTGCAATTTTTGGTAAAGGTCTTTTCAAGGGTCGAACAAAATTGAAGGGCTAATCATTGCTATTTTTGGTAAAGGTCTTTTCAAGGGTCTAACAAAATTGAAGGGCTAATCCTTGCAATTTTTGGTAAAGGTCTTTTCAAGGGTCGAACAAAATTGAAGGGCTAATCATTGCTATTTTTGGTAAAGGTCTTTTCAAGGGTCGAACAAAATATAAGGGCTAATCATTGCAATTTTTGGTAAAGGTCTTTTCAAGGGTCGAACAAAATTGAAGGGCTAATCATTGCTATTTTTGGTAAAGGTCTTTTCAAGGGTCGAACAAAATTGAAGGGCTAATCATTGCAATTTTTGGTAAAGGTCTTTTCAAGGGTCGAACAAAATTGAAGGGCTAATCCTTGCAATTTTTGGTAAAGGTCTTTTCAAGGGTCGAACAAAATTGAAGGGCTAATCATTGCTATTTTTGGTAAAGGTCTTTTCAAGGGTCGAACAAAATTGAAGGGCTAATCATTGCAATTTTTGGTAAAGGTCTTTTCAAGAGTCGAACAAAATCTAAGGTCTAATCATTGCAATTTTTGGTAAAGGTCTTTTCAAGGGTCGAACAAAATTGAAGGGCTAATCATTGCAATTTTTGGTAAAGGTCTTTTCAAGGGTCTAACAAAATATAAGGTCTAATCATTGCAATTTTTATCACTACAAAATGTACAGAATTGAATTGGATTTTGCTTTTTAGAACTTTTAATTTGTCGACATGGACGTATTATGTCTTAAAAGAAACAGTATTTTCAATAACGTCCAAATGAGTCATTTTTGGTGAACTACTTATTTGAATAAATGAAACATCGCGAAACAACAGAACCTCCCACATTTTAAACAGTCACCCCTGTGATACAAGTAAACTTAGGCAAATTGTAAGGGTAGCTCCATGTAGAAATTATTAAATCATTTAAATTACTTGAACTTTTCTGAAACTTAGTTCATGGCAAAACAGACACTTTTTAAATTAATCAGTTATGCCAAAATAAGTGCTTCGTCATTTTCCACTCGATACAGTATTGAAAAAAAAATAGTAAAAAATCTGAGTCATTCTTTATAATTGCCACAAATTTTGCTTCGGTTTGGTTTTATGGCATATCAACTATTGTTATTTATTAAATGTCAAATCTTGTTTTTTGACATATATATTAACATATATGATTTGTAAATACATTTTATTGATTGAGTTAAATGATCCAACATTTCTATTTCTAAGAATTCAATTTAGCATAAGTCTAAATTTAATGGTTCCAAGTATTGCTATGTAAAACTAAAAATTTAATTTAGCATCAGTCGTTTGTTTACACACAGTTAACTGATCAATCAGTTCAATTTCTGACAAATAAATTCAGCAAAGGTCATTTGGTTGCACTCATTTTAAATATCGAACACTTCTATTTGATCAAAGATGGGACTCTATCTGGTGCTACCACTCCAGGACAGAGTAGACCTGGGAGGATCGGTATTCCCTTGAGATTCAAGGCTTGAGTCTTCAGATTGTTTAGCGTCATATCCAGGACACTTAATGGGGGGTGTCTTATCTCACTGCAAAGATGCAGTTGGTGTATTTTACAGCCCTGGTCAACTTAGCTTTCAAATATCAATTAAATTACACTGAATTAGACACACATAAGAAGTGATTATTTTCCACAATTATTGTTGCGAAAGTTCCCTTAAATAGTTGTAAAACGACATTATTTTCTATAAAGAAAATCTCAGAAATACAAAAAAAAAAGTAGGAAATTTCTTAGAATTTTCTTTTCCTTGATTTGATATCATTTGTTAAAAGCATGACCAGACATGTCGGGCAATAAGTGATACTAATCGATACCTGACAAAATAGTGTGGTCATAAGTTGTCCTAATCTACCATAAACTACGTCAGCTATCTTAAAACTTTTTTTATGTTAGCGGGTTGATTTTTCCCAATGCTGTAAGTATACAGAGTGCAAAAGCAAAATTAGGAATATTCTAGTATCATGAAAAATTATATTGTTGTACTCCCAAAATAATCGGCTCGCCCTTCTTCATAAATACACGCCAACAAGAGTGTCAGACGGGTGTGCACCAATCAGCGTGACACGATCACGTTTGATACCATTTGCGTAGTGGACGGAGAGTCAATACCCAACTGGACTCTCAACTTCCTATCAACAAACAACTGTTTAACCAGGTTCACTTGTATCTCGTTTCTGTTACTAGAATATATGTTTTTTCTTATTAAACCTTTTTGTGTTACCCGTGTCTTTTTTGGTCAGCATCACAACAATTATAAAACAAGATTATTTTTTATTGAAAAATATTAATAAGAAAATAACAAGATCGACACAAAACAGTATATTTAATCAATATGGCCGCAATTTTTTCCATTATAGAAGCAACATGCCTTCGAAACCAATTGCCTGCCTTCAAAATAAATTCTTCAGCCATTTTATTCCATTTCTCTACAATAGCTGTCTTAAGCACCTCAATATTTCGATAGGAAGATTTTCTAAAACGCCCCATATAGTTTAATGAAGTTTGTTATGGTCTAAGCCTGATGGAGACCATAAAGAAACTACAATTACATCAGAAATTATTTTGGCTTGTGTTCAGCATTAAGCAAAACATAGATTCTTTATTGTTTCTTTTCTTGCTCAACCATATTCGACTCAAATTTAATAGAAATTGCTTGAATAATAGAGCTAATCAAGAAAATTTAGATTTATCACGTTTATTTTTCTCCAGAAATGGACTAACGAGATCAAAAAAGGTTTTAAAAGTATTCCACATTTTGCGTCCACACACTGTAGGAATATAGCAAGCTTAGTATAATCTTTTACGAGGCCACTGGGATAGTAAGTAGAGAAGGAATCCACTCCTTAGTAGTAAGGGTCTGCTTGAGTTGATAACGTTCATCTTAGCATAAAGATCTCCAGGAAAATAATCCAAACTATTTTATTGCATGCTGGACTGGTGCACACCGTACCCTTGCTGTTGAAACGTTAAATAAAAATGCTGGTTTAAAATAATAACTGTCACCAGTAAATAACATTCAACTTACGTAACTATGATTTACAGGGTGCGGAAGCAAAATATGGAATAACTTTTAAAGCATTTTTTTTAGTCAGATTAGTTCAATATTTGAAAAAGAAAAAACTAAAAAAACAACAAAAAAAAAAAAAATGAATCTAAATTTTCGTGGTAAGCTCTACTATTCAGGGATTTTTTAAAAAATGCAGCTTATCATAAGTAAGCAAGAAAAGAAACGACGAAGAATCTATGATTTACTTTAAGCCGAAACTAAGACAAAGTTTCTTTGTCTACCATATATAAAGCAAAGAAACATTTTTTCACAGAAAGAGAGCTTTTAAATGAAAAGTGGATGTGGAGAATTGACAAAAAAAAATGAAAGGAAGGATTTTTAACTGCTCTCACTGCAACAACAACAAAAAAAGAGTCCACAACGTCAATAAGAAAGTATGCTAATGAATTGAAAGTCCACGAAAAAAACTGAGGACAGCAATTAAACAAGATTTAAGCCAAGACCTTTACCCCCTTGATTACGCTATATGGGGCGTTTGAGGAGGTGTCGATGGTGTAATGATTATCGTCATAGGAAACAGACACGAGTTCCCATCCTGGACCAGACTAATTGCATTTACCGTAGCACTAATACCCTTGGGAAAGGTATGAATCCAATTATTCTCCCTCCAGCTATGGGTAAATAGTAGGGCAGACTAGGCTCTTCAGCCGTGGTGAAGCAATTAGTCTAGGAGAAGGAAAGCTCTGTTTTCAAACCTGTTAAACTCCGCTTAAAAATTGACCTCGTGTCATATCCTGCCCAAGCAGAGGGATTGGTAAATATGTATATGGGGCGTTTTAGAAATGAAGCCGATTGCAAATTCCTTTCCAAACATTGTTTTCCTTAAGACTGCTATTTCGGAGGAATGGAATAAAATGTCTCAAGAATTTATTTTGAAGGCATGCAAATCGTTTTGAATGCGTGTTGATACAATAATTGAAAAAAAAAAAAAAGGTGGCCATATTGAGGAAACTGCATAGTCTTGAACGAGCCGCAGCTGGCATTGGCCTCCATGTCAATGCACACAAAACTGAATATATGTGTTACAACCAAACGGGCAACATTGCCACACTAGACAGAGCCTCTCTGAAACGAGTAGACAAATTCACCTACCTAGGGAGTAGCGTCTCATCAACCGAAAAAGGCATCGACACACGACTGACGAAGGCATGGACGGCTATCGATAGGCTCTCGATCATATGGAAATCAGACCTAACCGATAAAATGATACGCAGTTTCTTCCAGGCAGCGGTTGTGTCGATACTGCTATATGGATGCACTACATGGACGCTTACTAAACGGCTGGAGAAAAAACTAGACGGAAATTACACAAGAATGTTGAGAGCAGTATTGAACAAGTCCTGGCGACTACACCCCACGAGACACCAACTATAGGGACACTTGCCCCCCATCACGAAAACTATACAAGTTAGACGAACCAGACACGCGGGACACTGCTGGAGAAGCAAGGACGAGCTCATAAGCGATGTACTCCCGTAGACCCCAACATATGGATGTGCAAAAGCAGGACGACCAGCACGAACTTACATACAGCAACTATGTGAGGACACAGGACGTAACCCTGAAGACCTGCCGGAGGCACGACATGATGATGATGATGATGATATTGAGTAAATTTACTTTTTGTGTCTACTTTCTTATTTTGTTGTTTGTCTTATAAAATTTAAGTTAATCTTGTTTTGTAATGGAGTCGTTTATTAATATACTAGAACATTCCTAATTTTGCCTCTGCACTCTGAGTTTTTCCTTAAAAATTCATGGCATCTGGAGTCATCGATGATTTCCGAAATGTCTACGTCATCTCTTCTTTAGAATTTTCTTCCAATTTTTTTTCTTTTTAATTTCATTCGGACCGAAAAAAAAAGGAAAAAATCACAGACCCAGTAGATCCTATTGAATTTGTGAATTATTTCCTTTTTTCTTTCCTAGATTAAGAAAAATCCTTCATGATATTTGTTAGCCGTTATCTGTAAATTGGCTGGTCGAAAGATTGACAAATATTTCCCTCAAAAACAGAAAATAAATAAATAAATGAATGAAGAAAACGAATATTTGTTGATTGCAAATAAATTTGAAACGCCAGAAAATTTTAATGAGAAGCTGAAAAAAAACGAGCGAAGTAATTTTAAAAATCAAGACAAAATAATGAAATGAATTTGATTCTTGAAACAAATTCCTTATTATTAAAATAACCAGTTTAGTTGCTACAATTCTTGCTACAGATTGTCTGTTTTAACATTGAGCAAACGTCAAAGATTTTAAAAGCTGATTTTCAAAATTTTAAAGCCCTTGCACTAGAATTTTCTGAACACTTCCGCTGCAGAGGTAAATTTTTAACCCTTTTATAGTAAGCGAATTATTTTCAGAAAATTTGAAAAACGGAAGGAACATCAAGAAAGTTAATTAATATAAGAAAAATAATCCCCTCTAAAAATAAACAAACAAAATATGAAAACTGATTAGCAATTCTTGTTTGTTGGTCTGTAGAATACATCTACTGCACCTCTGCAGAGGGATAAGACCGCCCAACGAGTGTCCTGGATATGACACTAAACAATCAGATAATGAGGTTCCAATGATTGCTGAGCTTTGGGGAATATGGAGCATTCCATTATAGCCATTGCTCCCAGGTCCACTCTGGCCCGGAGTGGTAGCACCAGACAGGGTCCTATCTATGGGTCAAATATAACAAAACTGTGTGCTTATGCTAAACTGAATTGCTTGAAATAGAACTGTTTTTGGTATTTGAACTGTGTACATATGGTAAACTGAATTGCTTGAAATAGAACTGTTTTTGATATTTGAACTGTGTACTTATGGTAAACTGAATTGTTTGAAATAGAACTGTTTATATGTATAAAGTGGATTTGGCATTAATAACCGCCAATGTTTATTGTTCCATAAAACCCAACCAATCCAAGTCATATGAATTTAACATATATGTACACACAGGATTTGGCATTCAATAATGCACAATAGTTGATGTGCCATAAAGCCAAACCAAACCAAATACCATTTGTTTTCCACATGGATTGCAATGGCATCAAATAACCCACGAACTTTGATAAGCCGTCAAACAAAGAAATCAAGAAACCAAGTTGTTTGTCTATTTATTTTTTCATGTTTAGTTTAATTCTAGGGATAAAGAATAAAGCAATTGTTGGTTACAGGTCCAGTGATACAGTTGCATTTCAAGGGAAGAAAGAACGCATTCTGGAAAGAGGTTGTTTGGGACAGGTGTGTGAATATGTAAAACATCAAGTCTCATCAATCTACCTGTTCTCACCTTTGCGTAGCACACATCAAATCCTGAGGTCGAAGGTAGGTACTCCAAATGTTATTAATATATAGATAAAACTATTTTCATAATTTGACTTAAAAATATGGAACACTGAATTGACTCTTAGAGAATAATTGGAATTGGATCGTTTTATATGACAATAAATAATAAGCTGAAAAAAAAAAAGGTTTAACAAGATCGTTTCGAAACTTCACAATGATTAGATCGATCAATAACAGAAAAATAATTAACCAATGAAAGTGTTTCCATTCTTTGACGTGTTTCATTTATTAGTGCTTTATTGGATAAAATCGATGAAATAACGTGTAATGAGATCCAGCGATATTCAGGGGTCAGTTTCTAGGACAGCGTCCAGTCAAGTACAACTCATTTGAGATATTTAGACAATAAAATCAATAGTATTGTTGGTCAGTCAGTTGGAAGGTTGAACTTGGCTGATGGAAACATTTATTAAGAAGGATTTTATGTTAATAAAATAATTTCGATAGGAAGGATGGAAGTAAAAAAAACCAGCCCTGTCGACTTGGACCCTCGCATACGCCAATTACATTTCTACAGAGGGCTAAGAACCCACAACGTGTGTCCTAGATCTGACACGAAACAATTTGACGGTGAGGCCCCGGTCCTAGAGCCTTGATTTGATTTGGTTTGTTTTGGTTTTATGGAATATCGAACATGGAAGGTTATTTAATCCCAAACCCTCTTTATACACATATATCAAATATATATGATTTGTTTTCGTTGGGTTTTATGCCATATCAACCATTGTAAGTTATTTAATACCAAATCCTTTTTATACATATAAATTAAATATATATGATTTGGTTTGGTTTGGTTTTATGGCATATCAATCATTATAGGTTATTTAATGCTAAATTCTCTTTATACATATATATTAAATATATATAATTTGGTTTTGTTGGGATTTATGGCATATCAACCATTGTAGGTTATTTAATGTCAAATCCTCTTTATACATATATATTAAATATATATAATTTATTTTGGTTTGGTTTTATGGCATATCAACCACTGTAGGTCATTTAATACCAAATCCTTTTTAGGCAAATATATTAAATATATAATTTGTAAACGCATTCTAATGATAAAATTTTTTAAAAAGCTTGAGCTCATTTTTTGCTCTCAGTTAAATGGTTTCCTTTTATTTGAAACAATTCAGTTTAGCATAAGTACAGTCTTTTGTTGAAATACAGTTAAAGGATCGAACCCATCTTTTTCAAAAAAGTCAGTATAGCATGTCAACAAAGTTAAATTTTTCCAAGTATTGCTATATATTATTAAAAATTCAATTAAACATCAGTCATTTGTTTACACAAGGTTAAACGTCATCATCATCATCATGTCATGTCGCCACTTCACCCTATCGTTCATCACCTCTGGCAGGTCTTCAGGGCTACATCCCGTATCCTCACATAGCTGCTACATGTATGTTCGAGCTGGTCGTCCTACTTTTGCCCGGCCATATGTGGGTGTCCATAGGAGTACATCACTTATGAGCTCGTCCCTGCTTATCCAGCAGTTTCCTACGTGTCTGGTTCGTCTAACTTGGATAGTTTTCATGATGGGAGGTAGATGGCCGTATAGTTGGTGTTTTGTCGGGTATTGCTTCCAGGACTTGTTCAATATTGCTTGCAGCATTCTTGTGTAATTGCCGTCTAGCTTCTTCTCCAGCCGTTTAGTTAGCGTCCAAGTAGTGCTTCCATATAGCAGTATCGACACGACCGTTACTTGGAAGAAACTGCGTTTCATTTTATTACAGAGTTTGATTCTATTTGACCCCTAGATAGGACTATATCAGGTACTGTCACTCCGAGCCAGAGTGGACCTGGGAGCGATGGCAATAAAGGGGTTCTCCACATTCCCTAAACCTCGAGCAATACTAAAACCTCACCATTAGATTGTTTAGTGCAATATATAGGACACACATTGGGTGGAGTCTTACCCTTCTGCAGATATTCAGTTGGTGTCTTCTGCAGCCCCAGCCGACTAGGCCACCGGGAGCCTTGAAGAATGGTTAGTAACCTTTCATTGGCATAATACTGAGGATGACTATGGCGCGTAGTGGTAGAACATGTTGAGTTAAATAGGACTGTTAAATATTTTACATAGGTTTTTCATGAATATTAAATTGAATAATTAGTATTAAATAGCAATACTCGAAACCATTTAACTGTGTGCCAACAATAAATAACAATACTTGAAACCATTTAACTGTGTGCAAACAATAAATAGCAATATTAAAATCATTTAACTGAGTGTAAACAAACAATCAATATCAAAGAGAATTATTTGGGATAAATAGCTATACATGAAACCATTTTCATACTGCTGGGACGTTCTGAGCAAGTGGTAATGATCCTTTGGCCTCGAAACCATGCCTGAACCCAGAGTCATCATTTGATGAAGGCCTTGTTGGAAGCAATGCTGTTGTACAAGCAGAATACTGCTGCTGCTGCTACTTAATACATGATAATTCTCTAGCTGGCGTGGTACGCTTGTTGGCCGAGCGGTCTGATACTAAGTCTAACATAAAGTTGGACGGGTTTCGATCCCAGCTTCAAGCGTCCTACATGTCAAGCCACACTGAAGAGATGTGATACAACGAAACAATCTGTCTGTGGATGACAATATATATATATGTATGTATATACTATAACACATAAACCTTAAAAACACAATCATTATATAAAAATTATTTCTAAAAAAGTAACGTGATGATTATTTTAATTTTAATCATCATCATTATTTAACACAATTCCCCGCAAAACAGACATTTCATATTCACATAAAATAAACCTTTAGCTATCAGAAAGTTAGGTAGGACGTAAAGAAAAAGAAATCATTATATATATCATTACATGGTAATATCTGTGACCCTGGGTTACATGCTTTACGTATTCCTCAGATAGAGCGAAGGTTTAAAAAAAACAAAAAACGATTAATATGGTAAATTTTGTTTTGTTCGAAAAGGGGTTGTTTGTGTGTATGTGTGCCAAAGTTAAATCATTCGTTAAATAATCATCAAAGGTCGATATTTAATCAAACCAAATAACATAACTGTTATGGTCAAGGGGAGGTTCAAATGATAACACGACTCGGAAATGAGTGATAAGAAATATATCGAAGGAAAATAATACATACATAAACGATAGCTGGGAGAAACCCCTCCTCAGCTTAACACAATCATGAATGTTACCGTTCTTGGTGACGGCTCGCCGAGACCTCACAGAAAAGACCTTAGCCGGTATGTGTCACATGAGGGCGAGTCCATCTATAGGGGAGACATTCCAACAATAACCTAGCTGAATCAAAAAACAATGCATATGTTTGAGAGTCTGTGGTCTATTCCATTGATCCAGACCTTGAGCGGTGTACATCAAAGAATTTTGTGCTGACTGAGCAGACACTTAACCTGGGTCAAAAGTCGGTTGAGAATGGTTTCTTTGTTTAATTGCATATTAACGTTTGTAGGTTATTTAATAACAAAGCAATATTTCTAGAAAAACAGCAGTTATCCTACTAAATCCATAGCTGGGAGAAAAAGGGGGTTCATACCTTTCCCTAGGGTATTTGTCCGAAAGTGAACGTAATAGCGCAACTAGAGTTCGAACTCGCTTATTACGATTCCGCAGTCCACTGCTTTAACCATTACACAACGAGGACACCCCTCTGGGTCAAAGAGACTTGTCTTAAAAGATAAGACAGATAAAAAGGCAACATATTGCTTTGGTTTTTCTGGAATGGTCATTTCACATGTATTGCCTGTACAAGTACAAAGATTTTAGAAAATTTAGTTAAAAAATAGAGTTAGTTTCGTATATTCTACTTATATTCCAAATTATATATTAGAAATATGAGCCCAAATTAGAGAGTTGAGTCGAAGTTACCACTGATTGTACGGATACCTACTGAGTCAGAAGTAATCTACTTAGGTTTCATCTTAGTGGATTATCATCTTTTCTTTTTTTTTTTTTTTTCGGACATGCTACTTTTTAACTTTCTGGCAGCTTTTTAATAAATAAATAGTAGTTTGGTCATACCCTCTTTAGTCAAAATTATCCTGATCATCCGCTTAGGTGAAACCTAGGTAGATTACTTCTGGTTCTGTAGGTATTCCTGTTTGGGTTTACTTTGTGTATTGGGCAGTCTTACATTTTAGCGTTAGGTATTCTGTCGAGCTTTTTTTATTTGATTTGGATTTGCAATATTGGTTGATTATTTTCAAGCAGTACGAATGTTTTTAGTCCGTTTTTATGGAATTTTTTCCTAGTTATCAATTTGTGTGATATTTTCTTTATAAACAAAATATATTATATATATATATATATATATATATATATATATATATATATATATATATATATATAAACTGCGTTTGATTGTGAGGTTCCAGTCCTGGAGAATTGGAGACCATAGAGTACTCCTTTAGCATTGCTCTCACGTCCATTCCTTAAGATCCCATCTACATGTCTAATTTACCTGTTCAGAAATTAATTTTATTTCATGGAACCGTACACAATGTTATATATTGACCCTCGACTGAGCCGTCAATCAAGAGATGCACCTGTGTAGATAAGTGGAAGAACAGCGGAAGCAGGTGGATGTTAGACAAAAATATAACCAGGTTCCCAGACGGTTTTGAGTCACTTGGAGACAGGATACCAGCGAAGAGGGACCCAGCCGCAGACAGAGGGCTTTGGGCCCTCAGTGATCCACGGTTGAGCAACCCCAGCCAAGATGAGGAAGGAGTGCTGCTATGGTCGTGAGGGGAACTTGGGTCAATATAGCCGTCCGTCCACTGTCTCCAAATCATCTCTCACACACAACCAACATCACCCTTTCGAGAATAAAATGTGTGAGATACATTTTTATAAAGAAGTGTATTCCTTCGTTATTGAAGTCGTCATTGTGTTGATTATGTTTCGAATATATATATATATATATATATATATATATATATATTTGTAAATGTACACGCGTAGTGGTATATTTATGTGGCTATACAACACACAAGAAAAAACCTCTTAAAAAAAAACTACAGAAAACATGTAAATATGAACGTACAAAGAATGTGATTCTCTAACATCTAGGCACAAAATCACTCGAGACAGGTTGACAGGCCGCTAAAATCAGCCAATGACAATACTAACGCCCCCTTTAACGATCCGCCTACATAAAGTATAACCAGCTAGACTAAAACTACGAGCCATAATCTAAAGATCTATAAAACTTCGTCTGAGATAGAGCCAAGATGTAGAATATCCTGGTAAGAATCAAGCTCCTTGCACAAGAGAATTGTCAACTATTTGGCACAAGTTAAGTTAATAGTATTCGCTTAGCTTATTTTAGTCTGATGCAAGGCCAAAGTAGTGGGTCATTGTGAAATCTTAACGTTCTGCGAGCTAAGTTTGTTACCGCGTCGTTATACGGTCAGCCCTAAATAAGTAAAAGCATCTAATTTATAAAATACTGAGAAAGAAGAAGAAGAAGAAGAAGAAGAAGAAGAAGAAGAAGAAGAAGAAGAAGATATATGTTTTAGATTGATATATGATGAAAATAAACTGTATTGCAAGAGTGAGGAAAAACGGAGAGAAAAGATATTTTATTCGAGAAGATGAAATTTAAAAAAAAGGTTAAAAAAGGAAATTGGACAAGAAAAATCAATACAGAAATTATGTGTGGAAGAAAAAAGAATTTAAAAAAAATAAACAGGGACGAAGAGGAAAATAAGTTTGGAACGAAGAGAGGAATTTGAATCTGACAGACAGACAGACAGACAGAGTCATTTTAGAAATGCAGACGACGAAAGAGAAGGGATTTCTTGAAGAGAAAGATAAAGATGCAAATAAAGATAATATCGTCATGGCGGCCAGATGGTGGATGACGGGAAGGTTCGGACTAAACTGGGACTCAGTTCCGGAGGTCAAACAATCTAAGGAAGCCTTAGTCAGGTATACATGTCGGGAACTTTGATTTGATTTGAGAATCGATAAAGAAGAAGATAAGAAGAAGAAGAAGAAAAAGAAGAAAAAGAAGAACTAAGGCGTAAAGAAGAAGAAAATGAACCTAGGGGTAAAGAAGAAGAAGAAGAAGAAGAAGAAGAAGAAGAACAAGAACAAGAACAACAACAACAACAACAACAACAACTACAACAACAACAACAACAACAACAACAACAACTAAGTTGTAAACAAGAAGAAAAGGAATCTAGAAGAAGAAGAAGAAGAAGAAGAAGAAGAAGAAGAAGAAGAAGAAGAAGAAGAAATAACAACTGAAGGAAGATGAGGTTGGAAAGAAGAGACAAATTGAGTGAGGAAGCTAATAGACGAAGAAAAAAGAGATATAAATTAAAAGGAGGGGTTGAATTATAAAGGGAGATAGATGGAGAAGGGTGATATTTGGGAAGAGTAGAGGAAGAGAGAGAGAGAGTTGAGGAGAAAAAGCTTGATGAGAGACTGGTAAATAAACAGAGAAAGTTTGGGAGAGTGACTTTACGAAAAAGAAAGAGAAGATTCCTTCTATTTTAGCTTTCTTCCTCTGAAGAAAGCTGGAAGATAAGGAAAAAGAAGTGGGGAGAAGTCAGAGGTTTCGGCGTAAAAGAAAGAAAAGAAACACTAAGATATAATGATTGTTGAAAAAAGTGAATTAAAAATTTAAAAAGAAGACACTAAAATCAAGGATAATTCTACGGGGAAGTCTAATTTGGACCTTAGTATTTGTTTGTTTTCTTTAATGGCTTCTTGTACATACTTATATAGGAACTCTTTGATAAGATGGATAGATAGATAAAAATAGACTACAATAGATGGATAGATAGATAGATAGATTGATAGATATGAACAGACGGTGATCTCTAGATCGACCGATCAATAGAAACAGACTGAAATCGATAAAAGGGTCATTCAAAAAGTTCTAAGCCTCACCCTGAAAGTAAAGCCATAACTGAACATTTTTTTGTTGTGGCCACACACAAACACTTCTTTTAAAACTGGAAAAAAAAAAACTCATTCAAAATAACGTTTTATTTTTGTGCAGGAGATACCTAGAATAGGTTGAGAAGTGTGCCATAAATCTAAAATTAGGGTAAGGCATTGAACATTTTGAACAACCTTTATGCATATATATATATATATATATATATATATCTGTGTTTGTATGTGTGTGTGTGTGTGTGTGTGTGTGAGTGAGTGCGTGTTTTTGTGTGTTTTTGTGTGTGTTCGTATGCGTGTGTTTCTACTCTGGTAGCCATCCAAAAATCGTATATACATATATATATATATGTTGTGATGCTGACAAAAGAATGATACGGGGAGCACAAAGAGGGTTGATAGAAAAACATAGATATTCAAGTAACAGAAACAAGATACAAGTGAACCTGGTTAAACAGTAGTTAGTTGATAGGAAGCTGAGAGTCCAGTAGGGTAGTGACTATCCGTCCACGACGCAAATGGTATCACACGTAATTGTGTCACGCTGATTGGTGAACTCTGACCTTCTCATTGACGTGTATTTATATCGAAGGGCGAGTCCATATATAGAGAATACAACAATATACATATATATATATATATATATATATATATATATATATATATTGTATAGCCATAATCATAACATTGATTTACGCAATCCAATTAACGAACGAAACACTCTTCTTTATATATATATATATATATATATATATCACACTTTATTCTCGAAAGGGTTAATGTTTCTGTGGCGTGTGAGAGGTGGGTGGAGACAGGGACAGACTGCTATAATGACCCAACTTCTCCTCTTGACTATAGCACGCTGTGTTACCTTCAAGAACTCACTGAGCACTTCTTCCGTATCTTGGCTGGGGTTGCTCAACCGGCGGACGCTGATGGCCACAGACCTCATTCTGCAAGTTGGCCCTCAATCTGGCCTTCGTGTAACCAATTAACTCAACTGCCACCGGCAACTGCCTATATTCTTTCGTAACGTCCACTTGCTTCCGCCTCTTCTTCTGCTTATTTACACAGGTGGATCTCTGATTGACGGCTCGGTCGAGGGTCAATATATAACATATATTATTCAGCATAATGATCTCATCAGTTAGGAAGCTAAATAAAGCAACATGGATCCTTTTAGAAATGAATCTTACCATAAGGAACAACAATATTCGCCATTTTCTTTTGTTATTTTCATCAAATTGTTTTAATGGTTATATCGTCCAAAAACTCGCCTTCACAAACAATAGACCTAATCTTGAGATTTTGTTGCACCGACCCTATCATTGTTGCCTGCAGGCTACGTTTAAAGATTTAAGTCTTCACACATTTCCTGAGGAAGTAATCATGACAAATATCGGTTGAACGTGCCGGCTATGGATTGTTATCCAGTTGTAATATTAGGCGCTTTTGAAAAAAAAAATTCCTCTGAACTTCCATCTTGTTCTCGTCGTGTGATGGCGACTGA
Source organism: Sepioteuthis lessoniana (assembly GCA_963585895.1). Taxonomy (NCBI): domain Eukaryota; kingdom Metazoa; phylum Mollusca; class Cephalopoda; order Myopsida; family Loliginidae; genus Sepioteuthis; species Sepioteuthis lessoniana. The sequence continues at coordinate 15,385,555 of OY757926.1, forward strand.
ATTGGAGTGGCTGCGGCTGCTACATACCTCCTACCCACATACCAGGTGTCTACACAGAACTGATTAATCTAAGTCTTTCCCTGGCGGTCAACATTAGTGTGTCTATGTGTGGGGGCCAATAGGGGAACTTTTTGAGTTTCGTCCTTGTTTCTCGTGTCGCGTTCAGCATGTCTTGCTAGTTTGGTTTGTGGGATCGGAAGTAAGTCACCGTACAATTGCCAGTTTTGGGGATGCTGCTTTCAGTATCTTTGTGTGGTTACGTTAAATTAAATTTAAAGTTTCGTTAAATTTCAAGTGGTGCATCCATTGAATTGTGCTGACACATCTACTGCCTTGAAGAAATTCTGTTTAGTTTATCAGGAAGATCAGATTTCCATATATTCATTAACCTGCTAATAGCAGTCCAAGCCTTTTTCTATGCGTGTGTAAATCACTTTCAGTAGATGAGATATTACTACCATGTGCTCGCCTTCGACCTTTCCAATTTGACTTACATTTCCACTCAAAGATTTTATCTTACTAAATGACCCCTGAATAACTGGCTACCAGACCAAAATAAAAAAAAAATTCATACAATTAACAATAACAGTAAATATTTTATAATCTGCCAGCAAGACTTCAACGACGAAGGAATGAATTTTACCATCGGGTGAGCCAAGCATTGCTTTCATGTCTTTTGGAGAGTAACAGTTTATGTATATTTACCAACCCCTCCGCTCGGGTAGGATATGACACAAGGTCAATTTTTAAGCGGAGTTTATCAGGTTTGAATTCAGAGTTTTCCTTCTCCGAGACTAGTTGCCTCACCAAAGCAGAAGAATCTAGTCTGCCTTACTATTTACCCATAGCTGGAGGGAGAATAATTTGATTCATACCTTTCCCAAGGGTATTAGTACTACGTGAAATGCCATCAGTCTCATCCAGGATTTAAACTCGTGTCACCGTGTCCATTTCCTACGACTATAACCATTACACCACGAGCACCAGTTTATTTAACGGCTACTATCAAAGAGTACCATGAATGGTTTCTGGTTTCTTTGCTTAATTGCATATCCACCTTCGTAGGTTATTCAATGCCAAAGCAATTCTTCTGGAAGAACAGCACTTGTACTATTTAACCAATAGATGGGAGGATAAGGTGGTTCATACCATTCCCAAGAGTATTTGACCAAAAGTGAATGTAATACTCCGACTGGAGTCAGTTTAGATTGGACCATGGAGTCGAGTAGTTGGGGATTCAGCCAATATATATTATATATGCATTTGATAAAGCGAATGTAATACCCCGACTGGATTTCGAACTACGCTTACTATGATTCTGCAATCCAGTGTTTTAACCATAACACCACGAGGACACCCCCTAGTTCGATGAAGAACCTAGTGCTTCTTATCTATAATTATGGAGTATGTTGATGAGAATAATTGTCATTGGTAGATTACTATGACTCGAATTTAAAACAAACTTTGAAACCGGGTGGTCCTTTACTCCTCTCAACAAGGATCGCATTCTGATGAGGAAGGAGTTCTGACCTCAGAATGTGAAAAATCAGATTCAGAGTCGAAATCAAACTTAGAGAAGCAATATTACTTTCAACATCACAACTTTTAACGTTAGAACATTAGATACAATTAACCAGTAACCTTAGTTTACAGCGTCTGCAGCTTATAAGAATGTAGATATCATATGCGTACCGGAACATAGATATTACCATGACAACTTGAACTAAAATACCATGATTCCGGTTAATAGATGGATATTTGTGTCGGGATCTGCAGGGGAAAACTCTATCAATGCCGCCATTGGTGGGGTATGATTGCTTCTCAATCTCGGTGCTTAAAATTGACTAAATATCATCGCGAAATTCAAACTGAAATTCATGTGAGCTACATTTAATGGTAAGTGCTATATCACTACAGTCACGAGCTATACGAGTATCATTAAATAAGTTTCCAGACCTTTTTCGTATGGGCACTTTTATTGATAGTACACACATGAAAGTCTAGTCCCCTTCGAAGTAATCTCCTCCGGCTGCAATGCACTCGTTGTACCGTTACAACAACTTCTGGAAGAACCCATGGAAGTCCTCTTGGGTGAGCGTGTCAATGACCTTCGTCACAGTCTCTTTCATCTCCTCAATTGTCTCATAACAATAGCCTCTGAGTTTAGGGATTAACCAAAAGTCACAGGGAGCAAGGTTACAGGGAGGCTGAGGAACTATCTTGATGCCCATGTTGGTCAAATAGTCTGTGACAAGGATGGAGTTGTGGACTGGTGCATTGTCCTGGTGGAAATGCCACTGACCCGATTTCAAGAGTGCTGGCCTCTTCCGACGGAATCTCTTGCTGAACTCCCTTAAAACCTCAACATAGCAACCCTAACTCTTTGGCCAATCAACTGTGGTGTTCTGACATCCTTACTCCTCCCACACCTCTCATGATCCCTCACAGACTCCCTGCCTTCCATGAATCTCTTATGCCACTCAAAAACTGATGCTCGATTGATGCAAGAAGATCGAAAAGCAGTCTGAAGCATTCCATACATTTCTGCGGCATTTTTTCCAAGTTTATAACAGAATTTCATTGCATATCGTTCTTCCTCATGTCCAGATTGTATTTTTGAACTTCACCAGCTGTGACAATCAGGCTTTTGTAGGGTGTATTCCAATTGCTGCTGTAGCAGTTGATTTGAACCTGAAATCATAAAAATTGGTCAGTCATCTCATAAGATGTATAGCAATAACATACTGAATTCTTAAGAGTCTCCGACAAATTTAAATGCCGGTACAAGAGTTATATTTTACACTGCTGCTTTTATAATGAGCTATCATCCCTTGCATAATACATTCTCAAACATAATGTCCTGACCATCGTCCGAGACATGAATGCCTATTTAGGCAAAGGTGAAAATATTTAGTTATGTTAACACAAATTTCTAAAAAGCAAATGGCTCACTTGGTTGGGGCTGTAGAATACACTGATTACATCTCAACAGAGGGTTTAGACCCTCCCCAACAAGAGTCATGTTATGACACTAAATAATCTGATGGTGAGGCTCCAGTAATGCTAGAGCTTGGGGGAATGCGGAGTACCCTTTCATTGCCATTGCTTCCAGGTTCATGCTGCCCGGGAGTGGTAGTACCTGATAGGGTCTTATCTATGGGCTAAACAAAACCTCTTTGACATTCAAACTGTATTCATGTGAAACTGAATTGTTTGAAATAGAACCGTTTGATCATTTAACTATGTGTAAACAAAAACCTGGGTACTTATGCGAAACTGAATTGTTTCAAAAAGAACTGTTGACATTTTAATTGCATATATGTTAAACGCAATTGTTTGAAATAGAACTGTTTTTACATTTATTTGTGAGTAAAAAATGTATGTAAACAAAGAACTATGTACTTATGCTAAATTGAATTGTTTCAAGTAGGACTGTGTATTTGTATTAGATAGAAATAAATGAAACCATTCAACTGATTAATAAAATGGTCTCAGGCTTGTTTAAAAATATTAATCATATATTTGATATATATATATATATGTATAAAAAGGATTTCGCATTAAAAAACCAACAATGGTTGGTGTGCCATAAAACCAAACCAAACCAAACCAAACCAAACCTAAAAAGCAATGGTGAACTTCTGGTAGAGTTTTTTTTTTTTAAATCGAGAACAGGCCTGTTGGGCTACACACTAAATTTTAAAAAATCGACTTTCATCAAAACTCAAAATAGAGCTAAATTATTTATTTATAAACAAGAAGTGGATAAAGAGCTCCTAGGACTGTAGGGCCATGCTTATCTTTTGCAGGAATATTTTCCAATAACTGTATTAACACAGGAAAGATTCTCTAGAGTCTACAGAGGACTCAGAAAAAAAAACAAGTATATATTTACGCTATGTCTGGTCCTCAATTGCCAATTGTGAGATTTGCAATCTATATACGGAAACTGTAAGAAATAAATTTGATACACTTCAGGAGGCCAGCCCAATCGGCTGGGGGAGTAGAATTTACCGATTGCATATCGACAGAGTTTTAAGACCTTCCCCAACCAGTGTCCTGGGTATGACATAAAACAATCGGATGGTGAGGCTCCAGATATGTTGGAGCTTTGGAAAATACAGAGTACCCCTTCATTGCCATAGTTCCATTATTGCCCAGTTCCATTATAGCCCAGAATGGTTTCACATGATAGGGTCCTATCTATGGGTCAGATAGAACTGTTTGACATTTAAACCGAGAGCAAACAAATTGAACAGTACGAAATAAATCTGTTTGATCCTTCAACTGTGTGTAAACAAATAACTGATGTTTTATTGAATTGTTAGTGATACCTAGCAATACTTGAAATCATTTAACTTTGTTGACTTATGCCAAATTGAATTGTTAGAAATAGAACTGTTTGATCATTCAACTGCGGGTATTTGCTAAATGTGTTTTAAAATCGTTCATTGAATACATATGTAATAACAGGATTTGGCATTAGATGACCAACAGTGGTTGATATACCATAAAATCCTGGACGAGGCTGATTGCATTTCACATAGCACTGATACCCTTGGGAAAGTTATGAATCCAATTATTCTCCATCCAGATGGGGGTAAATAGTAGGACAGATTGGTTCTTCAGCCTTACTGAGGCAACTAGTCTAGGTGAAGGAAAGCTCTGAATTCAAACCTGTTAAACTCCTCTTCAAAATTGACCTTGTGTCATATCCTGCCCAAGCGGAGTGGTTGGTAAATATGGATATGCCATAAGATCAAACCACACCTAGAGACACACACACACACACACACACACACACACACACACACACACACACACACACACACACAGATATTTATATATATGTGTGTGTGTGTGTGTGTGTGTGAAAAAGTAAGTGAAAAAGTAGTCAAACCAAAACACTGACAACAGATTAAAAAAAACGAAATATTATTTTGAATCCGTTGTCTGTATTTCTGTTTTATAATTAAGTAATGATTTTTTTATATTAATCATTTTTCGTTAATTATGTTATATCATTCAGTTTGGTTGGGCTTTGAACTATTCGGGTTAAGAGTTCAGGCGGATAGTCAGTTGGTGCAGTTTCCGCTCGTGCACCAAGGATATGACAATCCCATTGTCATAATAAACCCCCAGACAGAAAATGGGGCTCTAATGGGAATGACGTCATGCCCGGAAGAGATGGTCCTGAGAAATTGAGGATTTTGAAAAAGGGTCAGTTGGGAGTTGAGATTGGACCATGAAGTCGAGTAATTGGGCTTTCGGACATTGAGTCGAAGAACTGAGTTTTTTTTGTCTCTACCGGCAGAGATGAATTGAGATCTTAAACACCATGAGATGTGCCAAACTTTAGGGGTAGTCTTAGCATAGTATGATTACGAAAGATTTTTAAGAATCGTGTCTCTCTCCCCGTGTCGAAGAACCGAAGTCAGTAATTAATAAACCGTTCGTATCCGAACAACAGAATCCGCCTATATTTTGTTCTATTTTTGCATATAAATCTCTGCTTCTCCAGCAATGTCCTGCATGGAGAAGCAGAGATGAACTCATAAGAGATGTACTCTTATGGATCCCCACACACGGCCGCGCAAAAGCAGGACGACCAGCACGAACGTACATTCAGCAGCTATGTGAGGATACAGGTTGTTGTCCTGAAGACCTGCCTAGGGCGATGAACGATAGGGAGGAGTGGCGAGAGAGGGTCAGGGATATCCGTGCTGCCAGCACGATATGATGATGATGATGATTGCATATAAATACGTGTAGTATACAACATTTCGATTTATCAATTTTTCCACCTATCTTTTCACATCTTGTCGGATTTACCAAATCTACTATTTCTTCATATATATATATATGAAAGTAAATATGGATTAAAATCCGACAGTATGAAGGTAGCAGAAAAAGCATAATACAAATAGGTGAATATATTACGATGTAAAGTCAACGTTAACGTTACGGTTTCATATATATATATATATATATATATATATACATTTGATGATGAAGCCATGTGGATGAATACACAAAATAAAATAGATCACCTACTTGTGGCGCCTTTCCGATCTTCAAACATGATTAATGCTGATTTTCAATTCAGGTACGCTCCCTGCTCGAAGACTCACGAACCAATCTTCTCATATGTCCCATTTGAACCGGAGCAACAGTAAACCAAATTTTGTCAATGTCTCTACTTGACTTCAGGGTGATTGAAGTATAACTCCAATTATTTGCTTTCCTATCACACACACACATGCACTCTCTCTCTCTCTCTTTCTTTCTCTCTGTCTATCTTTCCCTCCCTCTCTCTCAATATATATATATTATATATATATATATGTGTGTATATATATATATATATGTGTGTGTGTGTGTGTGTGTGTGTGTATTGTTTTTATTTCTATATCTATTCTATCCTTCTGAGAGTGTGAAAAAATCCAGATGATACAATTTGTAAATAAAAAATATCACACACACTGATATCTGGGACAAAAATTCAATTAAAATAGAAAATACTAAAAACATACACACGGCTTGAAAATAATCAACCAACACGGCAATGCCTTGTCAAAAGAAAAAAAAACATTCACCGAATTACCAAAGATGAAACGTCAGTGTACTCAATACACTAAGTTGATCGAAATTTGAAACCTACGGAGCCACAAGTAATCTACCTTGGTTTCGACAACCGGATTATTATGATAATTCTGACAAAAGAGAGTTGACCAAATCGACACACACAGACACACACATATATGCGCGTGCGCAGGCACACACACACACACACACACACACACATATATATATATATATATATAATGAAAAAGTAACTTCCTATCATATCGAAGTTACTTTTCGATCACTCCCTAGATATCTGTATTAGTAAGAAAAGTAAAGTTGGCGATCGTAGTCGAGGGTGACCAGAAGGCTCCCTTTTCAATAGCTACTACACTGAGGTGTAGGAGAGGGCGCTACTCCTTTCCCTGGATTGCTCCACGTTACCCTTGATATGTACCTTATATAGCTTAGTGTTAAGCAAAGAGGTATCAAGTATCATTTCAAAGTCCTTGGTATGACGCGACCTGGTATTGAACCTATATATATATATATATATATATATATATGTTTCTACTAATACCACCTCATTGGCTCAGTGGGTAGAGTGTGCGCCAATGGTCCGGGAGACCTGGGTTCAATATATATATATATATATAATGAAAAAGTAACTTCCTTTTATATAGAAGTTACTTTTCGATCACTCCACATATATCTGTATTGGTAGAGACGTATATAATCGTGCACTCTTATACAAAGCACGAATGCATACTCTCACATATATATCATTTTCATCTAAAATCTATCAGTCATTTTCTCAAGCAACTAATAGAATGAAATTTGAAAAAAATTGGGAAACTGTTGTAATGCAAAGGTTATGTTAGTAAGAAATATTCAGGGAATCCCGAGTTCAAATTCTAGACGAAGCAGTTTTCATTTCACCTTTATACCTTTGGGAAAGGTATGAATTCAACTACTTTTACTCTAGTTATTATGAAATAGTAGGGCAGACTTTGCTTTTTAACCTTATAGGGCAACCAGTTTAGGAGAAAGAAAAATCTGGATTTATAGTCATCAAACCTAGTTCCTTTTATTTTTTTCCTAATTTCTTAGACCGAAGTAATTCATCGTATTGCTTCAACCACATAAAAAAGAAATTCAAGAGTTACTTTGAAGAAGATAACATTCGCTGGAATTAGTGAGTTGAATGATACGAATGACTATTTTGCAGAAAATTAACGATATTTACCTAAGCCCTCTGCTCGGGCAGGATATGACACAAGGTCAATTTCGAAGCGAAGTTTAACAGGTTTGAATTCAGAGTTTTCCTTCTCCTAGACTAGTTGCCTCAGCAAGGCTGAAGAACCTAGTCTGCCCTATTATTTACTCATAGCTGGAGGGAATTGGCTTCACACCTTTTTCAAGGGTATTACTGCTATGTTAAATGCAATCAGTCTGGTCCAGGATTTGAACTCGTGTCGCCGTGTCCATTTCCTACGACGATAACCATTACACCACGGGCACCTCCATACATCACGGGCAACTCCATACACCACAGACACCTCCAGGTGATAGCACCTGATAAGTTCCTATATGTGGGACAGATAGAACTAAAATGTGTTCTTATGCTGAATTACTTAAAATAAAACTGTTTTGATATTTAAACTGAGTATTTATGCTAAACCGAATTGTTTAAAATAGAATAGTTTTGACATAACTGTATGAGGACAAAAACAATACTCATAATATATCTTATTGTTAGGATTACAACTGTTTGACTCAACTGAATAGCTTGGAATAGAAATGTTTTTGACAATTAAACTGTGTACTTATGCTAAACTGAATAATTTGAAATAAAACTGTTAATTTGTATAAAAAATGGATTTGGTATTAAATAACCTACAAAGGTTGAAATGTCATAAAACCCAAACATACAAACAAGCACTGCAACACCCCCACCCAATAAACATGTATTTATCAAACTTTTTATTACAACCAGATGCACTAGCATTATAAATTACATAAAAATAGGTTTAAAAAAGTTGATTCGAAGAAACGTACTCGCCACCAAATAAAACTGATCATATACTAGAACAAATATAAAATATCTACTTTGGGTATTGAAAATAATTCCTCCCCTATAGTTGGAGTTTTGCAAAGAATTAAGGATAATTATCAATTTATATGTTATTTTGGAAGATTGTATTTCTAAAAAAAATCATATTAATTAACAGCAACTACTCAGTCGAGCCGACTTACCATGCATCTTTCTGACATTAGCTCAATATATATATATATATATATATATAAGTAAAGTAAAGTTGGTGAGCGTAGTCGAGGGCGAGATATAGCCTACCTTTTCAGCTACGAAACCGCGGTGTAGGAGAAGGCGCTACACCTTTCCCCGGATTGATCCACTTTATCCTTGATCCGTACCTTATAATGCTGATTGTTAAGCAAGGAGGCATCAAGTACCATTTTTTGAGTCTTGGGTATGGTACGTACCTTGTATTGCTGGGTGTTAAGCAAAGAGGTATCGAGTACCATTTTTAAAGTCTTTGGAATGATTCGACCCGGTCCATTGGAGAGGACTCTACCCACTAGACCGATTAGCCGGTTATATATATATATATATATAAAATTAACTTAAATCGCGAGTCAGAATTCTCCAACTAAAGTTTCACCTTAACGGCTCATCAGGGAGTCTCATACTCATAAAGGGTCAGTATGAGACTCCCTGATGAGCCGTTAAGGTGAAACTTTAGTAGGAGAATTCTGACTCGCGATTTAAGTTAATTTTGTAATTGGCTCCACTCGTGTTGAGCACTCTTGTAATTGTGGCATTGCAGCGTCTACAAGAGGTTTTAGTCTTCTTTTGACCAACTGACTCCACATCTCTTGATTTTTTTCGACTGGAGTGACGGGGTTGGCCTTTTCTTTCTTTTTGTCCTATGACATTTTTTCTTTTTTCCCCCGGGCGGTGATTCGAGATATTTTTGTCTCTTGTTCCTGATGTTTTTTTTTTTCCTTTTTTTTTGTAACCGTGAATGCTGGTAGATAGTAGATTAGTAAATATATACATATATATATATATATATATATATAATGTCATATCTCGCACTATACGTGCAACGTGCATTCTCATAGATCTATATGATCCATTCAAAATTTTGGACTTCACTTTGTTGCCAACCGTGAATGAATGTCAATTAATGAAGAAAAAAGAAAGATAAAACATAAATATAAATCTACACATCAAAGGTAAAGATACTCGTCGGAATAATTCCTGAAATAATAACTGAACACAATCTTGCAATTTTATGAAAATTAAGTTTCTTCTAAATCAACAATAATTTGTATTTCCTTATTTCGAGTTGAATAATCAAAATAAAACATATAATAAGTTGTCAGCGATCGTAGTCGAGGGCGACCCGAAGGCTCCCTTTTCAATAGCTTTTCAATTCACCGAGGCGTATAAAGGGGGGGGGCTTCTCCATTCCCTGTATTGCTCGACTTTACCCTTGATCCATGCATTATAATGCTCAGTGTTAAGCAAGGGGGCATCAAATACCATTTTTTGAGTCTTTGGTATGACTCGACCTAGGAGTGAACCCCGGTTTCCCGGGCCATTGCCGAACCAATTAGGCCAATGGACCGGTTAAAAGCGTGTAATATTAGATATTACTTATTGCCAAACCATACACAACCAAAACACTAAAACTAAAACTAAAATTACGTAAATGTACATAAAGGATTATGTTCATTTTTTGACTCCTGCATATTCCTTTTTTCGACTACACGTTCTTTTTATTGGTAAAATGATCAAGGCGTATTTATATACGATAAGGTATATGTTTTTTTTTTCTAGATAATTTACGATGAAGCTATGAAAGGATTTTATAAAGAATGTATTTTTATTTTGTTTATTTGCTTTAAGACATCTTATTTTTCTGTCTGTTATTTTGTATCTCTGCTTACTAACAAAGAATTTTAAAGGTTTTAAATAGTTCAGCGTTTTTAAAAATAGAAACAATGTCATTGACACAACGAATAGTAGCACTCATGTTTGTTTTTTTTTTTTACAAACTTTTTTTTAATCTGGTCTCTATTGCAAGCCGTCGGCCGCATCCGAAGAAACCTTTCAAAATAAAACAATTAAATTTAAAATCAAAACACAACTCATTTGCTTCTATTGTCTATTCGTTAAAAAGAAAATAATTTCATTAAATTTCGTTTTGATTGCTCCGAGGCATTTTTGATTCCTTAAAGCGAAGTCGATATTTTTTTCTATTCTTGGTAAAATTTCTACACTCAAGTGGACAACGTAGACGAAGAAAAGTAAGTGTGGGAGTTCTGTCTCCGCCTACCACGCCCTCTAGAGCTGGTTCCAAATTGTCCTAAAATTGTCAATAATCTTCTTTAGACAATTTACAGAATCTTTCTTCGAGGTATGTGAGTGCGTGAGATAGAGAGAGAGAGAGAGAGTGAAAGAAATAGTACGAGTGAAAGATGGAATTTCGCCATCAAGTCAAGATATTCTTTGATTTCATTTGTTTGGCTCTGCTAAAATATTTCTTTAATGATTTCTTCTCCAATATTTACAGAATAAGAAATGGTTTGGAATAATCAGATGAAGGTTAGAGCTGTCTTTCTTCAGATATATTTTGGAAGTAAATAACGCCCTGTACATTTTGCCAGGAAAGCAATCTGATGAAACTATCAGGAACAGAAAAAACTTTCCTTACGTAAAAGATTATACCAAAGTTAAGCTAAGATTATTCAAGGGAAATGTCACAATAAGAGTATCATAGTGAGTATCAAAATCACTCTAATAACGAAGTTTCCCATTTCATGAGTTTAAGGCGATTTCATGAGTTTAAGGCGATTGCCCGATGGCAGTATTGCCCAGGCTGCTGGGGCTGTAGAATACGTCGACACTAATCTGTTGGCCAAGGTGGCTGGGGCAGTAGAATACCCCGACTGTATTTCTGCTGAGTGATAAATCCCACCAAAAAAAAGCTAGTGTCCTGGATATGACACTAAACAACCTGATGGTGAGGTTCCCGTAATGCTAGAGCTTTGGGGAATCCGGAGCCCCTCTTTATTGCCATCGCTCCAAGGTCCACCCTGGCATGGGGTATAGCACCTGATAGGTTCCTATGTATGGTTCAAGTAAACTTATGCTAAACTAAATTATTTGAAATAGAAATAGAATTGTTTTGACATTGAAACTGCATTCTTATGCTAAACTGAATTGTTTGAAATAGAACTGTTTTGAAATTCAACTGTGTATAAACAAAAAAACTATACTTAGATTAGATTTAAATGTTTGAAATTTAATGCGGCGTTAAATGACCTGAAAATGGGTTGATATGAAACAGCCAACCAACTAACCAACAGATGGCAGGAATCCTTAGCGTTTATTGAGCCGAGTTTTATTTGGCATAAACTGAAATAAATAAGCCCTCACAAAAATAACTTTTTCTTTTTTTTTTATTTGTTTGTTTATTTTTTTCTTTTTTTTTTTCTTTTTTCTTTTTACTGCCTTCGATTGGAAACTATTTCGTCGTAAGACAATTTTAAGAAAAATGAAATAAGTGAAAAGTAAGAAGGGCCATTTTAAAATATGAATTGATAAATAAATAAGAAATTATGCTTTTTTTTTTACTGCCTTTGATTGCAACTATTTTGTCGTAAGACAATTTTGAGAAAAAATGAAATAAGTGAAACGTAAGAAGGCTCATTCAAAAATATGAATAGAAAAATAAATAAAAAGTCATGTTCATTTTCGGAGACATCTGAACATTTTCTTGCTTATTTTTATTACATGATATTACATCTGTGATTATTCTAAAATCACGTCTAACTTTGCAGAACACAGGATGTAATTTGGGAGATCTGCCAGGAGTGATAAATTATTGGGACGGATGGAAAGAGAGAGAGAGAGAGAGAGAGAGAGAGAGTCAGTAAAATCCCTGATATCATGATTATATAACCTCTTCTTCAAAGTACATGATTCCCACCTCTCTTTGTCATCTGTTTTTCATTGTGTCTCTCTTATGCCGTCGTTTTGTTCACCTTATCTCGTACGTTGAATTAAAACCACCTATCCTTGTACACATAACTTTATTTATTATATTATATTTACCCAACCCCTCCACTTGGGCAGGATATGACACAAGGTCAATTTCTAAGCGGAGATTAACAGGTTTGAATTCAGAGTCTTCCTTCTCCTAGACTAGTTGCCTCACCAAGGCTGAAGAACCTAGTCTGCCCTACTATTCACCCACAGCTGGCGGGTGAATATTTGGATTCATAGCTTTCTCAAGGGTATTAGTGCTATGTGAAATGCAATCAGTCAGGACCAGGATTTGAACTCGTGTCGCCGTCTCCACATCCTGCGACGATAACTATTACACCACGGGCAACTCCTTATTTATCGACCACGAGTTTTACTTATTATGGACCGCACGTGTCGGGAGCCAGATGGACACTAGATGACCGCTCGCTTCGTCGGCTTCTCTCCGACTAATGTAGTGTTATAATCCATGTCCTAACTTTCCACAATCACGTGACTTTCGCGTACAATAAAAAGCCAAGCTTTCAACTAATCCCACACGACCAATTACACTGAAGAACAATTTAGCGGTTAAGATCTTATAAAACTATCTACACAATGAACTATTTCACCAATCTATTGTGTAATAATATGCTTGATTGACTCGACCATTATATAATGAAATTACGAGGTCTTCGTGCCCAGATATGCAAAATGTATTTCATTTATATTAATAAAAAAAAGAATAGATTGATAAATCTCAATAAAATAAGAAGAATTTTTAGTATTTTTTTAGTTCTTTTTTTTTTTTTTTTTTTTTTTTTTGATGTTCGACAAAGAATGTCTGAAGAAATGCTGTAGACGTTTCCTCCTTTCACGTGAGTTGTTTTCAATGTACCTGAAAGTATCAATCTGCACATGCTGGTATTTGTGCACAGAGTTGGGCGCCTCGAAGAGAATATACGCAGGTGATGTCTGGTTACTTTAGGATACATGAATAAAACTGACGTTGCCGAAATCTCTCTTAACGATGAACATTCACAGCCAAACAAAAGCTTTGATGAATGGGATAAATATTTGTTATTCAAATAAGGGCTTGCGAATATCGCATACACGCATAGACCATATAATACCGCGTTAAAAAGTTGTTTTTTTTTACATTAAAAAGCGAATAGAATTCACAATTTTCCTTGATCATCCTTAACCTAATCGGCTGGGGGCTCTGATTACACCGACTTCAACTCTGCAGAGGGGTAAGACACCTCACAACATGTGTCCTGGATATGATGCTAAACAATCTGATGTTAAGGCTCCAGTAATGTTTGAGCTTTGGGAAAGCAGTGTACTCCTTTACCATCGCTACCAGGTCTACTCTGGCCCGGAGTGATTGCACCTGATAAGGTCCGATATATGGGTTAAATAGAACTAAACCGTGTACTAATGCCAAGATGAATTATTTGAAATACAACAGTTTGAAAATTTAAATCTGTGAACTTTTTAAAAAAAAATCTGATCTTTTATTAAACTGAATTGTTTGAAAGAGCATTGTTTTAATATTTAAACTGCGTACTTTTGCTAAACTGAATTGTTCACCTCGTGGTGAAATGGTTAAAGCGATGGACTGTGGAATCGTAATATGCGAGTTCGTACTCCAGTGGCGCAATCACGTTCACTTTCGGGCAAATACCCTTGGGAAAGGTATGAGCTCCCTTATCCTCCCAGCTATGGGTTAAATAGTACGACTTCTGTTCTTCTAAGTGAATGATTTTGGCATTAAATAACCTACAAAGGTTGATATGCCATTAAACAAAGAAACCAAACCTGAATTGTTTGAAATAGAACTGTTTATATGCATAATAATGGATTTAACATTAAATAGCCTACAATGTTTGTTATGCCATAAAACCAAACCCAAACTTTGAAGTTTACTGTCGACATGGACAAAACTTGTTGTATTTTGGTGGACGGTACACCGCAGTAAGCGAGTTCGTACTCAAGTCTCGCCGTTGTGTACCTTTTGTGACTAATAACCTTTGGAAAAGGCATGATTTATTTCACCCCCCCCCCATCCAGTTACCAGTTGAATTGTACCACAAACGCCTTTCTACAAAAATAGCTTTGGTAATGAATAACCATATTTACCAACCCCTCCCCTCGGGCAGGATATGACACAAGGTCAATTTTTTAGCGAAGTTTAACAGGTTTGAATTAAGAGTTTTCCTTCTCCTACACTAGTTGCCTCACCAAGGCTGAAGAACCTAGTCTGCCCTGCTATTTACCCATAGCTGGAGGGATAATAATTGGATTCATACCTTTCGCAAGGGTATTAGTGCTATGTGAAACGCAATCAGTTTCATCCAGGATTTGAACTCGTGTTGCCGTGTCCATTTCCTACGAGGATAACCATTACGCCACGGGTAATGAATAACTCGTGAAGGTTGATCATTCAAATTAATAATGATTAAACTTCGTATACGTCTACATTAGGAACGTACCTAGTCAAGATATTATCCTGAATATGGTATTAAACTATATCACTTTGTGAGAACTCGATTCTCCATTGTTATGGGATATGGAATTACTCCCAGGTCCACTCTGACCCGGAGTGATAGCACCGGTTAGGGTCCAACCTATGGGTCAAATGAATCTGTTTAAGATAATGAAGTATTTACCTTTTTAAAATGAAGATATATTTTCTATTGTGTATGATATTTTATTTGTCTACTTTACCAAGGCCTTCCATTCCACTCAAAGAGGGAAGATGGAACAAATCCTACAAGCATACGGCCTACCAAAAGAAACCGTAGCAGCAATAACAATTCTCTATAGAAACACCAAAGTGAAAGTATGATCACCAGATGGAGACACAGAATACTTCGACATTGTAGCAGGAGTACTACAAGGGGACATTCTAGCCCCATACCTTTTTATCATCTGTCTAGACTTCGTGCTTAGAGCTTCGATTGATAAAATCAGAGAGAACGGCTTCGAGCTGACAAAGAAAAGGATCAGAAGGTACCCCGCAAAAAAAAAATTACCGACGCCGACTACACCGATGACATAGCGATTCTGGCAAATACACCCAAACAAGCCGAAACACTACTGCATAGTTTTGAACGAGCCGCTGCAGGCATTGGCCTCATTTTTAACGCGCACAAAACGTAATATATGTACTATAATCAAACAGGTGACATATCCACACTAGAGGGAATCTCTCTGAAACTGATGGACATATTCACCTATCTAGGAAGCAGCGTTTCATCAACGGAAAAAGTCATCGACACGCGACTAACGAAGGCTATTGATAGGTTATCGATCATATGGAAATTAGACCTGACCAATAAATTGAAAAGCAGTTTCTTCCATGCAGCGATCGTATCGATACTGCTGTATGGATGCACTACTTGGACGCTAACTAAACGGCTGGAGAAGAAGCTAGACGGCAATTACTCAAGAATGTTGCAAGCAATATTGAACAAATCCTGGCGTCAACACCCCACAAGGCACCAATTATACGGCCACCTACTTCCCATCACGAAAACTATACAAGTTAGACGAACCAGACATGCAGAACACTGCTGGAGAAGCAGGGACGCGCTCATAACTGATGTACTCCTATGGACCCCCACATATGGCCGGGCAAAAGCAGGACGACCAGCTCAAACATACATACAGCAGCTATGTGAGGATACGGGATGTAGCCCTGAAGACCTACCGGAGTCGATGAACGATAGGGAGAAGTGGTGAGAGAGGGTCAGGGATATCCGTGCCTGTAGCACGACATGATGGTGATGATGATTAAATGGAGACCATACTCCTTAAACTGACTTCGGCATGAAAAAAGGGTTGACTTACCGTAAAACCAACCAACTAACCAACAATGATCTGCTACAAAAATTATGGCGCCACGCCAGACGGACCAAAACTTTCGTGTTGCGTTGGTCATCAAAGAAACAACACAGAGAAGATGTCTGAAAAAACCACTGAAAGAGCATATCTATTCGATCGACAATAAATACACACATATTGGATGGATGTTCTATCGTCGGATTTCCCTTTCATAGTATTCATCTGAGTAATAATATTACTTTAGTGCTGCCAATATTCTTTTCAAATAACATGCGACAGGTTATATTGGGTTACATGGTACCAGCTGGAATTATAAATCGATCTGCGTGACAAGAATTAGAATCGATAACAGTAAATCATGTTGTAGAGTTATGTAGGAAGGATTATCCACATAATAGATCGGAAACAGAAACAGTGCTTACCTGATGGAACATATGTAACGTAATGGCTATGGGATTTCAGTTCATGCCTTTGAGTTAGGCTGAGAACCCTTCGGCTCAGCACATGGGTTAGTTAGGCGCAAACCTTGATGTAGGTGGTAACGCATGAATTACAAAGTTTGAGGGTTGGTAAATAGGATCAGGTGCTATCACACCGGGCCAGAGTGGACCTGGGAGCGATAGCAATGAAGGGGTCCTCTGCAATCCCCAAAGCTCCTGCATTACTGGAACCTCAACATAAGATTGTTTAGTGAAATATCCAAGATACTCGTTGGGGGAAGGTCACACCACAGGCAGCTCCTATTTAAAAATTAGTTAGTTTAGCATATAAATAATTATTATGCGTATATTTTAAAGCATTGGTTTGATTTGGTTGGGTTTTATGTGTTGTGATGCAGACTAAAGAAAGACACGGGGAACACGTAAGGTTTGATAGAAAAATATATATTCAAGTAAGAGAAAAAAGATAAAAGTGAAGCTGGTTAAACAGTAGTTGGCTGATAGGAAGCTGAGAGTCGAGTGTGGTAGTGACTATCCGTCCACTACGCAAATGGTATCACACGTGATTGTGTCACACTGATTGGTGCGCTGGTATCTGACATACGACCCACCAAGCATACGTGTGTGGCACAAGGGCGTTTTTAAGGTCCAGTCGCAGGGCCATAGCCAAGACGCATTCGGCAGTCCCCAAAATACCTCTGGCCCCGTCAGCATTCCCATCAAAAGGGGCGCCTCAGGCGCCAGGAAATTAACCTAACCACTCCGAAGAGGGCTAAAGCCTAGAGGGACGGCCCCGTGACGCCAGAGGGATCTCTAGTACTGAGGTACACCCGACCTGAACCGTGCAGTGCCCAACACGGTCGTCCAAAGTTTGACCCAACAACTGGAAAAGCGCACTAACACGCTGATTGGTGAACTCATTCTGAAACTCTCGTTGACGTGTATTTATGGAGAAGGGCGAGTACAATATTATGGTATATCAACTATTATTGGTTATTAAATAACAAATCCTGTTTTTACATATATTAAAAATTGTAATATTTTGGACGGGCGCCGTCTGTTACGTTTCGCTCAGGCCAAACAAACGACAACACGTAATATATATAACAATATATATTTTTATTTTATTTTCTGAAGTAGGAGCAATCAGGAGAGGTATTAGAATCGTTCGTCTATGAGGCCTGGACTCTTCGGTGTAAGTAGACGATGGCCGAGAAAACGCAACGACGGGACAAGCTTGCGTGAAAAGCGGAATATTTCACTCCCTTCCGCTCATTTCGCCCGCCTTATATTACCATCAAACTCCCACGCGGAGATATGGAAACGCATCCACGCCCATACGATCTCTTCTTATAACTGGCCAACGGAATATGAACTTCCGCCGTCTTTGGAATGGCATGTTTGATCGTCATCAAGCGGAAATAACTGTCATGCAGTACACAGGTCACTCTCTTCCGGTGCATCATTTTGTGACGGCACCGTGGGATTTTTACCTTGTCCCATATTGTCAGTCAAGCTCGCCTACGCGATCTCTTTCCATAACTGGCCATCGGAATATGCAACTTCCGCCATCTTTTGAATGTGACGGCACCGTGGGATTTTTACCTTGTCAGCCAAGCTGTATTTTACACGTCATTAAATTGCAACGTTCTCAAGGTTAAAGAACATTCAAGCACATCAGCTGTCATCAGTCATTGATACAAAGGTCTGACGATCAAAAAATGTCACGAACCTCGCTCGTGAAGGCAGAGTGACCTGTAGAGAAAAAACGTGATTTTAATATAATCGTGCGTGAACTTTCACGTGTTGCACGACTGTTCCACAAGTGAGCATCGAACCTTCAGGAACCTTCGAATTGATTCTATCAAATCGCTATATAAGAAAATCAAGTAGCGAGATTTTGGCAGTAAAGACAGGTTTTCGAACAGGTTTCAACAGAGGTGCACGCCGCTCGACGCATGCCATGTAGAGCCCAGGCTGTCATAGCAATCCGACTGATATAATAAACATCAACAGGCCGACGATAAAAACGCCGCCGCCATAGCACAAGAAGAGGAAGGCGAACCTTTTCTACGAACACTAGCTGAAGTACGCTGAAGGAAAGAATGATAAAGAAAGAAGACGTTTGATAGTGACAAAAAGAAAAGAGAAGGCGAGGAAGAACGCTATTGAACGAACTTTTTAACAACAGTCCGCTATAATTCCCGAAAATAAAACGACTACTATTTTCTTCCTTGAGATTCAAGTTTCGAGTGTTTCTTTTCTGTGACACAACGCTTTAATTTTTTTTGGGTCCTATATATATATATATATATATGATTCGTAAATTCATTTTGTAGATACATTTTTAAACGAGCCTGGTTCATTCTTTTGTACACGATTTAAGGTTTTTTAGTATTTCTATGGAAAAGTTATCATTCTGTTCAATATTGAATATTTGTTTGCACATAGTGACGTGGTTGCAAGTATTTCTATTTAACTCTAATTGTTCTATTCAACATTACTCACTTGTTTGCACACAGTTAAATACTTCCAAATATTACCATGTATCACTGACAATTTAATTAAGCACCAATCATTTGTTTACACTCAATTAAACCATCAAACAGTTCTATTTCAAACAATTCAATTTAACTAAAATCATTTGTTTGCACTCAGTTTAACTGTCGAATATTCCTATTAGATAGGACCCTATCAAATGCTACCACTCTGGGTTAGAGTGGACCCAGGATTGATGAGAGTTAAGGGGTACGCCGCATTCCCCAAAGCTCCAACATTACTGGAGCCTCACCATCAGATTGTTTAGTGTCATTACAGGACATTCATTGAGTATGTCTTACACCTCTGCAGAGAAAAAGTTCGTGTTTTGTATAGCCACAGCTGACAGAGCTGACATATGGAGATCAAAGCAATTACTCTCTCTCTCTCTCTATATATATATATATATATATATATAAACACTTTTTCCAAATGGAAATCAGTTGATATATATATATATATATATATATATATATATATATATAAACTGTTTTCCATTAGGAAAAAAAAAATTAACGCTTTTTCCTTATGGAAATCAGTTGAAATATATATATATATATATATATATATATATATATATATATATATATCGACTGATTTCCATTAGGAAAAAGTGTTATTTTTTGTGCAAAACGTAAGTTGGAGAAACTGTAATTTTTCAATCAGTATTTGTGTATTTTTTGACCAATCAATGTGTAGGCGTTAGTTTAAATATTTCTTTGAAAATTCGCAGACGACAATATTTAACTTGCCGTAAACCATTTTTAGAACGATAAATAATTCATCAACTTTATAAAATCAAATTTCGAACCTACCTTAATCTTATGAATAGCGAAGAAATAGATACTTCTTCGATATGTTAGGAATTATTCTATATTTCCTGAAGACCTTTTGGTTTTTCATTTGGATGAAAATTCTCCTTTTTTTTTTACTGTAATTTCCACATAGTTTAATTATCTTAAATTGAACGAATACTTATTGTTTACATAGATCTATTAAAACTACTTATACAAAATATCTCGTTTGCTGATTATTACATTTTCCTTACAAACTAATATTAGTGTCGTAACTTTGTTCTCCAACTATATTGTTTCACACTAACACACAGATATTTTACGCACACAAAGTAGATCCATTTAAATAAAGGCTAATAATGACTGCTACATTTTGTACATGAATCTTCACTTTCTCTCTAAAAATACTTACGCTCTGACTATAATGTTTTTTCTTCCATGTAAAGACGTTGAAACTTCTGTTTTTCAACAAATATTTCACTCACTTTAAAGAATTGAAATTTATCAATTTGTAATTCGGTGTTTTGTTTTATCAAGCACACATCTGTTCGCCGCATATATATATATATATATAAGTATGAATAGCATAGACACAGTGTCAAAAGCGCCTGCTGACTGCAATATATATTTCTCACCAACACGAGCATCAGACACTGACGCCTTCACATGGTGTTTTTTCTTAATATGCAATTGAATGCTATGGAGGATGGAAAGGGTAATTTTTCTGTTGCATTCTGGGAAGGATGATATAGCTTTTACAAGTTTTCGTTTATATCTACGGAGATGTATGTTGTTTTATGGTTCGTGGTTGTCTTTGCTTTTCGAACTTAGATTTACTTATCTTCCATAAACGATATTGAGCATTCTTCATTATAAATATATATATATATATATACAAGGGCTCGAAAATATTTTTCGGACACTTTGAAAAAAGTACTTCAAGGTGGTCACTAGTGCCAAAAACTTTTGAGATTGTAAGTACGTAGTTGAGGAGTGAAAATCCACTACTAGTGTAATCATTTTTTTTAGTTTGGCTTTGATAATTTTAGTTTTTTGTGATTTTTGCGAAAACTTGCTCGACACTATTTTTCGGACATGACAAAAAATTCTATTTTATTAAGAGCTATGTTCATGTATATGTTGCTGTATGCAAATTTTCCGCTTGTACACTGTTCTGGGGCACTGGCACCTCTACTTCTATGTTAACATAGGACAATCTAACAGCATGAATAGTCAGGACATTTCTTGGCAAAACAATTAAGTTTAATGAGGTAAATGCATTCAAAAGAAGTTGTTTGTGTGGCACGGAAGAAGCGGGAAAATGGCCTCAGCATCAGAAGGATCGCCATGGATTGAAGCTGTCGAAATCAACGGTCGAATACATGCTGAAGACAAACACCGAGCGGAATAGATCAATTGGCAAGAGGACTGAAAGGAGAATGAAGAGGACTGTGACTCGGCTTTTGACATCTGGAGAAAAAGTTACAGCAAGAAAAGTGAAGGAGAAATGTGAATTGGATGTAAACGTCCAAACAGCACAAAGAACGCTGCATAGGATTGGTTTGAAGTATGCAAAGGCTAAGAAAAAAATTACACTAACAAAGAAACACAAAGGAGTGAGACTGGAATGTGCTAAAAAGTAGTTAACAAAGCATGTTGACTTTAAGAAGGTTATATTTACTGATGAGAAGCGTTTCAAGTTTAATGAGCCCGATGGATGGTGTACTTGATCGAGAAGGGGTGAACCCGTTGTACTGAACAAACGACAGATGGGAGGAGGAGGAGTTATAGTTTGGGGTATGATCTTTGCTAATGGAAATATATGGTTGGAGTGGCTGAAAGGACGACAGAAGAGCGAAAGCTACAAACACTTGCTGGACGAGAAAGCCCTACCAAGGATAAGAAGAAAGATGGGGAATGGTTTCATTCTACAGCAAGACAATTGCAGCATCCATGTGTCAAAACTCATGAAAGAATGGATGGCTAAAGTGAATATGACTACTTTGGAATGGCCTGCAAGAAGCCCAGATCTAAATTTAATAGAAAATATTTGGGAAATGCTTGCGCAACCTGTCTATGATGGACCTGAAATAACGAAAGAGGCTCAACTATGGGAACGAATCCTAGGAGCAAAAAAACAACTAATAGAAACACGTAGAGATGTTATTGTGAATATGTTTGATCATTATGAAGAGAGATTGATAAAATTATTGAGAAGAAAGGTGATATTACTGACTATTAACAGTTTTTCAACGATGTCCGAAAAATAATGTCGTGTGTGTTTTGTAAAAATGATGAAAATTAGATATTTTTCCTTACCTAATCGATTTTCTTCCATTTTTATTACAGGTATTGTCTTTATATGTTTATGCTATTCTATTGAAGGAATTTCGCCACTCTATGGTACTCGGAAAGTCGAATACTAAAGTGTCCGAAAAATATTGTCGGGCCCCCGTGTGTGTATATATATATATATATACAGGGTGACCCCAAAAAAACAGAACCCTTTACTAAAATTCATAAATTTAATTCTAGCTTTTTCTTTTTTCAGAATATGAAGTAGATTCTGTGAATGAAAAATTGGGATCAAAGTATTCACCAACATGTACTGGTCTACCAAGGAAAAGAATTAGAATTATTTTGCTTTATTTTTGTATAAGTAATAAAAAAGTTTATGGGTTCTGTTTTTTTTTTTTTTTTGTCACCCGGTATATATATATATATATATATATATATATACCAGGGTGCTAGCGTACATTTTTGAGTATGTATTTTGATCTTTGCAAAGTTCTTGTTAGACTTGATATAGATTGATTTAGTTGTTCACAAAACTTGATTTGGTATAGGGTGAACAGTTGAAAAGTTGACTGGAAGATTGTATTGCGCAAATATTCAGTTAAAAAAGGCCTAGCTGCTTTTAAAATGAGTATTCAAAAATGGAGTCACGGCATGGTTTTAAAAACCGATTCATACTAGCATAGAGAAATTTACAATATATTCCTATGTCATTAAACCGCATATGTGTGTCTGTTTATCAGGATATAGAGAAATTTACAATATATTCCTATGTCATTCAACCGCATATGTGTGTCTGTTTATCTGGATATAGAGAAATTTACAATATATTCCTATGTCATTAAACCTCATATGTGTGTCTGTTTATCTGGATATAGAGAAATTTACAATATATTCCTATGTCATTAAACCGCATATGTGTGTCCGTTTATCTGGATATAGAGACATTTACAATATATTCCTATGTCATTAAACCGCATATGTGTGTCTGTTTATCTGGATATAGAGAAATTTACAATATATTCCTATGTCATTAAACCGCATATGTGTGTCCGTTTATCTGGATATAGAGAAATTTACAATATATTCCTATGTCATTAAAACGCATATGTGTGTCTGTTTATCTGGATATAGAGAAATTTACAATATATTCCTATGTCATTAAACCGCATATGTGTGTCCGTTTATCTGGATATAGAGAAATTTACAATATATTCCTATGTCATTAAACCGCATATGTGTGTCTGTTTATCTGGATATAGAGAAATTTACAATATATTCCTATGTCATTAAACCGCATATGTGTGTCCGTTTATCTGGATATAGAGACATTTACAATATATTCCTATGTCATTAAACCGCATATGTGTGTCTGTTTATCTGGATATAGAGAAATTTACAATATATTCCTATGTCATTAAACCGCATATGTGTGTCCGTTTATCTTGATATAGAGAAATTTACAATATATTCCTATGTCATTAAAACCGCAAATGTGTGTCCGTATATCTGGATATAGAGAAATTTACAATATATTCCTATGTCATTATACCGCATATGTGTGTCCGTTTATCTGGATATAGAGAAATTTACAATATATTCCTATGTCATTAAACTGCATATGTGTGTCTGTTTATCTGGATATAGAGAAATTTACAATATATTCCTATGTCATTAAACCGCATATCTGTGTCTGTTTATCGGCGAGTGTTTTATAAGTGTGAGACCGTGGATCTTTGTATGAATATGTGAGGTTCTGTGTGTGTAAGTGCAATTAATTTAGTGTGAAAGGGAGTAATTTTTGCGAGTGTATTTGTGTGTGTGTATGTGTGAGAGAAGATGGTAATTTGTGAATAAGTGTGTGGGTTTGAGTGCGCGTGTGTGTGTGTGTGTGTGTGTGTGTGTGTGTGTGTGTGTGTGTGTGTGCGTATAACAATTTTCCTGCTTGAGTGTGTGATTTTGTATGTGCTTGTGTGTATATATGTTTTTATGTTTGAGGGCAAACCATATGTAAATAACCGTGCATTGCTATGAAATTATCATGCCTAATTTTTATGTTTCTCGGTTCTGAACGTTCGTATAAGCCGACCAGTGCCAAATATTGATCGAACACACACACACACACACACACACACACACACACACACGTATATATATATATATATATATATATATATATATATATTATCCTATATATATATATAAACATATATGTATCCATCTCTCTCTCTCTATATATATATATAGAGAGAGAGAGACAGAGAGATGGATAAATATATATATATATATATAGAGAGAGAGAGAGAGAGAGAGTGAGATGGATAAATATATATATATATATATATATATATATATATATATATATATATATATATCGTTTTCTTGAAATGATTAGAATAAGTGACTGACTTATGGTTTGGACAAAGCTGATCCATTTTATCTTTCACATGTTCTTCTTTTTTTATATCAACAGTAAATTTACACTGTAATATTTGTTGGGTGGACGCCAATAAAATCATATTTTCCCGAAAACATGAAAAGCAAAACGATGACGATTTAGATAGTCGTCGCCATAAAGAGACAGAGAAAAGATATTGGCTGCAAACCCACCCTACGAACAGAGATTTGATTGCTCGATAGGCAAAGGGCCTAGTTTAGCCTTAACTTTACGTTACACATGAAACCCTTTCCAACAAAAATTTAAAAGGTTTTTAACATTTTCAAAAATCAAAAAAAATGTTTAAAAAACTTTTCGGAGACCAATTAGTAGACACAAAGAAAAGAATAGTTGAACATAGCCATTGCTGTTTTTAAATACTGCAATGACAAGCAGACAAAAT
>OY757926.1:15415929-15419273 GCA_963585895.1 Sepioteuthis lessoniana
ATATGACCCTTTCAGGTGCTACCTCTGCGAGCCAGAGTAGACCCGGGAACGATGGCTATATAGTGGTGCTCTGCATTGTCCAAAGCTCAATCATTACTGGAGCCTTCGTTTAGTGTCATTACCAGGACACTCATTGGGTGGGGTGTCCTACCCCTCTGCAGAGATGCAGTCAGTGTAATCTCCAGCTCTATCCGACTGGTACACTGGACATTAATTGGGGGAGGTTTACTCCTCTGCAGAGATCCAGTCTGTATATTTTACAGTTCTAGCCAACTGGGCCAGGGGAATCTGGAGTACCCCTTCTTTGCCATTACTCCCAGGTCCACTCTAACTCGAAGTGTTAGTACCCGTTAGAATCCTGACCTTGAAACAAATAAAACTGTTTAATCATTAACTATTGTAGAAACCATTTAACTGTGTGCAAACAAAAATATTAATGTTTGATAGCAATACATGGAACAAATTAACTGTGTGCAAATAAAATATTAGCGTTAGCAATGCTCAAAACCATATTTACAAAGAGAAAAAAATGGACCGTAGCTGTTGTAAAATTGCTACCTAAAAACTAATGGTTTAGAAATAATATATTTAATGTATACGTATTAGAAGATGTGGCATTAACTAACCAACAAGGTTGATATACCGTAAAACACAACCAACCAACTGACTAGTTCTGGAAATCTAGGCAGTTGGACGTACTCCTTCATTGCCATTACCTCCAGGTCCACTCTGACTCGAAGTGGTATTATCTCTGAGGGTTTCATCTATTGATCTAATATATCTGTTTGAAAATTATTCATTTTTGATAGGATCGTGTGCAACTGTGATAAGGGGTTCATCCGATAAGTTTCGAGACTTTTTTTGTATGGACACTTTTATTGAGAGTACATACATGAAACTCAAGTCCCCTTCGAAGTAATCTTCTCTGGCTAAAATGTACTTGTTGTACCTTTCCAACAACTTCTGGAAAGCCCCATAGAAGTCCTCTTGTTGAGCGTGTCAATGACCTTCGTCACAGCCTATTTCATCTCCTCAATTGTCTCATAACGACAGCCTCTGAGCTTAGGGAATAACCACAGGGAGCAAGGTCTGGACTACAGGGAGGGTGTGGAACTGTCTTGATGCCTATCTTGGTCAAATAATCTGTGAAAAGTATGGAGTTGTGGACTGGTGCATTGTCCTGGTGGAAATGCCACTGAGTCGATTTGAAGAGTGCTGGCCTCTTCCGACGGAATCTCTTCCTGGACAACCCTAACCATAACCCTTTAACATATCATCTCTGGTGTATTGACTTCCTTACTCCTCTTACACCTCTCATCATCCCTCACAGACTCTTTGCCTTCCTTGAATGTCTTATGCCACTCCAAAACTGATGCTCGCTTCATGCAAGATGGTCGAAAAGCAGTCTGAAGCATTCCATACGTTTCTGTGGCGTTTTTTTTCAAGTTTAAAACAGAATTTTATTGCATATCGTTCTACTTAAGTGTCCTCACGTCCAGATTGCATTTTTGAAATTCACCAGCTGTGACAATCAGGCTTTAGTAGGGTGTATTCCAATTGCTGCTGTAGCTGTTGGTTTGAACCTGAAATCATAAAAATTGGTCTGTCATCTCATACGATGTATAGCAATAACATAGTGAATTTTCAAGAGTCTACGACAATTTTAAATGCCAATACGAAAAAAGTCTGGAAACTTATCGTATGCACCTCGTAGTTACAAACACAGAAGAGAAGTTGTCCTTATCAATAAAATGTGTGAAATAGTTTAAACTTAAAAGTCTGAAACGGCTGGATAAAAGCAACAAAATTTGGCCTAAAACTTATTAACTTGCATTTCAGAAATTCGTCAAGCAAAAATTATTTTGATTGAACATCAAACAGAATCATTCTTTCAAAAGACAAGACAAATTTTACTCTTCTTTCCCGTCGAAATAATTCAATTTTTCGACAACTAATATTGAGACGCCCACCTTTAAATAATTTCTGAGTCTGGTCACGGGGAAGATGATTAGAAACATCAAAAGATGTTTGATATATTTACAGCGAATCTGTATTTCTTGTTTATATATTAGGTGTTTGCTTGGTGGTTGAGTTAGTCATGGCTATTCCGACAGTATAATTCGTTAGAGTTCTAATCTCAGTCAACGTTTGATTTCAAATACCTGGTTTTCAAACGAATCAGACACAGCAGAGGATATTCGCCTTTCACAGATTTTATATCATAGGACCAAAGTGTTGTGTTTTAAAGAAAGGAGTCCGCAGAAAAAGAAATACTCAAACTCGAAATTTAAGGGAGAAAAATAGTCGTTTTTTATTCACTTGCAGCTCGAAACGTTTGTTTCGTTATGTCTTCCCCTCCCTTCTTCTTGGTGGCGACGGTGGGTGTCGGTGATAGCCGGCTGTTGACACGCTCCTGACAGTTGGGTCGTAACAGGCTGGGTTATACGGGTTGGGAGTCTCCTGAACCTTTGACGCGCCTGTTTTGAAACCTGTCTTCAACTCTGCCAAAATCTCCTGACTTGTATTCTTATATAGAGATTTTGAAGAACAAATCGAAGATCCCAGAATGTTTGATGTCACCAGTGAAACTGTCGTAAAACCCGTGATAATTCATGTGGGATTATATCAAAATCACGTCTGAACCCTTTCGGTCATTCTGCCCGCACTCGCTAGGTTCGTGACATTTTCACTGATTGACGACAGCCGATGCGCTCGTGCGTTCTCAACGACAGCGCCCGTTCGTTATATTACAATTTGCTACTCTCTTTCTTCAGTCCAATTGGCACTGTTTCTCACTGAGGTAAATGTTCTCTATAACCTTTTGCAAAAATAATCCTCTATCACGTTATTTGTATATTTAATTTTATTTCGGCTTCGATGTCTTTGCTTATTGGCATATCAACCGTCATGGGTTATATAATGACAAAGTTATCCTTGTAAAAGGAGCTTGAGTTGAAGAGAGTTCTGCTGTTGAGAGTGACAGCACGACTGTAGTTCAAACTTGCTTGCAACGATGTCACCGTCCGGCACGTTTGCCAAAAGACAACATGGACTACCTCCTACTACTATGATAAGGTTAAGCTTAGTTTCTTTGTTTAATGGCATATTAATCTTCATGGATTATTTACAGCCAAAGTCATCCTTGTAGAAAAAACAGTAGTCCTACTATTTAATCCATATCTTGTGGAGATAAGGAGGTTCATGCCTTTCCCAAGAGTATTAGTCCGAAAGTGAACCTAATGGCGTGACTGGAGTTCGAACTCACTTGCCATGATTTCCCAGAGAATCACGTTCGTGAGAATGCGACCAGAACCCCTGGGGCTGCAGAATACACTGATTGGCTC
>OY757926.1:15424473-15454473 GCA_963585895.1 Sepioteuthis lessoniana
TGATATTCTCTGTGAGACTTTTTGAGGACTCGTTCAAAGCTGCGTTTTTTTTAGTTAGCTTAAACTAAAAGTGATATGGGGTGCCCTCATACCATAGTAGCTAAGGTGTTATCTATGGGTCAAACAGAACTGTTCGATATTTCAGGTGAGTGCAAGCAAATAACTTATGTTAAATTGAATTATTTG
The DNA here is from genome assembly GCA_963585895.1 of Sepioteuthis lessoniana. Classification (NCBI taxonomy): domain Eukaryota; kingdom Metazoa; phylum Mollusca; class Cephalopoda; order Myopsida; family Loliginidae; genus Sepioteuthis; species Sepioteuthis lessoniana. Next base: position 15,424,660 of record OY757926.1, read on the forward strand.
AAATAGAACTGTTTGGCTATTTAAACTGACTGCAAACAAATGACAAATTTTCAATTGAATTGTTTGTGATACATAGCAATACTTGCAACAATGTAACATGCTAAATTGATTTGTTTGAAACAGAACTGTTTGATCATTTAATTGTGTATAAACAAATGACTGGTGTTTAATAGCAGTATTTAAAACCACTTCACAGTAAGCAAAAAAAAAACCTCAGGTTCGTTTAAAAATGTAATAAACAAAATATGCTTACAAATCATATATATTTTGATATATATATATAAACTGGATTTGGCATTAAATAACCTATAATGGTTGATAGGCCATAAAATCAAACCAAACAAAAACAATCAAACGTTGTACTTTGTACTTAACTGCTTTTAGTATTTGAGCATTAATATCTAAACGTTTTATTTTCAGAACTAATTTTGAATACACCGACTGTCCCTCTGCAGAGGGGTAAGACCCCAACGAGTATCCTGGATATGACACTAAACAATCTGATGGTGAAGTTCCAGTGATGCTAAGGTTTTAGGAAATACGGAGCACCCCTTCGATGCCATCGCTCCTAGGTCTACTCTGGTGAGGAATGGTAGCAGCTGATAGGATCCTATCTATTAATAAAATAAAACTAACAGCATAATTATACTAAACTGAATTGTTTGAAATAGAACTGTTTGACTAAACTGAATAACTTAAAATAGAAATGTTTGTGACAATTAAACTGTATACTTATGCTAAACTAAATTTGTTTGAAATTGAACTGATTATTTGTGTAAGAATGGATTTGGCACACAAGGGTTGAATTGCCATAAAACTCGAACAATCAACCAATCAATTCAGTTAAAATCTTAGACGAAGCTGTTGGCATTTGATATAGTGCTAGTATTTTGGGGAAACTAATGTGTCCTCTCTCATCTAAGGGTACATGGCTGGTTTCATTAATTTCCATTTGATAACTAGTCCAGTAGAAGAAAAAGTCTGACTTCAAATCAGTTAAACTCTGCTTAAAAAATGACCTTTGTATCCCTTCCTTCTGATGGGTAGGAGTTAATTGAATTCATACACGAAGAGATGTTTCTTTGGTTTGGTTAATCTTGGATGGATTCTGTTTTATCATATTTACCAACCCCCTCCTGCTCGGGCAGGATATGACACAAGGTCAATTTTAAGCGGGGTTTTACAGGTTTGAATTCAGAGTTTTCCTTCTCATAGACTAGTTGCCTTACCAAGGTTGAAGAATTCAGTCTGTCCAACTATTTACATATAGTTGGAGGTAGAATAATTGGATTCCTACCTTTCCCAAGGGAATTAGTGCTATGTGAAATGCAATCCGTCTCGTCCAAGATTTGAACTCGTGTCGCCGTGTCCATTTCCTATGACGATAACCATTACACCACAGGCATCTGGGTTAGGTTTTATGACATATCAACCATGATTGATTATTTAATGCCAATTCTTGTTTTTACATATATATTAAATATATGATTTTTAAACTCATTTTGTAGATACACACTGTTAAATGATCAAACAGCTCTATTTTTAACAATTTAATTTAGCATAAATCAACAAATTTAAATGGCTCCAAGTATATCTATGTACCAGTAGAAATTCAATTAAACATCAGTCATTTGCTTACACACAGTTAAATGTCGAAGCAGTTCTATTTCAAGCAATTCAATTTAGCATATGTTATTTGTTTGCCTTCAGTTTAAATGTCAAACGGTTCTATTTGACCTATTGATAGGACCCTATCAGGTGCTACCACTGCAGGCTTGTGAGGACCTCGGAACAGTGGCAATGAGGGAATACTCAGCATTCCCTAAAGCTCCAGCATTACTGGAGTCTCACCATCAGATTGTTTAATATCTTAGATGCAGAGGAGTAAGACCCTCTTTCCCAATAAGTGTCCTAGATATGAAGGTGCTAATCATCATTTGGATTTGGCATTTAATAACCTACAATGGTTGATATGCCATAAAATCCAACCAAACCAAATCATATATATTTGATATATATGTATAAAGAGGATTTGGCATTAAATAACCTACAATGTTTGATATGCCATAAAACCCAACCAAACCAAATCATATATATTTAATATATATGTATAAAGAGGATTTGGCATTAAATAACCTACAATGGTTCAAATGCCATAAAACTCAACCAAACCAAATCATATATATTTGATATATATGTATAAAGAGGATTTGGCATTAAATAACCTACAATGTTTGATATGCCATAAAACCCAACCAAACCAAATCATATATATTTAATATATATCTATAAAGAGGATTTGGCATTAAATAACCTACAATGGTTGATATGCCATAAAACCCAACCAAACCAAATCATATATATTTAATATATATGTATAAAGAGGATTTGGCTTTAAATAATATACAATATGCCATTCAACCAAACCAAACCAAACCGAACCCTATACCCGCAAAAACTAAGAAAAAGTTCATACTCCATCAAATCCTCATTGGGGTAAGCTGTTCGGTCGGTTGCGGTTTTTGTTTTGGTGTTTGTCGTCGGTCGAGACTGCTTGACGCCCAGTATTCGCGTCACGCGTGCGAGACCGAAAATTCCTTGGAACTGAGGGGGCTGTTTCTCTTACGCCTCCTAGCCTAGTCTAAATTTATTGCCGGGCGTCAGAAACGCCTCATTTTTTGCTGATTATGCCCACGACATTTTGGGAACCGGCTGGTGTGTATGGGCTATAGTTCAGCGCCTGGTTCTAACATTAAGAAATGGCCTTGTGCCGCACTCTGGTGTACGTTGGGCACCAGAACAATTTGGAGCATTCGATTGTAATTTTCCAAATTTTTATCATTAAACTGGAGGAATAGAACTGTGTAAATTTGATTATTCTTAAAAGGAATTACTCGAAGCTGTAATTATAACAAAGGATTATAATCAGTTAAACCATATAACTGCTCGAAAAAAAGGAATAACTGATATCAAAATTGACTCATTCAAATAGAGAAAACATTGCGTAAACAACCAACCACCAAATCAGCAAACTAAGCAACTAAACGATCTCCTAATCATCATCATCATTATCATGTCGTGCGGCTAGCACGGATATCTCTGACCCTCTCTCTCCACGTCTCCCTATCATTCATCGCCTCTGGCAGGTCTTCAGGGTTACATCCCGTATCATCACATAGCTGCTGTATGTATGTTCGAGCTGGTCGTCCTGATTTTGATTGGCCATATGCGGGGGTCCACAGGAGTACATCACTTACGAGCTCGTCCTTGCTTCTCCAGCAGTGTCCTGCATGTCTGGTTCGTCTAGCTTGGATAGCTTTCGTGGTAGATGACCGTATAGTTGGTACCTTGTGGGGTTGTTGCTGCCAGGACTTGTTCAATATTGCTCTTAACATTCTTGTATAATTGCTGTCAAGCTTCTTCTCCAACTGCTTACTCAGCGTCCAAGTAGTGCTTCCATATAGCAGTATCGACACGACCGCAGTATGGAAGAAACTGCGTTTCATTTTATCGGTCAGGTCTGATTTCCATGGCAGCACAAAACAGCGCCATAAGAACCAATCATATCAAGGCGAGGATAGATAAGATGCAACAAAATAGCAAATGTAGGCTATGCGGTGACAGAGATGAAACCATCAATCACATAATAAGCGAATACAGCAAATTGGCACAGAAGGAGTACAAGGCTAGACACGACTAGGTGGGCAAGTTAATCCACAGGAAAATGTGCAAGAAATTTAAATTTGACCATGCCAATAAATGGTATATGCAAAACGCAGCACCTGTCCTAGAAAATAACAAACACAAACTCCTATGGGACTTTGATATACAAACGGATCACCTAATCTCAGCCAGAAGACCAGACCTTATAATAATCAACAAAAAAACCCCCAGAAAATTTGCAAAAGTGTCGCCTCTGCTGTCTCGGCTGACCTCAGGATAAAACTGAAAGAATGTGAAAAGAGATATAAGTACCTCGACCTTGCTAGAGAAATGAAAAAACTATGGAACATGACGGTGACAATTATACCAATTGTGATTGGTGCTTTTGGCACGGTAACCAGAGGATTATTAATGAGCCTGGAGGATTTGGAAGCTGGCGGCCAAGTGGAGACCATCCAAACAACATCATTATTGAAAACGGCCAGAATACTGGGAAGAGTCCTGGAGACTTGAGGAGACTTGCTGTCACTCAATCTCTAGTGAAAGACTATCAGCTAATGCTGATGTGAAAAACTCTAATGAGTAGATAATAATAATGCAAAACATATCACACAAGAAAACCTGGATCTGGCTTAGAAAAGGAAAATTTAAAAGAGAAACAGAATCTCTCCTCATAGCAGCACAAAACAACGCCATTAGAACCAATCATATCAAAGCGAGAATAAATAAAACGCCACAAAATAGCAAATGTAGGCTATGCAGTGACAGAGACGAAACGATCAATCACATAATAAGCGAATGCAACAAATTAGCACAGAAGGAGTATAAGGCTAGACTCAACTAGGTGGGCAATGTAATCATCTGGTAGATGGAAAGAAATTTAAATTTGACCATACAAACAAATGGTATATACACAACCCAGCATCTAATGATACAAATAAACTCCTAAGGGACTTTCTCATACAGACGGATCACCTAGTCTTGACCAGAAGACCAGACCTAATAATAATAAAAAAAACAGGATTTGCAAAACTGTCGATTTGCTGTCACGGCTGACCTCTGAATAAAACTGAAAGAATGTGAAAAAAAGGATAAGTACCTCGACCTTGCAAGAGAATTGAAAAATACTATGGAACATGAAGGTGACAATTATACCAATTGTGATTCATGCTTTTGGTACGGTAACTAAAGGATTGTTAAAGGGGCTGGAGGACTTGCAAGTTGTAGGACGAGTGGAGACCATCCAAACTACAGCATTATTAAGATCGGCTAGAATACTGAGAAGAGTCCAGGAGACTTTAGAAGACTTGCTGTCACTCAAACTCCAGTGAAAGACCATCAGCTAATGCTGATGTGAAAAACTCTAATGAGTAAATAATAATAATAATAATAATAATCGAAGAAAGCGAAAATAGAAACTAGTACTTAGACATTGAAAGACTAAGAAAGCGGTTTGGTTTGGTCTTATGGTGTTGTATACTCATATGCAGATTCATAACAACGACACAATAAGGACGAGTGACACAGTTCTTAGAAAAATATGCCTCTCACTTTATTTGAAAGGGTTGTGTGTGAGAGGGAGTTGGAGACCGAACAGAACTGCAACATATTGGCACCCACTCCTATGGCCATAACTGCGTTTCTTTCCCGTTCTCCTGGGCTGCTCAACCGAGGGCCGGGGGGCTCAGCCTCTCTGGGTGCTGGTTTTCTCTACCGCATCTATCTCCAACTCATCTGATCCCCAACTGGTCTGATCTCCAAACTGATTGAATTTCTTGAGCCCTGAGTTATATAATAGTTCAACATCCATCTTCTTCTTGTGGGCGTCAGAATTTCGCACTCATTCAACCTGTCCACGGTCAAGGTTATTGTCCTGATATTCATCGACGGGATGCACCTGTTATTTACACAGATGCATTTCCTATTTTGACAGCCCGGCCAGGTCGTAGGTCAATATACAACAATGGCATATCATCCATTGAAGGTTATTTAATGCCAAATCTATTTTCATACATATAGACAGTTATATTTCAAACAGTCTTGTTTAGCAGAAGTTTTTTTTTTGTTTACACACAGTTGAATGTGAAAACAGTTCTATTGCTCACAATTCAGTTCGGCATACGAGTAGAGTCTTTTGTTTACTCCCAGTAAAATGTCAAAACTGTTTTATTTTTGAAAAATTCAGTTCAGCATAAGTACACAGTTTAGTTCTATTTAACCCATACATAGGGCCCTATCAAGTGCTACCACTCCTGGTCAGAGTGGACCTAAGAGCAATGGCAATGAAGGAGTACCCCGCATTCTCCTACACCCTTGCATTACTGGAGTCTCACCATCGTGTTTTTTAGTATCATATTCAGGATACTTTTTAGGGGGTGGGTCTTACCTCTCTGTATTCTTCAGCCCCAGCTGACTTGGCCATCAGAACACTCATTGGTGGGGGTCTTACTCCTCTGAATTCTACAGCCCCACCCAATTAGACCACCAGGACACTCGTTGGTGAGGTGTCTTACCCTTCTCTTTTCTTCAGCCTCAGCCAACTGGGGCCACCAGGACATTCGTTTCGGGGGTCTAATCCATCTGTATTCTACAGCCGCAGCCGACTTGGCCACCAGGACACTCGTTGATGGAAGGGCCCTTACCCCTCTCTATTTTACAGCCCCACCCAGTTGGGCCACCAGGACACTCGTTGATGAGGTGTCTTACCCTTCTCTTTTCTTCGGCCCCAGCCGACTAGGCCACCTGGACACTCGTTGATGGAAGGGCCCTTACCCCTCTGTATTCTACAGCCCAAGCCGACGGGGCTACCCGGACACTCATTGGGAGGTCTTACCCATCTGTATTTTTCAGCCGCAGCAGACTGGGACATCAGGACACTTGTTGATAGAGGGAGTCTTACCCCTCTGTATTCTACCACCCCTGCCGACTGGGCCATAAGAAAGCTATGGAACATGAGAGTTATAGTAATACTAGGAGTAAGGGATGCGACAGGAACATTGCCCAAAAGTTTCCAAAAGGAGACGGGAAGAATTGGAAATCATTGCAGAAATCGAGACCATTATGACTACAACATTATTAAGATTGGCTAGAATACTGAGAAGAGTCCTGGAGGGTTGAGGACACTTGCTGTTACCAACGCTCCATTGAAAGACCACCAGCTAAAACTGTTGAGAAAAACTCACAATATGTAATAATAGCAATAATCAGCTGAAGTTTGTGCTATTAGAACGGTCCTCAAAAACCTGGAAAAAAGATTTTGGAACTGGAAATCAGAGGAAAAATTGAGACCATCCAGACTCTAGCAATGTTAAAATCACCTTGAACAGTTACAAGAGTTCTAAAGATCTGATGGAGGTTGCTGTTACTCATATATCAGTGAAAAACTCGTATGGAACAAATAAATTTTCGGTTAATTGGTCAATTAAAAAATTATCAAAATCCTTTAGTAACTAACAATTGATGGCTGTTTCCATGGTTACATTGCATGTTTACGGATGGCACTGCTGGGTTTAAGATTTGTTTTAGATAAAGATATGGTCTAAGAATGACTTGTGGACCCCTGCAAATGGACAAGCAAAGGTTGGACGACTAGCTAGAACCTATATACAACAGCTCTGTGCCGATACAGGATGTAGCCTGGAAGACCCTCTGGGAACGATGAACGATATAGACGGGTGGCAAGGGTTAGGGTTCAAGGAGATTTGTGCATACTGATGATGATATTATTTTATTAGATATTGTAGACATTCTTTGTCAACATATTTTTATGTCGATCCTTTCAAATTACCGTATGGATGTTAAGATATCCAGCTAGAATTGGCTAATAAAATTTATGTATTTAACTGATTCCAAAGTGCAATAGCACAACACCTGAAAAAAAAAAAAAATTCCCGCCCTTTTACTAAATTTTAGAAAATTATTATCGATAACACAACAATATTGGAACAACAAAATAACAAAGAAAGAATTCAGATATTTAAAACCCTTCAATTTCAGACCAGCTCATTAGTCTAGTAAAAAGAGTGTTCGCCAGTGGTCCGGAAGACCTGTGTTCAATGCCATGTCGCGTCATACCAAAGACTTTAAAAATGGCACTTGATACCTCCTTGCTGAACACTCAAGGTATCAAGGGTAAAGAGAGCAATCCAGGGAAAGGAGTAGCACCCTCCCCGACATCTCGATGTAGTAGCTATTGAAAAGGGATCCTTCGGGTCGCCCTCGACTACAGTCGCCAACCTTACTTACTTTTACATTAGAAACAAAATTCTCAGCCTCAACAAAATAAATTTTGAAACTAGTGCTTATGTACTCAAAAGTCTTTAGCGATTGTTGCCATATTCACAACTAAATGTTCTAAAAAAGTTACAATATAAACAAAATGCTACATTGGACTTCTGCAATATATATATGGTTCGAGAGGGGACCGAAATTACTTGGAAACGAGTTAAATACGGAAAATGTATTTGCCAATTCCAGCCGGATGTCTTAATATTAACACGGTGACTTCAAAGGATCAAAATAAAAGTTTGCATTTAAAGGCTATCTATACTATTTAATGAAATGTGCCTCCTATATATATATATATATACATATATATATATATATATATATATATATATATATATATATATATATATATATATATATATATTAAAGTGTGTATATTTTGGCAGCAAATTATTTAAGCTAGTTTTGTTTAAGACGATGGAACACTGTTTATTCATTTTTTAATTTTATTTTTTCAAGACGCCTTGTTATTTTTCTAGTGTTGGGATCTATATTGGTAAAGGAATTGTCCCATAACTTCTACCCAAACGCTTTCGACCACACTTTTATCATTAAAACAGTAAATACTTAACAGTCAACTCAACACTACCCTTGATGACGACAAAATGTATGGTCGAAAGCAGTTGGGCAAAGCATATGAGAAAATTCTTTTACCATCGGGATCTCGACACAAGAAAAATTACAAGGAGACTTGAAAAATGAAATAAAAAATAATAAACAGTGTTCCATCGTCTTTTATAAAAAATGCCTTATATATATATATATATAAGGCAATTGTGTATATATATATATATATATATATATATATATATATATATATATATATATATATATATATATATTTATATATATAAAGGATTTAGCAATAAGTAACCCACAAGGGTTGATATGCTATAATATAACCCTTCAACAACCAACCAACCAACCAACGAAAGACGTGGAGCATCCAAGATCCCTAGAAAAATAAGTTATCTGCCTTTCTTCCGCATGAATCTGTGTAATTGCTCACTAGGTGGCTTCAGGTTGTTGAGTAACTCATTAGAGTAATTCACATCATCATTTGGATCCTTATCCACAGTGAAGCAACTATTTGAGAATTTATTCATTGATTCTGATTCGGGTATTTCTCTTTCTCACAGATGATTCTATTATATTCAGTTTCGTGTATAAGATTAGTTTTCAGGTCATGAACTGTTTCGGTTTTTTTTTTATGAAATGACATATCAACTTTTTTTTGGTTATTAAATGCCAAAGACATCCTTGAAGACGAACAGGAATGCTAATCTTTAACCCATAGCTAGGAGGTTCATCAGTTCAAAAGAGAATGTAATTGCGCGACTGGAGTTCGAACTCACTTACTAGGATGTCGTAGTCCAGCACGTTAGCCACTAAGCTAGTGGACTTTCTCCGGATCATAAACTGATGATGTTAGGAAGATAATGCCGGTCACAGTCACCATCGCAACAAGATATAGACGTTTCTTTAATACCTCAAAGACTTTTAACAAAAATAATTCTTCAGTGAGTTACCATACTTAAAATTTACTCTTCCTTCAAAGTGTTGTCGAACAAATACGAAGTCTAATTCAATTTATCACCGCCCCCACACACAGAGTGAAAGATTTGGTTGGTTGGTAGCTTAGCGTTTTAGGTTTCTTTGTTTTAATGGCATGACAACCTTCTTAGATTATTCATTGCCAAAGCCATCGATTTAGAAGAATATTAGTGGTACTATTTAACCCATAGGTAGGGGGATAAGGGTGTTCATGCCTTTCCCAAGGTTTTTTTTTCCTAAAGTGAACGTAATAGCAAGACTGGAGTTCGAACTTGCTTACTACGATTCCGCAGTTCATCGCTTTAACCATTACACCACGAGGACACACCTCGGCATTTTATGTATATTCAGGCTCATAAAGGTTGGTTGGGTGTTTTTTTACGGCATATCAACGCTTTTCGAGTCCTTTAACACCGAACTGAGTCATTTTGATAAAAGTTTCAAACAATTCAGCTTAGTAAAAGTATAGATTTTTTTCTATTTACACAATAAGTCCTGGCAGCAACACCCCACAAGGTACCAACTATACGGCCACCTGCCTCCCATCATGAAAACTATCCAAGCTAGACGAACCAGACTTGCAGGACACTCCTGGAAAAGCAAGGACAAGCTCATAAGTGATGTACTCTTATGGACCCCCGCATATGGCCGAGCAAAAGCAGGACGACCAGCTCGAACATACATACAGCAGCTAGCTGAGGATACGGGATGTAGCCCTGAAGACCTGCCAGAGGCGATGAATGATTGGGTGGAGTGGCGAGAGAGGGTCAGGGATATCCGTGCAAGCGGCACGACATGATGATGATGAAATATCAAAGCAGTTCCATTTCAAACAATACAATTTAGCAGGTTAAATCCACAGTTAAATGTAAAAATAGTTCTATTTCAAACAATTCAGTATAAAGTAATTACACTTTAGTTCCATTTGACCCATAGATAGGACTCTATCTGATGCTACCACCGGGCCACAGTAGGTCTGGAAGTGATGGCAATGAAGGGGTACTCAGCATTCTCTAAAGCTCCAGCATTACTGGAGCTTAACCATCAGATTGTTTAGTGTCATAACAGGACACTCGTTCACGGAGTCTTACCCCTCTGCAAAGATACAGTCGGTGTATTCTTCTGGGCCACATGCACATAAAATAAATTTAAAAAAAAATCCCCTTTAAAAAGTTAATTCTCTTATATTGAATATATTGGGCGGTTGATTTTAATGTCACGTCAATCAGTATAGGGTTATTTCATACGTAGAAGTTAAGGAATCACCTTTATTGTACGTTCATATTTACACTAGGTAGGGGTGGACCTGGGAGTAATTTCAATAAAGCGGTAGTCCACATTCCCCAAATCTCTATAACTTTATCTTTACAATCGGATCCACTCAGCACGTTTTAATCAACATCGCCTGTGACTGAATATATTAGAGGAAGAATGTCTTAAAATAAATTTAAGAAAATAACCCATTCCACAGATTCAATCGTGATAAAAATGCTATAACTATTCGTAAAATCTTATCGTTCATTATGGTAAATTTGCTGCAAAGTTAAATGATAAAGAACGTTATAAAACAGAGAAGTTTGGCGTCCAAAATTAGAAGACAATATTGAAATACACATTTAAATTGAATTAACGTCATTATTGATTTAATATTGATACAGAATATTAATAAGATGTCCATACGCTATGATATCTAATTACTTCAACAAATCTACAAGAACTCAAATTCATTAATTCATCTCATTTTCCAGACGTGATTATGTTACATTCTTCCTGTTGTTTTTGATACAAAACAGTCACTGTTGTCAATTTTATTACCCTAAAATTATCACCTATGATCTATCATAGATTTTCAATGAAATTGAAATCTGGATTTTTAGCAGGCTGTGATTTAATCTTCACGTTTTCACGATTTAAGCTTTGAAAAATGTTTTTACTGTTTTGCTTATATGATAAGATATGACCCTCAGGACAAGGAGATCCTCAGATTGAAGGGGAAACACGTTGTTTGATAATATACCCTCTCACACAAAAATATTTACACCGCCAGGTAATTTAATTTTTAAGGCCTGCATCAGAGAACACCCCCAACTCATCGATACTTTACCAATTATAAATATCAGTGAAATTTTCCGTATTTGAGAAGAAATCTTTCTTCTTTACACTGTCTAGCGTATGTTATATAATTGTGGAAAGATTTTTTTATATTATTATTTGTCGTTGGTTATATCTTGTCATTCGGTTTGGTTAGGCTAAGAACTATTCGGCTTAGTGCACGTGCAGGTGCACATATTGAGTGCAGTTCACGCTCGCGCGCAGAGGATATTTCAGTCACAAATGTCATTAAAAAAAACCAGATAGGAAATGTGACTGGGGTGTGAATGACATCATGCCCGGAAACGATGGGCTGGGAATTTTGGTGATTTTTGAAAAAAAGCAGTTAGTTGAGATTTGTCTCTGGGCGAGGCTAGTTGATTTTTGAGCCTGGGCGAGGCCAGTCCAGTTGGGACTAGGGGATGCGCCGCGCGTTTGTTGGGTCAGTGAGTTGAGATTCTGACTCAGGGCCGAGAGTTCAGCTGGGGAGTTGACTGAAGGACGATGTAGGAACAGTCAGCATAGTAAAAATTGTGTCTCTCTCTCCTCGTGTCGAAAAACTAAAAGTCAAAAAAAGTTAATAAACGTTTCGTACCTGAACTAAAGAAAGTCGTCAGTGTTTCGGGATTTCTATACATATGAACATTTTTACATATCCTTATATTTGTATAGTTGTATTTTACATATTCGTATTTTGAATATGTTACGCATAGTTTGTATCGTCAAAGCTATGCAAATGAAACTTTCACAGTTAAAGTATCCTTTTGCTATATTTTACTTCGATCTGGATGAGATGCTCGTTTGGCAAAGCAAGTTGTGCTTTTTAATTCTTCTCGCTGATTAGGGGTTTGACAGTCGAATATCTGGTGTTACATGTTGACCTTCGACCCAGCCGTCAATAAAGAAACAGGAACATCTGGTCGAAGATATCAAGATATAACCTTGGACGGGTTGAATTCGGTGGAAATTCGACGCTCACAGGAAGCAGGTGGACGTCAAACGGGTTAGTTCGAATCAGTTTGTTGGAGTTCGAGTTGCTGTGAGAACCAGCTCCTAGCAGAGGTCTGGGCCCTCAGAATCCCCGGTTAAGCAGCCCAGCAGAATGAGAAAGAAGTGCTGCTAAAGACGGAGGAACTTGGGGTCAATATGTTGCAGTCTGTTCAGTCTCCAATTCACCTCTCACACACAACCCTTTCGCAACCCTTTCGAATAAAGTGTGAGAGGTATATTTTTCAAAAGAAGTGTGTTCGTTCGTCATTATTGTTGATTTTGTTTCCGCATGTATATATTTATAGTTGTATATGTATCATGGCTATACAACAACTGGTTCATATAAACAGCGTGATAATGACTGCCGAGATATTCCCGGGCTCAACTGTTCGGTTACTTGATTGCGCAATGCTTACTGCTCTGTCAAAACAGGTCGCAACAGAGAAAGCGTCGTTCTACGTCACTGTAAAAGTGTTCCATGTGACTTAAAGGAACCAGTACCGTCATAAATCTTTCATATTCGAGAAATTATAGTCCTTTGTACAAGAACATATTCCCCAGACACAAATGCAGTCAGATAGACACACACATACAACCCCCCCATATATATATATATATATATATATATGCGTATGTGTGAGTGTATATGTCTGTCTGTCTCTCTGAATATCTCTGTATGTGGAATATACATAAATATATATATATATATATATACACACACACACACACACACACACACACACACTTATATATATATATATATATATGGGGCGTAAACAATCAGAAATCATTTCAAAACGTAGACAGAAAACAAATTCTTATCAAGTCTCCTTGAAAACTAATGACACCAAAGAATAAAAAACAGTAAATAAATTTAAAAAATTAAACGAATAAGCAAAAATAGATACTCAAGAATAAAATAATAAAATACAACAACAACAACAATAATAAAAATAATAATAATAATAATAATAATGATAACTTGAAAATAATGATAATAATAATAACTTTAAACCAAGCTCTGCAGCTGAAATTTGATCAAAAGTATAAACACGTGGCCAGATACTCTGAACCGTTCATAAGATAGACAAGGGAGGAATTGAAACAAAATGCCCAAAAGACACAGAAATTTATGATTATGCACCTGGCTTTATACACGAGAAATTACAAAGACAAATTCTATATATCAAGAAAATAACGGTGTATCGTACACGCCTTCGTAAATGTAACCATTCAAGGCCTCGAGGAATGAACAAAAAAAATACAGCAGTTAGTAACAGCGATGTCATCATAAGGACAAACAGGAAATCCACAAAATCTAGAAGACACAATTAGGAAGAAAAACAACTATGAGGATAATTCAAGAGACAAACAGGGGAGATTGCAAATGAGGTAGCTCGGCCATGATAAAATTGGAGAAACTTGAAAAGAGAAAAGGAATCCTTTTTAATTGCAATACAAAATAATGCGAAATTGGATAACACGCAACAGAATAACAGGTGTATGCTATGAGGAGACTAAGAAGAAACATTTAAGCAAACTGTAAAAAAAAAAAGAAAAGTGGCTGGTTAGGAAAGAAGATTCAAGAGATTAAAATTTGACCATACTATAGGCGATTTCAAAATAGGGCACCTCTGGTGGTGTAACGGTTAGCAAGCTAGACTAGCAGACCTACACGAGTGAGTTCGAGTCTCATTGGGCGCCCCATTCATTCGGCCTTGTGCCACATCAAAGCAAAGCGCTTTGTAAATTATTGGCGATTTCAAAATACACGAGTCACATGTGACTGCTAATAACTCTACTAATAATAATGTTATGTCCTTTTTGGTTTCAGATTTGAAAATAGAATACTATAACCTGAAGGAGAATTAAGTGCGAGCTCATAAGTGAGATTCTCCAGTGGATTCCTTCACACGGGCTTTCGGCAAGAACCTATGTACAACAGCTTTGTACAGACTCAGGATGTAGTCTACAGGAACTGCCGAAAGCGATGGACGATAGAGACGAATGGAAAGGGAGAGTCAGGGAAACCCATGCTGGCGGCACAATATTTTAATGATAATGATTATAACAACTACCAACCTTCGATCATAAAAACCTTGGACAATAGAGAAAAAAATACTTTGTGTCATTTATCAGGAGACAAAATCATTCAAAACGGTGCAAGCAAAATTTCCCTGAGAGTTTAAGTTTAAAAATTAACTGCAGAAAAGCGAATTTATCGTTGGGTACCCAAATTTCAGGCCACAGGGTCAATAAACAAAATCAACAAAGGAAGAAAATCCAAGATCTGGCAGGACGTTGACTTGATTGCAAGATGTCCGGACAATGTAGATGCAGTGATAGATTCTGTCGGACAGAATCCGAAAAAGTCCCTCCGAAATCGTTCCCAAGAACTTGGTCTTTTATATGCATCGTTGCAAAGAATCTTAAAGAAGAATATTCGGCTGTATCCATACAGAATCGAGATCAAGCATCAACTCCCAGCAGTTGACACGGAATTTCTTGTTTCTTGTTTGTTGAGAAGAGAAAAAGAAGAAGATGAAGAAATGAAGGAGTCTTAATGTGTAGAGAAGAGAAAAAGAAGAAGAAAATGATGAAGAAATGAAGGGGTCTTAATGTGTAGAGAAGAGAAAAAGAAGAAGAAGAAGATGAAGAAATGAAGGGGTCTTAATGTGTAGAGAAGAGAAAAAGAAGAAAAAAAAATAAAGAAATGAAGGGGTCTTAATGTGTAGAGATGAGAAAAAGAAGAAGAAGAAGATGAAGAAATGAAGGGGTCTTAATGTGTAGAGAAGAGAAAAAGGAGAAGAAGAAGATGAAGAAATGAAGGAGTGTTAATGTGTAGAGAAGAGAAAAAGAAGAAGAAAAAAATAAAGAAATGAAGGGGTCTTAATGTGTAGAGAAGAGAAAAAGAAGAAGAAGAAGATGAAGAAATAAAGGGGTCTAAATGTGTAGAGAAGAGAAAAAGAAGAAGAAACAGATGAAGAAATGAAGGGGTCTTAATGTGTAGAGAAGAGAAAAAGAAGAAGAAAAAAATGAAGAAATGAAGGGGTCTTAATGTGTAGAGAAGAGAAAAAGAAGAAGAAAAAGATGAAGAAAGGAAGGGGTCTTAATGTGTAGAGAAGAGAAAAAGAAGAAGAAAAAAATGAAGAAATGAAGGAGTCTTAATGTGTAGAGAAGAGAAAAAGAAGAAGAAAAAAATGAAGAAATGAAGGGGTCTTAATGTGTAGAGAAGAGAAAAAGAAGAAGAAGAAGAAGATGAAGACATGAAGGGGTCTTAATGTGTAGAGAAGAGAAAAAGAAGAAGAAGAAGAAGATGAAGAAATGAAGGGGTCTAAATGTGTAGAGAAGAAAAAAAGAAGAAGAAAAAAATGAAGAAATGAAGGGGTCTTAATGTGTAGAGAAGAGAAAAAGAAGAAGAAGAAGAAGATGAAGAAATGAAGGGGTCTTAATGTGTATAGAAGAGAAAAAGAAGAAGAAGAAGATGAAGAAATTAAGGAGTGTTAATGTGTAGAGAAGAGAAAAAGAAGAAGAAAAAAATGAAGAAATGAAGGGGTTTTAATGTGTAGAGAAGAGAAAAAGAAGAAGATGAAGAAGATGAAGACATGAAGGGGTCTTAATGTGTAGAGAAGAGAAAAAGAAGAAGAAAATGAAGAAATGAAGGAGTCTTAATGTGTAGAGAAGAGAAAAAGAAGAAAAAAAAGATGAAGAAATGAAGGGGTCTTAATGTGTAGAGAAGAGAAAAAGAAGAAGAAAAAGATGAAGAAATGAAGGGGTCTTAATGTGTAGAGAAGAGAAAAAGAAGAAGAAGAAGAAAATGAAGACATGAAGGAGTCTTAATATGAAGAGAAGAGAAAAAGAAGAAGAAGGAGATGAAGAAATGAAGGAGTCTTAATGTGTAGAGAAGAGAAAAAGAAGAAGAAAAAAATGAAGACATGAAGGGGTCTTAATGTGTAGAGAAGAGAAAAAGAAGAAGAAGAAGAAGAAGAAGAAGAAGAAGAAGAAGATGAAGAAATGAAGGAGTCTTAATGTGTAGAGAAGAGAAAAAGAAGAAAAAAAAATAAAGAAATGAAGGGGTCTTAATGTGTAGAGATGAGAAAAAGAAGAAGAAGAAGATGAAGAAATGAAGGGGTCTTAATGTGTAGAGAAGAGAAAAAGGAGAAGAAGAAGATGAAGAAATGAAGGAGTGTTAATGTGTAGAGAAGAGAAAAAGAAGAAGAAAAAAATAAAGAAATGAAGGGGTCTTAATGTGTAGAGAAGAGAAAAAGAAGAAGAAGAAGATGAAGAAATAAAGGGGTCTAAATGTGTAGAGAAGAGAAAAAGAAGAAGAAACAGATGAAGAAATGAAGGGGTCTTAATGTGTAGAGAAGAGAAAAAGAAGAAGAAAAAAATGAAGAAATGAAGGGGTCTTAATGTGTAGAGAAGAGAAAAAGAAGAAGAAAAAGATGAAGAAAGGAAGGGGTCTTAATGTGTAGAGAAGAGAAAAAGAAGAAGAAAAAAATGAAGAAATGAAGGAGTCTTAATGTGTAGAGAAGAGAAAAAGAAGAAGAAAAAAATGAAGAAATGAAGGGGTCTTAATGTGTAGAGAAGAGAAAAAGAAGAAGAAGAAGAAGATGAAGACATGAAGGGGTCTTAATGTGTAGAGAAGAGAAAAAGAAGAAGAAGAAGAAGATGAAGAAATGAAGGGGTCTAAATGTGTAGAGAAGAAAAAAAGAAGAAGAAAAAAATGAAGAAATGAAGGGGTCTTAATGTGTAGAGAAGAGAAAAAGAAGAAGAAGAAGAAGATGAAGAAATGAAGGGGTCTTAATGTGTATAGAAGAGAAAAAGAAGAAGAAGAAGATGAAGAAATTAAGGAGTGTTAATGTGTAGAGAAGAGAAAAAGAAGAAGAAAAAAATGAAGAAATGAAGGGGTTTTAATGTGTAGAGAAGAGAAAAAGAAGAAGATGAAGAAGATGAAGACATGAAGGGGTCTTAATGTGTAGAGAAGAGAAAAAGAAGAAGAAGATGGAGAAATGAAGGAGTCTTAATGTGTAGAGAAGAGAAAAAGAAGAAGAAAATGAAGAAATGAAGGAGTCTTAATGTGTAGAGAAGAGAAAAAGAAGAAAAAAAAGATGAAGAAATGAAGGGGTCTTAATGTGTAGAGAAGAGAAAAAGAAGAAGAAAAAGATGAAGAAATGAAGGGGTCTTAATGTGTAGAGAAGAGAAAAAGAAGAAGAAAAAGATGAAGAAATGAAGGGGTCTTAATGTGTAGAGAAGAGAAAAAGAAGAAGAAGAAGAAAATGAAGACATGAAGGAGTCTTAATATGAAGAGAAGAGAAAAAGAAGAAGAAGGAGATGAAGAAATGAAGGAGTCTTAATGTGTAGAGAAGAGAAAAAGAAGAAGAAAAAAATGAAGACATGAAGGGGTCTTAATGTGTAGAGAAGAGAAAAAGAAGAAGAAGAAGAAGAAGAAGAAGAAGAAGAAGAAGAAGATGAAGAAATGAAGGAGTCTTAATGTGTAGAGAAGAGAAAAAGAAGAAGAAGAAGAAGAAGAAGAAGATGAAGAAATGAAGGGGTCTAAATGTGTAGAGAAGAGAAAAAGAAGAAAAAGATGAAGAAATGAAGGAGTTTTAATGTGTAGAGAAGAGAAAAAGAAGAAGAAAAAGATGAAGAAATGAAGGGGTCTTAATGTGTAGAGAAGAGAAAAAGAAGAAGAAAAAGATGAAGAAATGAAGGGGTTTTAATGTGTAGAGAAGAGAAAAAGAAGAAGAAAAAGAAGAAGAAATGAAGGAGTCTTAATGTGTAGAGAAGAGAAAAAAAAGAAGAAGAAAATGAAGAAATGAAGGAGTCTTAATGTGTAGAGATGAGAAAAAGAAGAAGAAAAAGATGAAGAAACGAAGGGGTCTTAATGTGTAGAGAAGAGAAAAAGAAAAAGATAAAAATGAAGAAATGAAGGGGTCTTAATGTGTAGAGAAGAGAAAAAGAAGAAGAAGAAGAAGATGGAGAAATGAAGGAGTCTTAATGTGTAGAGAAGAGAAAAAGAAGAAGAAAAAGATGAAGAAATGAAGGAGTTTTAATGTGCAGAGAAGAGAAAAAGAAGAAGAAAAAGATGAAGAAATAAAGGGGTCTTAATGTGTAGGGAAGAGAAAAAGAAGAAGAAAAAGATGAAGAAATGAAGGGGTCTTAATGTGTAGAGAAGAGAAAAAGAAGAAGAAAAAGATGAAGAAATGAAGGGGTCTTAATGTGTAGAGAAGAGAAAAAGAAGAAGAAGAAAAAGATGAAGAAATGAAGGAGTCTTAATGTGTAGAGATGAGAAAAAGAAGAAGAAAAAGATGAAGAAATGAAGGGGTCTTAATGTGTAGAGAAGAGAAAAAGAAAAAGAAGAAAATGAAGAAATGAAGGGGTCTTAATGTGTAGAGAAGAGAAAAAGAAAAAGAAGAAGATGAAGAAATGAAGGAGTTTTAATGTGTAGAGAAGAGAAAAAGAAGAAGAAAAAGATGAAGAAATGAAGGGGTCTTAATGTGTAGAGAAGAGAAAAAGAAGAAGAAAAAGATGAAGAAATGAAGGGGTCTTAATGTGTAGAGAAGAGAAAAAGAAGAAGAAAAAGATGAAGAAATGAAGGGGTCTTAATGTGTAGAGAAGAGAAAAAGAAGAAGAAAAAGATGAAGAAATGAAGGGGTCTTAATGTGTAGAGAAGAGAAAAAGAAGAAGAAAAAGATGAAGAAATGAAGGGGTCTTAATGTGTAGAGAAGAGAAAAAAAAGAAGAAGAAGGAGATGAAGAAATGAAGGAGTGTTATTGTGTAGAGAAGAGAAAAAGAAGAAGAAGGAGATGAAGAAATGAAGGAGTGTTAATGTGTAGAGAAGAGAAAAAGAAGAAGAAGGAGATGAAGAAATGAAGGGGTCTTAATGTGAAGAGAAGAGAAAAAGAAGAAAAAGATGAAGAAATGAAGGGGTCTTAATGTGTAAAGAAGAAAAAGAAGAAATTACCTGAATTAGTTTGGTAAAGGATGAAAAAATAGCAGCTTAAATGAATAGTTTTCTACACTAAACCATGATGAAAGACTGTCTACAGCTGTAGAAAGTTTTTTTAATAACTAATATTTCTGTATTTAACTGTTCTTGTTTTGTTTTTCGTCTCAATGGTATTTTAAGTTTTCTTTCAAAGTCGAGTACATATTTTTCTTTCTTTATGTAATCATCGATATATCTACCGATCTCAGTCTGAAAGCGAATTGAGATGGAAACGGAAAGAGAAAAACCAGACTTTGGAAATAGAAATTCGAAGGGAAAAACGAGAAAAAATATTCATTTGCTGAATAACTGGAAAACTAATTATTGAAAAGGGAAGACGTTTATCGATCGAGAATGTGATAAGTACTCACATTAATTCTAATGCAGGATCAAAAAGTATCGAGATTATAGTTTCAGATTTTTTAAGTTTTAAAATGTAACATTTAAATGAAGACGTCTACACAGCTGATCAACCTACACGTCTAGACAACAGTCTAGACGAAACAGTATCAACTTTTAATATTTTGATCGGCTTTTATTGGAGAAACTGGATTAACCAAATGCAGCTAGGCCTAGTCGGCTGGGACAATAGAATACACTGACTGCATCTCTGCTGAGGGGTAAGACTCCCCCAACGAGTGTCCAGGATATGACATTGAATAATCAAATGGTGAGGCTCTGGTAAGGCTTGAGCCAGAGTACTCCTTCGTTACCATCGCTTCTAGGCCTACTCTGACTGGGAGCGATAACAACTGATTGGGTCCTATCTACTGGCCAAATAGAACTGTTTGACATTTAATCTATGTACTTATGCAAAACTGAATTGTTTGAAATAGAAATGTTTTTACATTTAACTGTGTGCAAACAAATGACTACTGGTCCTATAGGCTAAGGCTGTTAAATACACCGACTGCATCTCTGCAAGGTGTAAGACTTTTTAACTGTGTATAAATAAATGACTCATTAGTTGTCTAAATTTCTGAGAGGAAGCTTGTTGACTTTTATCATTAACGTCATTTGATGGGGCTGAACATTGGAGGATTAGACGCCTTAAGGAATCAGCACATATGCTGGGCTACAATGACCTGCTGAGTAGACCAAGTATAGAGTTGAATACAATATGGGAACCGATAATCAAGAAAGCTAGATAAAAAAAAAATTAAAAAAATATCTGAATATGAGCACTGGTAAAAAAAAACATACAGCAGGACACATGGCGTAACGGTTATAGGCGTTGGTTCCCTGAACTTCTCAGGAGACAATCAACTGAAGGTTGCACGTTCAATCCTCACTACAGGCCAGTAATATACAGGAATACTTAACACTTGTACCCAGTTATGGCTAACGGAATCAGAACAGGCAACCCCTTTGGTTTCAATAAAGGACGTAGTTCGAAGTTCCGTGAAGGTTCTCGAGTTCGAAAAACACCTGAAGAAGGCCGGAGGACATATCGGCGGAAACGTTGTGGAAATAACAATAAAGATGAAGACAGTAGTCCGAAAAACCTTAATGATAAAAATAAATGACTCATGTTTAATCAAACTGTTTACGTTGAATAGCAATACTTGAAAACTTAAAACTGTGTGCAAACAAATAATGAATAGTAAATGGAATCAAACGTATTAGAAAGAAAAAAAGTGAAACCATTTAACCGTGTGCAAAAAAAGAGTTCAGGCTCGTTTAGAAATGTCATCTACAAAATGTGTTTTGAAATAAAAAAAATTAGTTGGCATTAAATAACCAACAATCGTTGATATGCGATAACTAGCCAAACCAAGACATATATATTTGAATATGTGCATAGAGAGGATTTGACATAAAATAACCTACGATGGCTGACATGCCATAAAACCAAACCAAACCAAACCAAATATATATATATATATATATATATATATAGAGAGAGAGAGAGAGAGAGAGAGGATTTGGCATTAAATAACTTACAATGGCTGATATGCCATAAAACCCAACCCAACCTAATCATATATATTTAATATATATGTATAAAAAAGGATTTGGCATTAAATAATCTACAATGGATGATATGCCATAAAACCCAACCAAACCAAATCATATATATTAATTATATATGTATAAAGATGATTTGGCATTAAATAACCTGCAATGGTTGATATGCCATAATAACTAACCAAACCAAATCATATATATTAATTAAATATGTATAAAGAAGATTTGGCCTTATATAATCTACAATGGTTGATATGCTATAAAACCAAACCCAACCAAATCATATATATTTAATATATATGTATAGGGTGGATTTGGCATTATATAACCTACAATGGTTGATATGCCATTAAACCCAACCCAACCCAACCCAACCCAACCAAATCATATATATTTAATATGTATGTATGAAGAGGATTTGACATTAAATAACCTACGATGGTTGATATGCCATAAAACCCAACCAAACCAAACCATTTCACTAAACCCTCAGCTCGGTCCGACTTTCTCTTTTGCCCAGTCGGCTGGGGCTGTAGAATACACCGACTGCTTCTCTGTAGAGGGGTAAGACCCCCCCAACAAATGTCCTGGATATGACACTAAACAATCTGATGGTGATACTCCTGTAATGCTAGAGCTTTGGGGAATGCGGAGTACCCCTTCATTGCCATCGCTCCCAGGTCCACTCTGACCCGGAGTGGTAACACCTGAGAGGGCCCTATCTATGGGTTAAATAGAACTAACAGTATACTCATGCTAAAATTAATTGAGTAAACTGAATAGATTGAAATAGAAACGTTTTTGACAATTAAACCGTACTTACAGTTAAACCTATGCTTTACTGAATTATTTGAAATAGAACTGTTTTTCGACATTAAAACTGTATTTACACTTAACTGAATTATTACATATAACTGCTTAAATAGTTTGAAATGGAAATATTTTTGACAATTAAACTGTGTACTTATGCTAAACTGAACTGTTTTCAATAGAACAGATTATTTACATAAAAAGGGATTTGGCGTTAAATAACCTACAAAGGTTGATATGCCATAAAACCCAACAAACCAAACGAAACCGACTTTCTCTTCTTTCTGAAACTGAAAGTTTATTACAAGGGTAAAATACTTGATGTTGGGAGCTTTAAAAGAAATATAACGCCGAAGCTTCGGACGAAATCAACAAAAGAGGTTTACAAGAGTTTCGACTAATGGAAACTCGCTGGAACACGATTATTGATATCAAGAGGACTATTTCGAAAAATATTAATGTTTCATTCATTAATCATTTATTTCTCAGTAAATACAGCTTCTTTTTTAATATTTATAGAAAACAATTTATAGATGGAAATGTCAATGCTGAGAGATTGATTGATGTAAAGAAAGCTGGGATAGATAGATAGATAGATAGATAGATAGATAGATAGATAGATTTAAAGGGAACGGATATATAGATTGATAGAGAGATGTGAGGAGACATAGATAGATAGAGAGAGAGATAGATAGATAGATGTGAAGAGACATAGATAGATGCATACTGATACAGATCGATAGCCTTAGACTGATAAAAATAAACTGATATTGATCAATAGAGATAGATAGATAGATAGATAGATAGATAGATAGATAGATAGAAACAATTGAGACTGGGATAAATAGACAGACAGATAGAGTTAAATAAGACTGAGATAGATAGATAGATAGATAGATAGATAGATAGATAGATAAAAATGAAACTGGGATAGGTTGATAGACAGATGTAAATAAGACTGGGATAGATAGATAGATAGATAGATTGATAGATAGATGTTAAGTGGGCTCAAGGCTTAAAAACTTCTATCTTATAAAAGTCCACTTTGAATGTGAAAAAAAGCCTCCAGCTGTAGATGTCTCAAATGATTCCAATTTCCGATCAATAATGTTACAATGTGTTCACCAAAGAAATTTTAAATTGAAATATTCACTTTGAATATGGAAGACATAGATAAACAGAACGATTTGATCAGACATAAGGCCAATCTTATGAAGTAACTAGCGATAACTAACTTGATTTCCATTGCTATACGGTGGGTAACTTTTCCTAGTTCCAAGATAAATAGAGAAATAGATAGATAGATAGATATATACATGCTTGCTAAGAAACACTCACATAGATAGATAGATAGATAGATAGATACAGACATACATACATACATACATGATTGCTAAGAGACACTCACATAGATAGATAGATAGATACATAGATAGATCATATTTACCCAACCCCTCCGCTCGGGCAGGATATGACAAAAGGTCAATTTTTAAGCGGAGTTTAACAGGTTTGAATTCAGAGTTTTCCTTCTCCTAGACTAGTTGCCTCACCAAGGCTGAAGAACCTAGTCTGCCCTACTATTTACCCATAGCTGGAGGGAGAATTATTGAATTCATACCTTTCCCAAGGGTATTAGTGCTATGTGAAATGCAATCAGTCCAGGATTTGAACTCGTGTCACCGTGTCCAATTCCTGCGACGATAACCATTATACCACGGGCACCTCCAGATAGATAGATAGATAGATAGATAGATGTAAAGGTCGATGTCTACCCAGCTACGGTTGCATTTCATTTATATCTACCGAGACTTTTATGCCCTTCTTCACGTAATGCCGAATGTAAAACAAGATGAAGATTAATATGGAATCCCACCCGCATACATAAGGACGGTAAGAAGAATATTTTTTTTTATATTATTCTTCACATGCCAGTAACAATTCAACTTTATCAAAAAGAAAAAGTTAATAATTTTTCTGTGTGCGTGATTTGAACTAATTCAAACCAAACACAGAGAAAAATTATTCACAGCATTCACTCACAGCAATTTTATTTACTTTTTGAAAAATAGAATTATTTTACATTCTATAAGGTGCCGTTCCTTTTTGACATTCTAATTCAATACTGACAGATCCCCAATTTCTTGAAAAAGTTTTTAAAAAGTCCTCCCCCAAGAAGTGAAAAATTGCCCAGTTGGCTGAGGCTGTAGAATACACCGACTGCATCTCTGCAGAGGAGTAAGACCCGTCACCGCAACAAGTGTCCTGGATATGACACTAAACAAACTGATGGTGAGGCTCCAGTAATGCTAGAGCTTGGAGGAATGCTGAGTACCGCTTCACTGCCATCGCTCCCAGGTCCACTCTGGCCAAGAGTTGTAGGAACTGAGATGGTTTCTATCTATGGATCAAATAAAACTAAAATGCGTACTCATGCTAAACTAATTTTTTTTAAAAAATAGAACTGTTTTTGACACTGAAACTTCTTACTTATGGTAAACTGAACTGTTTGAAATAGAATTGTTTTGACATGTAACTGTGAGTATATAAATGACTGATGTTTATTTGATTTGTTTGTGATACATAACAATACTTGGAACCATCTAACTTTGTTGACTAAACTGAATAGCTTAAAATAGAACTGTTTCTGACATTTAAACTGTGTACTTATGCTAAATTAAATTCTTTGAAATAAAAGTGTTTATATGTATAAAAATGGATTTGGTATTAAATAACCTACAATAGTTGATATGCCTTAAAACCAAACCAAAAGTCATGTTGTTTGTTTTTCTAACGTTCGCTATTCCGTAAATTGAGAATAATTCCGTAAAGAGGGGATAATTCAATATTGATTGGTTTACTTTGGCTTGCCTTCTTTGTTTAATGGCATATCAACTTTTTTAGGTTATTTAATTCCAAAGCTATCCTCCTAGAAGAACAGCAGTAGTACTTTTTAACCCATAGCTGGGAGGATATGGGGGTTTATACCTTTCCCAAGGGTATTTGCCCGAAAGTGAACTTAATAGCACGGCTGGAGTTCGAACTCGCTTACCATGATTCTGCTGACCATCGCTTTAACCATTACACCACGAGGGAAGCCCGTCAATGTTGAATTAAAACGTGAAAATAAACATCACTAATAAAGTCTAAAATAATTTCTTTAAAAAAAAAACTAAAAATAACTATGGTGAATTTAAGTGTCTAATTCGTTCAAATCACAAAAAAAAAGTTAGGAAATTTTCCCCGGTGTATGAATAGAATCTTACCAAAATTTAATAATTTTAAATCGCTTAAAAAGTATCAATGATTAAAATCTCAAGTCCAACGCCAATGATGCAACTGATTGGTAGACTGAAGAGTCTACACATTTTTTAGTGTCAGAAAGAAAATATTCAAAAAATTAATAAGCTCTTGTTTATTTCTTTGTTTTATGGCATATAAACCTTCGTTGTACATTTAATAATAAAACCTTTCTTTTAGAAGACTATTAGTGTTATTATTTAACCACAGCACGGTGGGAATAAAGTGGTTCGTACTTTCTGACAATGAAAGTAATGGCGCTGATTGAAATTCGAACTTGAATTCAACGATTGTCTTAGTCCAGAACGTTAGCCAATACGCCACAGCGACTCCCTCAAAGGTATTTGAATCATGATTTAAACGAAGAAAATTAGCTATGTGTATCACAAATGAGGTTATCTTCAACACTTCCTCTAATAAGGGGAATGCTGTCGGGGCCGTAGGCATTTTTGGGGAATGCCAGGCGCGTGTGGCTTTCAGCCCTGCACCCGGCCCCACCAAAAAAGGCCTTGTGCCACACTTTCACGTTCGGTTGAACAAATACCGCAGTCTCAGACGCAGCAAGAGCGGCGGATGTAATAACACTGCGCTTATCCAGTTGTTGGGTGGTACTTCGGCCGGCCGTGCTGGTTGCGGCACGGATTTGGCCGCGTGTGTCTAGGCAGCTGAGGATTTCCTACGCCCCAAATAAGGGGGATGCCGACGGGGCCGTAGGCATTTTTGGGAAATGCCGGGCGCGAGTGAGTTCCGGCTAAAAATTTGATCTTATGTTGCTTCCTGCCCATGCAGAGGGCTTCGTATATATATATATATATATATATATATTGACATCAAAAGACAGACTGTTTCGTTGAAGCTGGGATCGAAACCCTACAACTTTACGTTAGACTTATTATCAGACCGCTCGGCCGACTAGCGTACCACATCAGCTTATGAATTATAAAGTATTTAATAGCAGCAGCGGAAGCAGAAGCAACGTTTGTTTGTTAACATTTTATACCTTTCCGGATACCAGAGTGCTCAATTCGTTCGAAGAGCTTTGCATTATATATATATATATATATATATATATATATACTGCAAACAAAAAACATAGATTCTTCAGAGGATGATTTTGTCTGTTGAATCATTTGCCAACGTTAAACGTTTCGGTTTATAGACCACCATCAGGACTTGTGAGTAATTAAATTAAACAAAAATAAAAAATGAAAAAGTTTTAAAACATTCGAATCCCTTTTGTAGGGCTCGGAGTCAAATTTGTGAAAAGGGTTTTAAAACGGAAACTTTTAATGTTGACAAGTAATTCTATCAACAAAAGCATCTTCTGAAAAAACATTGTGTTATTTCATCTCAGTATATTAATGTAAGAGCTTAGAACTATGTCCCTTGTCTGAAGAAGACAGAATACTCGCTTGGAAAGACAGTTTAGATTGTTAAGATTCTTATTTATCCTGTTAATGTAATTTGTTTCCTGTTCTTTTAAACCCGGTATATATATATATATATATATATACATATATATATATATACATATATATATAAACCGGGACATTGGCCCAGCGGTTAGAGTGTTCGCTAATGGCCCGGGAGACCTGGGTTCAATCAGGTCGAGTCATACCAAAGACTTTAAAAATGGAACTTGATACCACCTTGCTTAACACTCAGCATTATAAGGTACGGTTCAAGGGTAAAGTGGAGCAATCCAGGGAATGGAGTTGCGCCCTCCCCTACACCTTGGTGTAGTAGCTATCGAAAAGGGAGCCTTCGGGTCACCCTCGACTATGGTCGCTAACTTTACTTACTTACATATATATATATATACATATATATATATATATATACATATATATATATATATATATACATATATATATATATATACATATATATATATATATATACATATATATATATATATATATATATATATATAAAGATATTTTTGCTTGCTAAAATCTCTTGTAATACATCCTGTCAGAGACGGAAAGGTTAAGGAAATAAATACAACGGGAAAGAAATAGATCTATGTGTAGTTTAACAACCCCCCCCCCGTGTACACAGGAAATAACACGTTTGGATGCGAACTCATACACACACAGGCACACCTACACACACACAGAAACCTATATATATATATATATATTTATATATAAATTCGCTCTTATATATATATATATATATAATTTCGCATATATATGTATATACATATATATATGTTCGCTTGTCTATATATATATAAATTCGCATATATATATATGTATATATATACTTATATATATATATAGATATATGTATAAGTTAGCTTATATTGTTCAAGATCATGTAGTGCCAATCATACAGAATTCAGGTTTCGATAGGGCTACCTTTATGCAAGATAATGCCCCATGTCACTAGGTAAAGGTGGTAATGAGTTACCTTAGCGAGCAAGATTTCGAAATTATGGATTGGCCACCGCAAAGTCCTGACTTAAATCCAATAGAAAATCTTTGGAAGACCTTAGGAGTGAAAGTCATGGAAAGAAATCCCACTAACACAAGGGATTTGTGGGTGAAGTTCAAGAAGAATGGTCTAAAATTAGTATCGAGAATTGTCAAGAACTGATTCGTTCTTGTAGTAGAAGATGTGCAGTTGTCATTGAGAGCATTGGCTCATTGACTAAATATTGATTGTACCTGTATTTTTATTGTTTTTTTGTCTGTTTATATTGTTTTTCTCAATTTTGTCCCTTAATTTTGGACGTTCCAAATTTGAAAATAAATAAATAATGATTATAATTCTTTTTCTATCCTTTGCAAATGATTCAAATTTTAGTATGTTATTATGGAAGATAACGACATCCAGTTGTCAAAATTTCAGCTTTTCACAGTTGTTATTTCTAACAAATATTTGGTTTTAAAATTTTGTCTCTTAGTTTTGGACGCTACTGTATATATATATACACATATATATGTATATATATGTATAAGTTTGCTGATATATATATATATATATATATATATATATATATATATATATATATATATATATCATCATCATCATCATGTCATGCCGCTAGCACGGATATCCCTGACCCTAACTCGCCACTTCTCCCTATCGTTCATCGCCTCTGGCAGGTCTTCAGGGCTATTCCTGTATCCTCAATATATATATATATATATATATAAGTTCTCTTATATATATATATATATATATATATATAAGCGAACTTATATATATATATATATATGTGACCTTATATATATATATATATATAAAAACAATAAAAGAATTTTTAAAAAATTCAAAAAATACAACTCTCTTCGTGGACCTTCCTATTTTAAATGTATACATATACATACATATATATATATATATATATATATATATATAAGTTCGCTTATATATATATATATATATATATATATATATATATATATATATATATGTGTGTGAGGTGCATACGATAAGTTTACAGACTTTTTTCGTACGGGCATTTAAAATTATCGTAGGCTTCTGAAAATTCAGTATGTTATTGCTATACATCTTATGACATGACTGACCAATGTTTATGATTTCAGGTTCAAATGAACAGCTACAGCACCAACTGGAACACACCCTACTAAAGCCTCATTGTCACAGCTGGTGAATTTCAAAAATACAATCTGGACGTGAGGACACTTTAGAAGAACGATATGCAATAAAATTGTGTTTTAAACTAAGAAAAAATCCCACAGAAACGTCTCGAATGCTTCAGATTGCTTTTGGAACATCTTACATGAACTGAGCATCAGTTTTTGAGTTACATAGGAGATTCAAGGAAGGCAGGGAGTGTGTGAGGGATGATTAGGGAGGTAGGGGGAGTAAGGAAGTCGATAGATTGATTGGCAAAGGGGTTAGGGTTAGGGTTACTATGTTGAAACAGCTGTTCAGTGCTCCCTATGTCACGTGTAGGTGTGTGCCGGATTTTCTTGTCATGGTAATTTCTAACTTAATATATCAATTCCTCCATTCATAATTATAATTATATTTCCTGCTCATGAGGCTTATGTTACGAGGACTCGTAACTCTGACTTGAGAAGACGTAGCCCCGGAGATGGCCGTGTCTGTTGTAGGGAATACGTACCTATGAAAAAGACACATTAGGTCAAGTGTCGCGCAATTCACTATGACTTGTTAATTTGGAA
>OY757926.1:15459473-15621973 GCA_963585895.1 Sepioteuthis lessoniana
CTCGTAAAAGCTTCCAAAGGAGTGCTAATATTTTAGGGCATCTTTTGTAGAGCTTACATGAAATGTCGTTAATCTCTGGTGAGCTCTTACTTCGAGTTTTTCTGACGAAGTCTTTAATTTCACCTAGTTTCACAGGTGAATCGTCAAATTTTTCTTCCAGGGGATGTGGGCGATTGCGTTCATTAGGACGCCCTAGCGGAGTGTCGGTGAGTGGGTCAGTATATCTTTTTCCGAAGGTGTGCTTCCAAGTCCTCTTTCGGTATATCAAGGACCCTGTTTTTCTTTTCCTCGAACAATTTTTTGGTGTATTTAGGCAGATTTTTTTCGAAATTGCGCCTAGCTTTTCGTTTCTTTAGTTGACGCTTCTTTGCGTTTTCTGCTCTACGTACCGACTAACATACATATATATGAATAATGATACACTCATACATGTACGCAGCATATACATATACACATGCACACGCACACATACATACACAACAAGCATACACACACATACACACATATATATGCATGTAGATACATTCACATACACATATATATACTCATACCCACCCATACATAGAGATATGATTACACACATTTATGTTTGCATACAAACACATATAAATACACTCACACACACACACACACACATATATATATATATATATATATATTCATGAAAGTTTTGATAAAAACAATGGAACACTGATTGTTTATTATTTTTAAAAAAATTTTTTCTAGTCTCTGTGTGAATTTTTCTTATGTCGGGATCTAGGTGGTAAAGGAATTGTCCCACATGTCCTGCCCTAGTGCTATCGACCATGCCTTGTAAAGATAAAATTAAAAATAATAATGGAACAGTGTTCCATCGTCTTTATCAAAACCTGCTTGAATAATAATTTGCTGACTAAATATACACTCTTCAATATATATATACGAGGGGCATTCGATAAGTTTCCAAACTTTTTCATATGGACATTTAAAATTGTCGTAGACTTTTTAAAATCCAGTAGGTTTTTGCTACATATCTTATGAGATGGCTGGCCAATTTTTATGATTTCAGGTTCAAATCAACAGCTACAGCAGCAATTGGAATACACCCGACTAAACCTGATTGTCACAGCTGGTGAATTTCAAAAATCCAATCTGACACTTTAGAAGAACGATATGCAATAAAATTGTTTTAAACATGGAAAAAAAGCCACAGAAACGTATGGAATGCTTCAGACTGCTTTTGGAGCATCTTTCATTAATCGAGCATCAGTTTTTGGGATTTAAGGGATTCAAGGAAGGCAGAGAGTCTGTGAGGGATGATGAGAGGTGTGGGAGGAGTAAGGAAGTCAATAGACCTGACTTGATTGGCAAAAGGGTTAGGGTTAAGGTTACTATGCTGAGGTTTTAAGGGAGTTCAAGAAGACATTCCTTGGGAAGAGGCCAGCACGCTTTAAATCGGGTCAGTGGCATTTCCACCAGGACAATTCACCAGTCCATAACTCCATCCTTGTCAAAGACTATTTGACCAAGATGGGTATCAAGACAGTTCCTCACCCTCCCTAGAGTCCAGACCTTGCCCCCTATGACTTTTGGTTAGTCCCTAAGCTCACAGGCTGTCGTTATGTTACAATTGAGAAGATAAAAGAGCCAGTGACGAAGATCATTGACACCCTCACACAAGAGGACTTCCCTGGGGCCTTGCAGAAGTTATTGGAACGGTACAACAAGTATAATTTAGCCGGAGGAGATTACTTCGAAGGGGCCTAGAGTTTCATGTGTGTACTATCAATAAAAGTGCCCATACAAAAAAAGTCTGGAAACTTATTTGATCCTCGTATGCCATAAAACTAAAACCAGCAAATAAACAGACTTAATGACCCTAATACCATTCATCGGAAAAGAAAAAGAAATAAGACCAAAACTTTTGTTCAACAAAAATCCCATTATGTAGAATCACTGGGTAGAATATTAAAGTCATGATTAACATCTGACTGTCTACTCACTTTTTTAGGGAGTATCAATTACTTTTTAAGTATAATTACTAATTAGGTATAATTTTACATTTTCCTTCTTCCTTTGAAACGTCAAAATACTTACGGTCAGTAAGTGTAGTATTTATAATCGAAATAGTCGAAACGCGCGAGGGAAATTCTTTCTAATTCTTTGAACTTTACTCAAATACAAGCTAATAATATATCAAATGATATAAAAAGGTGAATAAAGTCACCTTTTCTCAAGATGAATCTGATAAGTTCCCTTTATTGCTCGAGGCTGTTCTCACCGCTATCGGGCAACTGTTACACAACCGACCATGTCCAGGGAAACTTGCCTAATATGCTGCCAGTGGAGCTCCAAAATACAGTACTGGGAGCCCTAAGATCTAGCAAGCGGATGGGGGAGCTAAGGACCCTTGAAAAGGTAAGGACATAGCGGCTTCAAATGAAGAAGGACTGAATACTGCCGTAGGATATTCCAAACAGTAGAATGGAATAAAACATATATAAAGCCATGTCTTGAGATAAGGTGACTAGGAAAAATTTATCCAAGAAACTTCCATAGATGCAGATACCATGTGCACAGCATCTGAAGCAGCTAAGATGAGGATGCTGAAAGATAAACACCCAAAGGCAATATTTACCATTTTTTTTTCTTTTTTGTCATAAGTTTGTCAAAAAGACGGTCGTATCGTTGAATAGAATGAGACACAGAGAAAGCTGAGTGTGTGGTGAATGTTGTTTTGTTTGGTGTTTAGTTCCACAATTTAAGATGCCTCATTATTGAAAGTAAACGAAGTAAAACGTTGTGGACAAAAGAACATTAAAAATAAAGCAGTACAAACAAAATTAAATTTATATATCAACAAAAACATGAAAAAGGAAACATTACTGATATTCTAATCATATTTACCAACCCCTCAGCTCGGGCTGGATATGACACAAGGTCAATTTTTAAGCGGAGTTTAACAGGTTTGAATTCAGAGTTTCCTTCTCCTAGACTAGTTGCCTCACCAAGGCTGAACAACCTAATCTATCCTACTATTTACCCATAGCTGGAGGGAGGAATAATTGGATTCATACCTTTCCCAAGGGTATTAGTGCCGTGTGATATGCAATCAGTCTCGTCCAGGATTTGAACTCGTGGTGCTGTGTCCATTTCCTACGACAATAACCATTACACCACGGGCATATTTTAATATGCATATTTACCAACCCCTCCTCTCGGGCAAGATATGATACAAGGTCAATTTTTAAGCGGAGTTTAACAGGTTTGAATTCAGAGTTTTCCTTCTCCTAGATTAGTTGCCTTACCAAGGCTGTAGTACCTAGTCTGCCCTAATATTTACCCATAGCTGGAGGGAGAATAATTGGATTCATACCTTTCCCAAGGCTATGAGTGCTATGTGAAATGCAATTAGCTTGGTCCAGGATTTGAATAAAGGATTCTAATATAGTCTGTTAAATATTATTCTCTGTGTGTGCGAATGTAGACTATAAAATCTATGAGGACTAAGTATTCTATGCAAGGTACCGATATACAAAAGTATTCTAGGAGGAACCTGTCTTCTCCTATGTTTGTTGTTTATATCTTTCAGGGTTTGACGAAATTTCTGCGGCTGTGTTCGTGGCTGGAACAAGTCTAACCGAAAGGGCAGAACCGGGAAGAAAAAGGTTGCAGAATTGTATACGCACCCATGTAACGCGTTTTGAATTGTATTACTAAGTGGCAAGGTCAAGCTGTTTCTGTAAGTCGAAATTTGAGAGAAAGAGAGAGAGAGAGAGAGAGAGAGAGAGAATGCTGTCTCTGGAAGTTAAACTGGAGAGAAGGAATGTGTGTGTGTGCTGTCTCAGTAAGTCAAAATGAAGAGAATGAGAGAGAGATAGTTTTCTCTGGAAGTCAAAATGTAAGAGAGAGAGAGAGAGGGAGAGATAGATAGATAGAGAGAGAGAGAGAGAGTGTGTGTGTGTGCGTGTGTGTGTGTGTGTGTGTGTGTGTGTGTGTGTGTGCTGTCTCTGTAAATCAAAATGGAGAGAATGAATTCTTGGAAGACGAGAGTATATAGGCAATCCTTGTCATACGCTCGGCTCCAAATGCGCGGGAAAAATCATAGTTGCAGACGTAGTTGTGAGAACAAATCACGTGACTTTCCTGTCCAACAGGTTCCCGAGACTGATTAGTTTACCGACTTCCGCCATCTTTGTTTCTGGAACAAGTGGTATCATGGCCATTTTAAAATATAGTAGTGTAAATCCTATAAGTGCTTGATATATTTATTCAGCACCAATATCCGGTCTTGACAGATCCATACAAAAAAAACACAGAACAATAAGTTACAAACGATTAAAAGACAATATATAAGGAATAGAGGAGTTTCAAAATGCTGTTCAGCTAAACGAAGATCTGTCCGAATATTAATCAGCTTCATATCAATTTATTAATCAACGGTTGAAGTCCTTAATCATATACTATTTAAAGCTATGAGCGTGGCTGAAGAGTGCTGAAGGGGTGCTAGCTAATCTACAACAAAGACTAAATTGTAAAAATACTGATCCTCAACAGCTATGTTAGCCAAGTCGACTAGGGCTGTAAAATATACCGACTGCATCTCTGCAGAGGACTAAGACCTCCACCTTGCGAGAGTCCTTGATATGACACCAAAAATTCTGATAGTGGGGCTCTAGTAATGCTGGAGCTTTGGGTAATGCGGAGCACGACTTTATAGCCATCGCTCTCATATCCACTCTGGCCAGGAGAGATAGCTCTTGATAGGGTCCTATGTATGGCTCAAATAGAACTGTTTAATATTTAAACTGTGAGTAAACAAATGACTTATGCTAAATTGAATTCTTAGAAATAGAACTGCTTGATAATTTAACTGCATGTAAACTAATGACTGATGTTTAATTGAATTTTTAGTGGTACATAACAATTCTTGGAACCATTTAGCTGTGTGCAAACGAATTCATAATCTTTAATAGAATAATTAGAGTTAAATAAGAATTTTTGGAACCACTTCACTGTCTGTAAACAAATGGTTAATTTTGAGTATAATTATATGTGTTACATTGCAATGATTGAAACCAATTAATTGTGTAGAAAAAATAGCAATACTAGAGAGCAAACATATTTGTTGTAACTCATTTAAATGGAAATTACCAACAAATTATTCACTTACTTATCATGTATATCTATTTAAATGTGTGCAAATAAGTGACGTATGTTAGATCGTAAATGTTATAATGCAATAAAACGACCCATTTAAATGTGTGCAAAAGACTGAGCTAAGATTCATTTAAAAATCTTATCAACAAAATGTGTTTACAAACCATATATATATATATATATATATAGTATTTGGTTTGGTTTCTTTTGTTTAAGGGCATATCAACCTTTGTAGGTTATTTAATGCCAAAGCCATTCTCCTAGAAGAACTGTAGTGGTACTATTTAACCCATAGCTGGGAGGATAAGGGGGTTCATACATTTCCCAAGGGTATTTCGTCCGAAAGTGAACGTAATAGCGTGACTGGAGTACGGATTTGCTTAATACGATTCTGCAATCCATCGCTTTAACAATTACACCACGAGGACACCCAACAGCATGCAGTGTCAAATAACCAATTATAGTTGATATGCCATAAAACCCAACCCAAAATATATATAAAGAAGATTCGGCATTAAATAACCAACAATGGTTAAGATGCAATTAAATCTAACCAAACCAAATTAAAACATATATATAAAATGCTTATATAAAGATGAATTGGCACTAAAAATAAGCTTACAGCGGTTGATATGCCATGAAACCTAACCTAACCATATCATTTATATTTAATATATATATATGTAAAGAGGGTTTGGAATTAAATAACCTACAATGGTTGATATGCCATAAAACCCAATCAAACCAAATCAGACATATTTTATAATAATAATGATTGTCAAGGTTTATGTGGTGTAGTATTTATGGGAAGGTAATAAAATCTATTAAACAATTGAATTACCAAGTGAGCTTCTGAGAACCCTAAACGTCTACAATATATATATATATATATATATATATATATATATATATATACATGCACGCATAAATGCCAAATCCTGATTATAAATATATAGTAAATACATACGATTTGTGAACACATAGCTTGTTGATAACATTTTTAAACGAGCCAGATTTCGTTTGTTTGCACACAGTTAAATGGTTTCAAGTATTGCTATGTAACACCAAC
The DNA here is from genome assembly GCA_963585895.1 of Sepioteuthis lessoniana. NCBI lineage: Eukaryota > Metazoa > Mollusca > Cephalopoda > Myopsida > Loliginidae > Sepioteuthis > Sepioteuthis lessoniana. Next base: position 15,465,682 of record OY757926.1, read on the forward strand.
AGTTGAATTGAACATCAGCGTCTGTTTGCGCACAGTTGAATTATTTTTAAGTGAGTTGTTTGTTGGTAATTTCATTTTTAAAGCAGATCGCATTTCACTCAGTTATATAAGTATATATATTATATATGCAAATCTCTCTCTCTCTCTCTCTCTCCCTATATATATATACATATATATGTATTAAAAACATTGATTCATAGAAACATACTCCCCACTAATTCTAATAAAATGATAAAACTTATTATGTATTATAATAAATTTAAAAGTTCCAACTTAATCATTAAAAATAATTCCACTCCTTCGATTGGGGTTTTGCAAAAAAAAAAAAAAATCAAAAAACAACGTTATATATCAATTTAAATGTCCTTTAGGAGATTGTATCTCTGTAATAATAATATATATGTTGGTTTAACCTCAACTACCCTATCGCGGAGACTTACAATGTGCCTTTTTGATACAAGTTCCATAGCACAGCATTTAAAAAAACATTCATGCCCTACAACAGAATTACGAAAAATTCTCACTGGCAGCACAGCAATATTAGAACATCAAAATAACAAACAAAAACTACAAATTCTCGAAGCACTGCATATTAGAAACATGCAACTCACACTTAACAGAATTCAAACCAGTGCTAATGTACTTAAATGTCTTAAGCTACTGATACTTTTTATAGAAACACATTTAAAAGTAAACGCTATATACTCCAACGGTACAGACGCTCTTACATAGTAGTAATGCAAAAACAAACGTTACATCACTTTTGTAATAGATATTGCCCTGATGAGGGCCCAAAGTCGGACAGAAAGTACTTGGGATATATACAATTATGGACCGATACCCGCCGAATACGATAAAATTCAATATGGCAATATGAAAGGATCAACTAGAAAATATATAGACTGAAAATGTTGATTATGTTCATCGAAATTTGTATTAATGAAGAAACGCTGCCAATATATATATATATATATATATAAACAAAAGTCGGCATTGAATAACCCACCTTTGTTGATATGACATTAAAAACCAACCAACCAACCAACCAACCAGACAGATTATATATATATATATATATATATATATATATATATATATATATATATAAACACAATTCGGCACTGAATAACCCACATTAAACACCAACCAAACAACCAGACAGATTGATTAATTGATTGATTAATTTAAACAGCATGTCAATTCGTCTAGGATTATTCATTGTTTGCTCATGTTTAGATTTATTGCGTTATTGTTTCTTAAGATGTTTCCTTTTTTTTAAAATCCTTCAAGTCCAGAGACAATTTTAACCCTAAAGAGAATAATAACACATATTAAAGAGGGAAAAATGTATTATCTTATCAGTCATGTAATTACTTCCTTGAAAATCACACTCGTGAAACTACCTCCTACTCTATATCATGGAAATGTCAGCTTGATATGCTGTTTATATATATCAAATCAGTCTTGATATCTTCATGAGATATTAAGACTGATTTGATTATATATTAAGAGCATATCTAACTGACTAGGGATATTTTATGCTTATACGATGTCAAGAAAGCGAAAGCTGTCTGATAGGGAGTGTCGGACTCTTACGCAGATTGTTAAAAAGGATCCCAAGAATAGAGCTCCGAAGATTACAGTAAAGTTTAATGACGATCTCGAAAACCAAGTGTCCTCAAAAACTATAAAAATGAGTTGGAAAAAAAGCCGGATTTCACGTCAGAGATGTAATCGGAAGACCGTATCAAATAGAATTCTTTGAAATTTCCAGGTGATTCCATTATTTGGTCCAACCTCTGTGCGTATAATTTTTTTTCAATCATCTATTTGCGTAATCTTCTTTTATTTACAAATTGCATCTTCTTCCTTTTTTCACACTGTCAGAATTATTGAATAGCTATAAAATTCAAAATTATATATATATATATATGTGTGTGTGTGTGTGTGTGAAGAAAAACTGTAAAATAAAGTAAAGCTAAGTGAAGAATTTAATGTGAACGAAATTCGACGTTATAACGTTTCGGTTTTCAGAAACCATCATCAGGACTCAGAACAGATGTTATCGACTGTCGTTAGATCAACGATGGATGTTTCCTTTCGACATCTTTTCTAAGTCCTGTTGATATTTTAATTAAACCGAAACGTTATAACATCGACTTTTTTTCATATTAATTTCTTAACTTTAGATTACTTCGTTTTTCAATGTTTTTCTCCACGTTGTCGGATTCTTTGCCATTATTTACTTCCACACACACACACACACACACACACACACGTATATATATATATATATATATATATATATATATATATATATAAACTCAAGTGGGTCAATCGATGACACAAAACTTGAAATAAAGAAAATCATAATAACCTATGAAATAAATGTTTACAATATAGAAACTTAATACACAGCAAAGATTCAGACGCTGCCTGACGAGGACTGAAATGTCTAAAACACGAGTAGAACATACATATGGAATAATAGATAAGGAAATAAATAAAGCTAAATAGCAAGTTTGAAATCATTTACGGAATTATTCGTTATATATATATATATATATATATATATATTTCCCACTTTTTTTTCTCATTTTCTCTTCTTCTCTCTTGTCACATTTAGCCGAACAATATTCTCTACTGTCTTAGGTAATCGATTAGGATTTTGAAATAATTTGCATTTGATTTCCCTTTCCTAATCGCCTCCCGTTTGATCTTGTCAAACGAGGTTAGTGGTTTGCTACGTGAATAAAAAGATAATAATTGAGACAGGGCCTATGGTGGTGATGATGATGATGATGATGAAGATGATCGTTATCATCATTAGAAAAAATGTGCTGACTTTGTAATGTCACTGACATCCACACAATTAATTTGCTTGCTAGTTTTGTAGACAGCTCATTAGTAATATTCTTCGATTGTATTCAGAGGTCATTTCAGGAAGCGAAAACCACTCCGGCGCATACACACACGCACACAGACACACACACAGACGTACATACATATATTTTTTGTATCAGTTAGTGTATATCCTGATTTGCTTTAGTTTCTTTAATTAATGGCACGTCAAACTTCAATGGTTATTTAATGCCGAAGCTATCCTTGTAGAAGAAAAGTAGTGGTACTATTTAATCAATAGGTGGAAAGAATAAAGGGTTTCATACCTTTACCAATGTGTGTCAGTTCAAAAGTGAATGTGATAGCTCGACTGGGTTTCGAACTCTCTTTCTACGATTGTTGCAGTCAAGTACGTTAGCAACAGCATCACGGGTGCCCCCTCCACTGTATTCCCACATATAATTATTAGTTAATTTTCTTATAAATCTTCCAAGCTATGATGTTTGGTCAACATGGTTGTGATTTACCTTGGTACATTAAGTGTATCAAAAAGTATTAGAATATGTATATATATATATATATATATATACATATATATATGAATATATAAATTTACATATATATATATATAGTTGTATAAATATATATATATATTTATATATATATATATATGTATTCATTGTTCCTAATAGATGTGTTAAAAACATTACGAAAATAAAGAATTACATTGTCAAAGAATATTCAATCTCACTTATACTGCATACACACACATACACATACACACAGACACATACATGCACAAATATATATATATATATATATATATACACATAAACACACACATACATACACATACACACACATACATACATACATAAACATATATATATATATATATAATTTGTGTTAACAAGAGAGAATCAGTTAATGCCTTGATCCTCATAAATGGGAAGAAAATAAAACTCATTAGTCGTGCGCATAGATTGTGGCTAAGTGCACGGCTAAGCTTTTAATGATTTAACTTGAACTGATATAAAAAGTTATTTAAAAAAAAACAACTTCTAAACAGTAGCTGCTTTTTTTTTCACGATTTGTTTACGAAAAGGAATAGCTTACTTTTTAAGAAGAAACACGAACACGCACGCACACAGACATGCATGCACACACTCACGCACACACGCATATATATATATATATATATAGATCACTGCATCTTTATCTCTCACCCACCGACTTATTCACTAACTCAGTATATATATATATATATATATATATATATGTATATGTGTGTGTGTGTGTGTGTTGGAAAAGAATTTCAACTTTTAAAACCGCGCACTAAAAAGGTTTCAGTAAATCCAATCGTCAAATAAAAGTTACCTTGACCTTCTGTACACAAACGCACACCATATATATATATATATATATATATATATATGTATATATAACCTGCATCATATCTCGTTAGTTAGCAGTAAGTCACACATGTTACAATTTTAAAGATGTCACCGTGAATGTGTAAGTAGTGCATGTGTTAATCCCTCTTAAATTGAAAAGTAACGAATTTGAGTGAAATTCTGTTTCATATTAAAAAAAAAAGATTTACGGCGATTTTTCTAATGCTACAGCAATCCTGTAAGGTAGAATGTTTCAGTCGATCAAAATATGGTTAGTGGTACCAGCGTTTCAAATCCTTCTGAAGATTATTTAAAGTTTAGATGAACTTCCACTGAACGAATACAATCAAATGCAGGTGGGAACAAGTGAAAATCGTTTTCTCGCCGGAAGTGAATTTTCCGGTGAGGTAGAAATTTGAAACAATTCATAGCACCTGATTTTAAACGAACTTTAATTTATGACATAGTAATAAGCGGCTTTGAAAACCCTTCGGATTGGTACCCTTGGTAAAAAGTAGGAAATCCCTTATATCCTTAGTTATTGTTCTTCTTCAAGGATTCCTTGGGTTTTGAATAACGCACGAGGGTTTAAATGCCATTCGATAAAGAGCTGTCGGCTTGAAGTGAGCTGATCATACTACTTTTTGGATTTGTAAGGTGTTTCTAGAGCTTCATGATGAAGTAGCCAGTAAGAATAATCGACATTTGGCATTTTCTCTCACTAATTCTAAAGATAGGGTTTTAGGTGGAGATCTCTGTGACGTTGTGGTTAACGTGATTACGTTCACTTTCGGACTAATGCCCATGTGAAAGTTATGACTCACACCAGCTGTGGGTTAATGATTACCACTTTTGTTCTTCTACAAGGAAGGCTTTGGTATTAAATTACCCACGAAGGTCGATATGCCATGAAACAAAGAATAACAAGCAAGATCGTTTTGTTTTCAAGCTTTGTGATGGTTTTCTGGCATTTAAATTTGCGAATTGAAGAAACTTGCTCCCCAAGGCACAAAGACATATAAGATTGCTTTTTGGTTAATCCCTATACCTGCCAGATGGTCTTCGAACATGACTGTTGAAGGTAGTTATTTTGAGGGTATTTGGAAATCTGTAATCTCTTGAGGATATGTACAGCTCATCACAATTTTGGGAGCATAAGGAAGGTTTCTCTGTCACCAATTACCCAGTGGACGGGGGCTGTAGAAAACACCGACTGCTTCTCTGCAGAGGAGTAAGACTCCCCCACCGACGAGTGTCCTTTATATAATACTAAACAATCTAATGGTGAGGTTCCAGTGATGCTGGAGCTTTGGGGAATGTGGAGTGCCCCTTCATTGCCATTACTCTCAGGTCCACACTGGCCCGAATTGGTAGCACCTGATAGGGCCCTATGTTTGGGTTAAATAGAACTATCTACATACTTATGCTAAAATGAATTGTTTTAACTAGATGTGTTAGACTAAACTAAATAGCTTAAACAGAAATGTTTTTGACAATTAAACTGTACTTACATTCAAACAGTGTACTAATGCTAAACTGATTTGTTTGAAATAGAACTGTTTCTGATATTGAAACTGTACTTATACTAAATTGAATTGTTTCATATAGAACTGTTTTGACAATTAAACTGTGTACTCATGATAAACTGAATTGTTTGAAATAGAGCTGACGATTGGCATAAAAATGAATTTGGCGTTAAATAACCTACAAAGATTGATATGCCATAAAATCCAACTAACTCTGGCGCCAATATTGTACTTCTCTCTTGCAGAGTGCATCCATAAAGCGGTTTCTATTTCTATGTTAAATGGCATACCAACCTACGGGGGTTATTTAATGTTAAAGCCATCCTTGTAGAAAAAACAGTAGTTTTACTATTTACTCCAATCCTAGCATTTTGAGTGATTTCCGTTTGATTTAGTTCCTTGTATCTAATGGCATATCAACCTTCGTGGGTTATTTAATGCCAAAGCCACCCGTGTAGAAGAATAACAGTAATATTAAACCATAGTTGGGACTATCAAGAGGGTTCATACTTTTCCTAAGTCTGTTGCAAGGTGAACATAATAGCTCTAACTGTAAATCTAACTCATTTACTTGGAGGCTCATTGTCCTAATGAGTAGAGTGTTCGCCAATGATCCGGAAGACCGGGTTTCAATCATAGGTCATGCCAAATACACAAAAAATGATACTTAATGCCACCTGCCTTAGCATTCAGCATTATAAGATAAGGATCAAGGGTAAAGTGGAGCAATCTAGGGAAAGGAATAGCGCCCTCCCGTACACCTTGATGTAGTAGCTATTAAAAAGGAAGCCTTCAGGCCACTTTTGATTAAGGTGGGCAACTTTAGTTACTTACAGTTTATCACTTTCTCATGATTTATCTTAATTTTAATTTTTACTTCAAATTAATGATTGGCCTTGAGAGTAGAGTGTTCACCAATGGTCCGGGAGACCTGGGTTCAATCCCAGGTCGCGTCATAACAAAGATTTGAAAAATGCTACTTGATACCTTCTTGTTTAACACTCGGCAATATAAGATACATATCGAGGAGCAATCCAGGGAAAGGAGGAGCACGCTCCCCTACACCTCGGTGTTGTAGCTATTGAAAAGGGAGTCGTCTGGTCGCCCTGAACTACCGTCACCAACTTTACTACTTACTTATTATAACACAGGGAGTTTGTTGTGGTCAAGGGGAGGTTCAAATGATGACACGACACATAAATAAATAATAAGAAATATATTGAAGGAAAATAGTACATACACAAACGATAGATAGGAGAAATCCCTCCCAAGCTTAACAATCAGGAATATTACCGAGCTTGGTAACGACTCGCTAAAACAGAACCGAGACTGCGTCTGAGACTGCGTCTGAGACTGCGTCTGCGCAAAAGAGAGTTCAGTTGGTATACGTCACATGAGGACGAGTCCATCTATGGGGGACACCCTAACAGAGTTACATTTCAATCACCTTGAATATATATATATATATATATATATATAATTAAGTAATGATTTTATAATTCAGTTTGGTTGGGCTTTGAATTATTGGGTACAGTTTTACGCTCGTGCACAAAGGATATGACAATCATAATTGTCATAATAAACCCCAGATAGGAAATGAGGCTGGAGTGTAAATTACATCATGTCCGTAAGCGATGGTGCGGAGAATTTGAAGATTTTGAAAAAGAGTCAGTTGGGAGTTGACTTTGGGCCATGTAGACAGACAGTTGGGTTGTCTGCCTCAATGGCAGACAGTTGAAGTTGGGGTCCGAGTTGGGGTCCGACCATGATGGTGAGAAGTTGGGTCCGACAATGATGTTGAGAAATTGAGATTAGACCACGAGATGTACCGAGCGTTGGGGGTGTTGATTACGAAAGACTTTTAAGAATTGCCTCTCTCTTCGTCTCGAAGAACCGAATGTAATATAATTGCTGAGGGATTTCGTTTTGAATATCTTGGCTTTCGGTTTAGTTAGGCTGAGAACCTTTCGCTTAGCACAGGGCTTAGTTAGGTGCAACATTAACGCCGGTGTTCACCCGCGTGCGGAGAGGATGTGTCATTCAGAGATGTCAAAATAAAAATCCCAAATAGCAATTGGGACCAGGGATGTGGGTGACGTCACGCACCGGAAGCGTGGGCTGAGATTTGAGAAAAAGCAGTGAGTTGAGTTTTAGCGTCCGAAGAAGACGGTTGACTTTAGGGGGTCGCCGGGATCAGACCAGTAGTTTGCGGCGGGTTGCCTTGGGTGGTGTTGGTGGTGGTGGAGGGGCAGATGGAAAAGTCAGGATAGAAAGATTGTGTATCACTCTCCTAATGTCGAATTACCTTTAACTCAAAGGTAATAAAAAGTTTCGTACCTGAACTGAGAAGTCGTAAGTGTTTTTTGTGTTTCGGGATTCCTATGTTATCTATATATGAGTTATGAATATTCTATGTACATTTCACACATCCATATATCTGGCTATGTAATATGAAGTCAGAAATTAATAAAACTTTCTACCTGAACAACGGAGTCGCCTGTGTTTTGTATTTCCCTGTATTTACATTTGTATATGTACTGTTGTTATTTATATCATGATTGTTGTGGTATGCAACATATATATATACGTGTGTGTGCGTGTGTGCACGTGTAAATCCTGAATAAATCCTTAAAAGGTTATATTGATCTTAAAAAATTTGATGATTTCTAATTAACCCTTAAGATTCCAAATGTTAATCCAGTGCATTTCCTTCTCTTATCAAATAAATGGAGGTATTTTCTTTTAAGTTTTGCCTTAAAATTTGATTTTGAAAACTGTGTTTTGAAATGTAGAAATATATCAGAAATTAGAATTCCTAAAAAAATATTTCTAATATATATATATATATATATATATCCTCCTACCCCCGTAGGGTTGAGTTCTCTAGCGAATGAAGTAATCGTGTTGCCATTAGCGTTTATTTGCAAGGCTCTTCATATATGAATTGAGCTCTCGGTAGCCGTTAACCGGATGTATATAAACAATAGTAACTGTGATTCATAACCGTTTAAAATTTACTTCGCTTCTACTGGTTTCTCGTGGCTGAAGTGAAGTGTCTCGGATTGGCGTTTGAGTCAACCGGGTTTCGCTCCCTGCTATGGGAATCATGTATGTCTAGTCACACTGATGAGTTCTGATAGAACGAAACAGATCGTTCTGTGGATGACTATATATATATTACAAATGAGAACTATATATATATACATATTACAGTTAGAGCTATTATATATATATATGTGTATATTTCAACTTGCAACCCACCTACTCGGGACGTTTTTTCAGCAGATTTTTTCTCTTTTTTGTTCTTTTGACCTTCGTTGAAAATTGACAATGACCTCTTGTAGCTTTCTTTTTTGGTGCCTCTTTTTTTATTGACCCAATTGAAAATGATGCTTTTGGGTACAGTTTACTTCAAAGGTGGCAATTTATGACAATAATGTTTATACGATAGACAATAATATTTCAGAGAAAGATGACCTTGCAGTAGACACTGGCAATTTTCTTTGTCTCGGTTTTGTTTCTAGAATGCACATACCTATATATATATATATATATATATACTCGCAATGTTCTGATTATTGTTGCACATTATAGAACAGACTCTGTTGTTTACTGTTTATTTAGAACAAACATGTGTCAAGATTTTAATAGATAGTCAATCTTTTTTTATGATAGTGAATGTGCCATTAGACTTTTTATTCCGATGTATTTCTTTCTCAACATAAAACTCATAAATAAATAACAATATATTTTAAGGGAGCTGCACTTCAATTTACACCAGGGAGTCAGAAGCCCCACAACCGATCCTATTCCTTACGCACAAAGAACAAATTTATGGAAATATTCTTTATGTTCATCCGGTTCCTTTTATTGAAAAGTAGTATACAAAATCTTGGGTTTTATATATTTACCCAACGCCTCCACATGAGCTGTATGTGACACAAGGTCATATTTTAAGCGGAATTTAACTGGTTTAAATTCAGTGTTTTCCTTCTCCTAGACTGGTGCCATACTAAGGTTAAAGATCCCACTATGCCTCACTATTAACCCGTAGCTGGAGGTAGAATAATTGGATTCATAATTTTCTCGTGGGTATTAGCGCTTTGTGAAATATAAAGGGCTTCGTCCAGGGTTTTAACTCGTATCGATAATACACAACGTAATTGTAAGTGCTGGTTATCGGGTGATAGACACACGCGAACGCCATCTCTTGGTCTTTACCTTCAGCACAATCTTCCCACACTCCGTTTCATCGATTGAACGTTGTGGTACAAAACTAACGGTTAATAGAGGAATACAAAATTTAACTTATTTCACACATACACACACACACACACACACACACACACACATATATATATATATATATATTTCCGACGAACCTAACATATATATGTATATATATATAAGTAAGGTTGGAAACCGCGGTTGGGGGTAATTCCAAGGCTCCCTTTTCAATAGCTATTACACTGATCCGTAGAGAAAGGCACTACTCCTTTCCCTGGATTGCTCCTCTTTACCCTTGATCCCTACCTTAAAATACTGAGAGTTAATCACGGTGGCATCAAGTACCATTTTTTGAGTCTTTGGTATGACTCAACCTGTGATTGAACTCCGGTCTCCCGAACCATTCGCGGACGCAATATATATATATATATATATATATATATGTATTATATGGATGTGTCAGTGACCCTGATTTTCATGCTTTACACGTTCATCAAAGTGAACAGCATGAAACCCAGGGTCACACACACTACCATGAAATATATATATATATATATATATATATATGTGTGTGTGTGTGTGTGTGTGTGTGTGTGTGTGTGTTAAAAATAACTGGATAGGTGGATAAATTAAACACTTATAACGGGTTTAGTGGTATGGAGACACAGACAACTTCGACTTCGTAGCAAGTGTACTGCAAGGAGACACATTAGTCCCATATGTCTTTATCATCTTTCTAGACTACGTGCTTAGAACATCTATTGATAAAATCAAAGAAAACTGTTTCAAGCTAACAAAGGAAAGAAGCCGAAGGTACCCGCAAAAACAATTACCGATGCCGACAACGCCGATGACATAGCGCTTCTGGTAAAATGCAAGCCGAAACCCTGCTACATAGTCTGGAACGAGCCGCTGCAGGCATAAGCCACCATGTCAATGCATACATTAAGGAATATATGTGATTTTATCAAACAGGTGACATCTCCACACTAAACGGTAGCTCTACCTAGGAAGCAATGTCTCATCAACCAACACAGACATCAACACGCCTTTAACAAAGGCATAGACAGCCAACGATAGCGTATCAGTCATATGGATGTCAGACCTGACCGGTTAAAAAAAATGCAGTTTCTTTAAAACAGCTGTCATGTCGATACTGCTATATGGATGCACTACATTGATGCTAACTAAACGTAAGGAAAAAAAGCTTGACAGTAAATGCACAAGAATGCTGTGTAATATTGAACAAGACCTGGAGGAAGCAACCTACAAAGCAGCAGCTGTTCAGCCACCTACCACCCATCAGGAAACTATTAAAATTCGACGGACCAGACCTGCCGGACACTGCTGGAAAAATGGTGACGAGCTCATAAGTGATGTACTTCTGCGGACCCCTTCACATAGACGAGCAAAAGCAAGACAACCAGCCCGAACCTACATACAGCAGCTCTGTGCCGATACGGGATGTAGCCCTGCCAGAGGGGATGAACGATAGTGAGATGTGACGAGAGAGGGTTAGGGATATCCGTGCCGTTGGCGTGAAATGATGATGATGATGATGATGATTTTGTTCTTTGTTCACAAATAAACTTATTCAGATTTTTTTTTTCCAATTTTCCACATATTTTTGTCAGTTTTTCAGATTTACCAAAATCTACCATTAATCTGTCCCTTTTCTTTCACTCTCTCTCTCTCTCTCTATATATATATATATATATATAACAGCTCAATCATTGATATTGTGCACTATTTAATAAAACCGTATAATTTAGTCCACCATTGACTTACAAAAGGAGCTAGTGATAACCATAAGTCATTATATATATATATATATATGTGTGTGTGTCTGTGTGTGTATATCATTAATATCAAGTGAAACACAAGAGATCTTAAGCCATTATAGTTGCTCTGGATATTTGTTTTTCAAATATGTTTTATATATTAATTACCTTGCATTGAGCACTCCGTTAGAATATATCAAAATTATATATTCTTTACATCAACTATACCATATAAGTTTGACTTTGGTTTTAATTCATATGAAGAAATATATATATATATATATATATATATATATATATTCATAAATCAGGAGAATACTGTCCGATTTTTGTATAAAGTCTTTAATTTCTATTCAAACACATCATTTTAAAGGTAGTTGTATGAAAATGTCATTCTTAATTATTAACGTTTTCTTTTTATTTAGATCCTTTCATTTCCTTCTGAATTTGATTTTTAAGGTGATATGGAAGATGAAAAAAGAAGTGATGCATTTACTTTTTTTCACATTTGTTCAAACCTGGATCAAATGCCTCTTAAAAAGCTGTCGATATTGACACTTGTGATTGGTCAAGAAAGTGCTGCTTTCAAAAGTTCCGTAGTCAAGTTTTGCCTTATACCAATGCTCGGCCACACATTGTCAGGATGAGACTATAGAAACGCATTGATTTTTTTCATATTCATCACATTGATCTCTTCCCCTACGAACTGACATTATTCAAATCTCAAGACTCTTTTTTACGACTTTCTTCCAAAGGAGAAGTAGAAACTACATTAAGAGATTTTTTTGGTATATAAAAAAGATATTTATCATAAATGCATGATTAAACTTGTTAATCGATCGAAGTTATGCATAGATGTTCAAGTGTAATATTATGGACGTGCACCGTCATTGATCTGCGGCGGTCTCAAGGTTGGAGAACGCGCGAGAATTCAGCTGTCATCGGTCGTTCGGTACATGGGTCTGACGATCAAAAATGTCACGAACCTCGCTCGTGCAGGCAGAATGACCTGTAGAGTTCAAGCGTGATTTTTATATAATCACGCGTGAACTTTCACGTGCTACACAATTGTTTTCACTGGTGATCATCGAGCCTTCCGGAACCTTCGAATTGATCCATCAAATCGCTATATAAGAAATCAAGTAACGAGATTTTGGCAGTTCGAGACAGGTTCCCAAATAGGTCCAACAGAGGTCTATGATGCCCCGACCCATGTCATATTTAGCCTGTTAGCAATTTGACTGATATGAAAGTACAAACAAGCCAACGATAACGACGCCGCCGTCATCGCTAAGAAGAGGTGGGGGGAAGAACGCTATCGAACAAACTTCTTTTAAACTATAGTCCGCTGTAGTCCCCAAGAATAAAACCGACTACTATTTTCTTCCTTCAAATTCAAGTTTTGAGTGGTTCTTTTCAGCGAACTCCTTTCTTTCAGACACAACGTATTTTGGTCCTATGCTACATAGGGGTCATATTTTGACTGAGTGAAACACTGTTTTACAGCGGCCAGTAACATCAGTGTCAACCTCTGACTCGAGCAAGCCTCAAAATTCAAGTGATACGCAGATCGTGTTGCTCGCTACAAGGATCAGTCTGACGGCCTTATCACGTGGTCTTGTTTACGCCGGTCAAGGCCACCGGACATAGATACCAGGAAGCCAGCATTCATGTCAATAATTCTAAGACCAGCACTCCACTAGCCTTAGGGGCCGCAACCTCATGCTCTAACCCTTTTTGGAGGTGCTGTGTTTATCAGCTGAGTCTTCTCCTTTTTGGAGGAATGCCGACGGGGCCTGAGGTATTTTGGAGCCACCAGGCGTGTCTGAGCAACGGCTCTGCACTCGGACCCACCTTGAAAAAGGCTTTGTGCTGCACTTGCTCATTTTGTGGGGCTCGTGACAAATACTGTGACAACATAGGGACGAATAGATTAAGAAAAAAAAAGAAGTTACAGAAATAGGAAGAGAAATAATAGCATGGGTATTTTAAACGAGATCTCTCACTAGAAGACCTGGACATGGCTATGAATAGGAAACATGAAGAGAGAAATTGAATCTCTTCGAATAGCAGCGCAAAACAATGCTATTAGGAACAATTAAGTTTGAAGCAAAAATCGATAATACTCAACATAATAGCAAGTGTAGGTTATATGGTGATAGAGACGAAACCATTTATCACATAATAAATAAATGAAGCAAACTAGCGTAAAGGGAGTATGAGAGTAGATATGACTGGGTTGAGTAGATAATCCACTGGGAAATGTGCAAGAAATAAAAAATTGACCATACGAACAAGTCGGATATGCACAAACAAGAATCCGTCCTGAAAAATGAGGCACAAAATTCTCTGGGATTTTGGGATACAAATATCCTGGCCAGGAGACAAGAACTTGTGATAATTAACAAAAAAAATCATAAGATCTGGCTGTATGGTAGCCTTTGCCGTCCTAGCGAGCTAGTGAGATAAAATTAAAAGAAAGCGAAAAGAAAGATAAGTTCTTAGACCATGTCTGAAAACTAAGAAAGCTGTTAAAATGAGGGTGACGGTGATACCAATCCTCTTTGGCGCACTAGGAATAGCCCTCAAAAGTTTGAAAAATGAGCTGAAAAAGTTGAAAATCGAAGGACGAGAAGAGACCATTAAGACTACCGCATTGTTGAGATCGACCAGGCGTGAAAAACTCGAGAATATATATATATATATATATATATATTTGTGTATATATATATATATATTGTAACAGTCTTGTTTGTCATTAATTCACTTTGTAGGTTTGTTTTGAACCAAGTGCGAGATATACCAAGTGGTATATGTGCCAATCTATCTATATATATGTATATATATATATATTGGATTTGTCAAAGAAACGAGACAAAACCTCCCGTTTATTGAGAAATACGCAACAAGTAAGTTTTTTATATGTATAGATTGTTTGGAATCATCCATGTTAAATGTTTTGTAAGAATGTATTTGGTATTTGTTTTTCCGAAAAGATAGTATGAAAGTTAATATAAAAATCCAAAATTTTCAAATATTTTTCCACATGCCAGACACGTTCTTATGACTTTTGAATTATGAACGCTATGTGCACGTTTATGTATCTTTTCGTTGTATATTTCGTATTTTCTCCTGTCATCTCAGCAAGCATCCATCGCTATGTGAACTATTTTGATATGCAAGTCCTGATGATGGTTACTGAAACCGAAACGTTAACGTCGACTTTACATCATAATATATTCACCTATTTGGATTATGTTTTTTCTGCTACCTTCATACTGTCGGATTTTATCCATATTTACTTTCATATATATATATATATATATATAGGCATCAATCAATCACTTTCTACTAAAGCTCATTCCAATAACCTGCCAATATCGATCTGTCCCTAATCAGAAGATTGCTTGCCAATTCAAATAGTTGGGACAATTTCTACTTCGTTGCCTTTTATATTTTGTCTGGATTTCAAACTATAAATAACTTCTTCTGGATATTTGCCTAAAACAAATGAAGCCTTCAAACAGCAAAAACAAAAACAAAATAAACGAATAAAATTTGAGAAACAAACCATTAGAAAAAGGTCGAGTGGATTGAAACGACGATTCCAGTTTTGTTTCCTTCTTCTCCATCTTGATTTTGCTCGTTTATGACTCTCTCTCTCTCTCTCTCTCTCTCACTCTCTCTCTCTCTCTCTCTCTCTTTTCTCTCTTTTTATTTCCTGTTCGATTTGAAGCATTTTAAGTTAATTTTAGTTTTGATGAACACGAGAAATCAGGTTTGAATGCTCTTTGGCTATTTTGGGCTGTTCGATTGTTCAGAATTCAAGAATCAGCTTTCAAGGAACCAAAGCATTTTCATTTTATTTCAGATATTCACACTTTTTCTTTTTCTTTTTTATTTTCGGTCAAGTTAAAAAAAAAAGAAAGAAGAACAATCAAAAAATCAAAGATGACTTCCCTATTCCCAGATATTTCAATAAATGTGCAGATACATGACTTACAACAGAATTATTAGGTTTAGGTTTTTGTCTTAATGGCATATCAAAACTTGATGTTTATTCAATGCCAAATAATATATATACATTGAGCTCTTTACCAGGAAAATTTAAATGTTATAGTTGAATGATTTTTTGTCCTGACGGAATTATTAATGACTCGGATTTAACTGGACTGAATAATACTATATATATATATATATAGAGAGAGAGAGAGAGAGTATTCAGGAAATTTAAATGTTCATAATTGAATGATTTTTTGTCCTGACGGAATTATTACCGACTCCGGTTTAACTGGACTGAATAATACTATATATATATATATATATATATATATATATATATATATATATATATATACTATTCTTCAGTCCAGTAAATTCGGAGTAGTGAACAATTCAGTCAGGACAATTAAATAATTTAAGAACCGAACATTTAAATATTCCTGGTAAAGAGGTCAATGTAAATAATTTCACAGAGCAAATATTATTTCAAGAAAAAAAAAAAAAAATCGGTCACATTAGGATTATAAATTTATTTCCATCCTGTTATGAGCATTGATATGAATCAAAAACTCCAAAAGATTTTCACCGGACTTCTTCAGATCTAAAAATGTCCTGTTAAATTTTTTCTGTATTGATACTTAAACTGTTTACTTATGTTAAAGTAAACTTTGATCTAAAATAGTTTTTAGATTTAAATGCTAAACGAAATTGTTTAAAATAGAACTGTTTGTGTGTATAAAAATGGATTTGGCTTTAAAAAAACTACAATGATTGTTATGCCATAAAACCAAACCAAACCAAACCAAACCAAATCAAATCCTATATATAAATATATATATATATATATAAAGAGGATTTAGCATTAAAAAACCTACCATGGTTGATATACCATAAAACTCAAACAAAGCAAATCATATATATTTAATATATATGTATAAAGAGGATTTGGCATTAAATAACCTACAATGGTTGATATGCCATAAAACCCAACCAAACCAAATCATATATATTTAACATAGATGTATAAAGAGGATTTGGCATTAAATAACCTACAATGGTTGATATGCCATAAAACCCAACCAAACCAAATCATATATATTTAATATATATACATAAATAGGATTTGGCATAAAATAACCTACAATGATTCATATGCCATAAAACCCAACCTAACCAAATCATATATATTTAACATAGATGTATAAAGAGGATTTGGCTTTAAATAACCTACAATGGTTGATATGCCATAAAACCCAACCAAACCAAATCATATATATTTAACATAGATGTATAAAGAGGATTTGGCATTAAATAACCTACAATGGTTGATATGCCATAAAACCAAACCAAACTAAATAATATATATTTAACATATATGTATAAAAAAAATTTGGCATTAAATAAGCAACAATGGTTGATGTGCCATAAAACCAAATTAAACTAAACAATGAGACTCTTATAGGTAATAACATTTTGGGTCAGAAATATCCTGTGTTTCATTGTTATGAAGTGCCCGACATTCCTCAAAGTTCCTGAGAACATTTGCATAATCCTACGGCCTCGGCGATTTACAGTCACATGATATTGATCTCACCAGTCAACGCGTTCAAATATGATGTCATCTGTACGCTCCAAATAATAAAAAAAAAGTCCTAAATCCCAGATCACAATAGTACCCATTTTTTTTTTGAAAAGGATCAAAGATTGTCAAAAGTAACAGTACTTGGACTATACCATTTGAAATTTTGGACAAGTTTTAAATCGCGACATCTCACTTGCCACTAAGAAAAGACCAATAAAACGCTGAACACCATAACCTTGGCGGTCACTTTCACTAAATTACGCCCGCTAGAGAAACTGCTGTCTAAATACACTAAATTAATCATTTGTAAACTTTTATATGGTTTCAAGTATTTCAAGTAATTATAAGATTTCAAGTAATTAATAATAATTATTTGTAATTTGTAAGTTACAGCCTCCAGTCACGATTCTTTAAAAAAAGAAAATTTTAAAGTTTCATGTGAACTAATCTTATATGAAATATGTCATTCGGTTGGTTGAGCTGTAGAATACACTGACTGCATCTCTAGATATGAGTCAGAACCCTTTAACCCAGGAGTGTCCTGCATATGACACTAGATAATCTGATGGTGAGGTTGCTGTAATGCTGGAGCTTTGGGGAATGCAGAGTACCCCTTCATTGCTTTCGCTCCCAGGTCCACTTTGGCCGGAAGTGGTAGCACCTGATAGGTTCCAATCTCTGGGTCAAATAGAGCTAAAAGATGTATATATGCAAAACTGAATAGTTTGAAATAGAACTATTTTTGACTTTGAAACTGTGTACTTATGCTAAACTGAATTGTTTGATAATGGAACTGTTTTTAAATGCTAAACTGAATTGTTTAAAATCGAACTGTTTTTAACATTGAAACTGTACTTACGCGAAATTGAATTGTTTTGAATAGAACTGTTTTGAAATTTAACTGTGTAAAAAAAAACTATACTCATATTAGATTGAACTGTATGAATTAGAACTGTTTGACTAAACTGAATAGCTTGAAAGAGAACTGTTTTTGACAAAGTGTGTACTTATGCTAAACTGAATAGTTTGAAATAGAATTATTTATTTGTATAAAATTGGATTTGGCCTAAAATAACCAACAAACGTTGATGTGTCATAAAACGCAAACAAACCTGATATTAAGAAAATAATACATTGTTATTTGATCTACCAATGAGTCTAAAACAGATACTACTATTCTGAATTCGAGTGAACCTGGGAGTAATGGCGACAAAAACATGACACTACACATACTAGAACTGGACCATCACCCTGGATACTGCGTAGTGTAGGAAAAGGGGAGATAAACTTCGCTTTGGTCTCTTGTTTAACGGCATATCAACCTTCAAGGCCAATTAAACACCAAAGGCGTCCTTGTTGAAGGAAAGTGGTGAATCTAATTCATAACTGTGGGGATAGGGGAGCTCATACTTATCCCAAAAGTAAACAGTGTGATTAGACTTCGAACTTATTTACTTCGAGGTCGCTCTCCAGCATATTAACCACTATACCATGGGGACTTCCACTATTTATTGAATAACACTCGTCTTGAATTGCAATTGATTTAGCATCTACCGAAATTTTGGAGACTTAATGTAATGTAATAGCTGACGTTCTTGACTGCGGTCTCGAAGCGAATTCGAACTCCTGTCACCCTATGGGGTTCTCTTTTGGACGAATGCCCTTCAGAAAGGCAAGGAAGTTCTTATCTCTGCTATGACTTATTCACTAAATTTTATCTTTGCGTTTCTTCAACAAGTATGGCTTTGACTTTAAATAAATCTGGATATGACATTAAACAGAGAAAACAAACCAAAGCTCACCTCTATGTCCAGATTGTCCAGTTGGCTGAGGGCTGCTGAATACACCGGCTGTATCTTTGCAGAGGTGTAATACTCCCCAATAACTGTCATGGATATTACAAAATAAATAATCGGATGGTGAGGCTTCAGTAATGCTGGAGTTTATGCTAAATTGAATTGTTCCAAATAGAACTGTTTTTGACATTTCAACTATGTATTTATGGTTTGGTTTGGTTTCTTTGTTTAATGGCATATCAACTCTTTTTAGGTTATTTAATGCCAAATCCATTCTAGAAGAACAGTAGTGGTACTATTTAACCCATAGCTGGGAGGATAAGGGGGTTCATACCTTTCCCAAGGGTATTTATCCGAAAGTGAACGTAATAGCGCGACTGGAGTACGAACTTGCGTAGTACGATTCCGCAATCCAACGCTTTAACCATTACACCACCAGGACATCCCCCTGTGTATTTATGTTAAACTGAATTGTTTGAAATAGAACTGTTTAATTTATAAAAATGGATTTAATATTAGAATACCTACAATGGTTGATATGCCATAAAAACCAACCAAACAAAATCATATATATTTAATATATATGTATAAAGAGGATTTGGCATTAAATAACCTACAATGGTTGATATGCCATAAAAACCAATTCAAATCAAAACAAGATGTAGAATGAAGATGATTGCTTGCTTTAAACTTACTTTATTCTAAAGGGTGTTTGTAATTTTTTTAACCCTTGAAAAATTCCGGCAGTTTTAGCATGGTTACATTAATCGGGATTATGATATCATCATCATCATCATCATCATTGTCGTGCCGCCAGCACGGATATCTCTGACACTCTCTCGCCACTTCTCCCTATCGTTCATCGCCTCTGGCAGGTCATCATGGCTACATCCCGTATCCTCACATAGCAGCTGTATGTATGTTCGAGCTGGTCGTCCTGCTTTTGTTCGGCCATATGTGGGGGTCCATAGGAGTACATCACTTATGAGCTCGTTCTTGCTTCTCCAGCAGTGCATGTCTGGTTCGTCTAACTTGTATAGTTTTTGTGATAGGGGGGCAGGTGGCCATATAGTTGGTGCCTTGTGGGGGTAGGTGCAATAAAAAATCATTTTTCATTTGCTGTTCATTAAACTGTTGTAATGATGATGATAATCCTCATCATCATGACGTGCCGCTAGCACGGATATCTCTGACCCTCTCTCCCCACTTCTCCCTATCGTTCATCGCCTCTGGCTGGTCTTCAGGGCTACATCCCGTATCCTCATATAGCTGCTGAATGTATGTTCGAGCTAGTTGACCTGTTTTTGCCCTACCATATGTGGGTGGGGGATGATGATGGTAATAGTTTTAGTATATAATTTTTTTAAAGTTGCATTCTTTGTTTGTAATTTTAATTGTTTTTTTTTTAATTTCTTATGCTGGGTCTTGGCATAAGCCTTTGGAAATTTTAAAAAAATCACCTCTGAACCAATAGATCAATAGACCAACTGTCTTTAACTAAAATCTGATGTGTTCAACAAATATTCGAAACTCGGGAAAGGGAAGTCGCCGTGGTGAAGTGGTTAATTTCCTAGACTGATACATTGTAGCAAACGAGTTCAAATGCCAATCGTGCTATTTCATTCATCTTAGAACTAATACCTTTAAGATAGAGGTATAAACTTACTTATCCTCGTCATAAGAGGATCATCAAAAAAGTTTCCAGACTTTTTTTGTATGGGTACTTTTATCGATAGTCATTATCATCATGTCGTGCCGCTTGCACGGATATCCTTGACCCTCTCTCACAACTTCTCACTATCCTTCATCACCTCCGGCAGGTCTTCAGGGCTACATCCCGTATCCTCACATAGCTGCTGTATGTATGTTCGAGCTGGTCGTCCTGCTTTTGCTCGGCCATATGTGGGGGTCCATAGGAGTACATCACTTATGAGCTCGTCTCTACTTCCCCAGCAGTGTTCTGCGTGTCTGGTTCGTATAATTTGGATATTTTTCGTGATGGGAGGGAGGAGGCCGTATAGTTGGTGCTTTTAGGGGTGTTGCCGCCAGGACTTCCTCGTAACATTTACTGATAGTACACACATGAAACTCTAGTCTCCTTCGAAGTAATCTCCTTCGGCTGCAATGCAGTTGTTGAACCCTTCCAACAACTTCTGGAAGGCCCCATGGAAGTCCTCTTGTGTAAGCGTGTCTCGTTGCGACAGCCTCTGAGCTTAGGGAATAACCAAAACTCACAGGGAGCAAGGTCTGGACTATAGGGTGGGTGAGGACATGTCTTGATGCCCATTTTGGTCAAATAGTCTGTGATAAGGATGGAGTTGTGGACTGGTACATTGTCTTGGTGGAAATGCCACTAACCCCGACCAAATTTCTTCCTGAACTCCCTTAAAACTTCAACCTAGTAAACCTAACCCTAACCCTAACTCTTTGGCCAATCAAATCTGGTGATCTGACTTGTTTACTCCTCCTACACCTCTCTTTATCCCTCACAGACTCCCTGCCTTCCTTGAATCTCTTATGCCACTCAAAAACTGATACTCGATTCATGCAAGATGGTCAAAAAGCAGTCTGAAACATTCCATACGTTTCTCTGACATCATTTTTTCCAAGTTTAAAACAGAATTTTATTGCATATCGTTCTTCTAACATGTCCTCACGTCCAGATTGCATTTTTGAAAATCACGTGCAGTGACAATCAGGCTTTAGTAGGGTGTATTCCAAATCCTGCTATAGCTGTTTATTTGAACCTGAAATCATAAAAATTGGTCTGTCATCTCATAAGATGTATAGCAATAATATACTGAATTTTCAAGCGTCCACGAAAATTTTAAATGCCTGCACAAAAAGAAGTCTGGAAAACTATGGAATGCACCACGTATTCGGGATAGGCAAGAACATTGTTTTTTCCCACCTTATGTTGTATAACGTTCACCACCACCTGGCCCGGCGTGGTAGCACCTGATAGGGCCCTATCTATGGATTAAATAGAACTAAAAGCATACGTATGCTAAACTTAATTCGTTGATTAAACTGAATTGCTTGAAATAGAAATGTTTTGGACAATTAAACCGTACTTACATTTAAACTGCAGGCTTATGGTAAACTGAATTGTTTGAAATTGAACCGTTTTTTACATTGAAACTCTTCTTAAACTGAATTATTATCTATAGAATGTTTTCACATTTTACTGTGTAAACAAAATCTTTACTTACGCTAAACTGAATTAGCTGAATTAGAACTGTTTGAATAAACTGAATAGTTTGAAATAGAAATGTTTTTGACAATCAAACTGTGTACTCATGCTAAACTGAATTGTTAGAAATAGAACTGATTATTTACATAAAAATGGCTTTGGCGTTAAATAACCTACAAAGTTTGATATGCCATAAAACCAACCAACCAACCAACTAACTACGACTACTGCTCTTCTACAAATATTGCATTGGCATTAAATAACCCATAAATGTTGATGTGTCATTAAACTTAGAAACAAACCAACCAACCGACCAACACTGTTTTTCTAGTAGGATAGTTACAGCATTGCATAACCTATGAAAGTTGCTATGCCATTAAATAAAGAAACCAAACCAATCAAGCACTACTGTTCTACAAGGATTGCTTTGGCATTGAATAACCCATGAAGGTTGATGTACCATTAAATAAAGATGCCTTAATCAATCAAAAGATCGAATAATTTTCCACTGTTATTTTCTATTATTTTCTCTCCCCTTCTTTCTTTATCACCCCTCTTTTCCGTCTTCTCCACCGACTTCTTCTTCTTCTTCTTCTTCTTCTTCTTCTTCTTCTTCTTCTTCTTCTTCTTCTTCTTCTTCTTCTTCTTCTCGTTAATCTTTATTTCTTCTTCTTCTTCTTCTTCTTGTTAATCTTTATTTCTTCTTCTTCTTCTTCTTCTTCTTCTTCTTCTTCTTCTTCTTCTTCTTCTTCTTCTTCTTCTTCTTTATACTGATGCACTTTTTCTTCTTTTCCTTTTTTTCTTTGTTTTCTTTTTTTTTGTCCTAGTTTTCTTTATCTTATTTCTGTTATCATCTATGTTTTTAATTTTCAACACCTCCAAGACATGTGTGTTCGAGCCTTCAGAAAGCATATTTACACAGAACCCTGTAGAAGAATAACCCAATGAGCCATTTTTACTACTACTACTACTACTACTTATGTGGTGTAACGGTTACCGCCATAAAAGATATTCGCATGTAACTGAGTACAAACCCTGTTAACGTTTCCCTTTGCATTAATATAATTCAGAAAGGCCTCCATCTCGGGGTAAAATAGTAGGCCAGGCTGAAATTTTTAACCTTGGTATGGCTACCAATCTAGGAGATGGATCATTATGAATTCAAATCAACCGAACTAAATTTGAAAAGAATATGCGTCGCATGTAGTCCGTGGCTATTCTTTCGTGCTTTGTGGCTTATCAACCCTTATGGGTTATTTAAGGCCATATCCTGTATATATATATATAAGCTTTGCGGCTTATCAACCCTTATGGGTTATTTAAGGCCATATCCTGTATATATATAAGCTTTGCGGCTTATCAACCCTTATGGGTTACTTAAGGCCATATCCTGTATGTATATAAGCTTTGCGGCTTATCAACCCTTGTGGGTCATTTAAGGACAAATCTTGTTTATATATATATACATATACAAACACACAAAGACACACACACACACATTCACACACACAAACACACACACATACACCTGTAATCACACGTAAAGTTTTCTAAAAAATCCTAACGGTTTTTGACTGTATTTTTCGATTTTCGATTCATTTCGTTTTGTTAACAGTCTGATGATTGTTGTTTTTTACAAACTTCATGAAACCTACGGGTCGCAGACTAAATTCCATGGCATTAGATATATAAATCTATTATATATTTATTTATTATTATTATTATATAATAGCTTTCTCCTATATATTGAGCATTCTCCATATTATATTGCTCTTGGTTCGCCACAGTGATTTAGTGACAACCAACACTGGTATGATAATATATATATATATGTTCCCACCACCAAGTGGGGAAATTTGTCGGCTTCCACGTGCTCTAAAATGCAATAACTCTTAAGAACTGAGCTCTACAGATAACCTTTATTCTCTGCGCTATGTGCCCTTGACACATAGCGCATAGGATATGGCGTTTGATTGGAAGGTGCTGTAGTCTAGACTACCTCAACTCCAGTCCGGCCAAGTTTTTTTCTACGTTCTTGAGGACTGTTCCAAGGGCTCCAGTTACAATTGGTATCACTGTCACTTTTATGTTCCACAACATTTTCAGCTTTTTGGCTCAGTCCCAGTATTTCTTCAGCATTTCTCTTCCCTTTACGTTCACACTATGGTCTTTTGGAACGACAAAATCCGCTTGAAGACAGTTTCTCTTGTTAATTAAAAGTAGATCTGGTCTTGTGATCTGGATAGGGTAATCCCTTTTTACCCCAAATTTTCATATAATCTTATGCATTTCATTTTCTTGGACGTATTCTTGTTTGTGCATAATTTATACCAATTGTTAATATAGTTAAATTTCACTCTCTTGCACAGTTCTCAGCGGATCACCTTCTCCATTCAGTTATACATTTTCTTGTATTCATTTTGTGTCTGTTTTTTGTTTTCCATTCGCTGATTATGTGATTCCGTGTTTCATTTCTTTCACCACATAAAATACGCTTAGTCGCCTTCTGTATTATATCAATTTTTACTTCGATATAATTAGACCTAATAGCATTATTTTGACTGTTATTAATAAAAATTCATTTTGTCTCTCAAGTCCTCTCAACGTAGCAATTAAGCTGTAATTTCGTGTAATTTTCTTTGTTTGTCGGTTAATGTATCCCTATGCCGTGAATTGCAGCGTATAATTCGACCTTTTATGCTAGAAAAAATCTATACAAGAACAGGGTTCGACTTACAAACTTTTACCTCAGGTTGGTCACTCAGTGGTAAAAAAAATTATTTGTTTTTATTCCTGCCAAATAAGTCGAACCAAGTTTGGTTGGGTTAAAAGGTCGTCTTAAATGTCGCAATTGTTTTACTTCCCAGTTTTTGTTTTCTAGATTTTATGATTATTGTGTTCTATTGTTAATGCACTTAATTGTTACCATCACCAACTTCTCTTTGTTCTTGTTTATATATTCTTAGAACCTTTGTATCGTTGTATTTGCATGGTCAATAGTGGCGTGTTCTCTTCCTTCTTTTCTAGTAACAATGTGTAAATCATCTCGCCAGTGTTGTCTTGTCATCAAATTTCTTGTTTTATGGTCCATACTGGTTGATTATTTCCTTGTCCAGATTAGTCTGAGAGTGATTATGGAGTTTGAACTTCCTTGCTATAATATCGCTGTCCAGCACGTTAGCCATGAACACTGAACATCTATCATCTCTATTGGTTTTGTAGTGTCCGATTGTAATATTTCGTGGCATTTATAATCTTATTTTTTTCAAATTATTTCCAAAAGGTATAACAGTACGGAGTAGGTGATCCACCGAGAACTTTGCAAGATAGACTGCCCAGGTATTTATTCTTTTGATTTCATTTCCAGTCGTTTCTTTCTTTCTTTCTTTCAAGAGTAACTTACATATACATCTTTCTTTCTTTCTTTCTTTCGTGATTAACGTACATATACCTCTTTCTTTCTTTCTTTCTTTCTTTCTTTCTCGATTAACGTACATATACGGATTTCTTTCTTTTTTTCTTTCTCGATTAACGTACATACACCTCTTTCTTTCTTTCTTTCTTTCTTTCTTTCTTTCTTTCTTTCTCGATTCACGTACATACACCTCTTTCTTTCTTTCTTTCTTTCTTTCTTTCTCGATTAACGTACATACACCTCTTTCTTTCTTTCTTTCTTTCTTTCTCGATTAACGTACATATACGGATTTCTTTCTTTCTTTCTTTCTTTCTTTCTCGATTAACGTACATATACCCCTTTCTTTCTTTTTTTTATTCTTTCTTTCTTTCTTTCTTTCGTGATTAACGTACATACACCTCTTTCATTTCTTTCTTTCTTTCTTTCTTTCTTTATGGCATGTAAACCTGATGCATCACCAAACTTCGTGGGTTATTCAATGCCAAACCCAACCCGATATAAAAACAAAATTAGTACTATATACATTATAACTGGAGTGGAGATAATAGGGTTCATGCCTTTCCCAAGGGAATTAGTCTGAAATTTACTGAAGTTCGAACTTCCTTGCTATAATATCGCAGTCCACCTCGTTAGTCATGAAGACAGAACATCTACCATCTCTGTTGGTTTTGTAGTGTCCGTTTGTAATATTTCGTGGCATTTATAATCATATTTTTTTCAAATTATTCTCATGCTTTCGTAATTGGTCAATTCTATTTCTTCCGATGTTTCTTTTTTCCCCTTTTTCATTATAATAATGATTAATCTTTACTCTCAAATCCTGTTCTAGTTTCTTGGCAAAAGATTCTTATTATTTGTATGGTATGGATTTTAATGCTTTTTAATAAGATCATTCTGGTAAATGAGATGGTTTATTTTTGGACTTAGTAATTTGGTTGTCTCCTTCGTATTGTCTTAAAAGTTACTTCTCAATAGTTATTGCCCAGTTGGCTGGGGGAGGTGTAAAATACACGAACTGTGCTTCAGCAGAGGAGTAAGATCCCCAACGAGTGTCCTGGATATGTCTGTAAACAATCTGATGGTGAGGTTCTAATGATGCTGGGGCTTTGGGGAATGCAGAGCATTGCCGTTGCTCCCAGGTCCACTCTGATAGAGTCCTATATATGGGTTAAATAGAACTAAACTGCTTACTTATGCTAAACTAAATTGCTTGAAATAGAACGGTTTTGACATTTAAACTGTGTACTTATGCTAAACTGAATTATCCGCGATAAAACTCTTTTGATATTAACTCTGTGTATTGCCTAGTCGGCTGGGGTTGTAGAATACACCGACTGCACGTCTGCGGAGGGGTAAGACCCCACAACGAGTGTCTTGGATATGACTCTAAAAAATCTGATGGGGATGTTAGAGTGATGCTGGGGTTTGGGGGAATGCGGAGAACCCCTTCATCGCCATTGCTCCCCGGTCTACTCTGACCCAGAATGGTAGCACTTGATAGGGCCTTATCTATGGGTTGAATTGAACTAACCTGCATACTTATGCAAAACTGAATTGTTTGAATCATACATGTTTGACTTAACTGAATAGCTTGAAATAGAAATGTTTTTGACACACTGTACACTTACATTTGAACTGCATACTTCTGCGATTCTGAATTGTTTGAAATAGAACAGTTTTTTACATTGAAACTATACTTACATTGAATTGTTTAATTTTAATATAGAACTGTTTTGACATTTAACTTTGTGTAAACAAAATCTATTCTTATACTAAACTGAATTGGATGAATTAGAACTGATTATTTGTATGAAAATAGATTAGGTATTGAATGACCAGCAAAGTTTGATATGCCATAAAACCCAAGCAGACAAACAACCACCCTTCGTAATTATCTTTTAGTACTTACTTTAACCTAATTTTAGTTTCATGACAATTATAAATTTGGTTATACGAGTAATAAGAACTATCTGAAGAAAAAAAAAAGAAATTTCTATCCAAAATTTTGGTTGAATCTCACGTGGTGTAAGCAAGTTTTAACCCCAGTCACGCTATTACGTTCATTTTCAGATAAATACTTTTGGGAAAGATATGCACTAGCTTATCCCTCCCTCTATGAATTAAGTAGTACCGGTACTCTTTTTCTACGAGGATGGGTTGGGCATGAAATAACCAATGAAGTATGATATGCAATCAAAGAAAGAAACAAAAAAAGGAACAAAAATTTGAAGATTAAAATGGGTTCTTGAATTGCTCCCTCGGGAGACTTTATGGTTAATTAAACCTTGTGCATTTTAGATTGGTAAAAACCGAGGACAACAGAAATCACAGCAATATATATATATATATATATATATATATATATATATATACGTGGTGCAATCAATAAGTTTCCAGACTTTTTTGTACAAACATTTAAAATTGTCGTAGACACTTGATAATTTAGTATGTTATTGCTATACATCTAATGAAATGACTGATTTTTATGATTTCAGGTTCAAATGAAAGCTATAGCAGCAATTGGAATACACCCTTCTAAACCCTGACTGTCACAACTGGTGAATTTCAAAAATGCAATCTTGACGTGAGGACCCTATACAAGAACGATATGCAATAAAACTCTGTTTTAAACTTGGAAAAAATGCCACAGAAACGTATGGAATACTTCAGACTGCATTTCGACCATCTTGCATGAATCGAGTATCAGTTTTTGAGAGGCTTAAAAGATTCAAGGAAGGCAGGGTGTCTGTGAGGGATAATGAGGGTGTGGGAGGAGTAGGGAAGTCAATAGACCAGAGTTCATTGGCCAAAGGGTTAGGGTTAGGGTTACTATGTTGAGGTTTTGTGGGAGTTCAGGAAGAGATTTGGTCGGAAGAGGCCAGCACTCTTCAAATCGGGTCAGTGGCATATTCATTAGGACAATGCACCAGGCCACAACTCCATCCTTTTCACAGACTATTTGACCTCGATGGTAATCAAGACAGTTCCTCAGCCTCCCTATAGTCCAGACCTTGCTCCCTGTAACTTTTGGTTATTCCCTAAGCTCACAGGCTGTCGTTATGAGATAATTGAGGAAATGAAAGAGGCTGTGACGAAGATAATTGACACGCCCACACAAAAGGGCTTCCATGGGGCCTTCCAGAAGTTGTTGGAACGGTACAACAAGTGCATTTGGCCGGATGAGATTACTTCGAAGGGGACTACAGTTTCTTGTGTGTATCTAATGATCTAATGATCCTCGTATATATATATATATATATATATATGAAGAAAGTAAAGTAAGTCAAGTTGGCGAGTGTAGTCAAGGGCAACCCAAAGGCAACTTTTTTCAATAGCTACAACACCAAGGTATAAGGGAAGGCCCAGCCTCTTTCTATGGATTGCTCCACTTTACCCTTGATCCGTACCTTATAATGCTCAGTGTTAAACAAAGAGGCATCAAGTACCATTTTTTGAGTTTTTGGTATGACTCAAACTGGAATTGAACACCGGTCTCCAGGAGCAGTAGCGAACATTCTACCCACTAGGCTAATAGGCCGGAGTTAAAAGTTTCGGTTTCTATAGGCTTCTTCAGGAGATTATAACCAGGAAAATGTTGTTTAAACAGCGATGAATGTTTGTTTATTTACAGGAGAAAAGAAAGTATATATAGCGTGTTACACGCTTCTTCATAAATTCCGATAAAACAGAGTTTCTTCTTTTTACTTGACAAGTTCCCCTACCTAAGAAGTAGTGTCTCAACAACCAAGACTGACATCGACACGCGACTAGCAAAGGCATGGACATCTAACAATAGTTTATCGGTCATATGGAAGTCAGACCTGACCAATAACATGAAACGCAGTTTCTTCCAAGCAGTCGAGTCGATACTGCTATATGGATGCACTACATGGATGTTAGCTAAAGGGCTGGAGAAAAAGCTTGACGGCAACTACACAAGAATGCTGCAAACAATATTGAACAAGTCCTGGAGGCAACACCCCAGAAAGCAGCAGCTATACAGCCACCTACCATCCATCACGAAAACTTAGACCAACTAGATATGCAGGACACTGCTGAAGAAGTTGGGACGAGCTCAGAAGTGATGTTCTCACATGGCCGAGCAAAAGCAGAGCGACCAGCTTGAACCGACATACAGCCGCTCTGTGAGTATATGGGATATAGCCCTGAGGACCTGCCAGAAGTGATGAACGATTGGGAGGAGTGGCGAGAGAGGATTAGGGATATTCGTGCTGGTGGGACGACAAGATGATGATGAAACAACATGGTGCCACAATAAATAACACGTTTCTCAAGTTAGTAGACTAATTCACATACCACGGTAGCACTATCACATCTACTAAAAGCGATGTCAACCTATGCGTAGGGTTTGGTTTACTTTGGTTGGGTTTGATAGAATATCAACCTTTGTAGGTTATTTAATGCCAAATCCATTTATATACAAAAACAGTTCTATTTCAAACTATCCAGTTTAGTATAAGTATCGTTTTGTTTACACATGGTTAAATGTCAAAACAGTTCTATTTCAATTAATTCAGTTTAGTGAAAGTACAGTTTCAATGTCAGAAATAGTTCTATTTCAAACAATTCAGTTTAGCATACCAAAACGGTTCCATTTTAAACAATTCAGTTTAGCCAAGTACACAGTTTACTCGTTAAAACAGTTCTATTTCAAGCAGTTCAGTTTAGTATAAGTACACAATTCAGATATCAAATCAGATCTATTTCAAGTAATTCAGTTTAGCATAAATTCACATTTTAGTTCTATTTGACCCATAGATAGGACCCTATCAGGTGCTACCACTCCTGACCAGAGCGAACCTGGGAGCGATGGCAATGAAGGGATACCCCCACATTCTGCAAAGCTCTAGCATTACTAGAACCTCACCATCAGATTGTTTAGTGTCATATACAGGACACTCGTTGTAGGTGTCTTACACCTCTTCTGCAGAGATGCAGTCGGTGTATAGTACAGCCCCAGTCGACTGGGCAACAAATGCATTGGAATTGGCAATATGAAAACCTCATCTCTGTTAAAAGCAAACAGTAACACTAGCAACTTGTTGCCGTGTCAGTACTATTGTATGGTTGCACCACAGTTAACATTAATGAAGGACTTGTTGAAAAAATAGATGGAAACTATACGAGAATACTGTGTGGTGTTTTGAAGCAGCAACCGATAATAATAAACCTATGCATGGCTACTTGCCTCCGATCTCACAAACTATCCGGGTAAGATAAAAATAGGCTGTGCACTGCTGGAGAAGTCAGTCGGGGTAAAGTTCCCTTGTTAACTCCACAGCATAAAACAACCAGAATTATCCATTCAGCGAAAACATGCATTTACCATCTCTGATCCGAAAACTGAAATCTGAGCAATTGACCTTGCAATTTGATTTGAGAAATGGATCAGAACTATGAACTCTCAGCTGTTGATCAGAACAATTGAATTTGGTCTATGGATCCGTGTAAATAAGTCCGAGCAATGGATACGGACGCTGAAATCTGAGCAGTGGATCTGAACACAGAAATCTGAGGAATAGATCCGAACAATGAAATCTGAGCGATGGATCCAAACACTGAAATCTGAGCAATGGATCTGAACATAGAAATCTGAGGAATAGATCCAAACAATGAAATCTGAGCGATGGATCCAAACACTGAAATTCGAGCAATGGATCTGGGCACTGAAATCCGAGCTATGGATCGGAACACTGAAATCTGAGCAATTGTCCTGAACACTGGAATCTGAGGAGCAATGGATCCAAACATTGAAATCTGGGCAATGGGTCTAACAGTTTAATCTATGAAATGGATCAGAAGCATGAAATCTGATCAGAACAATTAAATTGGATCAATCGATCCGTACAATCAAAGCTTAGCAATTGCTTTTGAAGAACTAACACTGAACACTGGATCTGAACTCTAAAATCTTAGCAATATACCCGAAGAATTAAATCTGAACAATGGATCCGAACAATTAAATCTGAGCAGTGGATCTAACTATTAAAAGGAATGGATTCAAACCAGGGAATCTGGGCAGTTGATCAGAACTGTGCAATTTGATCAATTGATCCAAACACTGATACCTGAGCAATGGATCTAACAATCAAATCTCAAGGAAATCCTTAATTTCCAAGAGATTTTACGGCCTGAACTGATGATAAGTAGTCATTTCTTTAGCACATTTCATGTTTGCTCTCTCATGGAACCTGGTCTGAATGTATTGAAGGGTTGACACAAATCAGGCTTTCTTACTATTAATTTTCTTGCTTCGCGATTTCGTTGCCGAATAGAACAGGGTTCCCTCCCAGTAAACCTTTTGTTAGCAAGACATTTTCGTCCGTAAAATTCATCAATGCATTTTAATGTCCTATTGAGGCATCTATTACGAACTCTTTCATAGGAACATGTCTTATAAGGTGTATATTTTGGGGTTTAAAGAAGCCATTAGAATGAAAAGAGAAAAAGATGTCGGATAAATATATTCTAAATGATTAATAATGATACACATCTGTATATTTTCGTCACCTGATCACATATTAAAAGAGAAGTGGGGAGGAAATTGCACTGTCGTTGTCATAGTGATTATGTATTTACGTTTTCATTCATAATTGTTATTGTTGCCATTGCGTGTGGTAATTATAAAAAGAAAAAAAAACTCCTCGCAATAGTTTTGAAGCCATTATTGTAACTATTTTCTTAAGCGTTCACTCACTTCCCCTCCCCCTTTATTTCTTTACTACTGCAACCACCACTTTATTGTTATACTCTTTAATCTTTACAAAAATTAATTTCATACATTTTGTCCCATTTTCTTCATTCTTTTTTTTTTGTTTTTCTTCATTGGAATTGAATTTTATATTCTCAAAGTTTTTTTTTTCAATTCTTTTTATTCTCTCGGTTTAGTTATCAGTGTATGAGAAACGTTGCCGCTAAATTGCTGCTATTCTTCTTCTTCTTCTTCTTCTTCTTCTTCTTCTTCTTCTTCTTCTTCTTCTTCTTCTTCTTCTTCCCTTATTTATTTATATCTTTTTCCATCTCTCCCCCTCTATCTTCTTTTTTTCTTCTTTCTATTCTCCTCCTACTCTGTCTTCTTTTTCTTTCTACTACTCTCTTCTTCTTCTTCCTTTTCCCACCTACTCCTCCTCCTTTTTCTTCTTCTTCTTTCCCCTACTCTCTTTTTCCTTTCTTCCTTCTTCTCCTCCTCCTCTTCTTCTTCTTCTTTACTATATTAATTGTTTTTCTTCTTCTTCCTCCCTCTTCTTCATCTCTCTTCTTCTTCTTTGTCTTCTTCACTCCACTACTTTCTTCTTCTTCTTCTTCTTCTTCTTCTTCTTCTTCTTCTTCTTACTATTATTATTATTATTATTATTATTATTATTATTATTATTTGCGCGAATCTATTTTTCAATTTACGCTTCTGCCACCGGCGATCTGCAGTTCTCAATTTACGTTCTTCCGGTTTTTCCTGCATTGTTTTATGAAACATACAAGCACGAAGCCATGCGGGGTCGAATAAAGTCAGAAGTAGAAAAGTTCACTGACAATATCAAGCTGTAAGAGAGACATGAAGATAGATTAAAAGATCTTCGTCTGGAAAACACTCTGCGATTCACTTGAACCAGTAAAAATCCTGACAAAAAAAGAATAAACGTGCTATTCAGTGAATTTCCATTTTAATGTTGGGATAACGTCGAAGTTATGAACAGTAAACAGGGAAATGGCCAAATGGGTTCGATTTCTGTGAGGTCAATTCTCATTCAAAAAGGCATGAATCACACCTTTCCCTGTATTACTGCCGAATGTGTTGGCGAATGACAGAAATGTTGACAGGCATAAAAGAAGGTTTTCTGTTATTGATCAAATGTAATCCAGTATTACCTGTGTGTTGTTATTTCGAGTGAGGATCTGTACCGTTTGGGATGAAGACAACGGAGTCATGTAGACATTTTGATGATATCCCAGGTCACGGTCTAGACTGAGGAAATGACGATGCAATTGGTAGATGCACGCTGAAACACAGGATTCGGAATACAAATGAACAGTGTATCCGAAGAGCATTGTCGATAGATTGATAAATGTATATCACGCACGTCTGAGTCGACACTGCTGGAGAAGCAGAGATGAACTCATAAGAGATGTACTCTTATGGATCCCCGCACACGGCCGCGCAAAAGCAGGACGACCAGCACGAACGTACATTCAGCAGCTATGTGAGGATACAGGTTGTTGTCCTGAAGACCTACCTAGGGCGATGAACGATAGGGAGGAGTGGCGAGAGAGGGTCAGGGATATCCGTGCTGCCAGCACGATATGATGATGATGATGATATCACGCACACACACACACACACACATACAAACACACACATATATATATATATATATATATATATATATATATATATATATATATATATATATATATGTGTTTGTGTGTGTGTGTGTGTGTATTGTGACGAGAGTTAGAGAGGGTGTCTTCGTGGTGTAATGGGTAAAGCGGTGGACTGCGGAATTGTAGTAAGTGAGTCGTACTCCTGTCCCGCTATTAAGTTCACTTTCGGGTAAATACCTTTGGGAAAGTTATGAACCCCCTTATCCTCCGAGCTACGGGTTAAATAGTACCTCCACAGTTTTTCAAGGAGAATAGCTTTGGCATTTAATAACCTACAAAGGTTGATATGCCATTCAACAAAGAAACGAAACGAAACGATAGTTAGTGTGTTTGCCCATGAGCCAGACGACCAGGATTCAATCTTAGGTCGTGTCACACCAAGAACTCAAGGTGGGGGGCCTGGACTGCTGAATCGTAGTTAGCGAGTTCGTGCTCCAGTCGAACTATTGCGTTCACTTTCGGGCAAATACCATTGGAAAAGGTATGAACCCCCTTATCCTCCCAGCTATGGGTTAAATAGTACTACTACTGTTTTCTGGGAGAATGGCTTTGGCATTAAATAGCACCACTGCTGTCCTAGAAGGATTGATTGGGCATTAAATAACCCAAGATGGTTGTGATGCCATTAAAACAACAAACAAACAAGAACTCAGAAAGTGATACTTGATGCCTCTTTGCTTAACACTCAGCATTATTAGATATGGATCAAGGGTAAATGGAGCAATCCAGGGAAAGGGGTAGGCTCCTCCCCTATTCGTCGGTGTAGTAGGTAATAAAAAGGAAGACTTCAGGTCACCCTCGACTACGGTCGGCCAACTTAAATATATATATATATATATATAGAGAGAGAGAGAGAGAGAGAGAGTGTAATAAAATATTTATATACAAATGTTTGTGTTTGATTTCGAATGTTATCTAATGCCCAAACTATCTCTACAAATAAACACTGTTTAACCTATAACTTGGTATTTTAAGGGGAAAGTTGATGTGACACATATGTAAATGTGCGTTTATGTGCGTGAACAGGGACATACTGCCGGAAGCAATGGATAAAAGAGACGTATGGTAAGAGAGAAAGAGAGAGAGAGAGAGAGAGAGAGAGAGAGAGAAATCCGTGCTAGCCATCATACAACGTGTGAAACCACGTGCGATAACAAGCCCTCATCAGCCAACAACCAGGGTGATAACACAGGTTGAGAGAGAGAGAGAGAGAGAGAGAGAGAGAGAGAGAGAGAGATCTGTGCGAGCCACATGACGTGATGATATATATATATATATATATATATATATCTATATATATATGATAGTTAAAAGCTGAATGATAATTCTCGATATTTTTGAATCAGTATGTGCTGGTAGGTAGAAATGTAGACAGGTAGATTTAACCCTAGACAGAGATAACAACAATCGACGATATTATAGACTGACAGATCGATTAGATATGAACAAAAAAATCAAGATTGATGGCAGTAGAGAACCGACTGAAGTAGACAGATATATAAATAGGTCGGAAGGTATATAATTCACAGCAACGGGTTCGTGCGCGAAGACGTTTGTCAGCGTTCGTCTTTAGCATTCCATTGTTCATGTGACCTCTTTTATGAAAGAGATGACGCCTTTACATATAAAATCAAGTTGGAAGGTTTATTTTTCTAATAAATAATTCTGGTTTTATTAGGTATCAGAATTGGGTCACTTGATCTAACGGAAAATGTGGTAATTTATATATATACGAATGATTATATATATATATATATATATAAGTTGCCTGACTGAAGTCAAGGGCGAGCCAGAAGACATCCCTTTTCAAAAACTACAACATACATATATATATATATATATATATATATATATATATATATATATATATATATATATAACTACTATATTCAATAACTACAACATATATATATATATATATATGGCAAATACACCTGACCAAGCCGAAACACTTCTGCATAGCCTGGAACGAGCAGCAGCAAGCATAGGCCTCCATGTTAATGCACAGAAAACGGAATATATGTGCTATAACCAAACGGGGGACATCTCCACTCTAGAAGGAACCCCTCTCAAACTAGTAGACAAATTCACGTACCTAGGAAGCAGCGTCGAATCAACCGAAAAGGACATCGAAACGAGGTTAACGAAACCATGGACAGCTATCAATAGGCTATCGACTATATGGAAATCAGACCTAACCGATAAAATGAAACGCAGTTTCTTCCAGGCAGCGGTCACATCGATACTGCTATATGGATGCACTACATGGACGCTTACAAAACGGCTGGAGAAGAAACTAGATGGCAATTACACAAGAATGCTGCGGGCAATCCTGAACAAGTCCTGGCAGCAACACCCCACAAGACACCAACTGTACGGCCACCTGCCCCCTATCACGAAAACTATTCAAGTTAGGCGAACCAGACATGCAGGACATTGCTGGAGAAGCAGAGATGAACTCATAAGAGATGTACTCTTATGGATCCCCACACACGGCCGCGCAAAAGCAGGACGACCAGCACGAACGTACATTCAGCAGCTATGTGAGGATACAGGTTGTTGTCCTGAAGACCTACCTAGGGCGATGAACGATAGGGAGGAGTGGCGAGAGAGGGTCAGGGATATCCGTGCTGCCAGCACGATATGATGATGATGATGATATTTAATAACTACAACATATATATATATATATATATATATATATGAAAATACTATATATATATATATATATATATATATACATATATATAGGAAAATACTATATATATATATATATATAGTATTTTAATAGCCTAGTGGGTAGAGTTTCGCCAATGGTCATACCAAAGACTTTAATAATTGTACTTTATACTTCCTTGCTTAACACTCAGCGATATAAGGTACGTATTAAGCGTAAAGTGGAGCAATCCAGGGAAAGGAGTAGCGCCCTCCCCTACATTTTGGTGTAGTAGCTATTGAAAAGGGACCCTTCTGGTCACCCTTTTTTGATACTTTGAGAAATTATCTGATACAAACACACATATTTATATATTCATATATACGTGTGTCGGTATATCTCATTTTGACTTTTTTCCTTCACTATGCATTTTGTGAAAGTCTCGTTAGTGCAGCCACGTAGCATATTCACCCAAATGAGACCAAGATATGAATATGTGAAATATGCATAGGGAATCCCAAGACACTGACGACTTTCTTTAGTTCAGGTACGAAACTTTTATTACCTTTTTAACTTTTAGGTTTTTCGACACGAGGAGAGAGAGACACAATTTCTACTATGCTGACTGTTCGATCTGACCCAACAACGCGCGGGCATCCCTTAGTTCATAAATCAACTCGCTTCGTCCATCTTCAAATCTCAACTAACTGCTTTTTTTTTCAAAAATCACCCAAAATCATCAGCCCATTGCTTCCGGGTATGACGTCATTCACATCCTCAGTCCATTTCCTATCCGGGGTTTTTATAATGACATCTGTGATTGTCACATCCTCCGCGCGCGAGCGTGAACACCTGCACTCAATGTGTGCCCCTACCCGTGCCCTAAGCCGGACAGTTCTCAGCCTAACTAAACCGAATGATAAGATATAACCAACGAAAAATGATAATATAAAAAAATCCTTCCGCAATTATATAACAGCTATACAATAGTACCGACACCGACGCAGACTGGACGAAACTATGCTATAACAAATCTATTTTTATGTGTCAATTTTTTCTTTCTTTAGTTGTTGGTCCAAAGGGAATAATACATATTTCAAAATGAATAGGTCCACAAAGAGATTTGTATTTTTTAAGAATTGTTAATTTCGTTTTTAGATACGTGTATGTTTCCAGCTGTTGCTTTTGTCAAACCACAAGTGAGGCACAAGGCCATATAAATGGGATTACTATGAAACTCAAACATACTCGTGTAGCTTTTTTAGTCGAAGAACTTACGAACTTCTCCCGAGAGTCAGAAGAAATTCTTCCTTGAATAAAGAACAAAATATTACTACTAAACCCGTTGTAAGTATTTGATTTATCCACTAATCTACTCATATCATCTGGTAAGATTCACCAAAATCTTCATATATAAACGAACGCTGCTGCTGCTGTTGCTACATAATACCTTATAATTCCTCGGTCAATGTGGTACGCTTGTTGGCCGAGCAGTGTGATACTAAATTTAACGTAAAGCTGGGCGGGTTTCGACCCCAGCTTCAAGCATCCTACGTGTCTAGCCACACTGAAGAGTTGTGATACAACGAAACAGTCTGTGATTGAAAATTTATGAATATATATATATATATATATATATATATATATATATATATATATATATATATATATTAGTTTCTATTTACTAGTCGGAGTTAGACTTCCTGATGATCCGTTAAGGTGAAACTTTAGTAGGAGATTTCCGACTCGCGATTTAAGTTAATTACTTTCTATATATATCTATTTTATAGCATAGATGTTTATGTGGGACCCAGGGTTTTATGCCTCCTTATTACGACAGTCATCAGGCAGGGATAATAGATATTTGAGAAATTGAAAAAAAAAAACATTAAAAAGATACTGCCTGGCGAACGTTTACGATGAGATTTGACTTTTTTTGTGCGTGTGCGTGTCTGTTTAAGATTTGTATTGGAAATTATGAGCGTGTGTGTGATGATACATGCGTTTCGTGGCAGGATTGAAGTTGTCTACTGGATATTGTTGTAGCAAAGGATAGCAAATGTTTTTAGTAAACAGGATGTTACCGAATAAAATTTTTATGCATTCGTGTGTGTATGTGTGCGTGTGTGTGAGTGTGTGTGTGTGTAATGATGAATTTTATCTAAGGAACGAACTACCCTCATCATTGCATTACAAAGAAAATAAGTTTTCATTTGTAAGTATCATAGGTGAAAATGTAAGGAAATCTCTGAAAAGTAAGATTTATTATGGGGTATTATGTAATGATCCTATTTACCAACCCCACCGCTCTGGCAGGATATGACACAAGGTCAATTTTTAAGCGGAGTTTAACAGGTTTGAATTCAGAGTTTTCCTTCTCCTAGACTAGTTGCCTAACCAAGGCTGAAGAACCTAGTCTGTCCTACTATTTACCCATAGCTGGAGGGAGAATAATTGGATTCATACCTTTCCCAAGGGTATTAGTGCTATGTGAAATGCAATGAGTTTCGTCCAGGATTTGAACTCGTGTCGCCAAGTCCATTTCCTACGAATATTACGGGTATTATGCAATGATAGTATTTTATATTGTTTTGCGTTAGACGACGATAAAATTGTGTTAGTTGCTTATTCTGTGTTATATTACGTATATGTGATTGTAATCTAGGGTTGCGTTTACGTAAGGAATGTGTATTAACAAATGAGATAGTAACAACGATACACTTATATATATATATATATAGTTTTCAAGAATATTTACTGGTAATAATATATATATATATATATGTGTGTGTGTGTGTGTGCCACAAGATTCCGGGATTGGTACTAGTTTTGACACCTGCATTTACTCTACAGTCTTCAAGAATATCAGCTGGTAATATATATATATATATATATATATATATATATATATATATATATATATATATATATATATATATATATGTATACGCTCATAAATTAGTCTTTATATGGCTCTATATTCTCCATTTTAGATATCCACCATTCTCTATAGATAGAGCAAAACACACACACACACACACACACACACTTATATACACATAAGCATATACTCTTTCTCACTCCCTCTCTTTCTCTCCTCCCCCCTCTCTCACTCACTCACAGACTGATACAAATACGCACAAAGCACTCACACATATGCACATAAACACATACTCTCTCTCTCTCTCTCTCTCTCTCTATCTATCTCTCTCACACACACACACACACAGACTGACACAAACACTCACAAACGAAACCACACACATATACACACATGTGCAAACACATCCATACACTCACAAATACATACTCTCTCTATCTCTCCCTCATTCTCACTCTCTCAAAGACTGATACAAACACCACCAAAAACACACACACATATGCGCATAAGCATATACTCTCCCATTTACTCTCTCTCTCTCTCTCATACACACATACACAATTGATATATATATATATATATATATATATATATTGGATCTGTCTATCTATTTATCTATGGCTATACAGATGAAGATATGTTATCTTTACTGGTAATGTTGTAAAGAAAATGTGGCCATTGCCTTTGACAAAGTTTCGCTGGCTCCGATGACTTGCAACGACGTTTTCGCAACATCGACCAAGTTGAACCTTTCAATGACTTTCATTTCGATCCATTCGTTGCCACGTACTCTTTCTTCGTTTTCATTCTTCCTTCCCAAAATCCCTCTTACGCATGGATTCTTGTCCACTTTTAGAAGGAATGGATCAAAAGCCTTCAATTAACCAGTCGTTTTCAACTTCCGGTCATCTTCAAGCCTCGTTATGAACGAAAGGCTCCGCTTGTCGGTCTGAATTGTACGACAGCATTTAGCCATTCTCATCGCAGAGAAAAGTCGTTTCGATTTGAGAGAACATACAAATCAGAGTTTATGGAATTCTTTTGGTTTGGTTTGGTTTCTTTGTTTACTGGTATATCAACCTTCGTAAGTTATTTAATGCCAAAAACTATCAGGGGTGTCCGCGTGGTGTAATGATTAAAGCGATGGACTGCAGAATCGTAGTAAGCGAGTTCGTACTCCAGTCACGCTATTTCGTTCACTTTCGGACAAATACCCTTGGGAAATGTATGAACCCCCTTATCCTCCCAGCTATGGGTTAAATAGTACCACTACTGTTATTCTAGGAGAATAGCTTTGGCATTAAATAACCTACAAAAGGTTCATATGCCATTAAACAAAGAAACCAAACCCAAACCAAACCAAACCAAACCAAAACTATCCTTGTAGAAGACCAGTAGTGATACTATTTAACCCACAGCTGGGGGAATAATGGGGTTCATACCTTTCCCAACAGTATTACTCTAAAGTGAACACTATAGCACCATTTGAGTTTGAACTTGCTTACTACGATTCTGCAAAGCGTCACGGTTATCGTCATATGAAAGGAATTTCACCCGTCGAGTTTAAATCCTGACGAAGATATAAACCTTTCTTTAGTTTAAAAATTTTTTGTAAAAAGCCCATATCTATCTATTTTCTACCAGCTATAGTGACAATAGAGGGATTTAACCTTGTTATGTCAACCAAACTACGAGAAAGAAAATTTTGTATATAAACTAGCTGTATCTATTTAATAATCAACCGTGTATCGATTCTTTCTCGCGTCGAAGAGGTTTTGGTAAATGTGAACTTATACAAATACGTACGTATGTTTACGTACTAGGATCATTCAATAAGTTTCCAGACTTTTTTTGTATGGGCACTTTTATTGATAGTACACATATGAAACTCTAGTCCCCTTCGAAGTAATCTCCTCCAGCTGCAATGAGATTGTTGTACCGTTCCAAAAACTTCCGGAAGGTCCAATGGAAGTCCTCTTGTGTGAGCGTGTCAATGACCTTCGTCACAGCCACTTTCATCTCCTCAATTGTCTCAACCGACAGCATCTGAGCTTAGGTAATAACCAAGTCATAGGGAGCAAGGCCTGGACTATAGGGAGGCTGAGGAACTGTCTTGATGGCCATCTAGGTCAAATAGTCTGTGACAAGGATGGAGTTGTGGCCTGGTGCATTGTCTTGGTGGAAATGCCATTGACCTGATTTGAAGCGTGCTGAACTCTTCCGACGCAATCTCTCTCTGAACTCCCTTAAAACCTCGACATAGTAACCCTAACCCTAAGCCTTTGGCCAATCAACTCTTGTGTATTGACTTCCTTACTCCTCCCACACCTCTCATCACCCCTCACAGATTCCCTGCCTTCCTTGAATTTCTAATACCACGCAGAAACTGATGCTCGATTCATGCAAGATGATCGAAAAGCAGTGTGAAGCATTCCATACGTTTCTGTGGCATAATTTTTTCCAAGTTTAAAACACAGTTTTATTGCATATCGTTCTTCTAAAGTGTCCTCACGTCCAGATTGCATTGGGGAGTATTCCAATTGCTGCTGTAGCTGTTCATTTGAACCTGAAATCATAAAAGTTGATCTGACCTCTCATAAGATGTATAGCAATAACATACTGAATTTTCAAGAGTCTACAACAATTTTAAATATCTGTACAAAAAAATCTGGAAACTTATTGAATGCACCACGGAATTGCTAACGCGCTGGACTTCGATATTGTAGTAAGCGAGTTCAATTTCAGACCAGAACTTTTGAAAAAGGTCTACATTTCATTATTCCCCCTGTTATGAGTTAAATGATACAACATTTTCATCTCCTCAATTGTCTCATAACGACAGCTTCTGAGCTTAGATAATAACCAAAAGTCATAGGGAGCAAGGTCTGGACTATAGGGAGGGTGAGAAACTGTCTTGATTCCCATAAAGGTCAAATAGTCTGTGACAAGGATGGAGTTGTGGACTGGTGCATTGTCTTGGTGGAAAAGCCACTGTCCTGATTTGAAGAGTGCTGGCCTCTTCCGACGGAATCCCTTCCTGAACTCCCTTAAAACATCAACATAGTAAACTTAAACCAAACCCTTTGGCCAATCAACTCTTGTGTATTGACTTCCTTATTCCTACCACACCTCTCATCACCCCTCACAGACTCCCTGCTTTCCTTGAATCTTTTATGCCACTCAATAACTGATATTCGATTCATGCAAGATGGTCGAAATACAGTTTGAAGCATTCCATACGTTTCTCTGGCATTTTTCCAAGTTTAAAACAGAATTTTATTGCATATCATTCTTCTAAAGTGTCCTCACGTCCAGATTGTATTTTTGAAATTCACCAGCTGTGATACTCAGGCTTTAGTAGGGTGTATTCTAATACCTGCTGTAGCTGTTCATTTGAACCTGGAATCATAAAAATTGGTCAGTCATCTCATAAGATGTATAGCAATAATATTCTGAATTTTCAAGCGTCCATAAAAGTCTACGACAATTTAGAATGCCTGTACAAAAATGTCAGGAAACTTATTGAAGGCACCTCGTATATATCGGAGAATCAAAATCCAACCAATCAACTATAACAAATCAAATCGAATGATCGAATGATTGCAGTAAATGTAATGATTATAAATGATTACGTATATATCTGATTGTTAAAGAGCAGAGCAGAGAGAGAGAGAGAGAGAGAGAGAGAGAGAGAGAGAGAGAGAGAGATAGATAGAGAGAGAGATAGAGATAAAGAGAGATGGAGATAGATAGATAGATAGATAGATAAAGAGATCGAGAGAGAGATAGATAGATAGATAGATAGATAGAGATGGAGAGAGATAGAGAGATAGAGAGAGATGGAGAGAGATAGAAAGAGAGAGATAGAGAGAAATAGAGAGATATATAGATAGAGAGATAGATAGAGAGATAGAGATAGAGAGAGTTGGAGAGAGAGATTGAGATAGATAGATAGAGAGAGAGATAGAGATAGAGAGAGAGATGGAGAGAGACAGAAAGAGAGAGATACATAGATAGAGAGATAGATAGAGATAGAGAGAGATGGAGAGAGAGATTGAAAGAAAGAGATAGAGACAGAGAGATAGTGAGAGAGAGAGAGATAGATAGAGAGAGAGAGAGTATAAAGAAAGAGAAAAGACAAAAGAATCAAGAAGAATAAAGAGACAAAAAAAGAAAATGAAGATAGGGAGAGGCGGGGATATACAGGAAATATTTAAAAAAAATACTGCCAAAAGAAAAAATGAGGCGTAGAAAAGAAAAAGAAAAAGAAAAACGAAAAACGAAATATAAGAATAAAAGAGGTAAAAGGAAAGAAAAAAGAAAGATGCATAAAAAGAAAACGAAAGAAAAAGAGAAGAAAAATATGAAAGATAAACGGAAAGAAAAGAAATGAAAGACAGTTAGAGAGAAAGAAGAAGAAAAAAAGAGTTTGATAGATACATTGTTAAAGAGGGAGAAAAAGAAAGAAAAAGTGATTGAGAAAAGTAAAAAAATAGGGGGGGAGAAAGAAAAAATAATGTGTTAAAAAGAAAGAGAAATAAACTGATAGACAGTAGGTAGGTAGGTAGGTAGAGAGAGAGAGAGAGGGAGAGGGAGAGAGAGAAGGAAAACTTAGCGATAAAAAAGAAAAAGAAAGAGAAAAGAAAAAAGAATGAAAATAACGGTAGAACAAAAGGATAGATAGATAGATAGATAGATAGATAGATAGATAAAGGGAGAGGAAAAGGGAAAAAATAGAGAAAAGGAAAAAACAAAGGAAAAAATAAGAAAGAAAGTGTTAGTAGAAGAGAATGAGGAAGTGATAGCTAGCTCGCAAACCCAGATAGATAGATAGATAGATAGAGAGAGAGAGAGAGAGAGAGAGAGAGAGAGAGAGAGAGAGAGAGAATAAGGAAAACGGAGAGATAAAAAAGAAAAGGAAAGAGAAAAGGAAAAAAAAAAGAAAAGAAAAGAATGGTTTAAGAGATAGATAGATAGATAGACAGATAGATATGAACAGACTGAGATAGATAGATAGATAGATAGATAGATAGATAGATAGATAGATAGATAAACCGAGAGACAGAGGTAGAGAAGAGAAAAAAAAAAGAAAAGTG
This sequence comes from Sepioteuthis lessoniana, assembly GCA_963585895.1. Taxonomy (NCBI): domain Eukaryota; kingdom Metazoa; phylum Mollusca; class Cephalopoda; order Myopsida; family Loliginidae; genus Sepioteuthis; species Sepioteuthis lessoniana. The sequence goes on from OY757926.1 coordinate 15,510,469, forward strand.
AACGATAATAAAGAAAAGGAAAGAACAAAGGAAAAATATGAAAGAAAATGATAGCAGAAGAGAAGAAAGTGATTACTAGCTCGCAAATCTAGCTAGATCGATCGATCGATAGATAGATAGATAGATAGATAGAGAGAGAGAGAGAGAGAGAGAAGTAATGATATATGTTGGAGTTACCTTAGTTGGTTTCCCTCATCTCCCCAGGGGAGTTTCAATGTGACGCTGGGTTATTTGCCCTTATTTTCACCCTGTGTTAGACATTTCCTTTTGCGCCAACGGCACTGTGATTCTTCTTTTGACAAACCACAGCATGCTCTCTCTTTAAAACAATAAAAGACGAAGATGATTACTAGAAAACATAGAATAATACAAATGCTTCATTTCAGAACTTTGACATTACAGGAAGTCCGAAGAATATATTGACGGAATACTTTTGTTAAAATATGACAGGAAGGTCGAACAAAAGACAGAATAACGTCAACGACGATGATGAAAACGAGAGCAAAATATCAGTACATATTTCGTGTGAAGAAGGATGTTGTCAATAACCATTCCAGATGAAAGCAGCAGAGCATATAGAATGCAAAGCGAAAAAAAGAAATATTGGTACAACAGAAAAGAAAATGGCGGAAAGGAATAAATAAAACCTAAAATGAGAAAGAAAACAAGATAAAAAAAAAGGCGGCATGTTTGGTTAATTTCAGTTTGGTTGGTGACGTTATTGCTTTTCTAAACATCCAATAATAGCCACAAAAATCCGGTAAATGTTAAAAGAAATAAAACGCCCAAAATATACAGAAGATTTTTCCATTCAATTGCCAACTGAGTTGCTTGTCATTGACATGGACACTTCACTGACAAGCGAAAGTTACAATAAGTGGGTATTTGAAGGGAGATAACCTGATGTCACTTCCGCAAAAGAATTTGGTTAACTACAGGTTGTCTCAAAATAGATGCAACCCATAAATATGGAAATGTTTTAATACAGAGACAAGAGCAATGGTGTTCATTTGGAACACATCCTGTAAAAAAAAAGCATCCTTTCAGCTAGATACATAAAATTAATGTTTTTTTTTTTTAATTATCGTTTCAGCTTCCAGGACATGCAACGTTTTTTTGAGTTTCTTGTCTTAGTAATAAATAATTATCATATTAATGGGCTGCATCTATTTAGAGACTGTTTTAAATGATTTTGTTTCCAAATAAGTCGTGACGCAAAATATTTTTTCTTTCTTGTCCAAGATATTATGATCAAGGGTTAATAGTTGTTATAGTATGATATTTTCAAATCTGAAACGAAAAAGAATACAAAATTATCATATTTACCAACCCTTCCGCTCGGGCAGGATATGACACAAGGTCAATTTTTAAGCGGAGTTTAACAGGTTTCAATTCAGAGTTTTCTTTCTCCTAGACTAGTTCCCTCACCAAGGCTGAAGAAACTAGTCTGCCCTACTATTTACCCATAACTGGAGGGAAATAATTGGATTCATACCTTTCGCAAGGGTATTAGTGCTATGTGAAATTATTACTAGTAGAGTTGTTAGCAGTCACATGGGCCCCATGTATATTAAGACACCCTATATTATTCTTCTCGAAGAGGGCTTCATTGTTTTTTCAATTTTTTGATTTTATTTTAAGAGAGTTGATTTTTATTCGTTTTTTTTATGTTGGTACGTTAGCCTAAGTTGTTTGATTTCATGACATGTCAACACTTGAGTGTTATTTAAAACCAAATGCTATTTATGTACACATATGATTTGTAAGTGAATAATTTGTGACTTAATCTTTAAATGAGTTATTAGAGCTCATTTGTTTTCATACAGTTAAATGGTTTCAAGTATTCCAATCAAACACAAATAATTATTTTTGATATTAAGTATTTGTTTGCACAAAGGTGAATAGTTTAGGGTATCGCATATGATTAAGTCGGTCTATTTGACCCATTGATAGGACACAAATAGGTTAGGGGTGTCCTCGTGATATAATGGTTAAAGCGATGGACTAGGGAATCGTAGTACGCGAGTTCGAACTCCAGTCGCGTTATTACGTTCACTTTCGGGCAAATTCCCTTGGGAAAGGTATGAACCCCCTTATCCTCCCAGCTATGGGTTAAATAGTACCACTACTGTTCTTCTGGGAGAATGGCTTTGGCATTAAATAAACTACAAAGGTTGATGTGCCATTAAACAAAGAAACCAAACCAAACAAACTGGTAATACACATCCGGGCTAGAGTTGATCTGAGATTTACGGCAAGAGTTCTCTACATTTTCTAAAGCTCCTGGACTAGAGCCTCAGGATCATATGTAGTTTAATGTCGTATCAGGCCACTCGTTATGGTGGAGGACTTATCCCTCGATTGGCGGGTAGTAAGCGTATTCTACAACCCCACTCGGCTCGGTTGTTTTTTGCTTTTTTGGTGTAGTGGGTTGAAAGTAATTTTTTTCATGAAAGAATGGAAAAAGGAGTGAACTCTTGTGCTGATAAACATTATATGAAAATGTTTTTCTCCTTCGTTAATCTGTGAACATAATAATAGTCGTAAATAAGATTTTCATAAAAGTGTTTGGACAGTTCTTTTATTATAGCATATCAAACCTTCTTGGATTATTTAATGCCAAATCCATCCTTGTAAAATAAAAGCAGTGATACTATTTAATCCATAGCTGGAGGGATTACGGAGCTCATAATGTTTCTTTTTCTTTTTCAATGTTATTAGCGTGAAGTGAAAAGCAGTATCATCCAGGATTTGAACTCGGACCGCTAACTCCATTTACTAAAGCGATAGCCATAAAGCTGGGCGAGATTCCATGAATTTTTATATACATGGTTTTAGGGGGAAGTTTGAGGTTTTCAAATATTAGTAAAATATTTTTTTAGCTTACCTGAATGTTATATAGAGTATCGCTCATAAGAAAGTATACTCCAGCCATCTTAAACAATGTGCAAAGTCGGTGGGAGCTGTAAAATAATGCTCTACAGAAGGATAGCTCCCCCTCCCAACGTGTGTCATTGATATGAAACTAAACCATCAGATGATGAGACTCCATTCCAGGAGCTTAGGGAAATGCTGAGTACCCCTTTATTGCCATTAATCTCAGGTCAATTCTGACCGAGAGTGATAATATCTGTTAGAGTCCCTTTTATTAACTGTGTGCAAATAGAATTATCTGTGTTAGATATCAAACCTTGAAACCATTATGTGTATGTAAGCAAATGAGTTCCGGCTCGTTTAAAAATAATATGGCCTCCAAACTATTCGCTTACAAATCATATCAATTTAAGTATAAAGAGGTATTGGAATCAACTGGCTAGCAAGGGTTGATATGCCATAAAATGCAACCAAACCAAACATCTTTAAAAAATCATATTTTTTTCTATTCGAAACCAAACATACAAAAGATTTATTATTTCTTGCTGGACAGAATATATTAGAAATGGTTACTATTATGTATTATTATCTGCCAAACTCTTTAATAATTTGGAACAGTTGGTCCGCTATAGATGACTAAACGCTGTTACGCAGACCTCTAAAATTTCCAATGACTTATGGTGGCCCAGTTGGCTGCGGCTGAAGAATACACCGTCTGGATCTCTGCAGAGGCGTAAGACCACCCCCAATGAGTGTCCCTAATATGACATTAAACAACCTGATGCTGTGGCTCCAGTAATACTGAAGCTTTGGGGAATGCAGAGTACTCCTTCATTGCTATTCGAATTTATTTATGACGAAGTCACAGGCCAATGCGTAAACCACTATTTATAATCATTCCCCTCGCCTTTCTCACAGAGGTCAATCTTCTACTCGATTTCGTGAGTTCTTTATTTCTGTGAGTCTCATTATTTTACGGATTCTTTTAGCTTAATTCTTGAAAAACAGTATATAAGACGTGTCCTTGTGGTATATGAGGATCATTAAATAAGTTTCCAGACATTTTTCATATGGGTACTTTTATTGAAAATACACACATGAAACTGTAGTCCCCTTCATAGTATTCTTCTCCGACTGCAATGCAGTCGTTGTACCGTTCCAAAACCTTCTGGAAGGTTCCATGGAAGTCCTCTTGTGTGAGCGTATCAATGACCTTCGTCACAGCCTCTTTCATCTCCTCAATTGTCTTCTAACGACAGCTTCTGAGCTTAGGTAATAACCAAAAGTCATAGGGAGCAAGGTCTGGACTATAGGGAGGCTGAGAAACTGTCTGGATGCCCATCGAGGTCAAATAGTCTGTGTCAAGGATGGAGTTGTGGACTGGTCCATTGTTTTGGTGGGAATGCCACTGACACGATTTGAAGAGTGCTGACCTCTTCCGATGGAATCTCTCTCTGAACTCACTTAAAACCTCGACATACTCCTCCCACACCTCTCCTAATCCCTCACAGACTCCCTGCCTTCCTTGAATCTCTTATGCCACTCAAAAACTGATACTCGATTCATGCAAGAGAGTCGAAATGCAGTCTGAAGCTTTCCATACGTTTCTGTGGCATTTTTTCCAAGTTCAAAACAGAATTTTATTGCATATCTTTCTTCTAAAGTGTCCTGACGTCAAGATTGCATTTTTGAAATTCACCAGCTGTGAAACTCAGGCTTTAGTAGGGTGTATTCCAATTGCTGCTGTAGCTGTTTATTTAACCTGAAATCATAAAAGTTGATCAGACCTCTCATAAGATGTACAGCAATAACATACTTAATTTTCAAGAGTCTACGACAATTTCAAATATCTGTACAAAAAAGTCTGGAAACTTATTGAAGGCACCACGTAATTGCTAACGCGCTGGACTTCGATATTGTAGTAAGCGAGCTCAATTTCAGACCAGAACTTTTGAAAAAGGTTTACATTCCCTTATTCCTCCAGTTATGAGTTAAATGATACAACTATTGTTCTTCTAAAAGGAAGCCCTCGCCATTAAATAAACAAAGAATAGAAACCAAATAAGTATATTGATAACAATATCTGTATTGTCATGTTTCACTTTTCACTTTCACTTTAGTTTGCTTTTATTGCAACTTCTTAGACTGTTTATTATTTGAGGGTTAAGGTTAGGGTTTCTTCATGTAGACGGAATGTTTTTCATTCAGTTTACGAGTGAGTTTGTGTTCTCAACTGCAAATAATTCGCTGTCAATGTCATGCTAACTCTATTAAATATACACACGACTTGAAAGTGCTCACTTCACTTTGCTGCATCCTATCAACGATTTTCGTCGCTGATTCATGTTCAACATTTGCCTCAGTTTCCACTTCTCTGTCAGAAATATTTTAGGTCATGAGTTCAATCAGCACGTCAATATCACTAAGGACATCAAGAATTTCGAGATCGATATCTGATTCATCGATACCATACATAAATTGCTTGTCACAAACTATTTTCTCCAAAACACATCAAAAGTCCGTTCGATATTAACTACTAGTATATAATAGAAAATATGTATTCCCGATCCAATTGTGCTTTAGTAAATCAAATGAGAAACTCACAGGGTTCCATCTGTCGGTCAAATCGAAATCCAATCCCACTATTTAGTTCATTTTCGGACCAAAACCTTTGGGAAATGAGTGAACCCCTAATCTCAGCATCTATGTTTTAAATAGCACCACTAATGTTCTCTGAAAGATTGATACGAATAGATCATGGAAGCAGCACCCCACAAAAACACCAAAGTTACGGCGAGTTGCCCTCTATCTCACAAACCATCTAAATAAAACGAACAAGAATTGTAGAGATTTCCTTCTCCTAGATTACTTGCCTCACCAAGGGTGAAGAACCTAGTCTGCCCTACTATTTACCCATAGCTGGAGGGAGAATAATTGGATTCATACATTTCCCAAGGGTGATAGTGCTATGTGAAATGCAATCAGTCTCGTCCAAGATTTGAACTCGTGTCACCGTGTCCATTTCCTACGACGATAACCATTACACCACCGGCACCACCCCGAAGTGGAACGCTCTCAGATAATTATTAGCCTTACAGATAGGGCACGTCAAATGTTCATACTTTCTATATCTAAAGTCGTAAGAGATCGATAAATAAAAATCAAGCCGTGTTCAATATTCTTACCAGCCGAAAATTCATATCAAGTATATTTGTTTCAAAGATATGGAAAATATCATTTTTTTGTAATTAAACTTTCACTTTTCCAAATATTACAAAATGCATTTTTTTTTAATCTTTCAGGTTTCTTTCTTTTCAAATATTGACCATTGGGATACCGAAGCGTTTTTTTCTTTTATTGTCTCATCGCAACTCAACTAGGAATTCTGAATGAAAAGATATCAAAAGAACGTTTCTACTTTTTTTTTTTTTCTCAGCTACCCAAATTGACCAACACATTTATATTTAATTATTTCAACTAATCAATAAAACTAATCTATCATAGCTATCAGCCTGTTTATCGATCAGTCTCTATTCATATCGCTCATAGTCTTTTTGTATTTTAGTCTACGTATACCTTTACATTTATCTTAACAAGTTTATTTCTGTCGAGATGAAGTTGGTATTCTGGGAATGACACAGGTATACACATCACATGAAAGGTGTCTATGTAAAAATTAAGACTTCCAAAGCTGATTTTAAAGGGTCTCCGTAGGAAATAATAACGGAACAGTTTTCTTCGATGATCTGACAAGTCTGCTCTTGTCATATTTATGGATATCTATCTATCTATCTATCTATCTATCTATCTATCTATCTATCTATCTATCTATCTCAGTCTGTTCATATCTATCTATCTATCTATCTATCTATCTATCTATCTATCTCAGTCTGTTCATATCTATCTATCTATCTATCTGTCTCAGTCTGTTCATATCTATCTATCTATCTATCTGTCTCAGTCTGTTCATATCTATCTATCTATCTATCTATCCCAGTCTATTCATATCTATCTATCTATCTATCTATCTATCTATCTTAGTCTATTCATATCTATCTATCTATCTATCTATCTATCTATCTATCTTAGTCTATTCATATCTATCTATCTATCTATCTATCTATCTATCTATCTATCTATCCCAGTCTATTCATATCTATCTATCTATCTATCCCAGTCTATTCATATCTATCTATCTATCTATCTATCTCAGGCTGTTCATATCTATCTATCTATCTATCTATCTCAGGCTGTTCATATCTATCTATCTATCTATCTATCTATCTATCCTAGTCTATTCATATCTATCTATCTATCTATCTATCTATCTATCTCAGTCTATTCGTATCTATCTATCCCAGTCTATTCATATCTATCTATCTATCTATCTATCTTAGTCTATTCATATCTATCTATCTATCTATCTATCTATCTATCTATCTCAGTCTATTTATATCTATCTATCTAACTATCTATGAGTCAAAATATATATTAAAAAATATATGGAAAAGGCAAATATATCAATTTTGAAGATATGTAGAACTCCTGATTCACTACCAATTTCTTTCACTAAAGTCTGAATGAATAAAAGAAAAAATGGAGAAATTATTGATGTACATCTAAAAACTGAATTGTTACTTATATTCTTAACCTTGCCCATCCTCGTTTAAAGAATAGATATTGCTAGATGCCAATAGGGTCATAAACCATCTCCTAATGAGTAGATTGGCTGTCTCCTTAGAAGCAGAACTCAAAGCGTAACAGTTATAGGAGTTGGTTCCCTAAGCTTCTAAGGAAACAATCATCTGGAGGTTGCAGGTTCAATCCTGACTGCAGGCGAGTAACAATGCAGGAATACTTAACACTTGTACCGGTTATGGCTAACAGAATCAGAACAAGCGACCCCCGTGGATTCAATAAAGGACGTAGTTCAAAGTTCCGTCTAGGTTCCCGAGTTCAACAATCACCTGAAGAAGACCGGAGGACATATCGGCCGAAACGTTGTGGAAATAGCAATAAAGATGAAGACAATTATCTGAAAACGCTTAATGATAAAAATCATCAAAGTTCGTCATAGAAATTTAGAAAACCAATTACAGAGGCTAAAGTAATTGCTATTCACTGGTACTTTGCAGTCCACACAGAAACATAAAAAAACAATAGAGTATCTATAGTTGTTATGTACAATAAAACAAAAAACATGCCTTCTAATGCTAGTTTTTTTTTTCTTTTAATGATATGTCAGATAACATATCAAAGAATAATATAAAGTAAGTAAAGTTAGCGATCGTAGTCGAGGGCAACCAGAAGCTCCCTTTTCAATAGCTACTACACTGAGATATAGGTGAGGGCCCGATTCCTTTCTCTGGATTGCTCCACTTTACTCATGAAACGTACCTTATAATGCTGAGTGTTAAGCAAGAAGGTATAAGTCTTTGGTATGACTCGACCTGAGAGTGAACCCCAGTCTCCGGACCTTATAATGCTGAGTGTTAAGCAAGAAGGTATAAGTCATTGGTATGACTCGACCTGAGAGTGAACCCCAGTCTCCGTACCTTATAATGCTGAGTGTTAAGCAAGAAGGTATAAGTCTTTGGTATGACTCGACCTGAGAGTGAACCCCAGTCTCCGGACCATTGGCAAACACTCTACCACTAAGCCAATGGTCCGGTAAGAAAATACAAAGACGTGAAAATAGAAATTAAAAAAAAGAACAGCTGTGTCATATTAAAACTACTACTTTCCAAATCAGTTATTTGAGTGAACCCTGGGTATGATCAAGAAAGGAGTGGAAAACCACATTAACAAGATACCCGGTAGTCGGAGCCCTTCTGAAATGCAAAAAGTTGCACATTACGGTTCTCCTTATTTAAGTGAGTACTATCAGTGTGACTGAAGAATTATTACCCAAAACAAATTGTAAAACGCGTAGACACATAAAATACAAACAACAACTTTCTTACTCACCATCGGTTTTGGATAAAGATCCAGTGAACTGTTATAAGGAAACGAAAGTTAAGGTGCAAATTAAACAACAACAACAACAACAATAATAATAATAATAATAATGATAATAATAATACGGCCACCTGCCTCCTATCACGAAAACTATTCAAGTTAGACGAACCAAACATGCAGGACACTGCTGGAGAAGCAGGGACGAACTCATAAGTGATGTACTACTATGGACCCCCACACATGGCCGTGCAAAAGCTGGACGACCAGCACGAACATGCATTCAGCAACTATGTGAGGATACAGGATGTTGTCCTGAAGACCCGCCTGAGGCGGTGAATGATAGGGAAAAGTGGCGAGAGAGGGTCAGGGATATCCATGCTACCAGCACAACATGAGGATGATGATGATGATGACGGCACCTGAAGAAATTTGCTGTCTCTCGGACTTCAGTGACAAACAACCAGCGTTAGATAGTGTTAAAAACTCCCTAGGAGTAAAATAATCAATCAAAACTCACAAGGATTTATTTGTTGTTTGGGTTTATGGCATAGCAACCTTTTTAAGCTATTTAATGCCAAATCCATTTTTATACAAATAAACAGTTCATTCCAAATTCAGTTTAGCATGAGTACATAATTTAATTTTCAAAAAAAATTCTATTTCAAGCTATTCAGTTTAGTCAATCAGCTCTATTTCAAACAATTCAGTTTAGTATAAGTATAATTTTTGGTCACACACAGAAGAATGTCAAAACAGTTCTATTTTGAACAATTAAGTTTAGAGTGAATACAGTTTCAATGTAAAAAACAGTTCTATTTCAAACAATTTAGTTTAGCATAAGTACGCAGTTTACATGCAGAAACAGTTCTATTTCAAGCAATTCAATTTAGCATAAGTATGCAGTTTGGTTCTTTTTTACCCATAGACCGGACCCTATTTGATGCGAGTAATCCGGGTTAGAGTGGACCTGGGAATGATGGCAATGAAGGGGTACTCCACATTCCCCAAAGTTCCAGCATCACTGGAACCTCATCGCCAGATTGTCTAGTGTCATATCAGGACGCTCCTTGGGTGTGTCTTACCCGCTTCCCGAGGTGCAGTCGGTGTATTCTACATCCCCAGCTGACTGAGCAATCACAAGTAGTGAACTTTGACATACAAACGGATCACCTAATCTCGGCCAGATGACGAGACCTTATAGTAATCAACAAAAAATGGAGAACTTGCAATATTTTGGAATTTGCTGTACTAGCTAAACACAGAATAAAACGGAAAGAAAGTGAAAAGAAGTATAAGTTACTCGAATTTGCTGGAGAATTGAAAAAAAACTATGGAACATGAGGGTAACTATCATACCAGTCGTGATTGGTGCATTCGGTACAGTAACTAAAGGACTATTAAAAGGTCTGGAGGACTCGGAAGTTAGTGGACGAGTGGAGACTATCCAAACTACAACATTGCTGAGAACGGCCAGAATACTGAGAAGAGTCCTGGAGACTTAAGGAGACTTGCTGTCACTCAAACCCCAGTGAAAGACCATCAGCTAACGCTAATTTGAAAAACTCTAAAGGAGTAAATAATAATAATAATAATAATAATAATAATTATTATTATTATTATCATTATTATTATTATTATTATTATATTGGAGTATAGGAAGTTTTTGTTGAATTGTGATAGAGATGATATTTGGGAAACTAGGACTAAAGTAATTAAAAAGCAAGTACAATTGAGTGGAAAATGTGATCTGCTCGGAATCGCGCAAGAAACTGCAATTTCACCATTCTACTAAATTGTATATGCGCATACCAGAAGCTGCACTTGAAAAAAACGCTTAAAATCCAATGGGGCTTTGGGATACAAAGTCAAGGCCAGACAAGAAAAAAACCTGCATTGTGTGTGAGCCGACAACAGAGTTAAAATGAAACAAGACGAAAAGTTGGGCAAAACCCTGCAGATTGCCAGAGAATATAAAAAAAGGATGTGAGACATGAAGGGGACAGTGATACCAATTGTCTTAGGTGCCCTTGGAACCGTCTCCAAGATTCTGAAAAATAGTTTGGATAAACTGAAGATTAGAGGCAGAAATCTATATATACAAGTGTATCGAAATGTCTTTTAAAATAATAGATGTAAATAATGTACATGAAGGAATTATAAATGGTTTTACAGTTGATCTATGAATAGATTAATGTGTTTATTCCCATAGAGAATCGTATGATCTTTCACAATAACGTGAAAATTCCGGCCATTATCTTCATTTCTATTTGCATTGAACAGTGACTTTTTTTTATGCAATATAGAATAAATGTTTCGATATGATTGTATACAAGACAACATAAAAGACAAATTTAAATGAATCTAAGAAGCTTTATTAATTAACAGGATCATTTTAACTTAAGTCTCATTCTAAAGTTAATGTTTAAGAATATATTTTCTAAAGGACAGGCTAGTTGTTTGTGTTTTACTACATAATGACGCCGTAATTGTTTGAAATATCTTACAGTAGCACTCAGCCCTTCTTCATTTGAAGCCAATCTGTCTTTTCCTTTCCGAGGGTTCGTAGCTCCCTCGGCCGCTTGCTTGAACTTAGGGCCTCCAGTCCGGCATATTGAAGATCCAACCGCTGCTAATCAAGCAAGTTTATTCTGTGGTAGCCCCTTAATGGCCATTTGCTACTGGACCCTATAACAGTATATTCCAGGGATTCTTTTGCCAGTATTTCTTTGGGTATCTTTGTCATATGACCAAGCATGGACCATTGTAGTTGTATCCCTCCTTGTTGATAGTGGAATGATGTTACCCGTCTTCAATAGAGCCTTGTTGGAGCCAAGGGTTTTGGCCATCGGTGATAATTCTGATTTTTGTTGGCTGGGGTTGTAGAATACATCGACTGGACTTCTGTAGAGAAGTAAGACCCCCCGCCCCAGACGAGTATTGCCCAGTCGACTGGAGCTGTAGAAATAACCGACTGAAGAGGTGTAAGATCCGCCAACGTGAGTTGGCCAGTCGGCTGGTGCTGTAGTATACACCAACTGCATCTCTGCTGAGGGACAAGACTCCCCCAACGAGGGTCCTAGTGGACCAGTCGGCTGGGGCTGTAGAATGGACTGACAGCGCCTCTGCAGAGAGGTAAGGGTCTCCAAACGAGTGTTTCCTTGTCGGATGGGGCTGTAAAATACACTGACTGCACCTCTGTAGAGCGATAAGACCCAGACCCAAAGAGTGTTGCCCAGTCGGCTGGGACAGTAGAATACACCGACTGAACATCTACAGAGGGATAAGCCTCCATCAGTGAGTGTCATGATATGTCATTAAACAATCAGTCGATAAATGTCCAGCCTTGGAGCTTTAAGGAATGCTGAATACCTCTTTTATTGTCATTACTCTCAGGTCCACTCTAACCAGGAGAGGTAGCACTTAATAGGGTCGTATCTATTGGTTAAAAAGAACAAACTGTGTGCACACAAACGACTGTTGTTAATTGGGACTGTTTTATTGTAAAACTTGACATAATAGTACTGTGCGCAAGAAAGAGCTCGTTTAAGAATGTAATCTGGAAAATGTGTTAATAAGTCTTATAAAGGCTGTCCCAAAATTGATGCAACCAATTAAAATGATAATGATTTATTCCTGAGATGAGCACAATAGCGCTCATTTGAACACGTCCTGTAAAAATGCATCCTTTGAGTGATCCTATTTACCAACCCCTCCTCTCGGGCAGGATATGACACAAGGTCAATTTTTAAGCGGAGTTTAACAGGTTTGAATTCAGAGTTTTCCTTCTCCTAGACTAGTTGCCCCACCAAGGCTGAAGAACCTAGTCTGTCCTACTATTTACCCATAGCTGGAGGGAGAATAATTGGATTCATACCTTTCCCAAGGGTATTAGTGCTATGTGAAATGCAATCAGTCTCGACCAGGATTTGAACTCGTGTCGCTGTGTTCATTTCCTACGACGATAACGACTATATCACGGGCACCTTTGAGTGATAGACATCAAAACAATGTAATTTCTTTATTGTTACTATACCATCTTCCATATACAATCTTTATTGAATTGCTTGTCTCAGTAATAAATCATTATATTAATGGGTTACATCTATTTTGAAACAGTTTTGGATGATTTTGTCTCCTCATCAGTAATTAAGTAAAGTTGGCCACCTTATGTTGTATAGCCACATAATACATATACAACTATACACGGAAACACACTCAAACATAATGAAAAACTAACACACTTCTTTAGAAAATATATCTCTCACTTAATTCTCGAAAGGGTTGCGAAAGGGTTGATATTGGTTATGTGTGAGAATTGAGTTGGAGACAAAACAAACTGCCACATATTGATCCCAAGTTCCTCTGTATTATAGCAGCATTTCTTCATCATTCTGCTGGGCAGCTCAACCGGGGTCCTGAGGGCCCAAGCCCTCTGTCTAGCGCTGGTTCTCACTACAGCATCTTGTCCCCAACTGCGACTGGAACTCGAACTGTGACTGGAACTCGAACTGAACTCTGTCTGCCTCGAAATCCAACTCCAACTGAACCAAACCATCTGTGGCACCTGATTATATTATTGTTTGACGTCCACCTGCTTCTTGTGGGTGTCGCATCTGCACCGAATTCAAACCATCCACAGGTCAAGGTGATATCTTCCACCGGATGCACCTGTTTTTTTCCGCTTATTTATACAGGTGCATCTTTTAATTGACGGTTCGGTCGAGGGTCAATATGTTACACTTAGTCGAGGGTGACCCGAAGGCTCCCTTTCGTATAGATACTACACCGAAGTGTAGGGAAGGGCACTACTCCTTTCACTGGATGGCTCCTCTTTACTCTTGATACGTACCTTATATTGCTGAGTGTTAAGCAGGGAGGCATCAACTACCATTTTTAAAGTCCTTGGTATGACGCTACCTGGGTTTGAACCAGTGTCGAACACTCTACTCACTAGGACAATGAGGATTGTGATTGAGAATAAATACTTGTTTTCGTATACTGTTTTCAAATCTAAAATAAAAAGAACACATTTTTATTAGTTGAGTTATTAGCAGTCACATGGGATCCTTTGTATATCCAGACACACATTATATTATTCGCAGAGTTATTAGCAGTTACATGGGTTGGGTCCCATGTATATTGCGACACCCTATATTATTATTTGTAGTATTATTAGCAATCACATTCGTCCCATGTATATTGAAACATCTTATATTTAATATATATGTATAAAGGAATTCGGTATTAAATAACTTAAAATGATTGATATACCATGAAACCAAAGCAAACCAAACCAAACCAGTCAGATGTTTGTGGTAGCAGGCTTGAAGCTCATTCCTAGCTGCCCTTGTAGCTGCTGCAATTGAACATCATCAAAAACACAAATGTTGCAACTAATAGACTTAGTTTCTTTATTCGAGGAATCTTCGACCTCCAGATCCTTATCTTCCAATAACAATGTTGCCCATTCCACAACGTTTTACTCTGTCAGAGGAGCTGCCGAGCGTCGAGTTAAGAATCTTTCACATTCTATAGTTTTAATCCCCACTGAGGGATGTTTCTTTTTCCCCCTAAGTCGTGTATGTCCGAAATATAGACATGGGTGAATTTCTTTTTATCCTCCTTCGTTAATAGCTTCAAATACGGCAGTCATGTCGTCTCGGCATCAATTCCTTCTATCATCAACAATGTGTCTGAACAACACTACATGATTGACAACAATTCTCTATTTAGTCACCTAGTTTAGTTATGTAAATACCAATACAGAATTTTCATTGCAACAAAAAAAAAAGAAGAAAAAAGAAAAGTTAAATCCAAACTTTTCTGCAAGAGCTCGTTTTATATCTGTCTATATTTCTGAGACGAGGTATTATGTACATTATTTACATTTTTCGGACTATTGTCCTCATCTTTATCGCCATGTTTATCACAACGTTTCGGCCGATGTACGCTCTGGTCTTCTTCAGGTGGTTGAAATGTCGAACCCTTTATTTCGCTTACCGGTATAGACTGTTCTAGTTCCACGAGCCATGTTTAATGAATGTCATTTATCAGTTATCTCCTGTTGATTCCCCTCTGAAAATTCTCCACTGCTTTCACCGGATATTGAACACACACTCTCTGGGTATGTCATTGGATCTAACCAACGCCTTTTTCCACTGTGCCATATGCCCTTGAATTTAGCATAAGTCCACATTTTTTTTGTGTATGAATTTCTGGGTATCATAAACCTAATGTCTTCAATGTAGTTGGAGGTGCCCGTGGTGTAGTCGTTATTGTCGTAGGAAATGGACACGGCGACACGAGTTCAAATCCTGGACGAGACTGATTGCATTTCACATAGCACTAATACCCTTGGGAAAGGTATGAATCCAATTATTCTTCCTCCAGCTATGGGTAAATAGTGGCACAGACTGGGTTCTTCAGCCTTGGTTAGGCAACTAGTCTAGGAGAAGGAAAACTCTGAATTAAAACCTGTTAAACTCCGCTTAAAAAATTGACCTTGTGTCATATCCTGCCCGAGCGGAGGGGTTGGTAAATAGTATAAACCTAATGTCTTCAGCAACCATTTTTACCAATGCTCATATTGCGTTTTTGCTATTTCATTTCATTTTTTACCTGAGCTGGTATTGCAACGTTGTTGTTATTATTGCTTTTCTCTGGCACTCCTTATTACTGGTTTCCATATTGTATTAATTTCTTTGCTTGGTCGGCTCAGGAGCTTTTTGTGGCCAAGCATGTGCTGATTCTTTAAGTTTACGAATTTTCCATTGGTGTTCTTTGTCTATGATCTCAACTTGGTCCCACAGAGAGTAGTGATCTCCCTTCTCTCTCTATATGTGGTCAGCCACACCTGATTTTTCCACTTCCCCACGTGTTACAGCCTTCTGGTGTTCTTGAAGCCTCACCTTAAGGGGGCGGCCTTTTTCGCCTTTATATTTCCTTCCGCACTCGTTTTATATGTACGTTGTTATAATCCTCTGTTGATAGGATTTCAAGTAAAGAATAGTTTCCCGTTTAAAAGAGTATTCTGAAAAAAAAAAAATTTCAGGAGACCTTAATTTTCAGTTTTCTATTCCATTGTAAAAAGAAAAAAAAAAGAAAAAGAAATCATTCATCTCTTTCAACTTCAACGTTTTTCATTCATTCATTCAGAAAAAAAATCTGTTTTCAATGAAGCTTTTGATTTTTATTTCTTTATTTCGTGAAACTTACATTTCTGGTTGATATGAAACAATTACATTTTTTACGAATGCTATTTCTCCCGATTTTAAAGCTCCATCCTCATCCTAATAAAAAGAAATAACTCTTTTTTTCCCATCCTGACGTACAAATAAGATGTCACTGTTAAACCAGACAGTTTTATCATATATATATATGTGTGTGTGTGTGTGTGTGTGTGTGCGTGCGTATAATAATTAAAATCTGAAAAAATAAATTGATTAAATTTCGTTGTTTCTTGTGCAGTGTTTAATGTTAAGGATAGAGCCCCAATTAAGTTGAATGTAAACAGATAATGAAAATAGTACTAGGAAATTTTGCAAATTTATTCTTAAAGTTTTTAAAAAGTTATTTTAATCATCCTTCTTCATTCGACTATATATATAAGTAAAAAAGTAAAGTTGGCAACGGTAGTCGAGGGTGACAAAAAGGCTCCCTTTTAGATAGCTACTACACCGAGGTGTACGGGAGGGCGCAAATCCTTTTCCTGGATTGCTCCACTTTACCCTTGATCCGTATCTTATAATGCTGGGTGTTAAGCAAGGAGGCATCGAGTGCCATTTTTTGAGTCTTTGGTATGACTCGACCTGGGATTGAACCCAGCGAACACTCTATTCACCATGCCAATATATATATATATATATATATATATATATATATATATATATATATATATCATATTGACCTTTGACAGATTCGTCAATCAAGGATTTCTGAGACAGGATGTTCCAGCTGTGTGAACAGAAAGAGAGTGATGCGTCGGTGTAAGCAGCTCGCACGGGTTAAAGGCCAAGAAGCGGGTCACGTGGGTTGACAACCGGAACACATTGGCGTTGGGAAATTATAAATATACACAGGTACCCTCGTCAGTCGGTCAGTCTCGGTCAGCCGGTTGGAACCATGAACAAGTCAGGATGGAAGCCGCACTGAGTACCACCCGTGGCGGAGGGAAGCGACCCGAACGCCCCCTTGTCGAGATGCAGAAGAAATGCCATGAATATGGTACTACATGTTTTAGAAGATAAGGTTCATTATAGCAGTCCTCCTCCAGTCTGTGTCCGCGTCCTCCGTCTCACTTTCTCTTTCCAACCAATATATATACACCAACTTTGGTAAATTTATGAAAGCAAATTTCTAAAAGCCCAACCGGCGTCGATAAGATCAAATAATGGCAATATCAGGACAGTTTACATTTCAAGACTGGATTGATTTCAATGGGTTGACTTCATATTAATTTTAACTTAAAGATTTCTCCATTCGACTTTGTCTGTGTTTTGAAATAGTTTTTGGAAAGATATTTGTCAAGTAATCATCATTATCATATCGTTCTGCAAGCATGGATTTCCCTAACTCTCTTTCGTCACCCATCTGTATAGTCTATCGCTCCCTGTATGTTTTCCAGGCTACATTCTGTATCGGCTAAAGCCAATGTAGATAAGTTCTGGATGGTCGTCAAACCTTTGCTCGTCCATGTGAAGGAGTCCACTTGAAAGCTATTTGTCGAGTAGTAAAGTCATCCAATATAAGTTGGTGTATTTTATATATTTCCCATATTTAAATTAATGAAAGCTTGTGTAAGTGTTTGAGGGTTATAATGCAATATTTTCGGTGGTTTAATCTATTGCAGATACTATGGTGAATTATGCAAGCATATATATAGCCAGCTTGTTCTGTTTTGGACTTGATCGGCCTCTCCTTTTTATCCTCACTCTTCCATCTTTTTTACTCGCGATTAAGTTCATTCGCTTGGATGAATAACAAATACGAAATTTTCTTTTCTTGTGTTCTCACATAATTTTATTCATTTTGACGTGTTCTCATTGACGTAACCGACAAGAACGAAAAGCCGGGAGTTATCCATAGGAATACTGACTGAAATTAAGTCCGGAGCTTTCAACGTCTCTGACTAAACTAATTTAAATTTGAAATCTGACTTCTGGGATTTTAGTCACTTGACTTTACAATCCTCCAATGAAGATAGCAGAAAAACATAATCCAAATAAGTGAATTTATTATGATATAAAGTTGACGTTGCGCGTTTCGGTTGCAGTAACCATCATCACGACTTCGATTGCAGAATAGTTTACATAGCGATGGATGCTTGCTGAGATGACAGGAGCAAATGAAAAATGTACAACGAAAAGATACACAAACGTGCACATAGAATTCATAATTCAAAAGTCTTAAGAATGTGTCTGGCACGTGGAAAAATATTTGAAAATGTTGGATTTCCCAAAGAAACCAGATAAATCCTCCCGTTTATTAAGAAATACGCAAAGAAAAGTAAGTTTTCATATATACAGATCGTTTTGAAGTCATCCATTTTAGATGTCATGTAAGATTGTATTTGGTATATGTTTTTCGGAAAGGACAGTATGAAAATAAATAGGGATCAAAATCGAACAGTATGAAGATAGCAGTAAAACATAATCCAAAAAGGTGAATTTATTTTTATATTATGTTGACGTTGCACGTTTCGGTTTCAGTAACTATCATCAGGACTTGGATATCAGAATAGTTCACATAGTGATGTATGCAAGCTGAGGTTTTAATTCTTCTTAACGGTCATTATCAGACAATTAATTTAAGTTGACTCAAGGTATCTTTCTCGCCGTTTGTACCGTTATTCGGATTTTACACAACATGCCAAACAAAAGATTCAGTCAACATTATATTTAACACACACACACACACACACATACGTAGGTTTTGTGTATGCGTATGTTGTGTACTGGACATTGGAATAATGGTTAGAGTGTTCGCCAACGGTCAGAGAGACCTGGGTTCAATCCCAGGTCGAGTCATACCAAAGACTCAAAAAATGGTTCTTGATGCTGCCTTACATTATAAGGTAAGGATCAAGGGTAAAGTGGAGCTATCTTGGGAAAGGGTATAAGGTAAGGATCAAGGGTAAAGTGGAGCTATCCAGGGAAAGGAGTAGTGCCCTTCCCTACACCTTGGTGTAGTAGCTATCGAAAAGGGAACATTTCAGTCACCCTCGACTGCGGTCACCGACTATACTTATGTTGAGTATATCTGTCTATGTTCATATGAGCTTCCAATTGACATAACTTCGAACTCGGTTACTTGGAATTCGCTGTCTGGCACTTTTGACATTACGCTACCGGGACTCCCGTAATCAAAACGATTTGATTGCCCAGACGACTGGGAGGTGTGGGAGGTCTGCAGAATACACAGACTGCAGAGGAGTAAGATTCCCCCCAAAGTGTGGTGGATATGACACCAAACAATCTGATGGTCAGGCTTCAGTAATGCTAGAGCATTGGGGAATGCGGAGTACACCTTTATTGCCATCACTCCCAGTGTTGTATACTCATAATACAACTGCATGTAAACATATACTAATATATGCCGAAACAATTAACCGGTAATGAAAGACTTCAATAAACGAACGAACATACTTCTTCATAAAAATATATATCTCACACATGATGTTGGTTGTGTGTGACAGATGAGCTGAAGACGAGGGGGGGGGCAGACTGATATATTGACCCAAGTTCTTCTTCGACCATTGCAGCACTTCTTTCTCATCTTGGCTGGGTTGCTCAACCGTGGGTCACTGAGGGCCGCAAAGCCCTCAGTCTGCAAGCTGATTCTCACGCTGGCATCCTATCTCCGACAGATTCCAACCGTCCCGGGCACATGGTTATATTATTGTCTCACGTCACTTGCTTCCGCTGTTCTTCCGCTTATTTACACAGGTGCATCTCTTGATTGAAAGCTCGGCCGAGGGTCAATATATGACACCAGGTCCGCTCTAGCCCAGAGTGGTAGCACCTGAGAGGATCCTATCTATGGATCAAATAGAACCAAACTGTGCGCTTATACAAAACTGAATTGTCTGAATTAGAACACTTTTCAGATTTAAACATGTGTAAACAAAAAAACTACACTTATGCTAAACTGGATTGTTTGAAATAGATTTAGTTTGGTTTGGTTTTATAGCATATCAACCTTTGTAGGTTATTTAACGCCAAATCCATTTTTATGTAAATAATCAGTTCTATTTAAAACAATTCAGTTTAGCATGGGTACACAGTTTAATAGCCAAAAACATTTCTATTTCAAACTATTCAGTTTATTGAAGCAGTTATATATAACAATTCAGTTTAGTGTAAGTACAGTTTCAATGTCAAAAACAGTTCAATTTCAAATAATTCAGTTTAGGATAAGCATGCCGTTTAAATGTAAGTAGTGTTTAATGGTGAAAAAATTTTTCTATTTCAAGCTATTAGGTTTTGTCGAGCAGTTCTAATTCAGCTAAGTATCAGTAAAGATTCTATATACACACAGTTAAATGTCAAGACAGTTCTATGTTAAGCAATTCAAGTTAGTGTAAATACAGTTTCCATGTCAACAATCAGTTCCATTTCAAATAATTCAGTTCAGCATAAGCACTCAGTTTAAATGTAAGTACAGTTTAATTGTCAAAAACATTTCTATTTTAAGCTATTCAATTTAATCAAACAATTCAGTTTAGCATAAGTATGCTGTTAGTTTTATTTATCCCATAGATCGGACCCTATCATCTGCTACCATTCAAGGCCAGAGTGGACCTGGGAGTGATGGTAATGAAGGGGTGCTCCGCATTCCCCAAAGCTCCAACACTGCTGGAACCACACCATCAGATTGTTTAGTGTCATATACAGGACACTCATTGGTGTGGCCTTACCCCTTTGCAGAGGTGCAGTCTGTGTATTCTACAGTTTGAAATAGAACTGCTTATATGTTTAAAATGGATTTGGCATTAGTAACCTAAAATGGTTGATATGCCACAAAACCAAACCAAACCAAACCAAACCAAACCAAATCAAACCAAAATCAAACGAAAGATTGTTTAGACACGAGGGTCATTCTATTAATTAGGCGAAATTCTTTTAATAATTTAGCAATCGAAAGTGCTGTTGACAGTTGCACCATTATTAGGCGAATTAAAGAAGACTGTCAGCATAACTTTATTTCCTGACTGCTTCACCGCACCGTTTTCTTTAGATAGTCTTTTCGCCTATTCATAAAAATCTTTTGAACTAAAACATGTTTCTCTGTATATATCACACATTCTTCACATGGTTTGCACTTCTAAGCCACCAAAAATTTCTTGACATACCTCTGTTCAAGACTGGGGCATTAAAATAATTTCTTCTAGAAACCAATTCTTAACACAGCAGAGAATATTTATGGAAATAAAAAAAGTAAAAGTAAAGTTGGCGACTTTAGTTGAGGTTGATCCGAAGGCTCCCTTTTCAATAGCTACTACATCAAGGTGTAGAGGAGGGCTCTACTCCATTCCCTTGATCGCTACACTTTACCCTTGATCCTTAACTTATAATGTTGAGTGTTAAGCAAGGTGGCATCAAGTACCGTCTATTGAGTCTTTGGTATGACTCAACCTGGGATTGATCCCTGTTCGCCCGGATCATTTGCAAACACTCTACACATAATGATTAAAAACACCCTTATTTATTAACTGCCCCTCGCAATTAGAAATTTGTCCTCAGTCGTACAAGGCAATAATTCAGAAGAAAAAAAAATCTCTAAATTACCATAAAAAAAGCAATTTTCTTTCCCGTCAGTTTCAATGAACAAATATCCTGGCAGTAACAATTCTTCTTGGTTTCCTAGGGTAACACGGCATTATTTAGAGGATGGTAATATATATTTTTTTATTGTTCAATTGGACATCATTTAAGCAACCGAAATTTGACATACCATTAAAATGAATCAGTCAAGGCGAAAGAATATTTTGGTTTCTCTGAATAGTTTCATATTCTTGGTCTTTTTACAAAAACAATAATATTAAAGTACGAATAGAAAGGCCACTGACCCCATAAGGCCTTTAGTGAAAATTATTGTTGCCTCACCATCCAGATGTATTTATATGTTTAATAACTTTGTATATCTGTGCTTCTAACTTAGGGAAAATATTGTAATTCTAGTTGTGACCAAATTTTGTCTTTGTTTTAAAGGTTGCAATAAGACACACACTCTCTCTGTCATCACACACACACACACACACACACATATATATATATATATATATATATATATATATATATATATATATATTCGATGAATATAAAGCAATATGATTTATTTAACGGAATCCAAAATGTCTTTTTCCAATGGGAGATTGTGTGCAAAGTTTAGGTTCAGCCCAAAACAAAAATTATAGATTGTGAACAGATCACAGAGAGCAATGTGTCGGCTTAGAGATCACGAGAGAGAGAGAGAGGGGGGAAGGAGAAAGAGAGAGAGAGAGAGAGAGAAGTAGAGTGGAAAAGAAGAAGAGGAAGAAAAAAGGGTAAGAGAGAAGAGGGTGAAAGATATTGCAAAAGAGAGAGAAGGAGAGAGAGAGAGAGAGAGTGTGAGAAGGAGAGTGGAAAAGAAGAAGAGGAAGAAAAAAGGGTAAGAGAGAAGAAGGTGAAAGATATTGCAAGAGAGAGAGAGAGAGAAGGAGAGGGGGAGAGAGAGAGAGTGAGAGAGAAGGAAAATGGAAGAGAAGAAGCGGAAGAAAAAAGAGTAAGAGAGAAGAGGGTGAAAGATATTGTAAGAGAGAGAGAGAGAGAAAATGAGAGATAGAGAATGAGAGAGAGAGTGGAAAAGAAGGGGAAGAAAAAAGAGAGAAGAGGGTGAAATATAACAAGAGAGAGAGAGAGAGAGAAATGGAAAGAAAGAGAGGAAGGGGAGAGAGATGGTAGAGAGAGATATGAGAGAGAGAGGATGCCAAAGAAGAGAGGAAAGAGAGAAGGGAGGGAAAGAGAATAATAAGAGAGAAGAAAAAAGAAAGAAAAACAAGCCAAGAAATTGGCAACTGCATAATTCATCAGTTACAAAATGGCGAATACTACAAGAGAGAGAGAGAAAGAGAGAGGCGGGAGGAAATGAGGGAGAAGAGGAATAGTTAGAAAGAGAAAATAGGGAGAGAAAGAACCAGAGAGAGTGAGAGGGAGGAAGGAGAGAGAGAAAGAGAGAGAGAGAGAATGTGTGCGTACATGTGTGTGAGAGGAAAGAGAGATGAGGGAGGAGGAGTAAGAGAGAGATGAGGGGGAGAGGAAGAAGTAGAAAGAGAAAATGGTGATAGAAAGAACCATAGAGTGAGAGAGAGGAAGAAGAGAGAGAAAGAATGTATGTGTATATGTGTGTGAGAAAAAGAGAAGGAGAGAGAGAGAGATGATGGAGAGGGAGGAAGCGGTTGAAAGAGAAAATGGTGAGACAGAGAACCTGAGAGAATAAGAGAGAGGAAGAAAAGAAAGAGGGAGAAAGAGAGAGCAGGAGAGGAAAAAAGAAGAAAAAAAGAGAGAGATAGAGAAAGGGAGAGAGAGAGAGAGAGAGAGAGAGAGAGAGAGAGAGAGAGAGAGAGAGAGGAAACAACAAGGAAATAACTATGGAGAAAGCAAAAATTTAAAAAAAAATGGTAACAGCATAATTCATTCGTTTCAAAATGGCAAAGACTGGAATAGCAAACGAGAATAGTCAAACTAAGTAGAAATAAAAATAAAATTAAAAAATTAAAAGAAAATAAAAAGTAAAAATTAAAGAAATAAAATAAAATTTAAAAAAATTTAAATGATAATAAAAATATGATAATGTAGTAAAAACTCGAAATTGGAGCTTTTTTTTTTTTTGGTAGGGAAAGAGTAGAATTGAATAAGAAAAACAAAAAACGAACGTGAATAAGTTGAAACGCTATAGTAATACTGAATAAGCGTGACGGTCAAAAAGAAAAAAAAAATAAGGAAAAGAGAAGTGATATTTGTCGAAATACGTTATGAGTGTGAAAGCGGGAAGAAAAACGTTTCAAGGGGAAAAAGTGACAAGCAATGAAAAAAAAATGGTGGAAAAAGTTGACAATTTATGAAAGAATTGAAGTGAAAGGAAAGAGAAACATCCTTAAAAATTGGGGTGAGAATGAGAAAATGAAGAACAAAAAAGAACAAAAAAGAAATCGGTTTGAAGAAAGAAAAAAAGACATGGTTGATCATAGGAAAAGAAGAAAATAACGTGAAGAAAGAGAACGAAATGAAAGAAAAATTAGAAGAAGAAGAAGAAGAATACATGTGGAAGAGGGCAAGAAGAAGAAGAAGAAGAAGAAAAAGAAGAAGAAGAAGAATACATGAGGAAGAAGAAGAAGAATACACGAGGAAGAGAGCAAGAAAAAGAAGAAGAAGAATACATGAAGAAGAAGAAGAAGAAGAAGAAGAATACACAAGGAAGAGAGCAAGAAGATATGTATATATATGTATATATATATATATGTATATATATATATATACATATATATATATATATATATAGAGAGAGAGAGAGAGAGAGAGAGAGAGGGAGAGAGAGAGAAAGAGAGAAGAATAGAAGAAAAATAACAAAAAGAGTAAAAGGAAGAGTGGACAGAGAGACGGAGAGAGAGAGAGAGAGAGTGAGAAAGAAAATAAACTTAAAAAAGAGTCAAGGAAAAGTAGAAAGAAGAGAGAGAGAGAGAGAGGGAGAGAGAGGGGATAGAGAGAGAGAGAGAAGGAAAGCAGAGAAAGGGTAAAAGAAAGAGTAGAAAAGAGGGTGACACAGAAAGAGAGAGAGAAAGAGAGAGAGTGAGAGAAAGAAAGAAAGAAAGCCGAAAAAGCGTAAAGGAAAGAGTAGAAAAGAGGGTGAGACAGAAAGAGAGAGACAGACAAACAGAGAAATGAGAGAGAGAGAGAGAGAGAGAGAGAGAGAGAGAGGGAAAAGAGAAAAAAAGCAGAAAAAGAATAAAAGAAAGAGTAGAAAAGAGGGCGAGACAGAAAAATAGGGAGAGAAAAAGAGAGAAAGAGAGAGAGAATAGAAAAAGAGAGAAAAAAGCAGAGAAACGGTAATAAAAAGAGTAGAAAGTGGGTGAGACAGAGAGAGAGAGATTGGGTGAGAGAGAATAGAGAAAGAGAGAAGAGAAAAAAGCATTAAAGGGTAAAAGAAAGAGTAGAAAAGAGGGTGAGAGAAAGAGAAAGAGAGAAGAGAAAAGATTAAAAAAAAAGGGTAAAAAGAAAGAACAGAGTGACATGAGACATAGAGAAGAAACTAGAAATGGTAGATGAAATGAAAAAGAGAAAAAAAAAAATCTATCTATAACAGTTCGAATAAAGAGAAAAAAAAAAGCGTATAAAATGTGTAAGAAAAGAATTGGCTCTGAAAATGTAAAGCGAAAAAATATCTAAAATAAAAAAAATAAATAAATGAATTAAGAAAAAAAAAAAAAAGAAAAAAGAAAGAAAAGAAAGAATTGACGCATTAAAAACAAAATCAATTCTTTCTATTTGAAAATCCCTTCTCTAAATTGCGATTGATATAAAGAGAAATAATTCGGATCTGTTTGTCGAGATGACATGAACGGCATGCCAAGTAGTCCAAATGCTTTTCGATGCGATTGGCTGATGTTTCTACTCAAAATGCTTCAGTGTTTCTCGTAAAAACCAGAAGGACAAAGGATGAATGCGCATGCGTGAAATAACATTTTACAAAGTCGGTAGCAAATCGTGTAACAGTCCACTCTTTATAAACATTAAAAAATCATCATAGAAAGAACGCAATCCAAAAGCTGCCATTTATAAAAATTAATGACAAGATGAATATTGATGAGTGCGAATCGAATTTGTAATTGAAATATTTAAATCTACTTAAGAAGTCAAGTCTGGCTCAAGGTCTGAATAGTTTTGGTTTTTACTAATATCTTAGCAATTTGACGTCCTATGAAATATCTTTGCTATATCATGAACATTATAAAATGAAACGCAGTTTCTTCCAAGCAGCGGTTGTATCGATACTGCTGTATGGATGCACTACTTGGACGGTAACTAAACGGCTGGAGAAGAAGCTAGACGGCAATTACACAAGAATTCTGCGAGCAATATTGAACAAGTCCTGGTGGCAACACCCCACAAAGCACCAACTATACGGCCATCTGCCTCCCATCACGAAAACTATCCAAGTTAGACGAACCAGCCATGCAGGACACTGCTGGAGAAGTAGGGACGACCTCATAAGTGATGTACTCCTATGGACCCTCACATTCAGCAGCTATATGAGGATACGGGATGTAGCCCTGAAGACCTGCCAGAGGCGATGAACGATAGGGAGAAGTGGCGAGAGAGGGTCAGGGATACCCGTGCTAGTGGCACGACATGATGATGATGATGAGGATGATAAAAATAGGAATGTGGTTTCGTAAACGGAAATAAGCTTCTCTTAACAATTCTCGGTCAGGGCCAAAGCAAATATAAGGGGTTTTCGTTGATTGTTTTAGTAGTAAGTTGTTGTCTAGCTATATTTAGAGGTCAACCAGATGATAGTGGAAAAAGAGGGACATATATAAGAAAGAGATTCGAGAAAATGAAAGACAGAGACAAAGACAGAGAAGCTGATAAGGAAGAAACGAATTGGAAAGTGAACAGTAGGTTTCCGAAATCCTGGTCCGACGCCCAAGTTGAAAATAGAAATACATCAGAAGCAATCGGCAGACGGGCTCTGATTGGCTGGAAAAAACTCAAACGGTGAGACTGTTACAGTGGAAGAAGAAGTCCGTAGAAAATATCGGCCGAAAAGTTGTGAGTAAAGCAATAAGGATGAAGTCAATAGTCCAATTATTCTAAGAAATAACAATTCTACTAAATATTCTTATTTGTTTGCACACAGTTAAATGGTTTCAAGTATAGTAAATGATTAAACAATTCTATTTGACCAAGAAATGGGACCCTGACAGTTACTACCACACCGGGTCAGAGAGAACTTGGGAGTAATGGCAAAAAAGGTGTATTAGTTGTCTAAATTTCTGAGACGAACCTTGCTGATTTTTATCATTAAGGTTTTTCGCACTAATGTCTTCATCTTTCTTGTAATTTCCACAACGTTTCGGCAGATATGTCCTCTGGCCTTCTTCAGGTGTTTGTCAAACTCTGGACGCTTCTAAGGAGACGATCATATGGAGGTTGCAGTTTCAACCCTGACTGCAGGCGAGTAACAATACAGGAATACTTGACAATTGTACCCAGTTATGGCTAACTGAATCAGAACAGGCGACCCTCGTGGATTCAATAAAGGACGTAGTTCGAAGTTCCGCGAAGGTTCCCGAGTTCGATAAACACCAGAAGAAGGCCGGAGGACATATCGGCCAAAACGCTGTGGAAATAACATTGAAGATGAAGAGAATAGTCCGAAAACTCTGAATGATGAAAAAGATGTACTCCACATTCTCCAAACTGACACTATACTGGATTTTCATCAGATCCAGTTTAGTGTCAGTTCCAGGATACTCGTTAACAGGGGTATCAACCCACTACAGAGATGCATTCAGTGAATTTTATACCCTCTGCCAACTGGACTGATTACAGTTAATGTCTTGATGCCAGCAGTTTGGTCTTATTATAAGCTCTTGCTCTATGTTATCATAATCTATGTGGTGCCTTCAATAAGGTTCCAGACTTTTTTGTATAGGAATTTAGAATTGTCGTAGACTCTTAAAAATTCTCTATGTTATTGCTATACATCTTATAAGATGACTGACTAAATTTTATGATTTCAAGTTTAAATGAAGAGATACAGGTAGAATTGGAATACACCCTACTAAAGCCTGGTTTCTCAATTGTTAAGTACACTCCAAGCTTTTTTTAAACGTTAAAATTTTTTTCAAAACAAAATATACCAGGATTTTATTCTTTTTAGTTGCACAATATTCGATAAAAAATGAATATAACTATATTTTAATAAACTTTTCCAAAATCCCCCTTGCGTATTTGATAACGAGATCGACTGTGACATTGTAGTTAAGCAAGTTTGAACTCCTGTTCATTATTACGTTCAATTTCAGACTAATCGTCTTGAGAAAAGGTATTAATACTCTTAGCTATGAGTCAGAAAGTATTACAACTGTTCTTAAAAAAGAATGGCTTTGGCATTGAATAAACCACGAAAGTTGATATACAATTTAACAAATAAAACATAAAATCAAATCTTTAATAAGTAGTTCATAATTTTCAAATAAATGGGAAGAATTTTTCTTTTCGAGATGGCCAAACAGTTCTATGCAGACTTACCTAATTTGTATGTCTACTGGTCCCAGAGGAAGTCTTTGGAGTTAAAGTTTTGTTATTAATAAAGAACAAAGGTCTCACATCAAAAGCAGGTCACTTGCAATAAACGACTGTTGTTTAAGGACATCATAAGGCAATGTAAAAACGATGCTTTTTCACGTATTTGAATATATTCCCAAAGGTTTTGCATTACTTGACTTATAAATAGTAAAATCACACCTCCACAACAAAGGTATTGTTTTGTAAGGGTGCTTCAAATTATGACTAAGAAAAAAAAACCCCAAAAAACCAAAAAAAAAATATAATGGCAAAGCTAAGTTTGCTATTGAATAAGACACGAAGTTTGGTATACCATTAAAGAAAGCAGTATATATATATATATATATATATATATATATAAGATTTTATATATATATATATTCAGTAACATGGATGCTTAGTTATGATCACTGGTGTCATGCCGTCTTATAATGACAATCGTCAGGTAGAGAAAATGATCATTGTCGTAATAAGACGACATGAAACCAGTGGTCATATATAAGCACCATGTTATTAGATATATATGAAAACTAATATATATATATATATATATATATAAAATGATGATAATAAATAAATATATATTTAATCCATGGAAAAATGTCGCAGAATATTTTCCATGGGTTTTATATATAAGTAAAGTTGGTGACCATAGTCGAGGGTGACCCCGAAGGCTCCCTTTTCGATAGCTACTACACCAAGGTGTATGGGAGGGCGCTACTCCTTTTCCCGGATTGCTTCACTTTACCCTTGAGCCGTACCTTATAATGCTGAGTGTTAAGCAAGGAGGCATCAAATACCATTTTTTGAGTCTTTGGTATGACTCGACCTGGGATTGAACCGGCCCATTGGCGAACACTCTAACCGCTAAGCCAGAGAAATAAGTTTCATATCCTTTACAAGATATCAGAAAGACATTCACCAAATTTCGAAGATGGAAAATTTATCATCACCCACTTAGATGCTGCAGATGAGTACCAACGAACCAAACGAAATCCCAAATGTAGAATTACCCTTGAATCAATATCAGTTATGAAAAACGAGATATCAATAAAATAAAAGAAATCCAACAAACAAATATTTAAGAAAGCTCAGAAAAACTGAAAACATACCGAAAAGAAAAACTCAAATACATCGAAGGTCAAATAAAATCAGAAATTTTTGTGAAAGATAATCTCAATTAGCATGGCAGTAAATGAAGTAAGTAGAATGAAAATAATCATGGGATCAAAACTAAAAGCTTCAAACCACAAAGGAATTTAAAAAAATGGAAAGAACATTTCAAGAAAATGCTATAAAACCATCCTGTGTTGATTAGCCATAATCATAATCAATCACAACATTAATACAATACATACGTGGTGCCTTCAATACGTTTCCAGACTTTTTTTTGTACAGGCATTTAAAATTGGTATAGACTTTTCAAAAATTCAGTATGTTATTGCTATATATCTTATGAGATGACTGACCAATTTTTATGATTTCAGGTTCAAATCAACAGCTACTGCAGCAATTGGAATACACCCTACTAAAGCCTGATTGTCACAGCTGGTGAATTTCAAAAATGCAATCTGGACATGAAGACACTTTAGAAGAACAATACGCAATAAAATTGTGTTTTAAACTTGGAAAAAATGCCACAGAAACGTATGGAATGCTTCAGACTGCTTTGGGAGCATCTTGCATGAATCGAGCATCAGTTTTTGAGTGGCAACAGAGATTCAAGGAAGGCAGAGAGTCTGTGAGGGATGATGAGAGGTGTGGGAGGAGTAAGGAAGTCAATAGACCAGAGTTGATTGGCCAAAGGGTTAGGGATAGGTTTAGGGTTAGGGTTACTATGTTGAGGTTTTAAGGAAGTTCAGGAAGAGGCCAGCACCCTTCAAATCGGGTCAGTGGAATTTCCACTTGGATAATGCACAAGTTTACAACCCCATCCTTGTCACAGACTATTTGACCAAGATGGGCATCAAGACAGTTTCTCAGCTTCCCTATAGTCCAGACCTTGCTCCCTGTGACTTTTGGTTATTCCTTAAGCTCAGAGGCTGTTTTTATGAGACAATTGAAGAGATGAAAGAGGCTGTGACGAAGGTCATTGACATGTTCACACAAGAGAACTTCCATGGGGCCTTGTAGAAGTTGTTGGAACGGTACAACAAGTGTATTGCAACCAGAGGAGATTACTTCGAAGAGGACTAGAGTTTCATATGTGTACCATCAATAAAAGTGCCCATATGAAAAAAGCCTGGAAACTTTTTTGATGATCTTCGTATATTCAAATACAGTCAAATACAAATGCAAAACACAGGCGAAAACAAATACACAGGCGACTCAGTTGTTCAAGTACGAACAGTTTTATTAACTTCTGACTTCGGTTCTTCGATACGAGGAGAGAGACACAATTCTTACTATGCTGACCATACTATCTTCTGATGTTTATGATCTCTGCAAAACTCCAACCACATGCCTCAACGGTAGAGATCTCAATCTTCTATGCCTCAATGACAGAGAACTCAACTGTCTGCTTGCCTGGTCTAATGTCAACCTCAAAGCGCCTCTTTTTCAAAATCCTCAAATTCTCAGCCCATTTATTCTGGGCATGACATCATCCACACTCCAGCCTTATTTCCTATCTGGGGTTTATTATGACAATCACTATTGCCATATCCTTTGCGCGCTAGCGTAAAACTGAACCCAATGGCTATGCACCTGAACTCTTAACCCGAATATTCAAAGCCCAACCAAACTGAATGATAAAATATAATTAACGAAAAATGATTAATATACAAAAATCATTCCTTAATTATATAACACCTGAAATGACAGATAAACCTTTGGAAAAAAGTACTAATGGCCAACTAGATATAAAATATGGACACTCTACGAAGATAATATTGACACACCTCTGAAAATAAGTAAAAGTAGAAAAACCTCAAGTTTAGACGTAATACTTTTCGGCGTAAGAAATACATGGGAATATGATGACATATAATACGGAAAGCAAAAAACGATAGAGATGTGGACGAAAGCCAACATCCACGCCTCCTCCACGAAAAGTGACCTCGTAATCACTAAGCACGGCAGACATATAATTCTTACTGCTATAGCTGCTATGGTTTATAATGCCCTGCATTAGAAGCATATCCGAGCAGAAGTTAGGACAATTCTTTGGAAATATCAGAACGGTTTTCCGAGATATCGATCCACAAATTTTCAGATTCTAACTTTATGGCGAATCATCGGATGGATACATGCAAAAAATTCGAAGCAACGCTCTTATTTCTCGATATTTACAAACATTTGATAGCCCACACTGAAAAAACGATGATGCTGATACTTTTAACATATAGTCTCCAAAGTAACTCACACTGATATAATTCAGTAATCCCAGGGCAGTAGAAACCACCTCTAATGAGTATCCTTGATATGACAATAAACTGTATCTGATGGTGAGGCTTGGGTCCTGTTCGTTTGAAAAATGGGGAATACTCATTCATTGCCATGGGCACCTCTGGTGGTGTAATGGTTAGCAAGTCAGACTCGCAAACCTACACGAGTGAGTTCGAGTTTCATTTGGTGCCCCATTCATTTGGCCTTGTGCTAAATCGAAGTAAAGACCTTCGTAAATTACAATACTCATTCATTGCCATTACTTCCAGGTCGGCTCTGACTCGGAGTGGTAGTACTTATGAACATCCCGTCAATGGATCAAATAAAATGGGTGTAAAAGAGGTGCCCGTGGTGTATAGGAGGTGCCTGTGGTGTAATGGTTATCGTCGCAGGATGTGGACACGGCGACACGAGTTCAAATCCTGGACGAGACTGATTGCATTTCACATAGCACTAATACCCTTGGGAAAGGTATGAATCCAATTATTCTCCCTCCAGCTATGGGTAAATAGTAGGACAGACTGGGTTCTTCAGCCTTGGTGGGGCAACTAGTCTAGGAGAAGGAAAACTCTGAATTCAAACCTGTTAAAATCCGCTTAAAAATCGACCTTGTGTCATATCCGGCCCGAGAGGAGGGGTTGGTAAATAGGATCAAATAAAACGGGTTCATCTTTTGATATACTGGAAACCATTTAACTGTGGACAAACAAAGGATTAATATCAAATTGCTTAATTAAAATCAGATAGCGATACTTGAAACCATTTAACTATGACAAATAGAACTATTAGCGTAACGTAGCAATACTTGAAGACGTTTAACTGTGGGCAAATATAATTATTAGTGATTGGTAGCAGTACATGAAACCATTAAACCATATTTACCAACCCCTCCGCTCGAGCAGGATATGACACAAGGTCAATTTTTAAGTGGAGTTTTACAGGGTTGAATTCAGAGTTTTCCTTCTAGACTAATTGTCTCACCTAGTCTGTCCTACTATTGACCCATAGCTGGAGGGAGACTAATTGAATTCATACCGTTCCCAAGGGTATTAGTGCTATGTGAAATGCAATCAGTCTCGTCCAGGATTTGAACTCGTGTCGTCGTGTCCAATTTCTACGACGATAACCATTACACCACGGGCACCTCCATGAAACCATTTAACTGCTTGAGCAAATGAACTCTGGCTCGTTTAAAAGATAATGCTATCAGTAAACTATCAAGGTTTGATATAACCTTATACCAAATATAGCCCAGATGGCTGGGGCAGTAGAATACACCGATTGGCGACCTTAATCGAGGGCGACTCGAAGGCTTCTCTTTCAATAGCTACTACAACGAGATGTAGGGGAGGGTTCTATTTCATTCCCTGTATTGCTCCAAATTACCCTGGATCCTTACCTTGTAATGCTGAATGTTTAGCAAGGCAGCATCAAGTATCATTTTTGAGCTTTCGGTATGACTTGACCTGGGATTGAACACCGGTCATCAGGCCAATTGGCGAACACTCTACTGATTAGGCTAATGGCCCAGTTTAAAGGGATAAAACCCTTCAATTAATGTCCTTGATATGACACTAAAGAACACCTGATTATGGGGCTCCAATCCTGGAACATTAGATAACATTCAGTACCACTTCATTGCTATCACAGCCAGTTTCCTTCTGACCCTGGTTGGTAGTACATGTTAGGGTCTCATCTATGGGTCAAATAGAACTGTTTAATCATTTGACTGTGTGAAAACAAACTCCTGATGTTAAATTGAATTTTTAATGTTAAATAGCAATTGTCGAAACCATTAACCTGCGTGCAAATAAATGATTAACATTGAATGAAATTATTATTGATAGATAGCAATACTTGAAACCATTTACCTGCGTGTGAAGGAATGAACTCTGGCTTGCTTGAAAATGTTGCCAAATGCATGATTTGTAAACAGGATCTAGAATTAAATAACCTAAAAGTTGATGCCATAAAAACCAACCAACCAACCAACCATTAAATCAATTAACCTAACTAATCTCATTCAGTATTTAATGGATTTGTTGGACTGTCTC
Source organism: Sepioteuthis lessoniana (assembly GCA_963585895.1). Classification (NCBI taxonomy): domain Eukaryota; kingdom Metazoa; phylum Mollusca; class Cephalopoda; order Myopsida; family Loliginidae; genus Sepioteuthis; species Sepioteuthis lessoniana. The sequence continues at coordinate 15,544,070 of OY757926.1, forward strand.
ATTCTCTCTGAGGAACCCTCTATAAGTAATTTAAAGTATTTAAATTACCTCTAAATATCCTTACACCAAATCCCAGAGGGAGACCTTTGCGTTGTCATTAGTTTTAAGACCCCGGAAGTTCCGCCATTGTAAGCAAAACGGATATACTCACTCCGTCATTATTATTCCTCAATAAACAGATGGCGGGACTCTTTCTCTTGTGAGCACCAAATTTAAATGGATTTGACTCAGATAAATGGAAGTTATATAATGAAAATCTAGTGAAATCTAGTTAACTGATATTATAAAGATACTTGAATATACTAACTTAAGGTTTTATCCACCTTTCTAAATATCAGTTCGGAGAATTGGTCGAAGAATGAAAGCTTGGTGATCCTACATCAATAGTATTAATTTACAAAGCTCTTTGCTTCGATGTGGCACAAGGCTAAAAGAATGGGGCGCCCAATGAGACCCGAACTCACTTGTGTAGGTTTGCTAGTCTAGCTTGCTAACCGTTACACCACCAGAGGTGCCCTTCCTATATCAATAGTAAGAGAGGCAGAATAAAAAAAAATGTCTCTCGTTTATTCATTGTCGGTTTTCAATGTCAAAATGTTCTTTTATGAAAGGAGAATGACGTTTTAGAGATGAAGAAAAGTATATAAAAAGTTCCTTTTATTCTATAACGTTTACAGGGCTAGCCCGAAAGCAAATTAATGGTTAACAAGCTAATCTTACAGACTACTACTAGAGTGGTGATTTCGATTCTTACTGAAGTCTTTCCATTTTTTTAGTTTTGTATTATATTCACAGAGTGTCACGCTACAGAGAAATGGTCGGCTCATTCGAACTCTACTGACTTCTATTTCAGTCAGATTGCTTCGAAATTAGTCGTATTCCACCATAGATTAATAGCTAAACCAATCTCCAAAGTTGTTTCTCACTGGGTGACCCAAGTTTAGATATTTAGTATTGGGCAATTAATGGTGTGCCCTCTGCTGTAGCCTCGCATTATTTCGGAAGAAATATACACTTTGAATCATTAGGAATCTTGATTAGGAAGATGGAAAGTTTTCTCAATAATCCAGAATTAGTTCCAGAATTCCGATAGAAACATCAATACGTTTCTGAAGCTCGTCTCATATATAATAAATAAAGACAACAGTTCTTCCAGTAATCTGGAAGAAATATGTATGGTCTTCCAATAAACTGGAATAATACACTACAAGAAAAATGAAATGACAAAAATTTCTAATTAGTTCTGATTATCTGGAAGAAATTTTGAAATGTTCTAGTTATTTGGAAAAAGATTCAATGTACTTCTAGTAATTTGAAAAAAAAGTATCTAATGATTAAAAAAATATCACAGAAGCTTTCGAGCTATGGGAGAATAATCCGGAAGATTAATTTAAAAGATGTTTTTCGGTAATCATGAGAAAAATCCTGATTGTTAAATAAGATTTAGTTGGTTTGGTTTGGTTTTATGGCATATCAACCTTTGTAGGTTATTTAACGCCATATCCATTTTTATGTAAATAATCTGTTCTATTGAAAATAGTTCTGTTTAGCATAAGTACACAGTTTAATTGTCAAAAACATTTCCATTTCAAACTATTCAAGCAGTTATATGTAACAATTCAGTTAAGTGTAAATATAGTTTTAATGTCGAAAAACAGTTCTATTTCAAATAATTCAATTAATTAAACGTTTCTATTTCAAGCTATTCAGTTTACTCAAACAATTCATTTTAGCATAAATATGCTGTTATTTCTATTTAACCCATAGATAGGGCCCTATCAGGTGCTACCACTCCGGACCAGAGTGGACCTGGGAGCGATGGCAATAAAGGGGTACTCCGCATTCCCCAAAGCTCCAGCATTGCTGGAACCTCACCATCAGATTGTTTACTATCATATCCAGGACAATCGTTGGGGGGGGGGTCTTACCCCTCTGCAGAGAAGCAGTCGGTGTATTCTACAGCCCCAGCCGACTGGGCAAAAATAAGATTTGAATCCTCCCCCATTTATAAGTCCCCTCCAAACATGTTTCATTTTCTTTTAAACAAATGATACGAGAATTTGTTGTTTGTTAAAAATCATTTTCTACCAAATCGGAAAGTCGAGGGTGACACGAAGCTTTCCTTTTCAGTAGCTACTACACCGAGGTGTCCTGGAGGGCGCTGCTCCTTTCCCTTGATTGCCCCAATTTACCCTTGATAATAACCTTATAATGCTGAGTGTTAAGAGAGGTGGTATCAAGTACCATTTTTTAAGTCTTTGGTATGACTCAACCTGAGATTGAACCCTGATCTCCCGGACCATTGGCGAACACTCTTCCCACTAGGCCAATGAACCAAATATGTAGCGGTTCAAAGTTAAGGACGTCTCTTCATTGCATGGTTCTGTTTCTTTGTTTAATGGCATATCAACTATCATGTATTATCTAATGCCGATAACATTCCTGGGGAAGAACAGTAACGGGTACTATTTAACACATAGCTGAGGAGAAATAAGTGTTTCGTACATTCTCAAAGGGTCATTGTCTGAAATTGAACTTAATAACGCGAATGAATGGTGTTTGAATTCAGTTACTTTGATGTTGCAAGCTAGCACGTCTGCAAATACGCAATATGGACTTTCCGCTTCATTGTATAAGCTTCCACTAGAAATAATACTGTATAAGCCTTTTTTTTTTTATCAAAAGAAAGAAACATTTTTATAAAAAAATATTTGCTGAAATACGTATTAAAGTGTGGTCCTGTAATTTTAAAATTAATTAGACTTTTAAAAAATCTAATTTGGGTTTCTCAAATCACGATAGTTGGTTGATTAATTGGGTTTTATGACACATCAACACTTGTACGTTATTTAATACCCAAACATGTTTTTATGCATATATCAAACATATATCAATTGTAAACAAAATTTTCTTGATAACATTTTTAAAAGAGACTGAGGTCTTTTTTTAACACAGTTAAATAGTTTCTAGTATTTCTATGTAACAATATCAATTTAGTTCAACTAAAGTCATTTCTTGGCATATATTTAAATGATTTGTAAGTAATTTTAATTTTAAATGAGTTAGAACTATTTTTTTGCACACAAGGATTACAATTGTTTCCGTTCGCTTAAATTGTAGCCGAGGGATTTCGGTTTATGCCTTTGGGTTTAGTTAGGCTGAGAACCTTTCGGCTCAGTGCATGGGTTACTTAGGTGCAACGTTAACACAGGTGTCCGCGTGCGCGCGAGCGGAGCGGACATGTCACTCAGAGATGTCACAATGGCCCACATTGGAAGCGGGGTTACGATGTGTGGGTTGATGTCACGCACCGGAAGAGCGCGGAGGATTATGGGAGATTTTGAAAAAGTCAGTTTGTAGAGTTGAGATGAGACCTGCCTCGGGGGAAGACGGTCGGCTTTCGCCACACGTGTTGGGGGCGGGCAGATGAAAAAGCCTGAATAGAAAGATTGTGCCTCTCTCTCGTTATGTCGAAAAACCTTTAAACTAAAAGGTAATAAAAAGTTTCGTACCTGAACTGAGAAGTCGTTACGTGTTTTTCAAATTTCGAGATTCCTAAGTTCTATCTTTATGGACATTCGATGTACGTTTCACACATAGACATATAATGGCTATGATACAAAATTGTTTAGATCATTGCTATCTAACACTAATCATTCAGTTCAATACATTTGTTTACGTGCAGTAAACTTGTTACAAGTATTGCTATTGAACTCTAATTATTTTAATTAACACAATTTTTTACTTGCACACAGTTACAGGTTTTCAAGTAGGACTTTGTCCAGTCGGCAAGGGCTGTAAAATACACCGACTGCAACTCTTCAGAGAGGTAAGAACTCCTCCCATGAGTGTCCTGCATATGACACTAAACAATCTAATGGTGAGGTTCCAGTGATGATGGGGCTTGGGGGAATGCGGAACACCCCTTCGTTGCCATTGCTCCAAAGTCCATTCTGGCCCGGAATGGTAGCACCTGATAGGGCCCTATCTATGGGTTAAATAGAACTAAACGGCATACTTATGCTAAACTGAATTCTTTGAAATAGAACTTTTTGACTATTCTGAATAGCTTAGAATAAAAATGTTTTTGACAATTAAACTGTACTTACATTTAAACAGTATTATTATGTTACACTGAATTGTATGAAATGGGACTGTTTGACGAAACTGAATAGCTTAAATAGAAATGTTTTTGACAATTAAACAGTACTTACATTTAAACAGCGTGTTTATGTTAAACTGAATGTTTGAAATGGAACTGCACTTACGCTAAACTAAACTGTTTGATATTGAACTGTTTTGACATTTAATTGTGTTTAAACAAGATCTATACTTATACCAAATTGAATTGTTTGAATTGGAAATGTTTGACTGTACTGAATAGCTTGAAATAGAAATATTTTTAACAATTATACTGTGTACTCATGCTAAACTGAATTGTTTGTAATAGGACTGATTATTTGTTTAAAAATGGATTTGGCATTAAATAACATACGAAGGTTGATATGCCATAAACCTAAATAAACAAGCAAACAAACAAACAAAGTAATATTGACATTACTTATTCGTTTACACACAGTTGAAATGTCAAATAGTTCTCTGTGACCCATTGATAGGATCCAATCAGGTACAACAATTTCGGGTCAGAATGGATTAGGAACCAATGACGATGAAGGAGTACTCTACATTTCCCAAAGCCCCAAGACTGGATCCTCACCATCCGAATGTTTTATGTCCTATCCAGGACACCAGTTGGTGAGAGGGTGTCTTAACCCTCTGCAGAGATAAAGTCGGTGTATTCTACAGCCACATGCGACTGACCTAAACTCACCATTGTTTCGCAAGGATTTGCTAGATCTTGCTTTCAACAAAATTCAGGTTTAGGCAAACACTTCTCTTTACGATTGTGAGTTAGGAAAGACCACATGGAGATCACAGAGTTTCTTTTTTCATTTTTAAAGAAGGGCAAAAAATGAATGTTAAAACATTTCTTAACCTGAATGAGGCTGTTTGGCATTCATATACCGCTTATATCACGAAGGGACCTTATGGATTCAATGATTCTCTCTCCAGCTATCGTTAAATAATAAAACAAATCTATTTTCTAAACCTTAGAATAGCCACCGTACTAGTAGAAGACAAACTCTGAATTTAAACAAGTTGTATGTATTTACCAAACCATCTGTTTGGCTAGGATGTGACACAAGGATAAATTTGCCCAGTTAGCTGGGGCTGTAGAATATACCGATTGCTTCTCTGCTGAGGGGTAAGACCCCCCCCTCAAACGAGTATCCTGGATATGACACTAAACAATCTAATGGTGAGGTTACACAGAAGCTGGAGCCTTGGGGAATGTGGAATACCCCTTCATTACCATCCCTACCAGATCCACTCTGTCCCGGAGAGGTAGCACCTGATAGGGTCAAAAAGAACTAAACCATAGTTTCTTGACCTTACCTTTTTTTTTGCATTTAAACTGCGTATTTATACTAAACTAAATTGCTCAAAATAAAACTATTTGTACATCTAAACTGTGTACTTATGCCAAACTGAATTATCTGAAATAAAACTGTTTTGACATCTAACTCTGTGTATTGCTCAGTCGGCTGGGGCTGTAGAATACACCGACTGCACCTCTGCAGAGGGGTAATACCCCCCCCCTTTATCAACTGTCCTGGATTTGACACTAAACATTCTGATGGTGAGGTTCCAGTGATGCTGGAGCTTTGGGGAATGCAGAGCACCCCTTCATTGCCATTGTTCCCAGGTCCGCTCTGGCCTGAAATGGTAGCACCTGATAGAGCTCCATCTATGGGTTAAATAGAACTAAACTGCATACTTATGCAAAACTGAATTGTTTATACAAAAAAAAAAGCTTTGACATTTATATATACACACATACGTATCAGAATTTAACACTCGATGACCCATAAGAGGTCAATTTCCCATAAAACCCAACCATAACCAGCCTAAAAATTTGCATTTACAAATCATATATAAAATATATGTGTAAAAAGCTTTTGGCATTAAATAACTTATAGAGGTTGATATGCCATTAAATCCAACCAACCAACCTAAATTGTTTCAATTAGAACTGTTTGACTAAATTGTATAGCTAAGATATAAATGTTTTTTACAATTAAACTGTGCTTACATCTAAACTGCATGCTTTTGCTAAACTGAATTGTTTGAAATAGAACTGTTTTTGTTATTGAAAATGTTCTTACAAAAAAACTGGTTTGTTTTATATGGAACAGTTTCGACATTTAACTGTGTGTAAACAAAATTAGCTGAATTAAATTTTTTTAATAAACTGAATTGTTTGAAATAGAAAAGTTTTTTACAATTAAACTGTGCTCTCATGCTAAGCAGAATTGTTTGAAATACGATTGACTATTTGCATAAAAAAGGATTTGGCATTAGATCACCTAGAAAGGTTGATATGTCATAAAACCCAACCAACGAACAAGGTTGATTTTTAAGTTGAGTTTAAAAAGTTCGAATTTTGAGTTTTCCTTCTCCCAGGTTGTTTGCCCAACCAAGGCTAAAGAACCAAATCTGTCCTCCTATTTTACCCATAGCTGGCGGGAGATATGAATTGATACCTTTCCCAATGGTATTAGTGATATATAAAAGGCTTTCAGACGCGTCCAGGATTTGAACCTGGATTGCAATGTCTATTTCCTACGACAATAACCATTATTCCACGGACACCTCCAAACCAGGTGTAGACCTGGAGAAGGATGGGTCTCACCAGACACGTGACCAAACTCGGTTACCGGCACAATGAGTGCGCGGTGGTTTGCATGTGTCGTACTAGATTTTCAAAACGCGAAGACATGCTTGCCTTGAAAATCAGCATTAGATCTTTCTTTTTTTATGCTGATTTAGTTTCCAGATTTGCTTGACATCCTCAGATTTCATTGTCATTTGTTGTTGTTGTTTTATTTATCGTTTTCTTTCAATGTTATTTGTTCAGAGAAAGTCTGGCAGGTTTTCATAAAATAAGGAATGTGACCTTTGATTTCATCTCGACCACGGCTGGCGCTAGAAACAGGATTTCCTTTTGGATTTGAATGGTAGAAGGTCAAAGCGAAATTTGGGATTGGATGATCAAAATTTAACAAAAGAAATCACCAAACACTTTTACTCTCGTATGCTCAGGGGTTTTTTTTTGTCGCTTAGGAGCTTTCGTAGAAAAAGTTGTAGCAAAATAAAATCATAATGAAACTTGTATTAAAACCGATCTCACATAAACGGTGAGCCTGCAACTTTGGCAAGCATTTAATCTAAGACATGATTAAAAATCGATTTTTTAAACATTTGTCGAGGGTCCTAGATTCCCGGTTCTGTGGTGGCTAACATGCAATATCGTAGTAAGTGAGTTCGAAATCCAGTCAAGCTCATAAATTCGATTTCGTTCACAAAAACTATCAACTCATTGGTTTGGTTTGGTTTGGTTTGTTGGGTTTTATGGCGTATCAACCTTTGTAGGTTATTTAATGCCAAATCCATTTTTATGTATATAATCTGTTCTATTTAAAACAATTCAGTTTAGCATAAGTACACAGTTTAATTGTCAAAAACATTTCTATTTCAAACTATTCTAGCAGTTATATGTAACAATTCAGTCAAGTGTAAATACAGTTTCAATGTTGAAAAGCAGTTCTATTTCAAATAATTCATTTTAGCATAAGCACGCAGTTTAAATGTAAGTACAGTTTAATTGTCAAAAACATTTCTATTTCAAGCTATTCAGTTTACTCAAACAATGCAGTTTAGCATAATTATACACTTAATTCTATTTAACCCATAGATAGGGCCCTATCAGGTGTTACCACTCCGGGCCAGAGTGGACCTGGGAGCGATGGCAATGAAGGGGTACTCCGCTTTCCCCAAAGTTCCAGCACTGCTGGAACCTTACCATTAGACTGTTTAGTGTCGTATCCAAGATACTCATTGGGTGGGGGGTCTTACCCCTCTGCAGAGAAGCAGTCGGTGGATTCTACAGCCCCAGCCGACTAGGCAAGCAAAATAGTCAACTCATTACATGCTTTCCTACAACATGTAAACTGATAACATCGATTCTAAAATAGAATGCATTCAAATTATTAGAATATAAGGACATGTTTCATTTAGAAGAAAAGGGATGCAAAAAAACGAATTATATGGCTTCAAAGATCACTTCCTCATAAACAAGATGATCTTAGAGAATTGTTGATTCAAAGAGAAAAATCTAAAGATAGCTTGGATTGACAGCAAGAAGCTTTTCATGGCGTACCCTCAGGAGAGACTCTTAAAGTTCTAAACGTTTTAGATATATTTACAGTTATAACAACATTCTTAAAATACCATATGGAAAAATGGCATATATAATCACAGATTAATCTGTGAAAAAAGCATGCTCAAAACTAATAATCAGAGTATTAACGATTGAATCTTCACACTTCACAGGTGACACTTTCTCTTCTTTTTCGCGTAGGTCTAATTCATCTCTTCATAGAACTTAAAGCAACAAACTTTGGATATAAAACTACCAAAAAATAAACCTCCTATTCTATATGGATGATTTAAAGTTATTCTAAGTGTGAAGCGTCGAATCAACCGAAAAGGACATCGAAACGAGGTTAACGAAAGCATGGACAACTATCAATAGGCTATCGATTATATGGAAATCAGACCTAACCGATAAAATGAAACGCAGTTTCTTCCAGGCAGCGGTCACATCGATACTGCTACATGGCTGCACTTCATGGACGCTAACAAAACGGCTGGAGAAGAAGCTAGACGGCAATTACACAAGAATGCTGCGTGCAATCTTGAACAAGTCCTGGCGGCAACACCCCACAAGACACCAACTGTACAGCCACCTGCCCCCTATCACGAAAACTATTCAAGTTAGACGAACCAGACATGCAGGACACTGCTTGAGAAGCAGGGACGAACTCATAAGAGATGTACTCTTATGGACCTCCACACATGGCCGTGCAAAAGCAGCACGACCAGCACGAACATACATTCAGCAGCTATGTGAGGATACGGGATGTTGTCCTGAAGACCTACCTTGGGCGATGAACGATAGGGAAAAGTGGCGAGAGAGGGTCAGGGATATCCATGCTACCAGCGCGACATAATGATGATGATGAAGTGTGACGAGTTAGGCTGACTAAGCATTGTAAAAATGGTTTAGCGACAATGTAGGGATGAAATTTGGTCTGGATAAATGTACGAAAGTAACATTTAAGAAATGTTCGCTTGTAAAGTCTGCAAACACCACTCTTGAAATTAAAGCAAGAATTACTGATTTAGAACCTAATCATCATCATCATCATCATCATGTCGCGCTATCAGCATGGATATCCCTGGCCATCTCTCGCCACCCCACCCTATCGTCCATTGCTTCCGGCAGGTCTTCTGGGTTATATCCCGTATCGGCACAAAGCTGCTGTATGTAGGTTCGAGCTGGTCGTCCTGCCTTTGCTCGTTCCTACCTCTCCAGAAGTATCCCGCATGTCTGGTTCGTCAAATTTTGATGGTTTTCGTGATGGGCACTTTAGAACGCAATAAAACCTACAAATATTTAGGAATTAATAAAGCGGATGGTATCTATCGTACAGTAAATAAATAATGATAATAAATGAATTCTATAGGAAATAGTAGACTTATGAATTGAATTAAATGTTAAAAAAGTTATTGCAATTAACACTTTGGCAATACCAATAGTGACATATAGTTATAATATAATAAAATGGATGACAGCTGAAATTAAAAAAAAACAGGGATGCTAAAGTTAGGAAACTAATAACCTACCATAGAACAATACAGCACCCAAGAGCATATATATATATTTGCCAAACCCTCCGCTCAGGCAGGATATGACACAAGATCAATTTTTAAGCGAAGTTCAACAGGTTTGAAAAGGAGTTTTCTTATCCTAGACTGGTAGCCCCTCATCAAGGCTGAAGAACCTAGTTTGCCCTGCTATTTACCCATAGCTGGAGGGAGAATAATTTGATTAATATCTTTCCCAAGGGTATTAGTGCTTTGTGAAATGCAATCAGCCTCCTCCAGGATTCGAACTTGTATCGCTGTGTCCATTTCCTATAAGGATAACCATTACACCACAGGCACCTCCAAGGGAAGATATAGAACGCCTCGATGTCCAGAGAAAAAAATGTTGGAAGAGGATAATCCAATTAGAGCTAAACCCATATAAACACAAAAAACTTTCAGAAATGTTTAGACACTACAACAGATTGGATGTTACAGTTAGTAAACAATCACGATGAGCAAAATTGTAATACTCAATGAATGAAGAAAGTGATAAATTTCCTAAACAATTCTACCTCAAAAATAAGGCTATCTAAGGCTGGTTGGTTGTGTTTTATGGCATATCAACCTATATTGGTTATTTAATGCCAAATCCGCTTTTATACAAATAATCAGCTGTGTTTTAAACAATTTCAGTTAAGCATGAGTATACTGTTTAATTGTCAAAAACATTTCTATTTCAAACTATTCAGTTTAGTCAAACAATTCTAATTCAAACAATTCAGTATAGATTTTCTCCACATACAGTTAAATGTCAAAAATGTTATATATTAAACAATTCAGTTTAGCATAAGTACAGTTTCAATGTTTAAAATCAGTTCTATTTAAAGCAGTTCATTTTAGCATATGTACACAGTTCAATTGTTAAAATTATTTATACTTCAAGCTGTTATTTAACATAAGTATAAATTTTGTTTACACACATCTTAAATGTCAAAGCAGTTCTATTTTAGACAATTCAGTTTAGCGTAAGTACAGTTTCAGTGTCAAACACACTTCTATTTCAAACAATTCAGTCTAGCATACAAAAATTTTCCTTTCAAAGAATTCAGTTTAGCATTAGTACACAGTTTAGTTCTATCTAACTCATAGATACCACTCCAGGCCAGTTAAAATAAACATCTTTTACCAAATATTTTTCCAGTTAGTCATTATTACTACATAACACACACACACACACACACACACACACACACACACACACACACACATATATATATATATATACATATATATATCATTTGTAAACGAAATCGTTTATAAGTAAGTTTTTAAACCAGCCAGAGCACATCTCTTTGTACAAAGTTAAATGGCTTCAAGTATTGATATCTTAAACTAATAGTTCTATTTGCTCGGAGTTTAATGGTTTCACTAATTCTATTAAACATGAGTACGAAACATTTGTTCGCACACCGCTAAATATTTTCAACTATTGCTACTTACCCCTCATAATTCTATTCAACATTATTCATTCGTTTGCACACAGTTAAACTGTTTTAAGTATTACAGTCAATCACTAAAAGATTCTAGCCCAGTCTGCTGGGGATGTAGGATACACCAACAAAATCTCTGCAGAGGAGAAAGACTCCCCAAACGAGGGTCCTGCATATGACACTAAACAATCTGAGGGTGAGGTTCCATTAATGCAGGGGCTTAAGGGAATGCAGAGTACCCCTTCATTGCCATTGCCCCCAGTTCCACTCTGGCCCGGAATGATAGCACCTGATAGGGCCCTATCTATGGGTTTAAATAGAACTAAAACCGCATACTTATGCTAAACTGAATTGTTTGAATTAGAACTGTTTGACTAAACTGAATAGCTTGGAATAGAAATATTTTTAACAATAAAACTGTACTTACATTTAAACTGCGTACTTATGCTAACTGAATTGTTTGAAATGGAACTGTTATTGACATTGAAACTGTACTTACACTGAACTGAATTGTTTATCATAGAACAGTTTTGACTTTAATCTGTGTGTAAACAAAATCTATACTTATAGTAAACTGAAATGGCTGAATTAGAGCTATTTGACTAAACTGAATAGTTTGAAAAAGAAATGTTTTGACAATTAAACTACGTACTTATGCTTAATTGAATTCTTTGACATAGAACTGATTATTTGTATAAAAATGGATTTGACATTAAATAACCAACAAAAGTTGCTATGCTATAAAACCCAACCAACCAACCAACTAAAAGATTCATTTCCTCACAGTATAATGGTTTCAAGAGTGGCTATTGAATTGTGACAATACTCCGCCGGACGACCCCAACAATCACAAACAACCAAACTACACATAGCCATTAGAATCGTCTAGTAGTTTTTTCTCATCTCTGGCCAGGGGTATTTCATATTTCTTTACTAACATACAAAATACACAACCGAGTGGGTCGAAGAAAAAGAAGAACAAACAAACACGAACTTGGTTAGCTTTTAGTGCGAGAAGGGAGAAGTTTGTGACACTTTTGTGCAACTATCCGTGCATTTGCTGGCTATCGCGGGCGTGTATTTGCGCGAAACTCCCACAAAGCCATTAGGAATGCTGACTCATTTTCTCGCTTTGGTCAACCCGGCCTGAGTCCACAGGTTCTAGCCGCCGCCTTTTATGACTTTTGCTGACTGCTCTCTGCCTGCTTCTTTTCCCTCTTCTGCTGACTGCCTCCTCCTCTTCTCTTCTCCTGACTGTGTTCTTCTCTTGATTGACCACTCCTGCCGACTTTGTGTGAGAATCACGCCAAATAAACAAAGGGATCGCCAGTAACGGCCATGTATATGTACTCCCCATTTCCCAAATCTCTAGTTCAGTGTCATATCATGGACATGCGTTGGATGGGGGCTGTTTTACCTCTCTGCAGAGAAAAAGTCAGCGTATTCTATAGTCCCAACAGAATGGACGGAACAAATATGAAGATGTAATTCTGAAAAGAATATATATATATATATATATATATATATATTATATATATATACAGTGTTAGCCCGGATATAAGAGACCCTGATATGAGAGAAACTCTGATATAAGATACGTTTTCTCTGGTCCCAAATTAGAGCCTGTATTAACTAAACAAAATAGACCAAACCCCTGATATAAGAGACTTATTCTCCGGTCACCGACAACTCTCTTATATCCGGGTTACACTGTATATAGTCATCCACAGTCTTTGTATCAAAACTCTTCAGAGTGGCTTGACCCACGAAATTCCGAAAAATGTAGCAGTTCAAAAGTAGACATCCCTTCATTGTATGTTTTTCTTTCTTTGTTTTAATAGCATCTTACCTCAGATGTCATTTGTCATTCTCGTAAGTGAAGGATTTTTTTTTTTATGTATATACGTTATCTGCGACCTGGAGTGCTCAATTCTTGCAAAGAACTATTTCATTTCAGTATATGTGGCAGCCGGTAAATTTCCTCATGAGATCGCTCAAGCCATGATGGGGGTAGCGTTTATATTGTCATCTACAGATAGACTGTTTCTTTGTATCACAACTATTCAGTGTGGCTAGAACTGCGAGATGTTTCAAGCTGGGATCGAAACCAGGCTGACTTTATATTGTACTTGTGTGATGATGTATCCATTGTTCGAAGAAAAATTATTTCTAATCAAAGGGTATTTAATCGCTTCATGCAAATAAACTTTTAAAAAATTAAAGTTTTAAAACACCCCCCTCAAAAACAAAAAAGAAACCAAAAAACAATACTTCCGCTGACGATGACTTATGCTGGAAACTAGTTAAGAATAATCCCAACAATAAATAACCCCCAAAGAATACTGTGATTTGTCTTTTGCTGATTTTCATAAAGAAATGCGTTATATTCCAAAGATGATGTCGGTCAACAAAACGGCTGAGAGTAAGTCATTAAAGCCTAACGTAAAGTTAAGCGGTTTTTGATCCCAGCCTGAAGCGTCCAACGTCTCTAGCCACAATGAAGAGTTGGTGATAAAACGAAACAGTCTGTCTAGGGATAACAATATATACGCAGGGGGTTGAGCACTCTGGCGAAGGAACTAAAGTCTTCTACTCGCGTAATGCAAAGCTCTTCTAACGAACTCCAATAGCATAAAATATAAACAAACGAAAGTTGATACAAAATGCGTTATATTCCTGAAACGGCTGTGGAGTACGTTTATCGGCCTAACGTAAAGTTAGATGGGTTTCGATCCCAGCTTGAAGCGTACAAAGTGTCTAGCAACAATGAAGAGTTGTGATAGAATGAAATAGTTAGCCCGTAAACAACAGTTGAGATAATTAACAGACATATTAAAGAGGAATATATAATTAAAGAGGAATATCTAGGATGACAACAGTTGAGATGATTATAACAGACATATTAGGAATAGATGTAAAACATGTATGAAATTGCCATTAGTTATAATATCTTAGTCGGTTTGGAAAATCACACCTGCTACGAACCCCCCTACAAGAGCGCAAAATTAGGAGTTGGTTGATCTGTAGATAAACTCCAGTCCTGTTTCTTAATCGTTCTAGCACCAAACATTTTGATCCCCTCTGCAGACGCACTGTGAATTAAATAATTTGTAATTTTACTTCCATTTTTAGTCTTATTCTTATTTTTTTATTTTTATTTTATTTTTTATTCTTATTTTTTACTTTTTATCCTTTTATCTTCTGAATACGAACTGTAATTCTATATTTGCTATTCTGCAACTTCGAGAGAAGCATTTAAATCTGACGAGACGGAGAATATAGTAATATTTCCACCGAAAAAAATTTATAATGACGACTTAACCGAGTTTGAGTCTCAATCAAATTGCACTATGAGAATTAATTTTTATTTATTGCGGATTTTTTGTCCTCATCTTGGTAGTTTTTTTGTTGTTGTTTCTTCTTTCACTACGTTTCGGCCAAATTTCACCCCTTGCCATCTTCAGGTGATTTTTACAGCGACCTCGGATAGGAATGATTAGTCTTGTATCCGAGGTCGCGGTAAAAATCACCTGAAGAAGGCCAGAGGTGAAATTTGGCCGAAACGTAGTGAAAGAAGAATCAACACACAAAAAAAAAAAACCCTACCAAGATGAGGACAAAAAATCCGCAATAAAAAAAATTAATTCTCAGATTAAGAAGCCTCATCTCAAAATGATCCAATTAAATTGCGCTATATATATATATATATATATATATATATATATATATCACCCTTTTGCACGAGCAAGATGAGACATCAGGTCAAATGTTAAGCCGATTTTTACAGGTTTAAATTCGGGAGCATTCTTTTTCTGTATTGGTCTTAATTTGCTATGTATACTCGTTGGCATGTTGCTACTTACTCGTGCGTATATGTAAAGTAAAGTTGGTGACCGTACACGCGGGGCGACCAGAAGGCTCCCTTTTCAACAGCTACTACACCAAGGTGTAGGGGAGAGCGTTACTCTTTTCCTGGGTTGCTCCAATTTACCCTCGATACGTACCTTATATTGCTGAGTGTTAAGCAAGGAGGTATCAAGTATCATTTTAAAAGTCTTTGGTATGACGCGACCTGGGATAGAACCCAGGTCTCCTAGACCATTGGCAAACACTCTACCCCACTAGGCCAATGAGCAGGTTACACATGCGCGTATATAATGCTATATGTAATGGTATACAAAATTTATGTGTTAACCAACCCCTCCGCTCGGGCAGGATATGACACAAGGTCAATTTTTAAGCGGAGTTTAACAGATTTGAATTCAGAGTTTTCCTTCTCCTAGACTAGTTGCCTCACCAAGTCTGAAGAACCTAGTCTGCCCTACTATTTACCCGTAGCTAGAGGGAGAATAATTGCATTCATACCGTTCCCAAGGGTATTAGTGCTATGTGAAATGCAATCAGTCCAGGATTTGAACTCGTGTCGCCGTGTCCAATTCCTGCGACGATAACCATTACACCACGTGTTTATGTGTTTATAGTGCTTACATATCTATCTATCTATCTATCTATCTATCTATCTATCTATCTTATTCGTTTTATAGTCATGTCCAATATAACTATCATTATTCACCCTAAAATTAAGTTATATTTGTAGATAATATATATATATATATATATATATATATATATATATATATATATATATATTAACCCTTTTGCAAGAAAATGATATGACACTTGGTCAGTTTGAACGAAATTTTAGTAGGTTTGAATTCAGAGCTTTTTCTGTATCGGTTTTCAAACCATGGTTAAAGATCTTAGTCTGCCCTACTACATATCCATCACGGGCTCCTCTGGTGGTGTAATGGTTAGCAAGCAAGATTAGCAAACCTACACGAGTGAGTTCGTGACTCATTGGGTGCCCCATTCATTCGGCCTTGTGCTAAATCGAAGCAAAGAGCTTCGTGAATAACTACTACATATCCATCACTGGAAGGCACATAGTTGGATTTCTACCTTTTCCAAGAGTATCAGTTCTATGCAAAATCCAAACAGTCTCATCTAGGATTCGAAAACACACGCACAGTCACCCCCTCATATATATATATATATATATATATATATATATATATATGATCGAAGACCTAAAGAAAACTCTTTCTCGTGCATTTTTCTTTCTTTTTGTTGGATTTCTTTCTGACATTTTCTATATTCCTGCTATTTTCGTTAGGCCCCTTCGTTTCTACCTAATATTCGACCCTTTTCCTAATTTGATTTTTCTTTTTTCTGATTTTCCTTCTTTCTCATTATGCATTTGATTCGTCCTTTCACCAACAATCTGGATCTCCGACCATCTCTCTCTCTCTCTCTCTCTCGTCTCTCTCTCTCTCTCTCTATCCACTCTCTGTGTCCCCATCTTTCTGTATCTGTCTTTGTTAGGCAGAGCGCGAATGAGTATCGATCACAAGGACAAGAATATTAAAATGGCGATGAAAGAACGTTAGCATGAAAGATTAAAAAAAAAAATTCAATGGAGTAAAAGAAATCAAATCAGTTCCTTCATAATAGAGTTAATTATACGCCCGCACACGAAAATGCATACACACTTATGAACATACAAACGTACACACACACACGCTAGGCGTATGTTTGTTGCTTACACGCACGCATATGTAATGCTCGGCAGAATTTATGAGTTCAAAGTGCTTACGTAGATATCTATCTATCCTTCTATCTATCTATCATATACTTTTTTAAAAGCTGTGCAGCTTTTATTCATCCTAAAATCTGTGTGGATCCGCGCTTACGAATATATGTATATATCTATCATATATGTTTATTGTCATATGCCTTTTATCTATATCCTAAAATTAAGTTATCTTAGTACATCATTCAGTTATCTTAGTATATTAGTATATTATTGAGTTGTCGTAGTATATTATTTAGTTACATTAGTATATTATTGTATTATTGTGTTATCATAGCATATTATTCAGTTATCTTAGTATATTAGTATATTATTGGTTTATCTTAGTATTTTAGTATATTATTGGTTTATCTTAGTATATTAGTATATTATTGGTTTATCTTAGTATATTAGTATATTATTGGTTTATCTTAGTATATTAGTATATTATTGGTTTATCTTAGTATATTAGTATATTATTGGTTTATCTTAATATATTAGTATATTATTGGTTTATCTTAGTATATTAGTATATTATTGAGATATCTTAGTATATTAGTATATTATTGACTTATCTTAGTATATTTGTTTTTTACTGAGTTGGCTTAGTATATTTGTATATTACTGAGTTATCTTAGAATATTATTGGTTTATCTTAGTATATTTGTATATTATTGAGATATCTTAGTATCTTATCAAGTTATCTTAGTATATTTGTATATTATTGAGTTGTCTTAGTATATTATTTAGTTACATTAGTATATTATTATATTATTGAATTATCTTCGTATATTATTGATATATCTTAATATATTATCAAGTTATCTTAGTATATTATTGAGTTATCTTCGTATATTATTGAGGTATTTTAGTACATTATTGGTTTATCTTAGTATATTAGTATATTATTGAGTTATCTTAGTATATTAGTATAATATTAAGTTATATTAGTATTAGTATATATATATATATATATATATATATATATAAAACATTGAACACTATAAATACCTTTCTTCTACATAGAGTAAGTATATGCACACATATATGCATATTATTGAATAATATCAATATCTCTCTTCATATATATATTATATATATATATATATATATATATATATATATATATATATATATTTACTAATCTAATATCTACCAGCATTCATGGTTACCAGAAAAAAAAAAGAATAAAAAAACGCCAGGAACAAGAGGTAAAAATATCTCGAATCACCACCTGGGAGAAAAAGAAAAAATATCATAGGACAAAAAGAAAGAAAAAACCTACCCTGTCACACCAGTTGAAAAAAAATCAAGAGATATGCAGTCAGTTGGTCAGAAGAAAACTAAAACCCTCCGTAAACGCTGCAATGCTACAATTACAAGAGTGCTCAACATGAGTGGAGCCAATTATAAAATTAACTTAAATCGCGAGTCGGAAATCTCCTACAAAGGTTTCACCTTAACGGATCATCAGGAAGTCCTATACCGACCCTTAATTTAAGTTAATTTTATATATATATATATATATATATGTGTGTGTGTGTGTGTGTGTTTGTGTGTGTGTGTACATTTTCTTCATACATGCTTACTTTGAGGCATTAAACACACAAAGACATCGACTAATAATTATAGAACATTTGAATACATAAATTAAAAAAATGATTTGACTAAGTCGCGTTGAAAGGAATCTTTTTCGATCCCTCATTAATCAAAATGAAACTTTGCACCTTCTAAACAAGAATATATTGAGATGTCGATATTATTAGTGAATGTTATATGAATTAATTCATGCAAACCTAAATTCATGTTCTGTCTGTTACATCTATCTATCTATCTATCAATGAAAATGCGTTTTCTTAATAATTAATACTTGTTTTCATATCAGCAGCCATTGAAATTAGCTGAAAACTTATTCCACTCTCATGAAATAATTTTTATCTCAAAGAATATGCGAACTATTCACCTCGTCTACATTTTTATGTAAATAACGTTTCGGTCGATATGTCTTTGAGCCTTCTTCAGGCGTGTAATCTCGAGCCTTCATAGAACCTTGAACTGAACCCTTTGTTTGATTCACAGGGTTAGACTGTTCCAATTCTGTCAATCATAACCGGGTTAAATTATTGTAAGTATTCATTGTGATTCTAACCTGTAGTTGGGATTGAAACTGCAACCTTCAGATGATTTCACTAAGAAGCACTTTCCAACCAAACGCCTTATCTGCCTTAGCGGATAATTCAGGATGAATTCTTCTGACTTATAAACCTAATGTCTCCATCAACCCATGATATTCCCTTCTCAACTATCATGTCCAATTTTTTACGAATTCCTCGTAAAATGTCAGTGCTGTTAGCTTTACTTGACTAACCCTGTTGCTGTATATAATAGTTGTTTTATACAAATAACCATATCGTATTATCTAGCTAGCTAGCTAGCTAGCGTCCTCATGATGTAATGGTAAAAGTGATGGACTGCGGAATCGTAGTAAGCGAGTTCGTATTCCAGTCGCGCTATTACGTTCACTTTCCGGCAAATACCCTTGGGAAAGGTATGAACCCCCTTATCCTCCCAGCTATGGGTTAAATAGTACCACTACAGTTCTTCTAGGAGAATGGCTTTGGCATTAAATAACCTAGGAAGGTTGATATGCCATCAAAACTATCTATCTATCACATTTTTCCCCTATCTAAATCTATTCCTATAAATCTCAGTCTTTTCATATCTCTCCCTTTCTCTTTCTCTCTCTTTCTCTCATAATAGCCATATATATATATAGTTATTATAGCTATATATATATATATATATATATATATATATATGGCTATTATGAGAGAAATATATATGTACATACATATATATACCTTTCTGACACAAGTTCAACAGCTCAGCATTTAAAAAAACATTCATGCCCAACAACAGAACTACGAAAAATTCTCACCGACAACACAACAATACTCGAACATCAAAATAATAAACAAAAACTTCAGATTCTCGAAGCACTATATATTAGAAACCTGCAACCAGCACTTAATAGAATTAATTTTCAAACCAGTACTAACGTACTTAAATGTCTTTAGCTACTGGCACTATTTACAGAATTACATTTAAAAGCAAGCGCCATAATCTCCAACATCAAAGACGTCCTTAAACAGTAGTAATTTGCTAAAACAAAAGTTACATCACTTTTGTCATAGATTCTCCCCTGATGATGGCCCAAAGTCGGGCAGAAAGTACTAGGGATACATACAACTATGGACAATACCTTAATCAGTTCCCCCCGAATACGATAAAAGTAATACGGGAATTCGAACGGATCCAAAAGAGAATATGTAGGCATAAAATGTCTATTATGTTCAATGAAATTTGTATTAACGAAGAAATGCTGCCTAAATATATATATATATATATATATATATATATATATATATGTAGAAAAACTGATAACAACGATCCAAGAGGAAGGAATGATTTATTAACGGGTCAACACTATAGCGTTTCGGTTCTACTGAACCATCATCAGGACCATGAGGGGTGATAATATATATATATATATATATATATATATATATATATATATATATATACCATTATAATCGTATCTATCTCTCACAGTTAAATGATTTCAAATATTGCAATTCAATTCAAGTAATTCGAACCAACATTATTCATTCGTTTGCAGATAATTAAATTGTTTCAAGTATCGCCATTTAATACGAGAAAAGGTTTCAAATATTGACATTTAATACAAGAAATTCTGTTTGAACCATAAACTAGACTCTCAACGTTCTACCACTCAAGGTCAGAATAGACCTGGGATTAATGGCATTAAAGGTGTACTCCACACTCCCCAAAGTTTCAGGATTTGTTTAATATCATATGCAAGACATGCGTTAAAAGAAAATGATATCGGCGTATTCTACAGACCCAGCCGACTGGGCCAAAGTTAAGTGGTTTCAATTATTGTTATGTAACACTAATAATTCCATTCTATACTGCACAAGAATTTCTAATCAACACAAATAGTTCAATCTAATCAACACTACTCATTCGTTTGCACATGGTTAAATGGTTTCAAGTATTTTTATGTAACACTAACAACTCAATTAAACATCAGTCGCTAAATAGCGAAACATTTTATTTCAAGCTATTTAGCCTGGCACAAATCATTTGATGCCTACAGTTTAAATATCAAATAGTTCTATTTGATCTATAGATAGGACCCAATCTTGTGCTACCATTCTGAAGAACACACACACACACACACACACACACATATATATATATGTATATATATATCATCACGTCGCGCAATCAACACGGATATCCTTGACCATCTCTTGCCACCCCTCTCTATCGTCCATTGCTTCCGGCTGGTCTTCAGGGTTACATCCCGTATCGGCACAGAGCTGCTGTATGTAGGTTCCTGCTGGTCGTCCTGCCTTTGCTCCGCCATGTGAAGAGGTCCACAGGAGAACATCACTTATGAGCTCGTCCCTACATCTCCCGCAGTATCCCGCATGTCTGGTTCGTCTAACTTGGATAGTTTTCGTGATGGATGGTTGGTGGCCGTATAGCTGCTGCTTTGTGGGGTGCTGCCTCCAGGACTTGTGCAATATTGCTCGCAGAATTCATGTGTAGTTGCCGTCAAGCTTTTTCTCCATTCGTTTTGTTAGCGTCCATGTAGTGCATCCATATAGCAGTATCGATACGACCACTGCTTGGAAGAAACTGCGATTTATTTCATCGGTCAAATCTGACTTCATTATGATCGATATTCTATCTGTCTATGCCTTTGCTAGTCGTGTATTGATGTCTTTTTTGGTTGCTGAGACACTGCTTCCTATGTAGGTGAGCTTGTCTACTAGTTTCAGAGAGCTCTCCATTAGTGTGGAGATGTCACCTGTTTAATTATGCCTACAGCCGTTCGTTCCAGACTATGTAGCAGGATTTCAACTTGGGCGAGTGCATTTGCCAAAAGCGCTATGTCATCAGCGTTGTCCGCGTCGGTAATTGTTAGTGTGGGGTAGCTTCTGCTTCTTTTATTTGTTAGCTTGAAACCGTTTTCTCTCATTTTCTCAATGGATGTTCTAAGCACGTAGTCTCGACTGAGGATAAAGAGTTATGAGGCTAATGTGTCTCCTTGCAGTACACCGGCTACAATGTCAAAGTAGTCAGTGTCTCCATCCGGGGAACGGACTTTTACTTTTGTGTTTCTTTTTTGCATCATTATGACTGCGACGGTTTCTTTTGGTCGGCCGTAAGCAAGTAGTGTTTGCTCCATCTTTCCTCTGTGAATGGAATCATAGGCCTCAGTAAAATCGACTAGTTTTTTGCATATATATATACACACACACACACACACACACACACATGTATATATATATATATATATATATATATATATATATATATATATATATATATATACAATAATTGTTCTGAGACGATGAGTTTGGAATTATTCAGATGTAGAATTTATCTAAAGTTTAATATAATCCTCCAAGTGTGCTTGATGTACTGCTGTTAATATATAAATATGTTAATATATATATATATATATATATGTATATATATAAATCTTATTCAGAGTGTATATATATATATATATATATATATATATATATATATCTGTGACATAAATGGAAAGAAAACTAAACCGATTGTCATCATGCCATCATAAATTGCTTGTTTTCTTCACAGAACTTTTTACAAAATGGAAAGAGATTCACAAACATTGCCTTTTCGATCCCCACCCAAATTCCCCGAATAACACCCTATAATCGCAAGTGGAACATGAAAGAGATCCGGGCTAAACTTTGTCGCCATGTTTTGGATTTTAATCTCGGTATCGTATTTCAGCTTATATCTTTTTTATTTTTCTACTTGAATACAGCCGTCAATAATGACGATTGAATCTTATATAAAATAGCTTTTTTTTTATAATCCAAATAAAAAAGATTTCAGAATTTAGAAAGAATAAATCAATAAATGAAAAATATCTCGTATGTTATTCTAATAAAAACACAACTTTCATCGTAGCAAACTTAGAATTATCTGAAAAATCAAATTGTCTGTGTCGTTGATAAATGGAGACTCTCTCACTCTCTCTTCCTTTCTCTCTCTTTCTTGTTGCTGTCAATGTAGATTTAAAAAGATACTTAGCTAAGTAGACGAACTTAAAAACTGAAGAAATCGTTCCGTTGTTAGGTCAGTCTGCGTTTCCGACAGATTTTCTGCTTTCTTTTCCTTTCAACAAGTCACATAATTCTTTCTTTCTTTCTTTAAATATTACAAAGAAAGGAGTCAGAGGTCTCACTTTCCGTTCTTTCTTTCCTTCTACTTTCCTTTCTTTTATTTCGTTCTTTCTTTTACACTTTCTTTTTTTCTTTCTTTAAGGATTACAACAAAAACGGCAGAGGTATAACCTTCCGTTCTTTCTTTCTTTCTTTTTCACTGCTGTTACGACTGCTGACTTAACACTAGGTCTGCTTTCTTTTCTCTTCTCTTTCGATGCAGCAAGCTACGAATCACATTACTCTTTCTTTATTTCTTTCTTACTTTCTCATTTTAATTTTTCTTTCCTTAAAGATTACAAGAAAAAACATCAGAGATCTCACCTTCCATTCTTTCTACCCATCTATCTTTTATTTATTCCTTTTTCAAATGTTATGTATACAGACACACAGATGTACGGACACACAGAACGCTACACTTGTATTTCATATTATTAAGAGATTTATTATCCACGTGTTTTTTTTTTCATTTGTTCCCAAGTCTATTTTCTTATTTGACCTTTTTTTTCAATCTCAGAAACCATCAATCTATTTGTTCTTTTCGTTATTTATATCTCATTTAGGGATGCCATGAATAACTTTTTTTTCTAATTTCAGACCATTCCTTCTTTAGACGGGGTTACATCAGTGGTTATTTATTAATTTATAATACTTTATTATCTTATTTAATTTGTCAATCGTTATTTGAATATTATAATATTTTGATATTTGCCTCTGACTACTTCTGGTTTAACTAATATTAGATTCTATTGTTAATCTCTAAATAATTTCTAAATAATTCACGACAAAGAGATTTTTTTTTATCATATTTATTTTTTATTTTTATTCCATATAAAGAACTGCTATTCTCTGAAACCAATATAATTTCTGTTAATATTACAGTTCAAATTCTAATTCCATTATTATTATCATTATTTTTTTTTTTACTCCTTGAGAGTTTTTCACATCAGCGTTAGCTGATGGTATTTCACTGGATTTTGTGTGACAGCAAGTCTCTTCAAGTCTCCAGGACACTTTTCAGTATTCTGGCCGATCTCAACAATGCCCTAGTTTGGATTGTCTCCACTCCTATTCTTATTTCCAAGTCCTCTAGTTCTTTTACCAGTCCTTTGGTAATCGTACCAAGAACACCAATTAATATTGGTATAACCGTCACTTTCATGTTCTACAACATTTTTTTCAATTTCCAAGCAGGGGTGAGGTAATTCTCGCTTTCTTTCAATTTTGCTTTGTTGTTAACTGGGACAGCCAAGTTCACAAGTCTGCAACTTCCCCTTTATTTTATCTATTTATTTATTTATCTATTTATCTATTATCATTATTATTATTATTCACCCATTACAGTTTTTCACATCAGTTTTAGCTAATGGTTTTTTACTGGAGTTTGAGTGAGAGCAAGTTTCCTCAAGTCTCCAGGACTCTTCTCAGTATTCTGGCCGTTCTCAATAATACTGTAGTTTGGATTGTCTCCACTCGCCCTCCAACTTCAAAGGCCACCAGTCCCTTTAATAATCTTTTAGTTACTGTACCGAAAGTACCTTCTTAGCAATGCTGTCGTTTGGATAGTCTCTACCCGCCCGCCAACTTCCAAGTCCTCCAGGCCTTTTAATAATCCTTTAGTTATTATGCCTAACGCACCAATCACAATTGGCACAATCGTTACTTTCATGTTCCACAGCTTTTTCAATTCTCTAGCAAGGTCGAGGTACTTATCTTTCTTTTCGCTTTCCTTCAGATTTATTCTATGGTCCGCCGGGACAGCAAAGTCGACAATTTTACAAATTTTCTTTTTTTTTTTGTTAATTATTATGAGGTCTGGTCTTCTGGCCGGGATTAAGTGATCCGTTGGTATGTTAAAGTCCCATAGGAGTTTATGCGAGTCATTTTATAGGACAGGTGCTGGGTTGTGCATATATCATTTGTTTGTATGGTCGAATTGAAATTTCCTGCACATTTCACAGTGGATAACCTTGCCGGCCCAGTCGTGTCTCGCCTTATACTCCTTCTGTGCTAATTTGCTGCATTCGCTTATTATGTGATTGATCGTTTCATGTCTGTCACCGCATAGCCTACATTTACTGTTTTGTTGCGTCTTATCTATCCTCACTATTATTATTATTATTATTATTATTCACTCATTCTCCACTCGCCCTCCAACTTCAAAGTCTCCAGTCCCTTTAATAATCTTTTTGTTACTGTGCCGAAAGCACCTATCACAACTGGTATAATTTTCACCTTCATGTTCCATAGTTTTTTTCAATTCCCTAGTCAGGTTGAGGCACTTATCCTTCTTTTCACATTCTTTCAGTTTTATTCTGTGGTCAGCCGGGACACCAAAGTCCACAATTTTGCAATTATTATACTCCTTTAGAGTTTTTCACATCAGTGTTTACTGATGGTTTTACACTGGCGTTTGAGTGACAGCAAGTCTCCTCAAGTCTCCAGGACTCGTCTCAGGATTCAGGCCGTTCTTAGCAATGCTGTCATTTGGATAGTCTCTACCCGTCCGCCAATTTCCAAGTCTCCCTTATTATTATTATTATTATTATTATTATTGTTCACCCATTAGAGTTTTTCACATCAGCATTAGCTGATGGTTTTTCACTGGAGTCTGAGTGAGAGCAAGTCTCCTCAAGTCTCCAAGTCTCGTCTCAGGATTCTGGCCGTTCTCAATAATACTGTAGTTTTGATGGTCTCTACTCGTCCTCCAACTTCCAAATCCTTCAGTCTCTTTAATAATCCTTTAGTTACTGTACCAAACGCACCAATTACAATTGGTATAATTGTCACCAGTATGTTTCATTATTTTTTTTCAGTTCTCAAGCTGGGTCAAGGTACTTATCATTCATTTCACATTCTTACAGTTTTATTCGGGACGGCAAAGTCGACAATTTTGCATATTCTCTTTTTTTTTTCTTTTGTTGATTATTATTAGGTCTGGTCTTCTGGCCGAGATTAGATGATTCATGTGTATGTCAAATCCCCATAGGAGTTCATGTGTGTCATTTTCTAGGACAGGTGCTGGGTTGTGCATATAGCATTTGTTGGTGTGGTCAAATTTTAATTTCTTGCACATTTCCCTGTGGATCACCTTGCCCACCCAGTCGTGTCTAGTCTTATATTCCTTCTGTGCTAATTTGCTGCATTATTATTATTGTTGTTGTTACCTTTTCCTACAAGTATCAACATTAAAAGTTGATATTCTGATCTTCATTTCCGTATTCGGACATCATAGACTTAATTTTCCTATTTTCTGCCTATAATTCCTCTTCACCTCTTCAGCCCAGTCAGCTGGGAGGTGGGGCTGTAGAATACACAGACTGTATCTCTGCAAAATGGTTAAGACTCCCCCAACCAGTGTCCTGAATATAACACTAAACAATCTGATGGTGAGCTTTCAGTAACGGTGCTCCAAGTTCCACTCTGGCTAGGAGTGGTAGGACCATATAGGGTCCTATCTTTGGGATAAATAGAACTAAAACGTGTACTTAGGCAAAATTGTTTGATAAAGAACGATTTTTGACATTCAAACTGCGTACTTAAACTAAACTGAATTGTTTGAATTAAAACTGTTTTTGACATTGAAACTGTGTACTTATGCTCAAACTGAATTGTTTGAAATAGAACTGATTTGACTTTAAACTAACTTTTTCGACATTTAACTGTTTGTAAACAAAATCTATACTTATACTAAACGAAATTGTTTGAAATTTAATTCGGCGTTAAATGATCTGAAAATGTTTGTTACGCCGTACAACCAACCAACCAACCAACCAACCCCACCTCCACTTTTCCATTTATAACCATTACCATATTAATTCAAACCTTTTTTTTTGTCAACATTTGAATATTAGTTTCGTTTATTTACTAACTGGCTCGTGACTTTGCATCACATCATCAACATCATGTCGTGCGGCTAGCACGGATATCCTTGACCCTCTCTCTCCACATCTCCCTATCATTCATCGCCACTGGCAGGTCTTCAGGGTTACATCCCGTATCATCACATAGTTGCTATATGTATGTTCAAGCTGGTCGTCCTGCTTTTAATTGGCCATATGCGGGAGTCCACAAGAGTACATCAGTTACGAGCTCGTCCTTGCTTCTCCAGCCGTGTCCGGTATGTCTGGTTCGTCTAACTTGTATAGTTTTCGTGATAGGTGGTAGGTGACCATATAGTTGGTGCCTTGTGGGGTGTTGCTGCCAGGACGTGTTCAACATTGCTCTTAACATTCTTGTATTATTGCCGTCTAGCTTCTTCTCCAACCGTTTAGTCAGCGTCCAAGTAGTGCATCCATATAGCAGTATCGACACGACCGCAGCCTGGAAGAAACTGCGTTTCATTTTATCGGTCAGGTCTGATTTCCATATGATCGAAAGCCTATCGATAGCTGTCCATGCATTCGTAAGCTGTGTGTCGATGTCTTTTTCGGTTGATGAGACGCTGCTTCCTAGGTAGGTGAATTTGTCAACCAGTTTTAGAGAGGTTCCGTCTAGTGTGGAGATGTTACCTTTCTGATTAAAGCACATAAATTCAGTTTTGTGTGCATTAACATGGAGTCCAATGCCTCCAGCGGCTCGTTCCAAACTATGCAGTAGTGTTTCGGCTTGGTTGGGTGTATTGGCCAGTAGCGCTATGTCATCGGCATAGTCGGCGTCGGTAATTGTTTTTGCGGGATACCTTCTGCTTCTTTTCTTTGTCAGCACGAAGCCGTTTTCCCTAATGTTATCGATCGATGTCCTAAGTTCGTAGTCTAGACAGATGATAAAGAGGTATGGGGCTAGCGTGTCTCCTTGTAGTACCCCTGATACTTTGTATCTAACAATACTTATTTTACCCCAAGCAAAGTTTACATCTACTATTTAAGCTTTCCGTCATCAAAGAATTATTAATAATTTCCACTTTATTTGTGGAATTAGTCCACGCTCTTTTAAATTTGAAAACTACTTCGATCGGAGCGGAGTAGTGAAAGAATGTCTATGATTTATAATCATAGACATTCTTTCACTACGATCCTATACGAGGATCATTAAATAAGTTTCACGACTTTTTTCGTATGGGCACTTATATTGATAGGACACACATGAAACTCTATTCCACTTCGAAGTAATCTCCTCCGGTAGCAATGTACTTGTTGTACCGTTTTCACAACTTCTGGAAGGCCCCATGGAAGTCCTCTTGTGCGCGCGTGTCGATGACCTTCGTCACAGCCTCTTTCATCTCCTCAATTGTCTCATAACGACAGCCTCTGAGCTTAGGGAATAACCAAAAGTCACAGGAAGCAAGATCTGGACTATAGGGAGGCTGAGGAACTGTGTTGATACCCATCTTGGTCAAATAGTCTATGACAAGGATGGAGTTGTGGACTGGTGCATTGTCCTGGTAGAAATGCCACTGTCCCGATTTGAAGAGTGCTGGCCTCTTCCCAAGGAATCTCTTCCTGATCTCCCTTAAAACCTCATCATAGTAGCCCTAACCCTAACCATTTGGCCAATCAACTCTGGTGTATTGACTTCCTTACCCCTACAACACCTCTCATCATCCCTCACAGACTCCCTGCCTTCCTTGAATCTCTTATGCCACTCAAAAATTGATGCTCGATTTATGCAAGATGGTCGAAAAGCAGTCTGAAGCATTCCATACGTTTCTGTGGAGGCATTTTTTCCAAGTTTAAAACAGAATTTTATTGCATATCTTTCTTCCTCACGTCCAGATTGCATTTTTGAAATTCACCAGCTTTGACAATCCGGCTTTAGTAGGGTATATTTCAATTGCTGCTGTAGCTGTTCATTTGAAGCTGAAATCATAAAAATTCGCCAGTCATCTCATAAGATGTATAACAACAACATACTGGATTTTCAAGAGTCTACAACAATTTTAAATGCCAGAACAAATAAAAAGTCTGGAAACTTATTGAAGGCACCACGTATCTGGTTCCAATTTACCACGGAGATTCCAGTGCAGATTTTCTCCTCCTTACAAGTTTCTATAAGGAAAATGTTTTCTTGGAATACCACATTTTAAGAATTGCACTTTCAACCCATGGGACATTCACCTTTGTTCCAACAGTTACGGTATAATATATTTGTCGTTCCATTATTCTAACGTAATTTGTTTATTAATTTTCTGTTATGGTAATATATTTTTTGAGAAATCTTATTCGTGCAGGAGTAACTATATTTACAGTGTTTCTATGAACAATTTTGCCTAAAGTGTTGTCTATAGAAATGTTCATCTATTAAATTGAGGTAATACCTTCCTATATTTATAGTAGAAAGTTTAATAAAGAAAACCGGTTTTCATTAAACGGAAATGGAATCATGTCGTCTTTTGTGGAAATTTACTAAGCGTTTTGCTTAGATGTGGCACAAAGCCATATGAAAGGGGCACCCAATGAGACTCGAACTCACTCGTATTGGTTTGCTAGCCGAGCTTGCTAACCATTACACCACCAGAGGCGCCTCATGTCGTCTTTTGTGTTGTGTTAGTTGTGTACAAATCCCAAGAGCGATAGTAGCCTTCTATCATGTCTGAAAGTGACACAATGTTCAACAAGCGAGAACGGAGATGCGCCGCTGTATAACTTATACCCTCTACTGATCCAAGCCAGCCAGAACCATTGCTGGATTGCCAAGAATAACAGGGACGTGCCCAGGGTGATGAAAACAAAGTTTCCGGCTACGGTTATGGTCTTTGGTGTGGTTTCAAGTGAGGGTCACATCATGCCACCTCACATCTTCGAAGTCGGCTTGAAAGTCAACACCAAAGTGTACCTGGATGTGCTGAAGAGTGTGGTTATCTCCTGATGCTATCAGGTGGCCTGTAGCAGACCCTAGGTGTGGCAGCAGGACTCAGCGCCGGCCCACAAGTCCAAAGAGACCAAGGCTTGGCTTCAGAAGGAGTGCTACGACTTTATACCCTTCTCTCACTGCCCCCTCCTCCCCTGACCTGAACCCACTGGACTACTTCGTTTGGTCATACGTGGAGAACATCACCAACATGACCTTCCACAACACCAAACCAGCCTGATCACCGCCATCCGCCAAGTATTCGCCGAGCTCCCGCCGGCGCTTGTGGAAAAGGCATGCTCCTAGTTCCGGATCCGTATCGAGGCGGTGATTGAGGCTGAAGACGGCTACTTTGAATAGATGTCAGGTCTACTACGTAATCAAGTTGGCTGAATTGATTTTTTCAATATATGTTTTAAAATAAAGCTGTAGTGTTGTTTTCGTTAGGACGACAATTTTAGCGTTCCACCCTGTATTGCATCGATCAGTTGTTATATTTATTCTTTTGTCCTTGTATTCTAGTTTTTTTTTTCAGGAATCTTCAATTTTCATTGGTCTCATCATATGTTCTCTTATTTTCTCCGAATTTATTTTTGCTGAACGAATGCCTATTTATCCTTTAATTAACTGCATTTGGTATTTCTTTGATTATTGAGCCTGGTTGGTTTGAGTTGACGCTGATGTATGTGTTTGGTTTGGTTTCTTTGTTTAATGGCATATAAACCTTTTAAGTTATTTAATGCCAAAGCCATTCTCCTAGAAGAACCATAGTGGTACTATTTAACACATAGCTGGGGGGATATAGAGGTTCATACCTTTCCCAAGGGCATTTGCCCGAAATTGAACGTATTAGCGCGACTGGAGTACGAACTCGCTTACTACGATTCCGCAGTCCATCGCTTTACCCATTACACCACGAGGACACCCCCCTCCCCGTATGTGTTTGATTGTTCTTGCTAAATGTGTTATTCTCTAAATCAAATTAATCATTTTCCAGTTAGAAGTTATTTCACTTTTAAGGACTAGAAAATTGAGGGCTCTTATTATTTTCTTATGTATTTTTGAAGAAAAATATGCAAGCGAATGAATAAAAAATACACGTGGAGGATAAATAAAAAAAAATAAAAAGGTTCAAATGAAAAACGGCACAAAGATTAAAATCCAAGACACCGGAACGGCGACAAGGTTTTACCTGGTTTCCTTTCATATCCCACCTGCAATTAAAGGTTGATTTTTCTGGGGTTTTTTTTAGTTTTAGTTTTTACGAGTAATGTTTACTGATCTCTTTTAATTTTGTAAAAAAAAAAAACTATCTGGAGATTATGATAATGATAGTCCGTTGAGTTTTCTTTCCTTTTATATCACACACACACACACACACATATATATATATATATATATATAAAGGTTTATATATATATACTTATATATATATATACATATATATATATATGGGAATTTGCCTGAAAGTGAACGTAATAGCGCGACTGGAGTACGAACTCGCGTACTACGATCTCGGAGTCCATCGCTTTAACCATTACACCAAGGGGGTGTCCTCGTGGCGTAATGGTTAAAGCGATGGACTGCGGAATCGTAGTACGCGAGTTCGTACTCCAGTCGCGCTATTACGTTCAATTTCGGGCAAATACCCAATTTTATATGTATATATATATATATATATATGAGTATATATATATGTCTATATATATATATATAT
The DNA here is from genome assembly GCA_963585895.1 of Sepioteuthis lessoniana. NCBI lineage: Eukaryota > Metazoa > Mollusca > Cephalopoda > Myopsida > Loliginidae > Sepioteuthis > Sepioteuthis lessoniana. The sequence continues at coordinate 15,575,762 of OY757926.1, forward strand.
ATATATATATATATATATACACGATATATGCCACTCACATGTACACCCACAATAATACGCAATTATAACCCACACAAACACACGCACACACCTACACACACTCATACACTTATAATCACACGTAAAAATTCTTACAAAATCTCAACGGTTTTTTACTGTACTTTTTCGATTCATTTCATTTTGTTAACTGTCTGATGATTGTTGTTTTGTAAAAAACTTCATGAAACCCAGGGGTCGCTGTCTAAATTCCGTGCTATTAAAATATAAGTATATAAATCTAATATATATATATATATATACAATCTACTGTTGGCGTAGAATATCCCATAGACAAAAGAAAATATTTTCTAATTAAATTGCCTTTAATTTGTTTAACATGACTTCTCTAAAAGCTTATAAACTCCGTTTAAAACTTTCTTTAAAAAACTATTTTTTTTTTCAAATAGAATCATTTTTTATCTGATTGTGAGTCCTCGGTTTTCGAGAAATGGAATTACTCTTCTATGCCATGACTCCCAGATCCACTCTGTTCTAGTGTAGGAACCTGTTAGGTTCTCTTCTATCGTTCAAATAGATGCATTTAAAAACGATTCGTATTCGATATGTTTGCCCCCGCCCATTAATAAATAAATAAATACATCAATAAAACACTTAAAAAACAACGACACAAATGTAAATATGGAGATATACCGAACGCAATTCCCTAACCTCTTGATGTAAACAAACTATAGACGCGTTGACATGCCGTTAAAATCAATCAATAAATCATACAATCAATCAAAAATGACCACAGGCCTGGAACTGAATGTGTAACATATGATGCTTCAGTGGAATACAGCTGAAGAGCTACTTCTGCCGATGGAAGTTAAATCATTCTCTCTTTTAGTCTTGACATGAATTGAATTTAAGTAATCTCCAACTACAAACGGTGACATTACAATTTAATTAAATATTCTAAAGTGTTTCAACAATTTTATGATGATTGAATTTGCCGACGAGAGCGGTTTGAGTCAAAATATTCAGAAATCAAAAGAATATTACAAATAATAATCACGTTACCTTTTTTGGTTTACGGAAAATTATTTATTTTTAACCGAATGCAAATGTGAAGTGAATATGAAATATTACTTTGTTTCAAGCACAATAAATGCAAAATTGTAAAATCATTATTTCTTTTTCATGTAAATCTCTATTAAAAATACAACTTCTTATTGAGATCTAGATTCGTGGTTTCAATGTCATCTAATTAAACGAAAGTTATATATATATATATATATATATATTTAGAGAGAGAGAGAGAGAGAGAGAGAGAGAGAGAGAGGGGAATTGATATGATATCAATTAAATAACCATGACCAGAAAATCCGGCAAACACCCACATGCGACATACGGAACACTGATCATGTAGTCGCGCATTCTTACCATGACTAGTTGATTTGGCATCGCTTATGTGTGGCATGGACTGGTGACCTATTGGTAGAAGTTCGGTTTCTGCATTCTGAGGTTGCTGGTTCGATCTCTAGCGGTGGAGATCTCAGTATGCATTGTTAATGCTGAAACAGCAGTTCAGTATTCCGTAGGTGTGTGTTTGCAACATTTTCTGTTAATTTAATTAGTATTTGAAAAGTAAAGTTAGCAACCGTAGTCGAGGGTGACCAGAAGGATCCCCTTTCGATAGTTTCTACTCCTTTCCCTGGATTGCTTCACCTTGATATGTATCTTATATTGCTGAGTGTTAAGCAAGGAGGTGTAAAGTACGATTTTAAAAGTCTTTGGTATGACACGACCAGTGATTGAACCGAGATCACCCGGACTAATGGCGAACACACTACCCACAAGGCCAATGAGCCTTATATATATATATATATATATATATATATATATATATATATATATATATATATATATATATATATATATATATATATATATATATATATATATATATATATATATATATATATATATATATATATATATATATATATATATATATATATATATATATATATATATATATATATATATATATATATATATATATATATATATATATATATATATATATATATATATATATATATATATTAGTTAAAATAACTTAGGACGATCGGTATCGAAGTTTCATTCTCTGCGTTCATCGGACATGTGTGTGTGTGTGCAGTCATAAATTTGTATTCCCCTATGAATATTTTACAAAAATTTAATATTCTTTTAAACCAAAAAAAAACAAAAAACGTCTTCTACTATTTCTATAATACAATTATTTCAAAGAAAACGAGTTACATATTGACCTTTGATCGACCCGTCAATTAGGGATTTCTAAAACAAGTTATTCCAGCTATGTAAGCAAGAGGACAGTTTACGTGAGTTGATAGCCGGAAACAGATCACGTGGGTTGACAATCGGAACTCTTACGCGTTATGAAATTATATATACACAGGTTCCCCAAGGTCAAACCGCCACGTACAGTCAGTCAGTCGGGCAGTCAAGAGATTCGGAGAGCAGCAAACAAGTGCCTAGAGGGGGCGTTGGCCAAGTGGGCCCCTGGTGGAATTCGACTGAGAAACTCTCGTCAAGGAAGCAAAGACGTAAGGCCCTGAATATAGAATCACAAGGTCGGTTAAGGAAAGGTCATCATAGCAGTTCTCCGCCAGTTCGTGTCAACGTTCTTCGTCTTGGTCTCTGTTTCACAGTTGCGGCAAATTTCGACCCTTTCGAGAACAAAAGAAGAGAGATATATTTTTATAAAGAAAAGTGTTATTGCATATTTTCCTCGTGCTGTTATATAACACCAGTATTATTTGGTATTATTCATTGCCAATATATACACCATTGAAAATCGTTAACCAAAAAATATGTAGCAATTCAAAAATGAATACATCTTATATATATACTTAAGAAATATCGTCTTTGATGATGTTGTACTAAGCATTGTGTATTGCTTGTGGTGATTGCCAAATTTAAGCAAAGTAGATAAAAGCTTTTCAGAGTATTATGATCACAACTAATATATAAGTGTGTGTGTGTGTGTGTATTTATATATATATATATATATATATATATATATAAGAAAAAAAACTTTTAAAAATCACTCATATTTTTGTGATAATATTTATTTCAGCAGACTCTTTATAACTTCAATTGTAGAACTGCATCTTCAGACAAATTTCTAATTCCTAATGAAAATTTAGAAAATTCCTCAAAATTCCGACCACCGTGTCCCCGTAACGCAAATTCCCCTCTCCCCCTTTTTAATATAAAAAACAGACCTTTTGTTTTTCCTGTCTTAATGACAAATGTCATACAATTCATGTCATAAGATGTATCAATTGTTGACTCGTTTTTCCTTTTTACCTCAATTTTAGTATATTATATTATGCCGGACAAACCTTTAAATACACATGAATTATTTGCACTGAATTTTGATTTATCACTATTTTACATTTAATTCTCAATTGCACATGGATATTTAAAAAATCCTTAAATAGAATATTTCCCTCTATCGGCCGACTTGGCTTTGGATAATATCTATCTATCGATCTATCTATATCTAATTCTGTCCTTTCTATCTATCTATCTATCTATATTTTTCTGTCCTTTTCTATCTATCTATCTATCTATCTAATTCAGTCCTTTTTTTATCTATCTATCTATCTATCTATCTTAGTCTATTCATATCTATCTATCTATCTTACTCTGTCTTTTCTATCTATCTATCTATCTATCTATCTTATTCTGTCATTTTCTATCTATCTATCTATCTATCTATCTATTCTTAAATATACACCTCTTTTGAAGATTGGGTATTAACCACCTCATGTACTTGTATGTGTATGCATTCAACTATCCATATACATACATCTCAGTTTGCATATGTGTACATATAATAATAATAATAATAATAATTATTATTATTACTTGAAACGGCTACCGTCAGACATGTGGAGAAGAAAAAACTGCAAATGGGTATCTCAGGAGAAAGAGAAAACTACTCGAAACTAAACTATATTATAGTAACCCCATAAACAGAATAAATATCTGTGCTGTCCTCCTCGTAAGATATTCGGGACTATTCTTGAATTGGACGAGGGAAGATCTAAAACAAACGGACCACAGTACAAGAAAACTAATGACCATACATAAAGCCTTACATCCCAGAAATGACGTCAAGAAAGGAAAGAGGGAGAGGACTTGCATGCATTGAAGATAGCTTTGATGCAACAATATAATGATTTGAAGATTAATTGGTGGAAGATTAATTCCAGCCCCCCAAAACAATAAAAACAAGGTGAGGACAAACTTACGAGGATCATTAGATAGATTACTTCGAAGTAATATCCTCCGACTGCAATGCACTTCTTGTACCGTTCCAACCACTTTTCGAAGGCCCCATGGAAGTTCTCTTCTATGAGCATGTCAATGACCTTCGTCACAGCCTCTTTCATTTCCTCAAAAGTCGCATAACGATAGCCTCTGAGCTTAGGGAATAACCAAAAGTCACAGGGAGCAAGGTGTGGACTATGGGGAGGCTGATGAACTGTCTTGATGCTCATCTTGCTCAAGTAGTCTGTGACAAGGATGGAGTTGTGGACTGGTGCATTGTCTTGGTAGAAATGCCACTGACTCAATTAGAAGAGTGCTGCCCTCTTCCCAAAGAATCTCATCTTGAACTCCCTTAAAACCTTAACATAGTAACCCTAACCCTAACCCTTTGGCCAATCAACTCTGGTCTATTGACTTCCTTACTCCTTCCACACCTCTCATCATCCCTCACAGACTCCCCGCCTTTTTTGAATCTCTATTGCCACTCAAAAGCTGATGCTCGATTCATGCAAGATGATCGAAAAGAAGTCTGAAGCATTCCATACGTTTCTCTGGCATTTTTTCCAAGTTTAAAACAGAATTTATTGCATATCGTTCTTCTAAACTGTCCTCACGTCCAGATTGTATTTTTGAAATTCACCAGCTGTGACAATCAGGCTTTAGTAGGGTGTATTCCAATTGCTGCTGTATCTGTTCATTTAAACCTGAAATCATAAAAATTGGTTAGTCATCTCATAAGATGTATAGCAATAAGATACTGAATTATGATATAATCCTGTCAACATCCTCTGATACACAGCACCGGTGGACATGATGACATTTCGGTGATCACACCGGTCTTATCAATCTATCAGTCAACAACATCCGCCGTATTCATACCCGCAGGTCACGTTAATATATTACATAAGTACCTGGACCTTTCTAGGGAATTGAAAAAACTGTGGAACATGAATGTGACAGTTATATCAATTGTAATTGGTGCTCTTGGTACAGTCACCAAAGGATTAGTACTGGGACTCGAGTACTTGGAAATAAGAGGACAAGTGGAGAACATTCAAACTGCAGCATTATTAAGACCGGCGATAATACTGAGAAGAGTCCTGGTGACTTGAGTAAACTTGCTGTCACTCAAACCCCTGTGAGAAGACCTCGGCCAACGCTTGCGTGAAAAACTCTCCAAAGATTATGATAATAATAATAATAATAATAATAATAATAATAATAATAATAATAACTGATTTCCTACTAATAGCAGTAAAAAACATCGTAGAGACTAACGATTTTAAAGCAATAATAGATAACACCTAAGTGATTTGCAAGGGTACTTTATGTGGTGAAAGCGACAAAATAATTAATCGCATAAGCGAATGCAGAAAATTAGCGACAAAAGAACGCAAGACTAGACATGACTGGTTGGGATGCAAGATGATTAACTGGGAACTGTACAAGAAATTGTATTCTGATCACGCTACCGACTACCGATATACGCAAAAATCAAAATCCGTTCTGGAAATTGAGAAACTGAAAAATTCTGTAGGAATTTGCGATACAAACAGATTATCTAATCCGGCCAGACGACCAGACCTAGTGATAGTTAACGAGAAAAATTTAACCTGCTGACTTGTTGACTTTGATGTGCCGGCGGGCCACAGAGTGAAAATCAAAGAAAACGAAAAGAGAGATAACTACTTAAACCTTGCCAGAGAACACAAAAAATATGGAACATGTTGATGACGGTGATACCAGTTGTAACTGGTGCACTTGGAGTGATCCCCAATGTCTTGGTAAAGAGTCTGGGATATTTGGGAATCAGAGGACGAGCCGAGATCATCCAAACAGCAGCATTTTTAAGATCGCCCAGTATACTCCGAAGGGTCCAGTTGACTTGAGATTTGTTATCACACAGACTCCAGTTAAGAAGTATTAGCTAACGAGGGTGCGAAAGATTCGCAAAGTGAATGCAGCAAATTAGCTCAGAAAGAGTATAAGACAAGATATGACTAGACGGGCAGGATGATCCACTGGGAATTGTGCAAGAAATTTAAGTTTGACCATACGAATAAATGGTATATGTACAACCCAGCAACTTCCCCGGAGAATATGACACACAAACTCCCCTGGGATTTCGACATACAAACGGATCACCGAATCTCGGCCAGACGAGCAAACCTTATAATGATTAACCACCCACCCAAAAAAAAGAGGACTTGAAAAATTGCTGACCACAGAGTAAAATTGAAAGAGAATGAAAAGTAAAAATACCTTCACCTTGCTAAGAAACTGAAAAAACTGTGCAACATGAAAGTGACGTTTCCACCCACTGTAGTTGGTGCTGTTGGTACAGTCATCGAAGGATTAATAAAGGGACTGGAGGACTGGAAAATAAGAGGACGAGTAGAGACCATCCAAAGTACTACATTATTGTGATCGACCAGAATACTGAGAAGAGTCCTGATGAGTTGAGGAGACTTGTTGTCACTCAAAATTCAGCGAAAGCCCATCAGCTTTAGCTGATATGAAAAACACTGAAGGAGAAAATAATAATCCTTTAAATATCCTACCAGGATTTATATACCTTTAAGCTAGATAAATGTCGATAAACAGTCTAATAATAATCTGAGTGTACAATTATATAGTTTCAAGTATTCTAATCTAACACCAACAATTTATTAGTAGTTTTATAGTATTAATTAATTAGTTTTAGCTTCCAGTAACAATTCTTAATACAAAAATAATCCTACTGTTAAATAGTCATAAATATTCCAATAAAAAATTAAAGGCATTTAATAATAACCATTTTTTTGCATGCACTATTTCCGTTTTATGTATTTCTATCCAGCACTAATAACCTTCAAACAGACCATAGATGCAACTCTCACCGGTGCTACTACCCCGGGCAGAGTGGACATAGAAGTAATGACAAAGAAATCGTACCCCAGAGCCCCAGAACAGTTGGCTTCAATTACCGATACAGGTTAGTGTCATATGCTGAACACTCATTTTTTTTTTTTTTTTTTTTGTGGGGAGAGGGTCTTAACCCTCAACACTAGATGCAGTCGATGTGCTCTCAACCCTTCCGACGGACTGCCGAAGTGTTAAATATCGCATGTATTAGCTAAACATATTGCTATGTTCGAAGCGAAACAACTACAATTCGTTCGAGTGAATGATCACGTGACATTGCGTCCATTAAGAAACAAAATGGCTGCTCCTTTCGTAAAGAAGGCACTGGCGAGAAACTGTAAATCCTTCGTGAATAAAATAACCGGGAAACCAAGCGGTGTGGGGTTGGAAATTGTTTGGTGGCTGTGACGTCAGACGCGAGGCCGAATATTTACCTGTTTTGCATTAAGTATATTGATCCTAGGAGAATGTCGATAAAGGCCGTGACGGCTTTTACGGAATCAACAATGAGAAATGAAATAAAGCAAATAAAAATGTCTTCAAGTGACAAGGCTTTTCGCCATGATTTTAATGGAAATTCTCTGTCTTACGCAGTTTCAAAATATAAAGTTTTTGTGGCCTGGGGCAACACGCAAGCACATTCAGATTTATGCACACACACACACACACACACACACACACACACACACACACACACACACACACACACACACACACTTATATATATATATATATATATAGGGAAGGTTTCGCGATGGTTAGCAAAGTATTCTGATAAAACCGCTACTAATGAAATGAATTCACCAAATCTTTAAGATTGCATATATATATATATATATATATATATATATATATGTGTGTGTGTGTGTGTGTGTGTGTGTATATATATATATACGGACACATGTCTCCCTCTTTATGTGTGTATGCCGATGTGTCTTTTGTTATTGTGCATTAGGATTCCCTTACCTACAGGGCAAGAAAGATCAGTACCAGGGGTAGAGCGTATTTAAACAGGTTTGATACATAAAACAAGACTGGATCAAACAATGTATCTTCAAAGTCGATTGTAGCCACCTTATACTGTAGGTTTCTTTGTTCACACACACACACACACACACACACACACACACCAACTACATATATATACATCTATATACTATCATCATCCCCATAAGTTTGGAGGTACCCGTGGTGTAATGGTTATCGTCGTAGGAAATGGACACGGCGACACGAGTTCAAATCCTGGACGAGGCTGATTGCATTTCACATAGCACTAATACTCTTGGGAAAGATATGAATCCAATTATTCTCCCTCCAGCTATGGGTAAATAGTAGGACAGACTGAGTTCTTCAGCCTTGGTGAGTCAACTAGTCTAGGAGAAGGAAAACTCTGAATTCAAACCTGTAAACTCCGCTTAAAAATTGCCCATGTGTCATATCCTGCCCGAGCGGAGGGGTTGGTAAATAGGATCATCCCCATCAGTTCCTGCTGTCAGCTTGTATTTCCTTGACTCTCTATCTTCATCTGCATCCCCCCATCACTATCATCCATCAATCGTGGTAAGTTCTTCAAACTACATCCAGTGTCCCTACAGAACTAGATTTTAAGTAGATCTACATTTTCTTTTTTAAGTAGAGGAATTATATTGTGAATTTAATTACCATCGCCAGAAAATCTTGTTACATGAAATGTAGATCTATATCCTTGCCCTTGAGGTCATTATAATTACGCCGAATTTCTAATCTTCTTGGGAAGAAGTGGCCCTGGAGGTGACCGTATCCTCTGTAAAGACTATGGATGTAGCTTGCAAGACACATTCAAATTAATAGGCTGCAAACTTATCATAACTAGTTATTTGGCGTCACTTTTAAACGATATGGACTGATGGCTCAGTTGTAGACTTTCAGCTCTGCAATCTGTGGTCGTTAGTTGGATCTGTAGTGGTGGAGATCTCGGTATACACTGCTGATGAGACCTAATATGGCCAAAATATCTGTCCAGTGTTTCCGTATGTCGTGCGTAAGTGTTCGCCGGATTTTCTTGATTGATTGAAGTTCTTGCTGGTCGACCCTCTCAAGCGTGTCTGTATGTAAGGATTCATTGAAGAACCATGATTGTGAGCGTTTTCTGAAGCTCCTTCAGCAGCACTTCCTAAGACAAGTTCGTCTAACTTATTTATTCAAAATAGCTCGTTGCATTTCTATGTGGTTACCATTTAGCATTTTATCCATGCGTTTTTTTAACGCCCATGTAATGCATCCATACAACACTATTGACACAGTCAAAGCTTGGAAGAAATCCTGTTCTATTTAATCAGAGACACTAGATTTACATATGATCGATAAGCTATTAAAAGTAGCCCGCGCCTTCCCTAGGCGTACATTGACACCTCTTTTAACAGATGAGATATTACTCCCGTGGTATGTGAAATAGTCAATTAATTTCAGAGTTCTTTAGGTAGATGAAGATCTATATTTTTTTTAACATTATATTATGTATGGCACCTTGTCATCCAGTGAAATATTAGCGAGGTATCCCCCATTTCTGTTTGACGAATTGTTTAAGCAGAATTTGTTATTTAATTTTTGCCTATTTGAGCATTTACGTCTCCAAAGATTATTACGACGTTGTGTTTGGGAATGTACCGAACAAGAGAATACAGATCGTCATAGAAGGTGGTGATGGCTTTTTTATCACTAGTATTTGAGGGATTGTAGCAAGAACGATTGTTGTGCAGCAGTTGCTAACAAATTTTTAGATTTTAACGCGCGAGGCCTGGGAAGCATTCCTACACATATGATGTCATTGACGGAGTTTTACCATGCCGATACCGAGACAAATATTCATCGATTAAAAGCAGAGTGGAATTTTATTTCTCGTTCTCTATGGTCGAGTAACATAACGGTACTAAATAGACATTTGGAGCACCACGCAGAGAGAAAGAAAGAGAAAGTCGGCGGGAGAAAGAAAGAGAGTATGAAAATCGAGTTGACCACGTTAGTTGGGCAAAAGAAATAACATGTCATTAGATGAAAGAGAGAGTAAAGACAAACCTTGAATTTCTTTTCAGCTTTTTTGTGTTTGTTTTAACATGCTTGTCCGTTGGTTTTGTCTTCACAGGTTCGCATCTGGTGTGTGAGATTACTTTTCGACGCCAAGCACAAGACGGAATAATTCACTAATGTCATTTTAGGTCATTCTGAGTAACTTGTGAATTTTCAATGGCATACGTTTGGGTTGTAAAAAGAACCAGTTTTCTTTTTCTATATTCGAAGAGAAACGTTTCATTGCGATTGATGATCGACGGCCGAGCGACAACAAGAATAATTTTAATCGCCCGAAAAAGTTTTTACTCTACGTAGTCAATCGTGCGAACGGAATCTCAAAGGCTATATATATATATACATATATATATATATATATATATATATATATATATATATATATATATACTGTTATATATACTTATTGCTATATATACATATATATATACTTATGCCTTAAAGTTTTTACGTTTTAATTTTCTGGTGATCAAGCTGTCACAGTTTTTATTTTAATAAGAATCTGTAGAAGTTATTGCGTCGTCTTTTTATCTGCTACTATTTTTCTTACTAATTTTTGTCATTCCTTAAACACTTTTTACAAAAACACTTCATTGAAATGTATATTTATATATATATATATATATATATATATTCTGTGTATATTACAAAGATGAACAAAAAGGATTATTACTTCGACGCAGTTTATTTCTTGAATGTTCTCTGCTCTCTGCTAATTTTGACACTAAGCCATCGTCAGGAGATTTCTTTTTCGGTGGCCAAGCAGTTAGAGTGTTCGCCAATTGGCCGGGAGACCTGGGTTCAATCACAGGGCGAGTCATACCGAAGACTCAAAAAATGGTACTTGATGCCTCCTTGATGCCACTCAGCATTATAAGGTACGGATCAAGGGTAAAGTAGAGCAATCCAGGGAAGGAGTAGCGCCCTCCCCTACACCTTGGTGTAGTAGCTATCGAAAAGGGAGCCTTCAGGTCACCCTCGACTATAGTCGCCAACTTTACTTACTATATATATATATATATATATATATGTTTATATATATATATATATATATATATAATTTCAGAATATGTTTTCTGAGCATTTTTAAAGGGATATGATCTGCAATAAAAAATAAAATAAAACAAAAACATGTAAATGCCCGATTGGTATAACATTTGCATCAGTCTGAAGAAAATAGAAAAAACAAAATAATCCAGATGTGAGGAATTTATTATCACGGAAAATCAACGTTAAAACGTTTCGGTTTTAGTAAACCTTCATCAGGACTTTAAGATGGTTAAAACAAATCTTGAGAGAACCACTATGAATGCTTTAATAAAATGCATTAACAGTGGAAAATATATTTACATATACAAAGAAAGATCATACACTCGTTCAATCATAGTTTCATCTCCCTAAAGTCCAGATGAAAGTTTACTAAAACCGAAACGTTTTAACGTAACCTTCCGTGATAATAAATTCTTCACTAATTGACTTCTTTGTTTTCTAAACACTTTATGCAGTCGGTTTCATTTCTATTATCTCCTTCCAAATTCTTTAATCTGAAACTGACATCTCATCAAAGGGTATCAGTTTATATATATATATTTATATATATATATATGAGACCAAACTGACACACTTTGATGAGACGTCACTTTCAGATATATATATATATCCCCTGTCTTGTCTGATTGCCCAGTCGGCTGGGGCTGCAGAATACTCCGACTGCATCTCTGCTGAGGGTTAAGACCTCCTAATGAGTGTCCTGGTATATGACACTAAACAGTCTGATGGTGAGGTTTCAGTAATGTTGGAGTACCTCTTCATTGCCATCGCTACAAGGTCAACTCTGGCTTGGAGTGGGAGAACCTGATAGGGTCCTATCTATGGGTCAAAGAGAACTAAAGTACGTAGTAATGCTAAAGTGAACTGCTTAAAATAGAACTGTTTTGTATGCTAAAATTATTTGTTAGAAATATTTTTTTTTACATTGAAACTGTACTTACGCTCAACGGAATTGTTTGAAATAGAACTGTTTTGACATTTAACTGTGTATAAACCAAAATTATAAGTAAGTAAAGTTGGCGACTGTAGTTGAGGGTAACCCAAAGGCTCCTTTTTCGATAGCTACTACACCAAGCTGTAGAGGAGGGCGCTACATCTTACCCAGGATTGACCCACTTGATCCATTCCTTATAATGCTGAGTGTGAAGCGAGGAGGCATCAAGTACCATTTTTTGAGTCTTTGATATGACTGGACCTGGGATTGAACCAAAGTCTCCTTGGTCATTGGCAAACACTCTAACACTTATACTAAACTGAATTGTTTAAAATTTAATTCGGCGTTAAATCCAACGAGGTTTGACTCGCCATAAAATAAAACACTCAAACCAAATCTCTCTTGCTGAGTACATGTTTAAATAGGTATTACTTAGATTTCAAAGGGAACATGTTTCAAATTAGCCGTGACTTGACCGGCTTGTTTTTTTTTTTTTCAGTTTTTTTGCAGTACTTTTTTGAAGGAGTGGTCCTTCAAATCATTAGTAATTTGTTGTCGGGTTTATTTGATTGCATTTGTTTTTATTGTAGCTCTTTTACAACATTCATCACGTAGTGAGAAAAACAAAAACAAAAACAAAAAATCAACAAGATGAGAACAAAAGTCCGGAATAAAAAAATTAATTCTCAGATTAAGAAGCCTCATTTCAGAAGGATTCCCAATAAAGACAATTACAAATTCGGTACGGACCCGACTATAGAAGACCAGATAAGGAGAACAAATAATTGAATTTATAAGACCAAAAGATCCAACCTTGATCGCCCTTCGGAGCCCGTGGCGCAGCGTATAAAGGCGTTGAGTCTCTACGGTTCCATGTGAGCATTGTCAGTAGTTAGCGGTTTCAATTCCTACCAAAGTCAGCCAGAGTTTTACTTGGTCAAAAACGTGGTGCGATAGACAACAACTACGGAAGGCAGTAATTACTGGGGATACAGTTACAAGACTCAGCGTTCCTATCCGAGGTCGCGGTTAATCACCTAAAGAAGGCCAGAGGTGAAATTTGGCCGAAACATAGTGAGAAAAAAAAAAAACTATCATGATGAGGGCAAATGTCCGCAATAAAAAAAATTAATTCTCAGATTAAGAATCCTCATTTCAAAAGGATTCCTTATTAAGACAACATTCATCAAGTCAGGTGTTTATATTTCCTGTCAAATTCAAATGCCACTAAAATTTTCTGACTTTTTAAGCTTGTCTTTTTATTTTTGTTTTTAATTATTAATTTTTTTCTTTATATCCTCCTGAATACTTTCTATGATTTTGAATTTTGCATCTTTTTTACAGTCTTGACTATTAGAGCGGGAGTTTTATTCGTCTAGATCTATAGATTTGATCAACCGTCTGTAGATATTTAATCGAATCTACGGTAGGAAAACGGCCATTCTGACTTTTCAACATATTGCATTTGCAGGGTATACATTCCAGTGAATAAATTTCATTTTTACTTCAGCAATCTGACTAATGTGCGTTAGCGTGTCTGTGCGAGTACGAGTGTATTTATTTGTGTCTATGCGCTCTGACAAACATTTCCTATATATATATATATATATATACAGGGTGGAACGATAAAATTGTCGCACGAGAAAAGACAACATGATTCCATTTCCGTACAATGAAAACCGGTTTTCTTTCTTTGTTGCAGACCATCTACTAGTTGGCCAGTTGTGTACAAATCCCAAGAGCGATAGGAGCCTTCTATCATGTCTGAAAGTGACACAATGTTCAACGAGCGAGATCGGAGATGCGCCGCTGTACAACTCATGCTCTCTACCGATCCAAGTTATGACAACAGGATCATTGCCAGCACACTCAGAATGCAAATCCGGACGGTTCAACACTTGAGGGCACAGCTCAATTCATCAGACGACCCTTTGGAGGTGGCGGAGCGGAAGGGCACCACCAGGAAGACCCGAACCAAGGAGTTCGTCGAAAAGATCCAGGCAATCATTGATGAAACTCCTCAGCGGCCTATTCGGCAGATTACCAGAGATTTAGGTGTCTCACACATAACTGTGAATGCATGTGTGGAGGAGGACTTGAAGTGTAGGTCCTACATGGACGAGTCAGTGTTGGCCGGCCAGCAAGAACTTATCAATAACAGCTCAGTACGGACACAGGTAGTCGTCCGGAAGACCTACAGGGAGTGATCTTAGACTCAAAACCCAGATGGGAACTAAACGAGAATGCCACGTGCTGTTGTGAATAGAAGCAGCACTCCAAGGAAACAGCAACTGTACGGCCATATGCTTCCAATCTCACAAACCATTCAAGTAAGATGGCATGCTTTTCCTTGCTGAAAAAGCAAGGAAGAACTCATTAGCGAGATTTCCTCATGAACTCGTACGCATGGACAGACTATTGCTGGCCAACCGATAAAGATTTGCATAGGTCAGTTCGGAGGAAACACCGAACACAGTCTAAAAGGGACGATGGAGCTAGAAATACAGAGAGAGAGAGAGATAGAGATAGAGAGAGAGAGAGAGAGAGAGAGAGAGAGAGAGAGAGAGAGAGAGAAACATACCGTCAGACCGACGGACAGAGAGAGTGTCAATCGGCTCTGAGCTAGTAGCATGACTTGATGATGATGAAGACTTGGTGATGATGATGCTGCGGATGATGACGATGATAATAATCATAATGCTGATGATAATAATGTTGCTGCTGCTGATGATGATAATGCTGCTGCTACTAATGAGGATAATAATACTTCTGCTGCTGCTGATGATGACGATAACAATAATGCTGATGATAATAATGCTGCTGCTGCTGATGATGATGATAATGTTGATAATGATAATGATGATAATGCTGCTGCTGCTGTTGATGATGATTATTAGGATAATGCTGCTGCTGCTGATGATGATGATGATGCTTCTGCTAATGATAATAATACTTCTGCTGCTAATACTAATTCTGATGATAATGCTGCTGCTGCTGGCAATGCTGCTGCTGCTGCTGCTGATGATGATGATGATGAGTGGGACTTTACCAAGATAGATTGTTGATTCTAAACATTTCTAAGGATATATCTGCAAATCAATATATTTCAAGGGGAGTCCGCGTATATAGCACGTGGAAAAGATATGAACCCCTTTATCTCCCAGATATGGTTTAAATAGTATCTCGGCTGTTCTTCTACAAGGATATCCTTGGGCTTTGAATAACCCACGAAGGTTTAAATTCCATTAAAGAAAGAAACCATACCAAACAATTTATTTACATATATAACCACTTCTATATATGTACTTCGCTAAATTAATGAAATACAGTATTTATTTTCTTTCGATTAACGTTCATATTTCTCGTTCGAATTTGTTTAAATTTTGTCAATTTAAATGTATACGGCGCAATCAGATAGGACTTTAGAATACGCCGACTATGCCTCTGTGGAGGTGTAACCCCCCCAACAACAAGGGTCCTTTATATTACACTAAAGAATCTGATTGTGAGGCTCCAGTAATGCTGAGGCTTTAGGGAATGCAGAGTACCACTTCATTGCCATTACTCCCAGATGAACTCTGGTTCGAAGTGGTAGCATCTGATAGGGTCCTATTTACGGATAAACAAACTGTTTGACATTTAAACTGTGTGCCAACTGTTGACTTATACTAAACTGAAATTTTAGAAATAGAACTGTTCGATCCTTTAATCGTGTGTAAACAAATGACTGATATTTAATTGAATTGTTAGAGATACAGAGCAATACACAAAACCTTTTAATTGTGTGGAAAAGAATGAGCTTAGACTCGTTTAAAAATTTATTAACAAAACGGGATTACAAATCATATATATTTAATATATATGTATAAAAAGGATTTGGCATTAAATAACCTACAATGGTTGATAAGCCATAAAACCCAACTAAACCAAATTATATATATTTAATATATATGTATAAAAAGGATTTGGCATTAAATAACCTACAATGGTTGATAAGCCATAAAACCCAACTAAACCAAATTATATATATTTAATATATATGTATAAAAAGGATTTGGCATTAAATAACCTACAATGGTTGATAAGCCATAAAACCCAACCAAACCAAATGATATATATTTGATATATATGTATAAAAAGGATTTGGCATTAAATAACCTACAATGGTTGATAAGCCATAAAACCCAACCAAACCAAATGATATATATTTGATATATATGTATAAAAAGGATTTTGCATTAATTGACCTATAATGGTTGATATGTCATTAAAACAAACCAAACCAAATCAAACCAGACTTAATTGTACATCAATTCAATATATGAAAATAATCTGGCAGTATTTAATGACAAACCATGTTTTCTTCGCAATGCAATTTTTATAATTTGAAGACAAAGAAAAGGTTTACTTATCAAGAGAAGGTATTTATTAATGAACACAGTTTTGAAGAACTGTATTTAGACAAATAATACTTTCTTGAAATACTTTTCCCATTTATCATCTCTTTTATTCCTTCTGGTTACGAACCAATTATATCATAACAAACCTCCAATGACCTCGCTGCCCCCATTTTAGTTGTGACTTGTTTTAATTCTTCAAGATTTGGTGGATATTTTTCTCTTGATCTCCTCTTGAGGATTCCCCCAATATTTTCTCTGGGCGTTGCATCTGGGTTATTTGCCGGTCAATCAAGAATAGTTATTCTCTTCTCCTAGTAGATTCCACTGTGTTGGCTGGAACAAAGTCATGCTGGAAGATGAATTCATTGTCCCCAAACTTGTATTAAGAGCATGAGATAAGAAAATAAACTAGGCTATTCTGATAGGCAGATGTATTAATTGGGTTTTTTCTATAAGTAGATCTTTCTGACACTTGTGTTATGACTACAGTGAATTTTAGGGTAAGTGTCTCGGAGTATATTTGGTCCATAGCAATCGTAACACAAAAATTTGACACAAACAAATAATAGTCAAATTTTAATATAATGACGAAGGGATTTCGGTTCATGCCTTTGGGTTTAGAGAGGCTGAGAACCTTTCGGCTCAGCACATGGGTTAGTTAGGTGCAAACTTGAGCACAGGTGTGACGCGCGTGCGGGGCAGACATTTCACTCAGAGATGTCACAATAGCTCACATTGGAAGTGGGGTTACGGGGTGCGAGTGATGTCACGCACCGGAAGCGCGCGGATCATTTTGGGAGGATTTGATGAAAGTTAGAGAGTTGAAACTAGACACCGAACGAGGAGGTTCGACTTTTGGGGCTCGCTGAGGCGAGACGAATTTGCGCGCTACGGACGCCGCCCGAGATGGAGGCCAGATGAAAAAGCCAGCATAAAAAGATTGTCTCTCTCTTTATGTCGACGAACCTTTAAACTCAAAGGTAATAAAAGGTTCGTACCTGAACTGAGAAGTCGTTACGTGTTTTTCGTAATTTCGAGATCCTATGTTCTATATTATGTATGTGTGTTACGAACATCTAATGTACGTTTCGCACATGGCTGTATCTGGCTATGGTAAAAAATAAAAGAAGGGTTTGAAATAGTAAACTAAGTTTATTTACAGGGAAATAAACAGAGGAAGATGAGGCATACAAAGGTAAAATGTTTAATTGAATTGTTAGCGATACGTAATAATAACTGAAATCATTTTGTTATATAATAGTCGAGGGATTTCGGTTCATGCCTTTGAGTTTAGTTAGGCTGAGAACCTTTCGGCTCAGCGCATGGGTTAGTTGGGTGCAACTTTGATGCAGGTGGTAACGCGTGAGCGCGCACAGAGCGGACATGTCACTCAGATGTCACAATACCCTGAGACAAAACGGGTGACAGGGTGCGGGTGACGTCACGCACTGCAAGCGCGCAGAGGTTTGTGGAGATTTGAAGAAAGTCAGAGTTGAGAATTAGATGCCAAATGAGAAGGATCGACTTTTGGAGCTCGCTGGGGAGGGCAAATGAATAAGAAAGCATAGAAGATTGTGTCTCTCCTCCTTACGTCGAAACACTTAACTCAAAGTTAATAAAAAGGTTTCGTACCTGAATAAGAAGTCGTTACGTGTTTTTGAATTCCGAGATTCCTATGTTCTATCGTAATCAACATTCGATGTCCATTTCACCCATTTCGCACATGGCCATATTCGTGTATATGGCTATGTAACAATTTAACTGTGTTCAAAAAAATATGTTTAGACTTGTTGAAAAACGTTATCAACAAAATGTGTTTACAAATTATATATATTTATGATATATATATAAACAGGATTTGCGATTAGATAACCTACGTGGTGCCTTCAATAAGTTTCCAGGCTTTTTTGTACTGGCATTTAAAATTGTCGTAGACTCTTGACAATTCAGTATACATCTTAGGAGATGACTGACCAATTTTTAAGATTTCAGGTTCAAATCAACAGCTACAGTAGGAATTAGAATACACCCTACTCAGGCCTGATTGTTACAGCTGATGAATTTCAAAAATGCAATCTGGATATGAGGACACTTTAGAAGAACGATATGCAATAAAATTCTATTTTAAACTTGGAAAAATGCCGCCACAGAAACGTGTAGAATGCTTCAGACTGCTTTTGAAGCATCTTGTATGAATCGAGCATCAGTTTTTGAATGGCATAAGAGATTCAAGGAAGGCAGGGATGATGAGAGGTGTGGGGGGAGTAAGGGAGTCAGAACACTAGAGTTGATTGGCCAAAGGGGTAGGGTTACTATGTTGGGGTTTTAAGGGAGTTCAGGAAGAGATTCCTTGGGAAGAGGCCAGCACTCTTCGAATCGGGTCAGTGGCATTTCCACCATGACAATGCACCAGTCCACAACTCCATTCTTGTCACAGACTATTTGACCAAGATAGGCATCAAGACAATTCCTCAGCCTCCCTATTGTCCAGACCTTGCTCTCGGTGACTTTTGGTTATTGCCTGAACTCAGAGGTTGTCGTTATAAGAAAATCGAGATGAAAGAGGCTATGACGAAGGTCATTGACAGGCTCACACAAGAGGACTTCCATGGGACCTTCCAGAAGTTGTTGGAACGGTACAACAAGCGCATTGCAGCCGGAGGAGATTACTTCGAAGGGGACTAGAGTTTCATGTGTGTACTATCAATAAAAGTGCCCATATGAAAAAAGTGTGGAAACTTATTTAATGATCCTCGTAGTTTTATAAAGAAATGTCTAAAAATGAAGATAAAAAGGCACTCATTTTCCCGCCAATAAAAACAGACCCTATATGTGAAGCTGTGCCCTTTGCGTATCATGATAGTTTGTGAGTTAGGCCAGCCGACCTTTGGAAGTGAATTCATTCCTATGCCAAACCATACTAGTCTTAGTAAATGACAAAATAACCCCTACCACAAGACAAAAATTCATTCTTTGCTTCGGGGTACAGACATTTTTTATTTAAAAAACATCTCATCGTTCCATTAAAAGAATGGCTTTTGCTAGTCGGTATATTAAGTCTTTTTATTTACAATATCTCCCGAATTCTCCCACGGTATTATCCCATCACGGAGTGGCTGATGTTCTAGAGTGCGACATCGTAGTAAACGATTTTGATCACAAATCGCCTTATTTCGTTTACTTTCGAACAAATACCCTTGGGAAAAGTCTGAGCTCCCTTATCTCTCCTCAGCTACTAAGGTCCTTCTATAAGGATTGCTTCGACATTAAATAACCCACAAAGTTTGATATGCCATAAGAACCTAGAAACCGAACCAAACCGAAATCTCCATGAGCTTGAAAGACCTGTTTTGATATTATGTGATAAAATAACATTCATCCCGATATATATATCCTATGGTGTACTCTAAAATACTATATATACCTAAATATCGAAATTTTGGATTTAGAGTGCCAGTCTAACTCTAGGCTAACGGGATCTGAACACTTAGTGAGGTGTAGGTACCCATGTTCGCACCGGTACGTGGGCAGAATTACTGTAAAAGAAGCATTTAAGAACTTTTCTGTATAAGTCAAACATTTTTTTTCTCGGCAATAAACTGCTTTTTATATTGCGAAAATTACACATTAGTCCGCACGATACAAAAACAAAATAAAACAAAAAACCAACAAACAAAAAGACCCAACAAAACAAGACAAAAAAAAAGAAGAAACAAACAAAGAAAACAAGTCAATGATAAATCTTTCGATAAGGAGCATGTTTCGCGAATCACTTATTTAAGTTGTTATTGCTGAAAGCTAAACAGAAATTACAGTCATATTCATAAATTCTGTCATTTTTATTTTATTTTATATTTTGTTAAGCTTTACAAAAGAAAACTGAACCATAAAACCTATGATATTCTGTTGAAGGAATCAAAAAAAAAAAAAAAAAAGATGGTTGAAAATGTTCCCGTTCATTTTTTCGATATTCTGATTCGAATTTTTTTACCGTTTCCTAATCTTAGATAAATGGCTTCTCATATTTTGTATAATGTTCGTTTATTTTTTAACGGACGAGAAACTAAAGTTTCAGTTTGGCAAAAACAAATTAAAAAAAGTAGTTAAATGAACAAAAACAAGCCAAAACAAATAAAAGGCACACATAAAAAAAATATAATTCGACTAATCAACTTGAAGTTTTTAGGTGTGATTGCACTCTGTGTTTTTAGTTTAATAATTGCTTGGAGTTTGGGTTTAACAATTTTTTTTTTTTTTGGCGTTGGCAGTTGTCTTTTCTTTCTTTCTTCTTTTTTTCTTTCTTTTTTTTTTTTAAACAACGGTGAAATTGTTCATAATTCCCCAAATTTCGCTTTTGAAATACCCAATTATCTTCTTTTTTTTTCAGTGAATTTTCACTTTTTTATTTCTATCTTTGGACATTTATTTTTCCTCGCTGTTGTAGTTGTTTCTTATTTCTTTTATTTTTATCTTCACTTGTATTATACTTTTTTCTTTCTTTCTTTCTTTCTTTCTTTCTTTCTTTTTTTCTTCACTCATACTTTCTTTCTTTCTTTTTTTCACTCTTTCTTTCTTTCTTTCTTTCTTTCTTTCTTTTTTCTTTCTTTCTTTACTCATGCTTTCTTTCTTTCTTTCTTTCTTTCTTTCTTTCTTAAATGGTTCTAATCATCTTTCTTTTGACTCTACTCTATTCACTCGTACTCATTCTTTCTTTCTTTCTTTCTCTCTTTCTTTCTTTCTTTCTTTCTTTCTTTCTTTCTTTCTTTCTTTCTTTCTTTCTTCACTCATGCTTTCTTTCTTTCTTTCTTTGTTCACTCATGCATTCTTTCTTTCTGTCTTTCTTTCTTGCTTTTTTCTTTCTTTCTTTATTAAATCGTTCTCATCATTTTTCTTTTGACTCTGCTCTATTTCCTCGTACTCTTTCTTCCTTTCTTTTTTCTTACTTTCCTAAATCGTTCTGATCATCTTTCTTTTGACTCTCCTCTCTCCCCTCGTACTTTTTCTTTCTTTCTTTCTTTCTTTCTTTCTTATATATATATATATATATATATATATATATATATATCTTTAATTTCCCCAGAAATAGTTTTGATTCTTTAATTAAGAAAAATTTTGTCCCCTTTTTTCCTTTTTGGTTTTTCAATCTTTGATAAGAACTTTAATTTCTCTTTTCGGTGGCTATTAAATCAAAATCGAAATCCCACTGCTAACGTTTCTCTGCTCGACAAATTCATAATAGTACCTCGACAGCACTCTCTCATCTCTTGAAAGAGATATCAACATATGCATAAAAAAGGCATAGGCTGCTATTAACACTTGATTATATGGAATCTAATCCCTTTGTTAAGAACTGTATTGGAACAAAAATACACTGTTGTAATACTTTTTACATTCACCATTTCTTTCATTCATTCTGGTAACGATCTGATTTGATGGTGAGAAGTGACGCTGTGGCCTCACTTCAGTAACAATTTGCTTCAATTCTTCAAGATTTGGTGAATTGTATTCTCTTAATGTCCTCTTGAAGATTCTCCATAAATTTCTCTTGGCATTGCATTTCGGCTATTTGCAAGCCAATCAAAAACAGAAACTCTCTTCACCTTGAACCAATCTTTTGTATATTCTGCTATGTTGGCTGGAATGAGGTCATGTTGGAAGAGAAATTAATTCTCTCTTAACTTATCCTCAATGCATGGGATAAACAAATGATCTCTGATGAAATATAACGGAATTTCTTCACAGCAGTGTTCGTGTTAGTACTACTGATGTCTCACTTAGACTCAAAAAGCTTTGAGAAAATGATGGTTGATAACAAGTTAAGAACTTCCTTAAAACCTCAACATAGTAACCCTAACCCTAACTCTTTGGCCAATCAACTCTGGTCTGTTGACTTTCATACTTCTCCCACACCTCTCATCATCCCTCACAGACTCCCTGCCTTCCTTGAGTCTCTTATGCCACTCAAAAACTGATGCTCGGTTCATGCAAGATGGTCGAAAAGCAGTCTGAAGCATTCCATACGTTTCTGTGGCGGCATTTTTTCCAAGTTTAAAACAGAATTTTATTGCATATCCTTCTTCTAAGGTGTCTTCACGTCCAGATTGCATTTTTGCTATTCACCAGCTGTGACTATCAGGCTTTAGTAGGGTGTATTCCAATTGCTGCTGTAGCTGTTCATTTGAACCTGAAATCATAAAAATTGGTCAGTCATTTTATACAATGGATAGCAATAACATAGTGAATTCTCAAAAGTCTACGACAATTTTCAATATCTGTACAAAAAAGTCTGGAAACTTATTGAAGGATCCACGTATATGCAGAGAAATGAAAAAACACAAGGTTTTTAGAGGATGATTATATTTCTTGAATTATCTGTCAACGTTAAACGTTTCGGTTTTCAGACCTTCATTAGGGCATTTATTAATTATTCAATGAAACGAAAGAGATGAAAAAAGTTTGAAAGCATTTAACTTCCGTTGGTAGGCTTCTATTTCAAATTTGTGGGATGTAATTAGCATCCGAAAATATATTCATAAAAATGTCTATCTATCGGTCTATCTATCTATCTTGGGTGCCCTCATGGTGTAATGGTTAACTCGCTGCACTCTGGACCATAGTAAGCGAGTTCGAACTCTAGTCGTCCTATTACGTTCACTATTGGAGAAATACCCTTGGAAAGGCATGAACCTCCTATCCTCCCTGCTATAAAAATAAATAGAAACACTACAGTTTTTCTAGAAACATAGATTTGGCATTAAATGACCCAAAAAGGTTGATATGCCAATAAGCAATAGAACAAACAAATATCTATGTTGATATGGAGTTCATATCTATCTGTCTTAATTCATTTTAGTTTTCTTCTTTCTATCTCTGTTTAATCTATCGATCTATCAATCTGTCAATTGACGTGATTAATTCTATTTATACCTTTTATAAACCCTTCCTAACATATATATCCGTCTTCAACAGTGTTGTTTTTTTATTTCTGGTTTATTCGACTATCTATCTATCTATCTATCTATCTATCTTCCATCTATCTATCTATCTATCTATCTATCTATCTATCTATCTATCTATCTATCTTCCATCTATCTATCTATCTATCTATCTCGTATTTAACTCTATCTATCGGTTTATCTCTCTATTTATCCCAGTCCCAATTGTATCTATCTATCTATCTATCTATTGATCAATATCAGTTTATTTTTCCCAGACTAAGGCTATCGATCTATATTAGTTTATATCAATCTATATCTCCTCATATCTATCTCTCAATCTATTTATCCGTCCTCTTTACATCTATCTATCTATCTATCTATCTATCCCAGTTTTATTTTCATCTATCTATGTATCTATCTATGTATCTAGCTAATATACATAAACAACGAAGCCGAATTATTTTAAATAAGAGATTTTCTAATTCATAATCAATATGACCAAATAAGGATACAAATCGAAAAAAGTCCGTTTGATAGAATTGAGGTTTAGAATGATAATTGATTCAATAAATTCTCAGTGTTTTTTTAATTATGTATATGAACGAACGTCTTGGAATCTTTAAAACTTAAGTTGTGATTAATTTCTAAATTATGTTAAACCAAATCTTTATTAATGTTTCCTTTTACCAGATTTTTTTCGTATGGGCACTTTTATTGATGTATTATCAATAAAACTCTCGTCCCCTTCGAAGTAATCTCCTCCGGCTGCAATGCACTTGGACCGTTCCCACAAAATCTGGAAGGCCTACGGAAGTTCTCTTGTGTCAGTGTGTCATTAACCTTCGTCACAGCCTCTTTCATCTCTTCAATTGTCTCATAACGACAGCCTGAGAGATTAGAGAATAACCAAAAGTCACAGGGAACATGGTCTGGACTATAAGGAAGGTGAGGAACTGTCTTTATGCCCATCTTGGTAAAATAGTCTGTGACAAGGATGGAGTTGTGGACTGGTGCATTGTCCTAGTGGAAATGCCACTGACCCGATTTGAAGAGTGCTGGCCTTTTCCGACCGATTTTTTCCTGAACTCACTTAAAACCTCAATATAGTAGCCCTAACCCTAACCCTTTGGCCAATCAACTCTGGTCTATTGACTTCCTTACTTCTCCCACACCTCTCATCATCCCTCACAAACTCCATGCCTTCCTTGAATCTCTTATGCCACTTAAAAACTGATGCTTGATTCATGCAAGATGGTCGAAAAGCAGTCTGAAGCATTCCATACGTTTCTGTGGCGGCATTTTTTCCAAGTTTAAAACGAAATTTTATTGCATATTGTTCTTCTAAAGTTTCTGATTTTTTTTTGAAATTCACGAGCTGTTGCAATCAGGCTGTAGTAGGGTGTATTCCTATTCCTGCTGTTGCTGTTCATTTGAACTTGAAATCATTAAAATTAGACATCTCATAAGATGTATAGCAATAACATATTGAATTTTCCAGAGTCTACGACAATTTTACATGCCTGTACAAAAAAAGTCTGGAAACTTATTGAAGGCACCACGTATCTTATGTGCTCGTAATTTCACTTTTTGATTCTACGGGCAGAATCACCCACATATTTTTTTGATAAACGAAACATTATATATATATATATATATATATATATATATATATATATATATATATGCTACCTCTGTTCACCTACTCAATAACCAGATACGATCATATGTCATTGCGTACGCACATGCATGAATGGTTTTACACTAAAAAAAGGCAAAAAATATTACGGACGCAGACTACGCAGATGACATAGCGCTTCTGGCAAATACACAAACCTAAAGCTGAATCCCTGCTGCATAGAATGGAGCAGGCAGCAGGTGGCATTGGTCTTCATGTAAATGCAGGAAAAAGGATCACGTGTCATTTAATCGAAAAAGAGATATCTCTTCTCTGAATGATGGTTCTCAGAAATTTATAGACAAGTTCATGTACCTCGGAAGCAGCGTCTCATCTACTAAAAATGACATCAATGAGTGTCTAGCGAAGGCATGGACTGCTATTGATAGGTTATCGATCATATGGAAGTCAGACTTATCCGATAAAATAAAACGCAAATTCTTCCACTCAACGGTTACTACGCCATTTAACTAGTTTAAAAACATGTTATTATTGTCGGAGGAAAATTTTCTTGTTCTAATAATATAACACAGTTTGAGCATGTGATAATCTGATCATTTTGTCAAGATTTGACGAATGTAAATACTCCCCCCTTTTAAATGCAAATACTCTCCTTTTTTAAGTGTAAATACTCTTCCCTTCTAACATGAATACTCTCCTCTCTTAAATGTAAATAATTTCCTTTCTCTAAGTAAATGCTCTCCCCTATCAAATGTTAATACTCTCCGTGATAAAATGTAAATACTATTTCCTCATAAGAGTAAATACTCTCCTCTCTCAAATGTAAACACTCTCATCGCTTAAGAGTAGATACTCTCCTCTCTTAAATGCAAACACTCTCCTGTTAAGTGTAAATACTCTCTTCTCTCAGCTACCAAATGTGCTATTCATGTTTCTAGATTTGCCCGAGACTTGAGTCCTAGGCAGGATGCAAAACCAAGCCAGTTATTTTTTTAACAACGGAGAGCTGGTTTGAATTCAGAGTGTATTATCTTTCAGACAGGTTGCCTTACAAACCCTGTCAGACTATTTATCCATAGCTGCGTGAGGCATAATAGATGTATTCATGCTTTTCTCAGAGGTGCAAAATGAAGCACAAACAACCTCGTTTTGGATTTAAATTTGGTTTGTTACGTCTATTTCCAACCCAAATACATATGACACCTCATTTAAATATTATATTACATATTCACTAGACGCCTCAGGCAAGATCAGGGTGTGACAAAAATGAGTCTTTTGACCTGAGTTCTACTGATTCGAATTCAGATTTTTCTATCTCCTAGTTCAGTTGCCAGTCTGACTATTAATTCATAGTTAATGGGAAGAAAAGAAGGTTTCTTTATTTTCTTAAATTAATTTGCGCTATGAAAAATGCGAACTGCCTTGTTGAGGATTTGAACTCTGCTCACCATGTCTATTTTCTACGAGGTTAACATTTTGCTAGATTTAAACATAATAACGAAATGCATTTCATAGTAAAGTACTTACATCTATACACAATATTCTATTCAGTCGAAAAAAAATCGGGCTTATCAATTAAAATAAATAAATGATAAACTGAAAAATAATTTTTGTTTTTGTATCGCTTCATCTTTGGATTTTAGAAGCACATTCCAACTACTGAAAACCCAAATCCTTCAACATGCTACCATGAGAGGTTTCTTTCTCTAAGCCAAATTTCAATTCTCTCCTTACGAACCTTCAACGCCTTAGATTCACGTCAGATATTTTTCTCTGAAAATGGAGTTCGACATATCACTCCAAGACATCATTTAATTATAGGTGTAGTGAACAGATTTGATTTGTGGTCTGCTTCCTTCTCATAAGAAGTAATACAAGGAAATATTTGCATGGAAAAAAACAGAATGAGAGAAAGAAAGAAGAGGCTTGAGAAATTATAGCAAGTAAATTACATTACAAGATGTTAATAACTATTTTATTCATTCTACAGGAAAGATGACTGTTTATTATTTGATTACCACCCCACCCAAAGTCAATTACGCTCTGTGGAATTAGTTACAACTATATAAACAATAAATACAAATTAGATGTTTTAAAAAAATTGCTTCTTTTCATAAACAGCTTTTGTTTATCTGAAATTAGTTGAAGTTTTAAAAACAAAACAAAAAAATTTAAACATGCTTGATAGTTTAAACAATTCCTTCCTAAAGGCTGGTTTCTTTCCTCGACCCTCAGTAAACTAATCGATACTTAAAAATAAGGATTCAGTCAGTTATCTGGGTTGATCGAAATTCAATTCATACTTCAATGAACCTGGGTTGGGAACATACAGCAGATTCTCAGGGTATCTGACGTGAGGTAATGGCTAACTAGCTAGATTAAGTATAGCGTAAGTGAATTCGATTCTCACTGGGTAGCTCACAAATCTTGACTTTTTTCACATCTAAGTTAAGTACCTAGGGCACCTCACATGGTATACTGGTAAGCAAGCTAGATTAGTGGACCGTTTTTTCTGAGTGTGATTCTCACTGGGCGCCCCATACTTCTGGCTTTCTGACACAACTAAGCTAAACTGAGAAAGTAACAAGGGCACCTCACGAGATGTAATGGCTTACAAGCTCCATTAAATATAACGTATGTGAATTTGATTCTCACTGGGCACCTCATAAATCTTATCTTTTGTCACATCTAGGTCAAATATCTAGGGCACCTCACGTGGTATACTGGTTAGCAAGGTAGATTAGTGGGCCGTTTTTTTGTGAGTTTAATTTTCACTGGGCACCCTATAATTCTGGCCTTCAGACACATCTAAGCTAAACTGAGAAAGTAACTGGAGCAATTCACGAGATGTAATGGCTAACAAGCTAGATTAACATAGCGCAAGAGAATTCGATTCTCACTGGGCACCTCATTGTAAGCTAGACTCATCATGATTAAGAAGCACCGACAGGATGGATTCCCTTTTAATCTCTTTTGTCATCCGTCCCTATCAGCCATAGCTCTTGGTGTGTCCTCTAAGCAGTATCCAGTGTCCGCAAAAAGCTGATGAATGCAAGTTGTTCCAGTTCGGCTAACATTGGTCTGTCCATCGGAGAATGTCGCCCTTACCTCTGCAACAGTGCCTAGCATGTCTTGTTAGTCTGCTGTTTATTTGGGGGTGTTTTGTTCAAAATAGCTCGTAGCATCTTCGTGTAGTTCCAATCAAGCCTTTACAAGCGTTGAACAAAATAACATGAATATTAACATTGATAGATAAATAGACTGTCCAGATGGTGCAAGCATACTATAGTACTGACACGAAGAAAGTTTGATAGAATATCCGTTTTATTTTATTTGAGATATCAGCTTTACAAATGGTAGTTAGCCTGTTAATAGCTGTCTATGCTTACCAATGTGTATGTTAACATCACTTTTCATAGATGAGATATTGATAACAAGGTATATGTAATTTTTTTCTGAGGCTTGACATTTAATCAGGTAAAAATACCATCTTGATTATAACGCATCGACTGCGTTTTGAGTTCACCTTGAGGCTCATCATATTTACCCAACCCCTCCGCTCGGGCAGGATATGACACAAGGTCAATTTTTAAGCGGAGTTTAACAGGTTTGAATTCAGAGTTTTCCTTCTAGACTAGTTGCCTCCCCAAGGCTAAAGAATCCAGTCTGTCCTACTATTTACCCATAGCTTGAGGGAGAATAATTGGATTCATACCTTTCCCAAGGGTATTAGTGCTATGTGAAATGTAATCAGCCCCTTCCAGGATTCGAACTCGTGTCGCCGTGTCCATTTCCAACGACGATAACCATTACACCACGGGCACGTTGAGGGTCATGCCTCTTGCCGTTTTTTCCTGTCTATGCGGTAGAGAATCCGTTTGAGCAAGTTTATTCGTAAAAAGCGCTATTCTATCTGTGTGTTCTTTATAAGTAAAAGTTTTTTGCGGGATATTGTCTCTTTCTTTTGTCTTTTCATTTTCAAGTCTGAAACCATTTTCTTTTATTAGATCTAATAACGTTCGAAAAAACGTAATCTTGGCAGATTCAGAATAGAAATGGCGCTAATGTCTTCTTGCAAGACTCAGTGACAGATTTCTATATAATCGTTAACCTGTCAATAGCAGACCATGTTTTACCAATGCATATGTCGACATTGCGTTTAGTAAATAAGATATTGCTACCAAGGTATATGAACTAGTCTACTGATTTCAGAAAGATCAGACATCCATAAGGTCCTTAATCTAGCAACAGCAGTCCACGTTTTACTAAATGCATATGTTGACATTGCTTTCAGTAGATGAGATATTGTTATCGAGGTATATGATCTAGTCTGCCTAATTTCAGTCGCTTACCATTTAATAAAGAGATGACACCATCTCGATTAAAACATGAATTGTTTTATCTGAATTCATGTAAAGGCCAATGCCCTTTGTTGCATACTACATGCAATGCAGCAGAGATTCTGCCTGAGCAAATTTCATAGATTATCCCGTGCTTCTTACACTAGATCATCTGTGTAATGTGTAGCAATAATAATTTCTGCAGGATACCATCTGCTTCTTGCCTTTTTTTAGTATGACACCATTTTATTTAATGAGGGCTATTAACATTCATTGTTTGTTATCTAGATAATAAATTGATATGGTGCTAATGTCTCTTCTTGTAAGACACTAGAGACAATGTCAAAAAAAATCAGTGTCACCATCAGGGGAGTAAACTATTTTATGCTTTTGTTGAGGATCATTAAAGCAGTAAATATTTATTTGTGAAGACCATATCTTAGAAGTATTTGTTCAGTATTTTCTCTTTGTATGGAATCAAATGACTTAGAGAAATCTAGAAGCAAAAGTGTTGCCTTGAGACTTTTTCTTGCAAATACTTCTTGAATGATTTGACGAATCGTCAGAATCTGAGAAGTTGTGAATCAATTTCTCCAAAATCCATTCTGATTTTTCCTCAGAACTTTCTCAACTTAAGGTCGGATATGATTGATATGCACTTCTGTAGTTCTTGCAATTAGAGTCATATCTCTGTAGTTCATAATGATTCTGCGGTCACCTTTCTTGGAGAAAAGGAGACTTTCATCCATTTTTCTATTTTGTTTTGGTTACACATGGCATTGAAGAGGAATGTCCTCAAATTTCCTTGTCTTCCAAACTTCAAAACGTATTTTCTCAAGACCTGCAGCTTTTCTACTTTGAATTGTTTTCACAACTCTAACAAGTTCATCGTCTTATATTGTACACATAAATATGTATACCCAAAACAATTTTTATAAAAACTTTATTTTCTTCTAAATTAAACATACCAAGAATTTATTATCTCTAGAAGTACCGTATTTGATGGCATATAAGGCGCACTTTTTTTTTTTTTTTACAAAAATATCGTTTTAAATTCCCCTTTGTCGTATGTTGTGTACATAAATAAATACACCCAAAACAATTTTTTATAAAAACTTTATTTTCTTCTAAAGATTTATGAATTCTATTCATTCTTCTCGGTCTCCTAAGCTATTCGTCTTTTGGGTTGAGTGTTCACGAAAATTCCAGTCGACCGGGGTTCAATACGAGGTCGAGTAATACTTCAGAATCAAAAATGGTTCTTGATCCGCCTTGTTTAACCCTCAGCATTATAAGGTACAGATCAAGAGTGAAGAGGAGCATTCCTGGGAAAGGATTATCAGACTCTCCTAAGTGTAGTAGCCAATGAAAAGGGATCCTTCGGATCACTCTCGACTTGGGTGACCAACTTTACTTCACTCGTATATTAAACAATCAAAACACAGGAGATGTTTCAAGCTGGGATCGATCCCGGCTGACTTAACGCCAATCGGATATCTCACTGCAGACTTATCGGCAACCTCAATATAAGCGCAGGGATTTTACGCATATGTATTATTTTTCTCTGTTTACATATACGATTAATATATATACGATTAATATATATACGATTTTAGTCTGTTTACATATACGATTAATATATATACGATTAATATATATACGATTTTTCTCTGTTTACATATACGATTGATATATATATATACATTGAGCGGAGTGCCCAATATATATATATATATATATATATATATATATATATATATATATATATATATAACTGATTTGAATTTAAAAGGATTGTGGATATAAAATAATGAGGATTCTTCTTTAGCGACGTGGAACTCTTTGTTAAGATCACTAGAAAAATTATGCAAATCGTTTTATTTTAATTTGTATAATAATAAAAACTTATTCAGCGTTAATGTCTCTAGCTATTTTGAATACCTTGATCAAGTAAGCTTGTACAATGAGTGCCAGTTACATTAAAGACCCCTCCAAATCTAAAATAAGACAAAAAAAAAACATTAGATACACGTATCATGTCTTTCTTGAATATTTTTTAATAGAATTTTTTAATATCAAATTTTGTGTGACAGTCTGTAATTTACTCGCTGGAATTTTTGGCTTTTCCCAAAGCTAAAATCACCGATGATTAAAAAAGGATGCGTCGAATAAACTGATGGTAATCCCGGAAAGAG
The DNA here is from genome assembly GCA_963585895.1 of Sepioteuthis lessoniana. Lineage (NCBI taxonomy): Eukaryota > Metazoa > Mollusca > Cephalopoda > Myopsida > Loliginidae > Sepioteuthis > Sepioteuthis lessoniana. The sequence goes on from OY757926.1 coordinate 15,607,548, forward strand.
GCGTTGAAGATTATTTTGAAAATTGGAAGATACTCTGTACAAGTGCACGAAGTGGTGAGGGTAATACTATGGATTTGAATATAGCCCCATGGTCGAGAGTAAGACATTTTTTTTTTACTAATAAATGGATGGATTCTTTTCAGACATATTTTCGCCCACTCTTTTCTCTCGCTCTCACTTTTTTCTCTCAGTCTTTCTCTCACTCGGATTGTCTATCTGTACATCTCTTTCTCTCTCTCTCTCTCTCTCTCTATATATATATATATATAGATATGTGTGTGTGTGTGTGTGTGTGTGTATGTGTGTGTGTAAAAGAGAGGGGGAGAGTATGTGTACATGTGTGTGTCTCGCTATCAGTATCTTTTTGGGTCTGCGATTGTTACAATCTATCTCTGCCAACCAATATGCCTGCTTGTCGTTCGATCTATCTATCTATCTATCTCCGCCAACTTGTGTGTTTCGGTCTGCCTATTTATCCCACACATTTTTGCTTTACTTTCTAAAGTGGATTAAAAGCGCCAATTCCATTTTCCAACTTTGCTTTGCAATTCAAATTAGTTAAGCGCTAACTGACCAGCCGGGCCCCGACTCAATTTACCCCGAGAGATAAACACGCCCACCCATTACTATATATACATATGTTATACATATGTCACACACACACACACACACACACACACACACACACACACACACACACACATATATATATATATATATATATATATATATATATATCTGGAAAACATCAATCAAAACGTAAATATCAGATAGAATTCTTTTTAGATCAATCTATGTGGAACCAACTCACAGTTGCCATTATATCGCGATGTGCATTCTGCACTGTGTAGGCGAATGGAACGCTTGAACTGGCTGGCGTCTTCGTTTAATCTTTATCGAGAAGATTTCTTTTACTTGTGTCATGTTGAAAACGCTTAGTGAGTTAAAGAGGCTGACCATTATCCTGTAGTTTCTACTTGACGGAAAATTTATATGCTACTTGAAACTGTAACAAGAGAGACAAGTATTTAAGTGCCAGTTGACTCTTTCTATTAAACTTATGTCACGATAGTACTGCTTCTATTCACGGAACCAAAGTTGGTAATCTCCTGGTCTGGGTTAGGGGTGGATGCTGATAACGGTAGTTGTGGTTTTGGGGATGGTGGTGGTAGTAGTGGTGGAGAGACGGTTGAATTTCTTGACTGTTTAATAGATATGTGAAAAGATCTCTAAATTTCACGCTAAACGGTGCCCGTTTACTTGCTGATTCTGTTTGAAAATTCACCTGTATTCTGTAAAATATAGAAAAAGTGCTATACTTGGTAATTCAGGTCAGTCAGTATAGTGGCGAGTGATCAAGAACTATCTCCCTGTATATATATATATATATATACGTGTGTGTATGTGAATGTGTCTGTTTCTTTACCTGACATTATCTATCTATCTATTCTTGTCTGTCTGTTTGTCTGTCTTTTTAACTCTCTCTCTCTCTCTCTCTCTCTCTCTCTCTCTCAATATATATATATATGCATGTGTGTCTCTATGTATATGAGTGTGTCTATCTGTCTTTCTGCTTCTCTGCCTGACATTATCTATCTATCTATGTTTCTTCATATTACATGACTTGTGAAGAGGAGTTGGACGCAGGCAAATGACAAAAAAACCATACAAAATCAATAAGGACAGCGCATGGTATCCCAAATAGTTCTTAAACTACAGCAGAAATCAATAATTAAAAATAGGCATCTGGTTTAGTTTAAAAAATAGACAAACAGACAAATAGATAGATAGATTTAATACAACTGATAAACATTCTTCCCAGCTTTAGCCGTGTCATTACTACCGTATGGTTACACCACATAGACACAAACGATTGGAGAAAAAGGTAGATGGAAACTAAACAAGGATACTGCGTGTTGTCTTGAATAACTCCTGGAAGCAGCATCCCACAAAATACTAGCTCTTACATCTCATCTGGCAATCCATCCAAGTAAGGCGAGAAAGAATTGCTGATAACTGCTGAAGACGGTAGAATGAACAGATAAGTGACGTTCCCCTATGAACTCCAACACATGGATACACCAGTGTTGGCTGAGCAGCAAAAACATACATTCATCAGCTAGACAACAAACTCAAACAGCTGGCTGGTAGGGACAAACGGCACGAAAGATTCAACGGAATCTGTGCTCTCGGCACTCCTCGCTGCTGCTGCTGATGATGATGATATATGTACGTATTTACCCAAACATTGCTCTATGGGTAGAGAGTTACACAAGGTCAATTCTGAAGCGGTGTGAGGTTGGTTTAAATTCAGAGATTTCCCTCTCTTCAATTGAGGGCAAGTCTAAAAATTACACTGTGTATTACATTTTCTTAGCGCCTGAGATGGTGTAATGGTTAACAAGCTAAAATAAGAAAATTTCATGTGTGAGTTCAAGTCTCATAGGGTGCCCCATTGATATGGCCTTATACCCTATCTAAGCAAAAGGCTTAGTAAATCACTGTTTTTTTCATAGATGGGGTTAAAACCGATTGGTGCCTTTACCAGTGGAAGTAGCGCTTAGGATTCGAACTCAAGTGGGTGATTCCTTTTTCTACGTTGGTCGGTGGTATACAAAGCATATGTGTGTGCGTGTGTGATGTGCGTGAGCAGAACAATTCAATTACTCAGTTGTTTTCTTATAGTACCGAAGGTTTTTGCAGGATAAGCCAAACTTTTTGCCTGATTTCAGGAAAAAAAAGGATGCCCTAGTGTGCCTCAGATTATATATATATATATATATATATATATATATATATATATATATATATATATATATAATTGGTTCGAAGTTACATAGAGAAAGAAAAAGATTTTTTTCGTGGCACTTCTGAAACAACTAGAAAAAAACTAATTCGGGTTTTTATCTTAATTTTTTGGTAGTTGAGGAGCATACAAATATGGGATTTGTGCGATAAATCTAAAATCTTATTGAGACTGAGAACATTCCAGAAGACCCTTCTATATATATATATATATATATATATATATATTAAAAACAATGAAATGAAGTAAAATTTAACCCAGAGCTGGAGCGAGGGATAAAATTATTTATACCTTTTCCTGGAATATGTATTCAGAAACTATGATGTCTCAATCCAGTACGTTATTTACTACGACGAGGAAACTCCCAATATATATATATATATATATATATATATGTGTGTGTGTGTGTGTGTGTGTTTGTGTGTGTTGCGAAAGCGAAATATGGAATACTTTCTTAAATATTTTTAGTCTGATTAGTCCAATTTTTGAAAAAAAACAAAAAAACATGTAAAATCTAAATTTTTGTGATCAGCTCTATTATTCAGAAACTTTTTAAATTAAAATTCAGACCAATATATGTGAGCAAGAAATTAAATGACAAAGAATCTATGATTTGCTTAACGCGGAGACCAAGTGCAAAAAACTTGCGAAATAATTGAAGTTTCTTTATTATTTTCAAGCCCAGACCTTAGCACCCTTGATTACGCTATATGTGGTGTTTAAAAAAAATCAAAAAACAAATGCCACTTCCCCTACAAATATTGGTTCGCTTAAGACTGCTATAGCAGACGAATGAAATAGATTCCGCAGTCCATCGCTTTAACCATTACACCACGAGGACACCTCCTAAGGACTTCGATGGTTGATTACTAAGTCTATTAAATCGGGAACACGTCAACTGGCTGTGGTATCAACGTCATAGATCTAGTCGGGTGTGTCACGTCTCTGGAATCGGTAGTCATTCAAGACTTCCTGGCGCGGGTGCTGAGGTTTCATAGAATTCGCATCACGCAGCCAAGACTGACATTCCTCGAGTCTTAGGGTGCCATCGTTGGAGGGGCTAGGTTTTCCGCCTGGCGGCTGAGACTTCCTTTTTTAGGGGAATGACGACAGGACCCAAGTCATTTTTCGAAACGCTGAAAGCGTCTTGGCTACTGGCCAACGCTCGTACCCACCTTAGATAAGGCTTTGTTCGAGTCTCATTGGGTGCCTCTTTCATATGGCCTTGTGCCACATCTAAGCAAAAAGCTTAGTAAATTTCCACCTTAGATAAGGCTTTTTGAGCGTTCGTTTGGTGGGGCTCGTGTATCATTAATTCTTCTCTGTGTATCATTCACCTCGACGACACATTTTGACTCTCGATCTTTTTTGTGTCCCTTATTCCTTTTCCTGTCACTGTTTTTTTTTTTATATCCTTCAGATATTTTTAGTCTGTCGTTTCTTTTTGTGTCCAATTCATGTCTATCATTATTTTTTTGTGTTTCTCCTTTGAATGTCCCTCATTCATTTTGTGTTCCTTGTTATTTTTCAGATATTTCTCCCTTTTCGCGACCCTCGTTCCTTTTTGTGCCCCTTGTTCTTTATTGTGTCCCTCATTCATTTTTGTATCACTCAGATATTTTTTCTACCTTGTTCCTTTTTGTGTCCCTCCTTTTTTGTGTTCCTTATTCTTTTTCGGGTCTCTCTTTCTTTTTCTTGTCTTTCATTTCTTTTCATGTCACCCGTTCGTTTTTATATCCCTTCTTCCTTTTTGTATCACTCGTCTATTATTTGCCGAGTCGGCTGGGGCTATTGAATACACCGACCGCTAATCTGCAGAGGGGTAAGACACCCCAATGAGTTTCCTGGATATGACACTAAACAACCTGATGGTGAGGTTCCAGTAATGCTGGAGCTTTGGGGAATGTAGAGTACCCCTTTATTGCCATTGCTCCCAGGTCCACTCTGACCCGGAGTGGTAGCACCTGATAGGGTCCTATCTATGTGTTAAATAGAACTAATGGCATAATTATGAGAAACTGAATTGTTGGATGAAACTGAGTAGCTTCAAATAGAAATGCTTCTGACAATTAAACCGTACTTAGATTTAAACTGCATGCTTATGTTAAACTGAATTATTCGAAATAGAACTGTTTTTGACACTGAAACTGTATTTACACTAAACTGATTTGTTATATATAACTGAATAAACTGAATAGGTTGAAATAGAAATGTTTAAACTGTGTACTCATGCTAAACTGAATTGTTTGAAATAGAACTGATTATTTACATAAAAATTGATTCGGCGTTAAATAACCGACAAAGGTTGATATGCCATAAAACCCAAACAACCAAACTAAACAATCTGATGGTGTGGCTCCCGTAATGCTGGAGTATTGGGGAATGCGGAGTACCTCTTCATTGCTATTGATCTCAAGTCCACTCTGGCCTTCAGTGGTAGCACCTGATAAAGGTCCTATCTATGGGTTAAATAGAACGAAACCGTGGTTTTGACAATTAAACTGTGTACTTAAATTCAAACTCACGTGCTTATGCTAAACTGAATTGTTTGAAATAGAACTGTTTTTGACAATTAAACTGTATTTACACTAAACTGAATTGTTTAATATAGAACTTCTGTACTTATAATAAACTAAATTATCTGAATTAGAATTGTTTGAATAAATTGAATAGCTTGAAATAGAAATGTATTTGACAAAATGTGTACTCATGCTAAATTGAATTGTTTCAAATAAAACTGTCTCTCGTTCTTTTTTGTCCCCCGTTTCTTTTTGTGTCCTTTCTTTCAATTTGGGTCCCTTCTTCTTTTTTTCTATCACCCGTTCTTTTTTGTGTCACCCGTTTTTTTTGTGTTTGTCTTTAAAATCTTTTTTGCATACCCCGTTCACTTTTTCTCCTTGTTCCTTTTCATGACACCCGTTCCTTTTTGTTACCCGTTCATATTCATGCCCATGATTATTTTTGTGTCTCTTATTCCTTTTTAGTATCCCTCATTCTTTTTTTGTATCCCTCGTTCCATTTGGTGTTCCTCGTTCTTTTTCGTGTCTATAATTCTTTTTCGTGTCCCTCGTTTCTTTTCGTGATCTTCATTAGTCGTCGTGTCAAATGTCTTTGTTTGTGTGTCATCTATTATCACACGCAAAAACACGCCGTAGTCATGGCCTGGGGGTTAAAACCATTAGACTCCTGCTGAATATAATCGCTTTAAGACACATCATGAATTGGGAAAACAATGGCATCGCTACAGTTTTCACCTTGCTGACACTTAGCTCAAAGGAATCGACAGGGTATAAAATTCTCAACGTCGGACAGTCTCTGTTAATGACAAAAGGGAGCAAAGATCAGTTACAATAATTCTCGACAAAGAAAACTATATATATATATATATATATATATATATAATTTTCGTACAATCTAATTAGACAGCCATCGGCTTTAAAACTGTCTGTTTTCTACAATCTCCTTTATATTGAGAGGCGCTCGAAGTGTAATAGTGATGGTCGTAAAATGGGAACGTTGACACTTGTTCAATCCTGGACGAGACTTTTTGCATTTCTCATGACTCCTATTCAATCTAGAAAGGTATGAGCCGAACTATTCTCCCTGCAGCTATAGGCAAATGGTCAGGCATACTAGTCTTTTCAACCTTAGTACAGCAACCTGTTTGGGAGAAGGAAAACTTTGAATGCAAACCTGTCAAATACCTCTAAAAAATGACATTGATTCACATCCTTCTTGTGTCGAGGGGCTGGTCTATAGATTCATAATATAATGCTAGAAGAATTGCAAATAAGAAAATTTTTTTATAAAAAAGATTGGTTTGTTATGGATCGGTTTGGATTGATGACCGTTGGGTATCACCTACCTTTTCAGCATAATGAGCTGTTCCATCTGCCATATATGGCAGTAGCAGAAACCAGTCTGGGAAAAAGCCTACGAGTCAGACCAGAAGAGCCGTTCCTATTGTTGAAGTATATCATTACTTTATCATTAATCCTATGTTCTTATTACTAACAGTCTCTCTCTTGTAAATACTCTTTCCTGTAAATATAACTATTTTCCTCACATATCGTGGTTTGTCTTATTATTACTACTACTTGGGTCCACTAACCAGAACACAACAATGACATATCAACAATTGTAGGTTAATTAATGCCAAATCAATTTTAGTTCATGTAAAGAGTTCTATTTCAAACAATTCAGTTTGGCATAAGTACACTGCTTAAATGTCAAAAGCGTTTCTATTTCAATCTATTCAAATTAGTCAACAAAGTTAAATGGTTCCAAGTATTGTGTGTATCAAGAACAATTTAATTAAATATCAGTCATTTATTTACACACTGTTAGATGTTAAAACAGACCTATTCTAAACTATTCAGTTTAACACAAGTACGCATTTTAAATGTCAAAACAGTTCTATTTCAAACAATCCAGTCTAACATAAGCATACACTTTAGTTTTATTTGATCCATAGATAGACTGTACAGTACATCGACTGCCTTTCTGCTGAGGGGTAAGACTCCCCTAAGTGTTCTGGATATGATACTAAATAATCTGATCGTGAGGCTACAGTAATGCTAGAGCTTTGGGGAATGCAGAGTACCTCCTGATTGACATAGCTCTAAGGTTTACTCTGGCCCACAAGGGTAGCATCTAATAGGGTCTTATCTATGGGTCAAATAGAACTAAACTGTGTACTTATGTTAAACTGAAATGTTTGAAATAGAAATGTTTTTGACCTCGAACCTGCGTACTTATGCCTAACTGTTTGAAATTAACCTTCTTTTTAGATTTAACTGCGTGTAAAGAAAAAATTATGCTTATACTAAACTGAATGGTTTAAAATCAAACTGTTAATAAGTACAGAAATATCTTTGGCACTTTTCACCTACAATGGTTGAAGTGCCATAAAACCAAACAAAATGAAACCTATATTCTATTTCTATTATATATATATATATATACATATATATATATATGTGTGTGTGTGTGTGTGTGTGTGTGTGTAGTGAGGATTTATGCAAATAGATTATATTACAAGGGGATCAAATAGAATAGAAATAGCGTTTCATCAGATTTCTTTATTTTCGCATAAAAATGTGAAACGATTATATTGACAAAACTCAGCAAAATATGTCATAAAATCCAATCAAACCAAATTATATATAATTAATATATATGTATTGAGGATTTGGTTTTAAATAATCTACAATGTTTGATATGCCATAAAACAAATAAAAACTAAATCATATATATTTAAAATATATTTATAAAGAGGATTTGGTTTTAAATAACTCCCAATGGTTGATGTGCAATAAAACCCAGCCAAACCAAATCACATATATTTTATATATAAGTATAAACAGGAGTTGGCATTAAATAAACTTCAATGGTTGATGTGCCATAAAACCATACAAAATCATATATATCTTATATAAAAGTTTAAAGAGAATTTTGTATTAAATAATCTACAATGGTTGACATGCCATAAAACCCAACCCAACCCAACCAAACCAAACCAAACCAAACTGATAAAACTATTATTAAAAACCTATGATGGGTGTTGAACGTTTCTATGAATTTCGCTTTAATAAGTTATCTAATTGAGACGATCATAGATGTATTGTTGATAATTTACCCAACACTTTGTGAAAAACAGCACTAATGTATGATCATGTTTAACATGTCATACACACAAAAAACACCTCGCTTACAAACTTGTTCTGACTGAAATTTGATTAAACAAACTCAAAAACATTTTTATAAAAGTTGTCAAATAATCATTTTCGTTTTTATACAAGTCCAAACATTTTTCCTGGCTCAGTTTTCTTTTATTCGGATTTGAATTGAATGTTTGGAAATATGAATTTTTCAAAGTATTTTTTATTTGTATATTAAAATATATTTTAAAGCTGATGGATGCCTTATTGAATTGAACAAATTTTATATACTACTGCAGTTCTCAAATAAAGGGTTGTAATATTACTAAAACAAATTGGACGTTGTACCGTTATACACCAAATGTACGGTTGTAACCTCGCCGTGAGAAAAGGTGACTAACATATACAATTCTGTCTTAGTTCCCTAGCAAAAAAAGTTTATTCGATACTACACTTTTTAAGTAGTCGTCGGGAGAAAGAAACAGAGAATAAAAACTGAGTCACCCGCATTAGCAGGACAAAGAGAAACAACTGGTTATGAGGACACACACAGAGAGAGAGAGAGAGAGAGAGAGAGAGAGAGAGAGAGAGAGAGAGAGAGCGGACACAGACCTTGAATTTTCATTTTAGTTTTCAGATGCAGTTCTAACGTTCATGTTAACTGGTTTCGTCTCCACAGCTGAGTGTCTGGTGTGCGACCACTTTTTTGAGCTTACCCCAAAATGGGGGCCGTTATTTTCGTCTCTCTTTACATTGTCTCTGACTGGTGTTCAACTCTCGTATTTACCTCGTTGCTTTTCTTAACCTACTAACTTTCAATCACGAGTCGTCCCCTAACCTCAACCTGATGATAGAGGGGAATGGCCGAATATTTAGTGTTTTGTAGGGTGTTGCTTCCAGGACTTGTTCAGTATTCTTCGCAGCATTCTTGTGTAATTGCCGTCAAGCTTTTTCTCCAGTCGTTTTGTTAGCGACCAAGTAGTGCATCCATATAGCAGTATCGACACGACCGCTGCCTGGAAGAAACTGCGTTTCATTTTATCGGTCAAGTCTGACTTCCATATGATCGATAGCTTATTGATAGTTGTCCATGTCTTCCTTAGCCGCGTGTCGATGTTTTTAGATTATGAAATAACTAAATTAAGAGGAATAATGTTAAAAGTGCTAAACAACGAGATCAGAAGTTATAATATCGAACTGTAGTAGCTACGTTCACTTTCAGACTAATACCATGGGAAAGATATGAACTGCTTTATCCTACCAGCTATGGCTTAAATACTGCCACTGCTATAATCAAGGTTGATTTTGGCATTACATAACCTATAAAAATTGTCATGTCTTTAAAAACAATGAAGCCAAACTATATGACTTGTGCAAATCTAAGAGTTAATACTGGTCGCGTCAGGAAAACCTCCCGTATCTTAGACTGTCAACTCTGTGTTAAAACTGAACTTAGTCAAATGTCAATTGTTGTTTCTCCTTGCTAATGTCCTGATATTTTTTCAAAAAAGATCAGTTTCGATCATAGCTAGGAACAGCGATATTTTTAAAGTTCGCGCGCCTCGAGGTCTTCTCGATAGTGTTCTTTTTATCTTGTGGTTCTGTAATTTTCAACCTATAGCAATATCAATTTTCTATTCAGAACAACATTATTTTAATGTTAGATGAAAATAGCATTAAAAGTTCTCTGAGTGTCCCTATTCTTAGACTGTCAACCCAACTGTTAGAAGTGAGTTCTGGCAAAGGACAATGATAGTTTCTCCATGTTAATGTCCTAATATCTGTTTCCAAATAAGATCAGTTTCGATCATCGCTTGAAACCTCCATATGTTTAAAGTTTAGCAAAAAAAAAATAAATAAAAAATAAATAAATAAATAAAATAAAATTAAAAATAAAAAAGATCAAGAATACTGTCTCACAGCCTAGACATTTTCTAAAGGTCCAGCACATCGATATCTACCAGATAACTTTCTTTTTATGTTGTGGTTCTGAAATTTTCAACCCATCGCAGTATCGATTTTCTATCCAGAAGAGCATTATTTTGTTTTTACATGAAACGAGCATGAAAAGCTTTCTGAGTAGCAATTACTGATTCAATGATCTTAAAAATGCGTTTTAACAGCGGACACACGTTATGCACCTCTCCAAGGTATGATTGTAAATGATCCTACCTGACCCCCCCCCCCCAAAAAAAAACAAGACAAAAAAAAACAAAAAAAAAAGAAATCGAAAAACAGTAGAACATTAGCTAGATCAAACTATCATAGCCTCTTGCCTTAGTTCAAGTGTACAAGACAAGTGACATTTTAAAATGTCAGAGGTATTTTCTGCTGCACCCTGCATAAGCGTCAAAAGGATACTAAAAGCATTTTGCTACTATTTAAATATTTCTTTCCACACACTGAATATCTAAGTTGAAATTGTAATGTCTATTGTCAGGGTTAGTGAGTTACAGTATCAGGTTTGCCCCTTTCTTATCGTCTTATATAGCAACTAAGTTAAACTTCGAAAGAAACTTGGACTCTACAATAATATCCTAAAAAATAATTTTGATAAGTTAGAAGTTCTATTCATTGTTTTCAAGTTATTTACTTCATATGATAATTTTTTAAATTTTAATTATCATTATCATCGTGTCGTGTCACAAGCACATATTTCCTTGACTCTCCCTTTCCATTCGTCTTTATCATCCATCTCATTCCTCTAGACTACATCCTGTGTCTGTACAGAGCTGTTGTAGAAAAGGTTCTAGCCGGACGTCCGACACCTGTTCGCCCGTGTGAAGGACTCCACTGGAGAACGTCGCTCATGAGCTGGCTCTTACTTCTCCAGCAGTGTCCTGTATGTCTTGTTCGTCTGATTTCAATGGTTTTAGAGATGGGAGGCCAGTGACCGTTTAGCTGCTGTTTTGTGGGATGCTGCTTCCAGGATATATGGCTTCAATATGGCTTGTAACATTCTTGTGCAATTGCCGTCAAGCTTTTTCTCCATGCGCTTAGACAGCGTCCATGTGGTGCATCCATGTAGTAGTATGGACACGCCTGCAGGTTGGAAAAAATTGCATTTTATTTTATCGGATAGGTCTGGCTTCTATTTGACGGATAACTTATCGTTTGCTGATCATGCATTTGCTTGTCATTTCCGTAGTTAAGAATTGCTCTCCAATAGCAACAACTTGATCGAACATCTTATTTGCACACACCTATAAGTTTAGTCATATACGATTGGTAATTGAACGGTTTGAAAGTCATTTTTTTTCAATGAGTCAAGAACTAATTTGTTTTCATACAGTAAAATTGTTTCAAATATCACGTGGGGGTGTGTCCTCGTGGTGTAATGGTTAAAGCGATGGACTGCGAAATCGTAGTAAGCGAGTTCGAACTCCAGTCGCGCTATTACGTTCATTTTCGGGCAAATACCTTTGGAAAAGATATGAACCCCCTTTATCCTCCCAGCTATGGGTTAAATAGTGCCACTACTGTCCTTTGAGGAGTCCAAAGGTTGATATGCCATTAAACAAAGAAACCAAATCAAATATTGTTATCTAACACTTATAATTCTATTTGATATTATCATTTATTTGCATAACATTAAGTGGTTTAAAGTATTGCTAATATTAATATAGTCTTAAGTAAGAAATAATAATAATCCTCAGATAATGATTGAACTGTTCTATTTGACGTTACTCAAAAAGGTCATTGCCCAGTCGGCTCGGGCTGTAGAATACAGTGACTGCACCTCTGCAGAGGGGTAAGACACCCCAATGAGTGTCCGGATAATGACACTAAACAGTCTGATGGTGAGGTTCCAGTGATGCTGGGGCTTTGGGGAATGAGGAGAACCCCTTCATTGCCATCACTCCCAGGTCCACTCTGGCTCAGCGTGGTAGCACCTGATAGCGCCCTATCTATGGGTTAAATAGAACTAACGGCATACTTATGCGAAACTGAATTGTTTGGCTAAACTGAATAGCTTGAAATAGAACTGTTTTTGAGACTTAAACCGTACTTACATTTAAACTGTGTGCTTATGTATGCTAAACTGTATTATTTGAAATAGAACTGTTTTTTGACATTGAACTTGTACTTACACTAAACTGAATTGTTTAATGTCGAACTGTTTTGAGATTTAACTATGAGTAAACCAAATCTGTACATATACTATACTGAATTATCGGAATTAGAACTGCTTGACTAAACTGAATAACTTGAAGTAGAAATGTTTTTCACGGTTATACTGTACTTACATTTAATTTGCATACTTATGCTAAACTGAAATGTTTGAAATAGAACTGTTTTCATAAAATAGATTTTGCTTTAAATAACCTACAAAGGTTGATATGCCATTAAACAAAGAAACCAAATCAAATATTGCTATTTTACACTTATATTTCTAGTTGATTTTATCATTTATTTGCATAATATGAAGTGGTTTAAAGTATTGCTAATATTAACTGTTAAATAATTCAATTTTTGCCCACAGTTAAATGGGTGCAAGTATTGCTATTAAACACTGACAATTTTATTCAATATTACTCATCCGTTTTAACCGTTAAAGGTTTTTTAAGAATTGCTATGTAACATCAAGCATTCAATTTAACATTTAATCTTTTCACAAGTAAATAGAGATACACTTCCCCTCCGGTCAGAGAGGATTTGGTAGCAAAGGCAATGAACGTGTACATTCTACAAAGCTCCTGGACAGGAGCCTCAACATCAGATGAATTTTACTATTATATCCAGGACACTAGTTTGGTGGGAGGTGTTACCCCCTTTCAGAGAGAATCATCATTGTTTTGTTAGAACAGACTTACAGAAGTGGACAAATGTTTTTCTCAAAAACATTCAGACTCAGTTTATTTCAAACGTCTCCCTGTTTATAAATCAATCATGAAGGATGGAACATCAATAAAAATGTGATTTAGGGAAATCATCGAAGAGAAGACCAAAATCAAAGAGGTCGGTCAGGTGATCTTTAATGTCCAATCATGGTGAAACATTAAAGTAATTGAACCCTGATTATCGATGAGGTGTATTGATGATCAATGAAGCCGCTGCGTTTCTTCCTGGTTTACAATTACCTATAAGAGATTAAAAAAAAGGGAAGGTAGTCAAATTTGTATCTGTATATTGTTGGGTATCACCCACCTTGTCCACACAATGAGCTAGTTCACCTGCCATATATAGCAGTAGCTACTAATACCAGCAGTCTAAGAGACTGGCAGGTGGGAACCTCTGGTGGTGTAACGGTTAGCAAGCTAGACTAGCAAACCTACACCAGTGAGTTCGAGTTTCATTGGGCGCCCCATTCATTCGGCCTTGTGTCACATCGAAGCAAAGAGCTTTATAAATTACTAAGAGACTGGCAGGTGAACAGCCGCTCCTTATAACGGAAGCCAATATTATTGTTGAACTGTTATCTTATTCTCTTCACTAATCCTATATTCTTATTACTAACAGTCTGTCTCTTGTAAATACTCTTTCCTGTAAATATAACTCTATTTCCTCACATATCGTGGTTTTTCTTTTTATTACTACTACAAGCGTTCTTTAACCAGAATACAAAAGACACTAAACAATCAGATGGTGAGGTTCCAGTGCTAGAGCTTTGGGGAATGTGGAGTACCTCTTCATTGCCATTGCTCCCAGGTCCACTCTGGCTCGGAATGGTAGCACTCTGTATTGCTATGTAACATTAACAATTCAATTAAACATGAGTCATTTATTTATACACAGTTAAATGATCAAACAGTTCTATTTTTAACAATTCAAATTAACAGAAGTCATTTGTTTGCTCTCAGTTTAAATGTCAAACAGTTTGTTGGGTATCACATACCTTTGCAGCATAATGAGCTGTTCCATCTACCATATATGGCAGTAGTTCTAATACCAGATCAGTCAGTCAGAGATCAGTGTACGATCAGTCTACATCTACGAGTCTGAAGAGTGTTTCCTATTGT
>OY757926.1:15624473-15714473 GCA_963585895.1 Sepioteuthis lessoniana
GATTCCTTGAAGGAATAATATTTTCTGGTATTCATGAAATGACTTTATATGATCTTCCTGAGAAACAGATAAACACACATACACACACGCACACACACACACACACACACATAGATGCTCACACATATATAGATACACATATACATACACACATACATAGATACACACACAAACACATATATATTTATTGTCGTTTTTTTGATTGGCCTGTTGGTTGTTATTTTATTGCATATCAACTTTTCTAGGCTGTCAGTGGATGACAATATATACGCTCCCCCATGGGGGTTGAGCACTCTGGCGAAGGAATTGTCGGCCGCCGCTAGCGTAATGCAAAGCTCTTCGCAAGAATTGAGCACTCTGGTAGCCGATAGGGTATTTAAAAAATGTAGACAAAGGCTGCTGCTGCTAAAATAAATACCTTAAAATTCTATTAGCCAACATGGTCCGCTTGGTGGCCGAGAGGAACTTAGTCTAACGTAAAGTTGGACGGGTTTCGATCCCGGCTTCCAGCGTCCTGCGTGTCTAGCAACACTAAAGAGTTCTGATAGAATGAAACAGTCTGTCTGTGGATGACAATATATATGAAGAAAATAGAAAAACAAAGTAATTCAAAAGTGGATTTATTATAATGTAGAGTCACGTTAAAACGTTTCGGTTTTAATAACCCATCATCAGGACTTTAAAATGCTACAGCAATGGATGTTTTAATAAAAGAATATTTCACGAAAACATCCATCACTGTTTCAGCAATATTTTTCACCATCCTGATGAAGGTTTATTAAAACCGAAACCTTTTAATGTTGACGTCCCATTATAATGAATTCATTACTTTTGCCACTTTTGGACCAATACCCTTGGGAAAGGTATGAACCCATGTATCCTCCCAGCTATGGGTGAAATAGTACCACTGTTCATCTAGAAGGATGGCTTAGGCATTGAATAACCTACAAAAGTTGATATGCCATTAAACCAAGAAACCAAATCCAAACCAATCATTTCTTTTGGATTAATTTTTCTATTTTCTTCATACTGTCGGATTTATTTCCCTCATTTACTTATATATATATATATATATATATATATATATATATATATATATATAACAGTGTATAGTTGTCATTGTCTCATTTGGCGGGTAGTGGTAGACAAAATGCGGTAAAATTTGGAGAGTGCTCAATATCTATGATAGAGCTACAATATAACAATAAATAAATATATATCATCTTTTTTTATATATATTCAGTAGCATAGGTACTTATCTGCAACCACTGGTTTCATGCTGTCTATAAATGGCAACTATCAGACAGTAGAAAAAAAATTTCTTGTTCTGCCTGATGATTGCCTTTTAAAGACAGCATGAAACCAGTAGGTGCAAATAAGCATCCAGGCTATTAAATATATATAAAAACTAATATATATATATATATATATATATATATATATAATGATCTCTGAGCGAAATGTTTATATATAACTTTATTTTTAAACAAATTGGTTGAGCTCTTTTCTTTGTTCATAGATAAATTCTTTCGTTGATTGTTTTTTTAAATTTAGTAACTCTATTTATCAAGTATTTACATGTGACATAAATAGTTTGCGTACATATGTATGATTTCAACCACTACTACTACTACTAATAATAATAATAATAATTCTTAGTAGATGAATGAACATTCCCCTATGACTCAGAAATTTGACCCTAACATATACAACCTCTTTGTGTCAGAATGGACCTGAGAGTAATGGCGATGAGGTGATACTCTACATTCTCTAAAACTCAAGGATAAGAGCCACACTATCGCATTCAGTTATATATATATATATATATATATATTAGAGAAAATGGAAATAAATTTGGATTCCATTTAAAGAATAGCTACTCTGATTATTCCTTTTTATATACATATATATATATATACTTTTATTTGGATCCTTTCAAGTTTCCTGACAAGTGCGTTTGCTTTTAGGTTGGATGTGGGAGATAAATTTACCGAAATTGTCCCGAGCGCTTCCAGACCTTTTATAGGCCATCACCAGGGTTGTTTTGCAAATAAAAAAGGTTTTATTTTCAAGTTTTTGGGTTTTTTTATAACATTGCAAAAAATTACGTAAACGTATAGTTTCATTGAATTGAGATGTTAATGACATCGACCAAATTTAAAAGAGAACTTTATTAACGGAAATAGAATATTATCAAGAGATATAGAATATTTAAAAAGAAACTTTAAAAAAGTTACAAATCTTTACACTTGCGAACGACCCTTGATGATGGCCTAAGAAAGGTCCGAAAGCGCTAGGGACAAATTTGGTAAATTCACCAACCAACTCCAACCAAAAACCAAAACACTTGTCGGGAAACTTTACATTATTCTAATAAAATTAAATATACAAAATGTCTTTATTATATAATGAACCGTTTTAATGAAGGACATTTGCCCAACTACACACATACACACACATGCACGCGTGCATATATATATATATATATATATATATGTTGTGTTCTGGTTAGTGGACCCAAGTAGTAGTAATAATAAGACAAACCACGATATGCGAGGAAAAATAGTTATATTTACAGGAAAGAGTATTTACAAGAGAGAGACTGTTAGTAATAAGAACATTGGATTAGTGATAGAGTAATGATATACTTCAACAATAGGAACGGCTCTGCTGATCTGATTTGTAGACTTATTCCTTTTATTCCTTGTAGTAAATACAAGAAGGCACGAGGCCTTGTGGTTTTGGGGGAGGGGAAGGGAGCGGTCATGCTTTAACTATATTTTCTATGGGGAACCTAGCTAGCCACATTCGCCGACCCATTCAACAATACAATATATAATCACTCGTCCATCTCCATGCACGCAGCAACCACCAAAATACCGCATTTGCTCTATGAAAAAGTCCTACTTAAAACCCGAAAGTGATGCATGATTTTATTTACAATGTATGATTTTTTACAATGGATATGATGGGAATGGGAGAAAAAACCCCGAAAAACATATATACACGAAAACAAGGAAAAAATCCCCCGTTTGGTTTCCCTCCCATCCCCCCGTCTATAAAATTGGAGGCCGACTGTTTTCCGGGTGGAAAATACCGGAAACAAGCCGGACCTACCCTAGGTAGGGCGGGAATCCTACTCTACAGGGATAAAAGAATTAAAAGGGTCGGGCTCGGCATGGGTCGATTTTAGAAGCGGGTAAATGATTTTTTACATATGAATGTTCAAGATCTTCAAAAGGCGGACTGGGATACAGGTTGAGGTACAAAAATAATGGGGGTGGGGAAGATCTTGAGTGCTAACAACTAAGTGACAGGGACAATGACTCACAACGTACTGCTAACTAGGTTGCAGGGGAAAATAACAAAATCCTACTTACCAAGGGTGGGGTCCCTAAGGACCCGTACCATAGACGCCATGGGCCGGCAGAGGAGGGAAGGATGACTCCAACATTGCCCCCTTTCGTACGACCAGGCTCGCTGCAGTCACCCACCTTTTGCTGAATGTTATGCGATCCAAGCGTTTTCTATCGCATCTGATTTTGACCCTCAGCTGATGCCGAAAATACAAAACCAGATCACGATGAGAAAAGCTTGCATCGTCATACAATCCCTTGTTTCGCGTCGTCCAAATCACCATTCGGGCTACAGCTAGGATCGCGAGAAACACCACACGCTTCTCACCGTGAAACGGAGGAAGAACGTTGTCTACGACGTAACCAACGTCGAGCAGCACGAGCTGTTTGGGTTCGATGCGAGCCGTCCACTCCCCGACGTGATCCCAAAACGGACGAACTCGCTCGCAGTAGTAGAAGGCGTGCTCAGCCGTTTCTTCCAAGCCACTGCCGCAGCGAGGGCAATCAGGCATGTCTGCCAGGCCCGCCTTGAAGTTCAAGCCGCGAAGGGATAACGCATTCCGAACAAGTCGCCAGGTGAGCGAGAACTCAGAGTTGTTCAAGAAGCTCGATCCTGGCGCCCAATTCCAGTGAGAGCGGATCTCCTCCGCCGTCCAGCCGTGCCGCTCGCTGAGAGGATCAGAAGCGGAACCCACCACTAATTCCCGATACAGCTCCTTCCGAGGCCATGAAAGGTCACTGGACCCAAGAAGGTTACGAAGGGCCTTTCGGCACTCGCGGACAAACAGTGCTTCGCCCAAAGGCCTACGTCGACCTTCGGCCTTTGGGTCTGAGTTGAGGCGAGGAAAAGTCCGACTCGCCTTTCGTCTCCACACTGAGTCCCCCGTCAAGACACGGCCCAGATATGCAAGTCTTTCAGCAAGCCAGTGGCTCTCCAGATCAGGCATACCCAGACCCCCGTTGCGAGTACGTTGGATACAGACCTGCCTACGGACCATCGGCCTTGCACCTCCCCAGAGCAATCTGGAGAGGGATCGTTGCAGTGCCAACCGATGTGCCTTAGGCAGAGGAAGTACAGCCAATCGGTAAAGGATCAAGGGGAAGACGTACGCGGCGCACGCCTCAGCCCTGCCCTTTAAGGACAACCTCCTTGAAAGCCAGATTCCCACCTGAGCATTCACCTTAGCGTGTACTTCCGACCAATTTCGCTCCAGTTGGAGGTCGGGCCCAAACCACACCCCAAGGATGCGGATCGGTCCGTCACTCCAGCGGAAGGGCCCTGGAAGAGTATTGCTACCCCTCCAAGCACCAAGCCGCAAACCTTCGCTTTTGTCAAAATTGACCTTGGCCCCTGCAATCCGCTCATACTCGACAACCGCCTCTTTCACAGCCTCTATATCCTGGCGGCGGGATACAAAGACTGTGACGTCATCAGCGAACGCGGAAACCCTAGCCGCAAGGCGGCCAACGAATGGGATACCGCGCAGTGCCGGACTTGTCCCCCCATCCCTAAGCCTGCGCAGGAGGGGCTCCAACGCGAGGACATAGAGAAGAGGAGACAGAGGGCAGCCTTGCCGAACCGAACGCTCGATCGCGATCACCCCCGAACGCCTTCCGTTCACCTGCACCACTGCCTGAGGGTTGTGGTACATCATGCTAATCCATCTGCGGAACTCCGGTTTGAATCCGGCAGTCTCCAAAACAGACGCCAAGAACCGATGGTCAACCCTATCGAAGGCCTTGGACTGATCTAAACTGATCAGCGCGGATTCGGTGTCGTCTTTTATCCCCTCTAGGACCTCGCGAATCAAGTGCAGGTTGTCCTGGATCGATCTTCCCTTCACAGCAAAGGTCTGTTCGGGGCCGATCAGATCGCTAATGACAAGCTGTAAACGATTCGCTAAGACCCGGGCCAAAATCTTTAACTCTGTGTTAAGCAGAGTTATGGGCCTGTAATCATCTAAACCCTCCCAAACATGCCTGCCACCTTTCTTCAGCAATGTGATCACGCCTTTGGTAACGCTACCAGGGATGGCTCCCTGGGCGAACCAATGGTTGAACATATCCGTCAGAATAGGCACAAACATGTGCGACATCCTCAAGTACACTTCGTAGGGCAAACCATCTAGTCCCGGCGACTTGTTCAGGCCGACCTGCTTCAACGCGTCACGGACTTCGCATTCAGTAACCACACCCTCGCAGCTAGCCGCTTCAGCCGCCCCAAGGCGGGGGAAGTCGGCGAGATAGCTACGAAACTCCCGGAGCGGGAGATCAGTGCAGCGGGCAAAGCGATCCCGAAAGTGCGCCCGAAAGGCGTCACGTATCTCACGACCCGATCGCAGCAGACACCCGTCCGGGGTCTTGACAGATGCGATGTACCGCTCGGGGAACCTTCGCACTTCTTCTTCACGCGCAGTCGCGTTCGATTTCACAGCTTCGTTGAGAACTCTTTTTAGCCTAGATCTAACTACTGATCCCTTGTAGCGCTCGCTACTCTCACGCTCAAGGTCCCTCCTAGCTAGCTCTACACCTAGGGAGTCCCCCCCAGCCACCGCCCGGGAAAGTCTATCATCTATAGATTTCGCCTCCGCGGTCCTATCTAGATTGAGCTGTCGACCGTACTTGGTGGCGAAATCTCTAATCCTATGTTTAAGAGAAACCCACCACCTATTCCCGGTTACCGCCCCCACTAACGCCCGCTGAATTAGGGATTCCAGCCGGTCCCGGAAGTCCCGTATCTCCAATAAGGAGGTATTGAACTTCCAGTAGCCGGCTAGACTAGGTCTATTAACTAACCGCAGACTGACTCTAATGAGTTTATGGTCAGTCCACGCTATCAAGTGGAACGTGGGACAACTAACAAAATCAATGTCAGCTCTTCTCACTAACACTCTGTCCAAGTAGGAGCCTACTTTGGCAGAGGGCGAGCTATCTAGCCACGTCCACATCTCCCGCCCTGGGTGATCAAGACGAAACCTGTCGACGAGGCCGTGACGAGTCACGAAGCCGACAAGGCTGCTTTCACACCTTCCCAATCTGCTAGCTCCCCGTCCGACCTTATCTATCTTGGGATCAAGGATCGCATTCCAATCACCCATTAAGACTAGCCGCTTCGTATCGTCCAGGAACGGCGCCAACCGACGAAAAAAGGAAACCCTCTCCGCAGCGATATTGGACGCATAAACCGCAACCAGACGGAACTTGAAACTTTTCACGGCAACATCAACCACAACCAGCCGGCCCCCGTCACCTGCAAAAACAACGTCAACATCAGCATCAAGGCTGCGTCCAACTAGCAAAGAGACCCCAGCGCTGGTGCCGCTGCCGTATGCTGAGAAAACGTTAAAATCGCTTTCCAGCACCCGACAGTCGGCACCGCAAGTGAAGTGAGTCTCCTGCACTGCAGCAACATCTACTCCGAGGTTCCTGAGTTCACCAAGCAAGCGCGCACACTTGCTTGAATCCCTCAATCCCCTCACATTCAAACTGGCAAGGTTTAGAGTCATCAGTCCCACTTACCTTACTCAGTGTCGACTATGGGCCGGAAATCCTTCGGGGTGAGGATGCCGACGGCCTGACGCAGGGAACCGGTGCCGAGCTCAGTGCTAACTCGGTCGTCCCTGGTAATTCCCCCGACATCCATAGGGTACCTCAGCTTTAGGGACCTATAAAATGATGGGTGAACTAAAATCGGGACCCTGCCCGAACAAAAAGGAAGCATTTTTTTTAGCATTGCATTTTTTGTGTTGGCCAACATTACGTCCGCCCGGCTGGCTTCGTCAATAAAGTTCCATAGTTCTTTAGTCCGATTGCCAGCCGTACGGACGAATGTGGTCAACATTGGAGCGTCCTTGAATATGTAGGGGTTAGTGATGTCTTTGTTGTTTATTTTTTTAAATGAGCGCAATGGCTTTAATGAGGTTTTTAAAATGTGGTCATGATTTGGGTTTTCTAAAATGTCTTCGCAGAAGATAAAAGCTGTCATTGCATGGCGGGCTTCTGTTGAAGCCGAGCGTGCTCTTGGTTTTTGACCTGATGATGATGTTGATGCTGTTTGTGGATCAGGTGAGAGTCGTGTCACTGACTGTGATCGTGTGAAAATTTTCGGGGTTGTGATTGGAGAAAGTGAGGGGGGTAGTGGAATTTCAATTGGGTTTATTGGAGTGGTTTTTTGTTTTTGTGGGAGGGGATGAATTATTTGAGCTGGTCGCTCATTTGTGGTTGGTGACCTTGCTATTTTCTTTTCCCCCTCCCCCTTAGGTTGAGGTAGGGAGGGTGTTTGTTGTTGTGTTGTTTTTTTGGGATATCTTTTTTCCCCCTCTTTTGTTGGCGAGTCTTCGCTATTCCTTCTTCTTTTTAAGTTAATGCTCATGTCCATGGGTTCTATTGGTGTTGATGATTGTTCTGTTGCAGTGGTCGATGTTGATGATTGTGTTTTAGTAGTAGTATCAGTAGGAGTAGCGATGATTATAGTTGTTGAGTCTTTTGTGGTATTTGTTTGGTTAGTTTTGTTTTCTGTAGGTGCTATTGACTTTTTTATGGGAGTTTTTTTCCCCCCTTTTTTTTTGGTCACTTGAGTCCACCCCTCCTCGTCTTTTTTGTTGGGGTTTTCTTGGTGATTTTCGATGTTTTTGGTGGGTGTCTTGGTTGTTATGATCTCTGAAGCAGTAGTAGTGGTAGTAGTCGTTGTTGCGGTGGTCGTTGTTTTTTGAGGGCAGTTTTTAGAAAAATGTCCGATTTTGTTACACGCCCAACATAAGGGTTTCCTGCCCTCAACGACCACCGTCATCGTTTGATCTCGGTATTTTATTTTATGAGGTACGTTGTTAAACCCTCCCCTATCGAGGCACATGATGAAGACATAATCACCGTATGCAGTTCCTCGTGTTGATGTTATTTGGGAAACTTGTTCAACGCCGCCATATATGCTTAAGTAGGCGGCGAGAACGTCCCCACTCAATTGCATTGAGACATTACATACGGTGACCTTTATTCTTCGCCTGCCTCGATATTCAGGTTGAAGC
This sequence comes from Sepioteuthis lessoniana, assembly GCA_963585895.1. NCBI lineage: Eukaryota > Metazoa > Mollusca > Cephalopoda > Myopsida > Loliginidae > Sepioteuthis > Sepioteuthis lessoniana. The sequence continues at coordinate 15,632,854 of OY757926.1, forward strand.
CGGAAGAAGCGTGTTGTAATGTTACCACCGGCCAGTTTCTTGGCTACTTCCTCTGAAGGGAGTAAAACATCCCAGGTTGCGAAGCTCCTGCGGCAGAAATACTTCCCTGGGATGTTTGCGCTTTTTAGTAAGTCTTCGAAAGTCTCTTTTTTAAGTCCTGCTAGTCTCTTGGTCTTAAGATCAGTGACTACGAAGGACAGGGTCTTTGGTTCAACTTCTTTCACAAGTTCCGGTATAGGAAGTATTTCGCCTTCCTTAAAATAGTTGGCATATTTTTCTGCCCTGTCTCTTGCGTAGTCACTGGGGGTTTTTTGGTTCACACAGTGTGACGACCAAGAGACTGTTGTTTCTTTTGGTTTCTGGGCCGGTGGAATAGTACTTGCAGATGACGACAAGTCAAAAGGTGCTTCTTCCGGCATTGGGGAGGGTCTCGTTATAAATATGTCCTCGGGTGAGTTAGCCTCCTCCATGGCTGTGAAACACAGCTAGGAGGAGATGAATCCGAATGATGTGGTTGAGATCAAGAACGATGAAAAACAATGAAAAATCCGGTATGAAAAATGGTGGTGGTTTTTTTAAAAAAGAGTTAAAACAACAATTCGAGTCGAGGTTTGACCCTCCTCCCAAACAAACAACAGTAACAATTGTTTGAGGGGGGTCACAAAGCAATAACAATAATATAAAATTTACAGATAACAAATAACAATTTTCAACAGTAACTTACTTTTCGATAGTAGAGAAAATAAACGTAATCCAAAACTGAATTGTAGGCTTATTCCTTTTATTCCTTGTAATAAATACAAGAAGGCACGAGGCCTTGTGGTTTTGGGGGAGGGGAAGGGAGCGGTCATGCTTTAACTATATTTTCTATGGGGAACCTAGCTAGCCACATTCGCCGACCCATTCAACAATACAATATATAATCACTCGTCCATCTCCATGCACGCAGCAACCACCAAAATACCGCATTTGCTCTATGAAAAAGTCCTACTTAAAACCCGAAAGTGATGCATGATTTTATTTACAATGTATGATTTTTTACAATGGATATGATGGGAATGGGAGAAAAAACCCCGAAAAACATATATACACGAAAACAAGGAAAAAATCCCCCGTTTGGTTTCCCTCCCATCCCCCCGTCTATAAAATTGGAGGCCGACTGTTTTCCGGGTGGAAAATACCGGAAACAAGCCGGACCTACCCTAGGTAGGGCGGGAATCCTACTCTACAGGGATAAAAGAATTAAAAGGGTCGGGCTCGGCATGGGTCGATTTTAGAAGCGGGTAAATGATTTTTTACATATGAATGTTCAAGATCTTCAAAAGGCGGACTGGGATACAGGTTGAGGTACAAAAATAATGGGGGTGGGGAAGATCTTGAGTGCTAACAACTAAGTGACAGGGACAATGACTCACAACGTACTGCTAACTAGGTTGCAGGGGAAAATAACAAAATCCTACTTACCAAGGGTGGGGTCCCTAAGGACCCGTACCATAGACGCCATGGGCCGGCAGAGGAGGGAAGGATGACTCCAACATTGCCCCCTTTCGTACGACCAGGCTCGCTGCAGTCACCCACCTTTTGCTGAATGTTATGCGATCCAAGCGTTTTCTATCGCATCTGATTTTGACCCTCAGCTGATGCCGAAAATACAAAACCAGATCACGATGAGAAAAGTTTGCATCTTCATACAATCCCTTGTTTCGCGTCGTCCAAATCACCATTCGGGCTACAGCTAGGATCGCGAGAAACACCACACGCTTCTCACCGTGAAACGGAGGAAGAACGTTGTCTACGACGTAACCAACGTCGAGCAGCACGAGCTGTTTGGGTTCGATGCGAGCCGTCCACTCCCCGACGTGATCCCAAAACGGACGAACTCGCTCGCAGTAGTAGAAGGCGTGCTCAGCCGTTTCTTCCAAGCCACTGCCGCAGCGAGGGCAATCAGGCATGTCTGCCAGGCCCGCCTTGAAGTTCAAGCCGCGAAGGGATAACGCATTCCGAACAAGTCGCCAGGTGAGCGAGAACTCAGAGTTGTTCAAGAAGCTCGACCCTGGCGCCCAATTCCAGTGAGAGCGGATCTCCTCCGCCGTCCAGCCGTGCCGCTCGCTGAGAGGATCAGAAGCGGAACCCACCACTAATTCCCGATACAGCTCCTTCCGAGGCCATGAAAGGTCACTGGACCCAAGAAGGTTACGAAGGGCCTTTCGGCACTCGCGGACAAACAGTGCTTCGCCCAAAGGCCTACGTCGACCTTCGGCCTTTGGGTCTGAGTTGGGGCGAGGAAAAGTCCGACTCGCCTTTCGTCTCCACACTGAGTCCCCCGTCAAGACACGGCCCAGATATGCAAGTCTTTCAGCAAGCCAGTGGCTCTCCAGATCAGGCATACCCAGACCCCCGTTGCGAGTACGTTGGATACAGACCTGCCTACGGACCATCGGCCTTGCACCTCCCCAGAGCAATCTGGAGAGGGATCGTTGCAGTGCCAACCGATGTGCCTTAGGCAGAGGAAGTACAGCCAATCGGTAAAGGATCAAGGGGAAGACGTACGCGGCGCACGCCTCAGCCCTGCCCTTTAAGGACAACCTCCTTGAAAGCCAGATTCCCACCTGAGCATTCACCTTAGCGTGTACTTCCGACCAATTTCGCTCCAGTTGGAGGTCGGGCCCAAACCACACCCCAAGGATGCGGATGGGTCCGTCACTCCAGCGGAAGGGCCCTGGAAGAGTATTGCTACCCCTCCAAGCACCAAGCCGCAAACCTTCGCTTTTGTCAAAATTGACCTTGGCCCCTGCAATCCGCTCATACTCGACAACCGCCTCTTTCACAGCCTCTATATCCTGGCGGCGGGATACAAAGACTGTGACGTCATCAGCGAACGCGGAAACCCTAGCCGCAAGGCGGCCAACGAATGGGATACCGCGCAGTGCCGGACTTGTCCCCCCATCCCTAAGCCTGCGCAGGAGGGGCTCCAACGCGAGGACATAGAGAAGAGGAGACAGAGGGCAGCCTTGCCGGACCGAACGCTCGATCGCGATCACCCCCGAACGCCTTCCGTTCACCTGCACCACTGCCTGAGGGTTGTGGTACATCATGCTAATCCATCTGCGGAACTCCGGTTTGAATCCGGTAGTCTCCAAAACAGACGCCAAGAACCGATGGTCAACCCTATCGAAGGCCTTGGACTGATCTAAACTGATCAGCGCGGATTCGGTGTCGTCTTTTATCCCCTCTAGGACCTCGCGAATCAAGTGCAGGTTGTCCTGGATCGATCTTCCCTTCACAGCAAAGGTCTGTTCGGGGCCGATCAGATCGCTAATGACAAGCTGTAAACGATTCGCTAAGACCCGGGCCAAAATCTTTAACTCTGTGTTAAGCAGAGTTATGGGCCTGTAATCATCTAAACCCTCCCAAACATGCCTGCCACCTTTCTTCAGCAATGTGATCACGCCTTTGGTAACGCTACCAGGGATGGCTCCCTGGGCGAACCAATGGTTGAACATATCCGTCAGAATAGGCACAAACATGTGCGACATCCTCAAGTACACTTCGTAGGGCAAACCATCTAGTCCCGGCGACTTGTTCAGGCCGACCTGCTTCAACGCGTCACGGACTTCGCATTCAGTAACCACACCCCCGCAGCTAGCCGCTTCAGCCGCCCCAAGGCGGGGGAAGTCGGCGAGATAGCTACGAAACTCCCGGAGCGGGAGATCAGTGCAGCGGGCAAAGCGATCCCGAAAGTGCGCCCGAAAGGCGTCACGTATCTCACGACCCGATCGCAGCAGACACCCGTCCGGGGTCTTGACAGATGCGATGTACCGCTCGGGGAACCTTCGCACTTCTTCTTCACGCGCAGTCGCGTTCGATTTCACAGCTTCGTTGAGAACTCTTTTTAGCCTAGATCTAACTACTGATCCCTTGTAGCGCTCGCTACTCTCACGCTCAAGGTCCCTCCTAGCTAGCTCTACACCTAGGGAGTCCCCCCCAGCCACCGCCCGGGAAAGTCTATCATCTATAGATTTCGCCTCCGCGGTCCTATCTAGATTGAGCTGTCGACCGTACTTGGTGGCGAAATCTCTAATCCTATGTTTAAGAGAAACCCACCACCTATTCCCGGTAACCGCCCCCACTAACGCCCGCTGAATTAGGGATTCCAGCCGGTCCCGGAAGTCCCGTATCTCCAATAAGGAGGTATTGAACTTCCAGTAGCCGGCTAGACTAGGTCTATTAACTAACCGCAGACTGACTCTAATGAGTTTATGATCAGTCCACGCTATCAAGTGGAACGTGGGACAACTAACAAAATCAATGTCAGCTCTTCTCACTAACACTCTGTCCAAGTAGGAGCCTACTTTGGCAGAGGGCGAGCTATCTAGCCACGTCCACATCTCCCGCCCTGGGTGATCAAGACGAAACCTGTCGACGAGACCGTGACGAGTCACGAAGCCGACAAGGCTGCTTTCACACCTTCCCAATCTGCTAGCTCCCCTTCCGACCTTATCTATCTTGGGATCAAGGATCGCATTCCAATCACCCATTAAGACTAGCCGCTTCGTATCGTCCAGGAACGGCGCCAACCGACGAAAAAAGGAAACCCTCTCCGCAGCGATATTGGACGCATAAACCGCAACCAGACGGAACTTGAAACTTTTCACGGCAACATCGACCACAACCAGCCGGCCCCCGTCACCTGCAAAAACAACGTCAACATCAGCATCAAGGCTGCGTCCAACTAGCAAAGAGACCCCAGCGCTGGTGCCGCTGCCGTATGCTGAGAAAACGTTAAAATCGCTTTCCAGCACCCGACAGTCGGCACCGCAAGTGAAGTGAGTCTCCTGCACTGCAGCAACATCTACTCCGAGGTTCCTGAGTTCACCAAGCAAGCGCGCACACTTGCTTGAATCCCTCAATCCCCTCACATTCAAACTGGCAAGGTTTAGAGTCATCAGTCCCACTTACCTTACTCAGTGTCGACTATGGGCCGGAAATCCTTCGGGGTGAGGATGCCGACGGCCTGACGCAGGGAACCGGTGCCGAGCTCAGTGCTAACTCGGTCGTCCCTGGTAATTCCCCCGACATCCATAGGGTACCTCAGCTTTAGGGACCTATAAAATGATGGGTGAACTTAAATCGGGACCCTGCCCGAACAAAAAGGAAGCATTTTTTTTAGCATTGCATTTTTTGTGTTGGCCAACATTACGTCCGCCCGGCTGGCTTCGTCAATAAAGTTCCATAGTTCTTTAGTCCGATTGCCAGCCGTACGGACGAATGTGGTCAACATTGGAGCGTCCTTGAATATGTAGGGGTTAGTGATGTCTTTGTTGTTTATTTTTTTAAATGAGCGCAATGGCTTTAATGAGGTTTTTAAAATGTGGTCATGATTTGGGTTTTCTAAAATGTCTTCGCAGAAGATAAAAGCTGTCATTGCATGGCGGGCTTCTGTTGAAGCCGAGCGTGCTCTTGGTTTTTGACCTGATGATGATGTTGATGCTGTTTGTGGATCGGGTGAGAGTCGTGTCACTGACTGTGATCGTGTGAAAATTTTCGGGGTTGTGATTGGAGAAAGTGAGGGGGGTAGTGGGATTTCGATTGGGTTTATTGGAGTGATTTTTTGTATTTGTGGGAGGGGAGGAATTATTTGAGCTGGTCGCTCATTTGTGGCTGGTGACTTTGATATTTTCTTTTTCCCCTCCCCCTTAGGTTGAGGTAGGGAGGGTGTTTGTTGTTGTGTTGTTTTTTTTGGATTTCTTTTTTCCCCCTCTTTTGTTGGCGAGTCTTCGCTATTCCTTCTTCTTTTTAAGTTAATGCTCATGTCCATGGGTTCTATTGGTGTTGATGATTGTTCAGTTGCAGTGGTCGATGTTGATGATTGTGTTTTAGTAGTAGTATCAGTAGGAGTAGCGATGATTACAGTTGTTGAGTCTTTTGTGGTATTTGTTTGGTTAGTTTTGTTTTCTGTAGGTGCTATTGACTTTTTTATGGGAGTTTTTTTCCCCCCTTTTTTTTTGGTCACTTGAGTCCACCCCTCCTCGTCTTTTTTGTTGGGGTTTTCTTGGTGATTTTCGATGTTTTTGGTGGGTGTCTTGGTTGTTATGATCTCTGAAGCAGTAGTAGTGGTAGTAGTCGTTGTTGCGGTGGTCGTTGTTTTTTGAGGGCAGTTTTTAGAAAAATGTCCGATTTTGTTACACGCCCAACATAAGGGTTTCCTGCCCTCAACGACCACCGTCATCGTTTGATCTCGGTATTTTATTTTATGAGGTACGTTGTTAAACCCTCCCCTATCGAGGCACATGATGAAGACATAATCACCGTATGCAGTTCCTCGTGTTGATGTTATTTGGGAAACTTGTTCAACGCCGCCATATATGCTTAAGTAGGCGGCGAGAACGTCCCCACTCAATTGCATTGAGACATTACATACGGTGACCTTTATTCTTCGCCTGCCTCGATATTCAGGTTGAAGCCGGAAGAAGCGTGTTGTAATGTTACCACCGGCCAGTTTCTTGGCTACTTCCTCTGAAGGGAGTAAAACATCCCAGGTTGCGAAGCTCCTGCGGCAGAAATACTTCCCTGGGATGTTTGCGCTTTTTAGTAAGTCTTCGAAAGTCTCTTTTTTAAGTCCTGCTAGTCTCTTGGTCTTAAGATCAGTGACTACGAAGGACAGGGTCTTTGGTTCAACTTCTTTCACAAGTTCCGGTATAGGAAGTATTTCGCCTTCCTTAAAATAGTTGGCATATTTTTCTGCCCTGTCTCTTGCGTAGTCACTGGGGGTTTTTTGGTTCACACAGTGTGACGACCAAGAGACTGTTGTTTCTTTTGGTTTCTGGGCCGGTGGAATAGTACTTGCAGATGACGACAAGTCAAAAGGTGCTTCTTCCGGCATTGGGGAGGGTCTCGTTATAAATATGTCCTCGGGTGAGTTAGCCTCCTCCATGGCTGTGAAACACAGCTAGGAGGAGATGAATCCGAATGATGTGGTTGAGATCAAGAACGATGAAAAACAATGAAAAATCCGGTATGAAAAATGGTGGTGGTTTTTTTAAAAAAGAGTTAAAACAACAATTCGAGTCGAGGTTTGACCCTCCTCCCAAACAAACAACAGTAACAATTGTTTGAGGGGGGTCACAAAGCAATAACAATAATATAAAATTTACAGATAACAAATAACAATTTTCAACAGTAACTTACTTTTCGATAGTAGAGAAAATAAACGTAATCCAAAACTGAATTGTAGGCTTATTCCTTTTATTCCTTGTAGTAAATACAAGAAGGCACGAGGCCTTGTGGTTTTGGGGGAGGGGAAGGGAGCGGTCATGCTTTAACTATATTTTCTATGGGGAACCTAGCTAGCCACATTCGCCGACCCATTCAACAATACAATATATAATCACTCGTCCATCTCCATGCACGCAGCAACCACCAAAATACCGCATTTGCTCTATGAAAAAGTCCTACTTAAAACCCGAAAGTGATGCATGATTTTATTTACAATGTATGATTTTTTACAATGGATATGATGGGAATGGGAGAAAAAACCCCGAAAAACATATATACACGAAAACAAGGAAAAAATCCCCCGTTTGGTTTCCCTCCCATCCCCCCGTCTATAAAATTGGAGGCCGACTGTTTTCCGGGTCGAAAATACCGGAAACAAGCCGGACCTACCCTAGGTAGGGCGGGAATCCTACTCTACAGGGATAAAAGAATTAAAAGGGTCGGGCTCGGCATGGGTCGATTTTAGAAGCGGGTAAATGATTTTTTACATATGAATGTTCAAGATCTTCAAAAGGCGGACTGGGATACAGGTTGAGGTACAAAAATAATGGGGGTGGGGAAGATCTTGAGTGCTAACAACTAAGTGACAGGGACAATGACTCACAACGTACTGCTAACTAGGTTGCAGGGGAAAATAACAAAATCCTACTTACCAAGGGTGGGGTCCCTAAGGACCCGTACCATAGACGCCATGGGCCGGCAGAGGAGGGAAGGATGACTCCAACATTGCCCCCTTTCGTACGACCAGGCTCGCTGCAGTCACCCACCTTTTGCTGAATGTTATGCGATCCAAGCGTTTTCTATCGCATCTGATTTTGACCCTCAGCTGATGCCGAAAATACAAAACCAGATCACGATGAGAAAAGTTTGCATCGTCATACAATCCCTTGTTTCGCGTCGTCCAAATCACCATTCGGGCTACAGCTAGGATCGCGAGAAACACCACACGCTTCTCACCATGAAACGGAGGAAGAACGTTGTCTACGACGTAACCAACGTCGAGCAGCACGAGCTGTTTGGGTTCGATGCGAGCCGTCCACTCCCCGACGTGATCCCAAAACGGACGAACTCGCTCGCAGTAGTAGAAGGCGTGCTCAGCCGTTTCTTCCAAGCCACTGCCGCAGCGAGGGCAATCAGGCATGTCTGCCAGGCCCGCCTTGAAGTTCAAGCCGCGAAGGGATAACGCATTCCGAACAAGTCGCCAGGTGAGCGAGAACTCAGAGTTGTTCAAGAAGCTCGATCCTGGCGCCCAATTCCAGTGAGAGCGGATCTCCTCCGCCGTCCAGCCGTGCCGCTCGCTGAGAGGATCAGAAGCGGAACCCACCACTAATTCCCGATACAGCTCCTTCCGAGGCCATGAAAGGTCACTGGACCCAAGAAGGTTACGAAGGGCCTTTCGGCACTCGCGGACAAACAGTGCTTCGCCCAAAGGCCTACGTCGACCTTCGGCCTTTGGGTCTGAGTTGAGGCGAGGAAAAGTCCGACTCGCCTTTCGTCTCCACACTGAGTCCCCCGTCAAGACACGGCCCAGATATGCAAGTCTTTCAGCAAGCCAGTGGCTCTCCAGATCAGGCATACCCAGACCCCCGTTGCGAGTACGTTGGATACAGACCTGCCTACGGACCATCGGCCTTGCACCTCCCCAGAGCAATCTGGAGAGGGATCGTTGCAGTGCCAACCGATGTGCCTTAGGCAGAGGAAGTACAGCCAATCGGTAAAGGATCAAGGGGAAGACGTACGCGGCGCACGCCTCAGCCCTGCCCTTTAAGGACAACCTCCTTGAAAGCCAGATTCCCACCTGAGCATTCACCTTAGCGTGTACTTCCGACCAATTTCGCTCCAGTTGGAGGTCGGGCCCAAACCACACCCCAAGGATGCGGATGGGTCCGTCACTCCAGCGGAAGGGCCCTGGAAGAGTATTGCTACCCCTCCAAGCACCAAGCCGCAAACCTTCGCTTTTGTCAAAATTGACCTTGGCCCCTGCAATCCGCTCATACTCGACAACCGCCTCTTTCACAGCCTCTATATCCTGGCGGCGGGATACAAAGACTGTGACGTCATCAGCGAACGCGGAAACCCTAGCCGCAAGGCGGCCAACGAATGGGATACCGCGCAGTGCCGGACTTGTCCCCCCATCCCTAAGCCTGCGCAGGAGGGGCTCCAACGCGAGGACATAGAGTAGAGGAGACAGAGGGCAGCCTTGCCGGACCGAACGCTCGATCGCGATCACCCCCGAACGCCTTCCGTTCACCTGCACCACTGCCTGAGGGTTGTGGTACATCATGCTAATCCATCTGCGGAACTCCGGTTTGAATCCGGCAGTCTCCAAAACAGACGCCAAGAACCGATGGTCAACCCTATCGAAGGCCTTGGACTGATCTAAACTGATCAGCGCGGATTCGGTGTCGTCTTTTATCCCCTCTAGGACCTCGCGAATCAAGTGCAGGTTGTCCTGGATCGATCTTCCCTTCACAGCAAAGGTCTGTTCGGGGCCGATCAGATCGCTAATGACAAGCTGTAAACGATTCGCTAAGACCCGGGCCAAAATCTTTAACTCTGTGTTAAGCAGAGTTATGGGCCTGTAATCATCTAAACCCTCCCAAACATGCCTGCCACCTTTCTTCAGCAATGTGATCACGCCTTTGGTAACGCTACCAGGGATGGCTCCCTGGGCGAACCAATGGTTGAACATATCCGTCAGAATAGGCACAAACATGTGCGACATCCTCAAGTACACTTCGTAGGGCAAACCATCTAGTCCCGGCGACTTGTTCAGGCCGACCTGCTTCAACGCGTCACGGACTTCGCATTCAGTAACCACACCCTCGCAGCTAGCCGCTTCAGCCGCCCCAAGGCGGGGGAAGTCGGCGAGATAGCTACGAAACTCCCGGAGCGGGAGATCAGTGCAGCGGGCAAAGCGATCCCGAAAGTGCGCCCGAAAGGCGTCACGTATCTCACGACCCGATCGCAGCAGACACCCGTCCGGGGTCTTGACAGATGCGATGTACCGATCGGGGAACCTTCGCACTTCTTCTTCACGCGCAGTCGCGTTCGATTTCACAGCTTCGTTGAGAACTCTTTTTAGCCTAGATCTAACTACTGATCCCTTGTAGCGCTCGCTACTCTCACGCTCAAGGTCCCTCCTAGCTAGCTCTACACCTAGGGAGTCCCCCCCAGCCACCGCCCGGGAAAGTCTATCATCTATAGATTTCGCCTCCGCGGTCCTATCTAGATTGAGCTGTCGACTGTACTTGGTGGCGAAATCTCTAATCCTATGTTTAAGAGAAACCCACCACCTATTCCCGGTTACCGCCCCCACTAACGCCCGCTGAATTAGGGATTCCAGCCGGTCCCGGAAGTCCCGTATCTCCAATAAGGAGGTATTGAACTTCCAGTAGCCGGCTAGACTAGGTCTATTAACTAACCGCAGACTGACTCTAATGAGTTTATGGTCAGTCCACGCTATCAAGTGGAACGTGGGACAACTAACAAAATCAATGTCAGCTCTTCTCACTAACACTCTGTCCAAGTAGGAGCCTACTTTGGCAGAGGGCGAGCTATCTAGCCACGTCCACATCTCCCGCCCTGGGTGATCAAGACGAAACCTGTCGACGAGGCCGTGACGAGTCACGAAGCCGACAAGGCTGCTTTCACACCTTCCCAATCTGCTAGCTCCCCGTCCGACCTTATCTATCTTGGGATCAAGGATCGCATTCCAATCACCCATTAAGACTAGCCGCTTCGTATCGTCCAGGAACGGCGCCAACCGACGAAAAAAGGAAACCCTCTCCGCAGCGATATTGGACGCATAAACCGCAACCAGACGGAACTTGAAACTTTTCACGGCAACATCGACCACAACCAGCCGGCCCCCGTCACCTGCAAAAACAACGTCAACATCAGCATCAAGGCTGCGTCCAACTAGCAAAGAGACCCCAGCGCTGGTGCCGCTGCCGTATGCTGAGAAAACGTTAAAATCGCTTTCCAGCACCCGACAGTCGGCACCGCAAGTGAAGTGAGTCTCCTGCACTGCAGCAACATCTACTCCGAGGTTCCTGAGTTCACCAAGCAAGCGCGCACACTTGCTTGAATCCCTCAATCCCCTCACATTCAAACTGGCAAGGTTTAGAGTCATCAGTCCCACTTACCTTACTCAGTGTCGACTATGGGCCGGAAATCCTTCGGGGTGAGGATGCCGACGGCCTGACGCAGGGAACCGGTACAAAGTTCAGGAGTAACTCGGCCGCTCCTGGAAATTCCACCGACATCATAAGGAAACCGCAACTTTAGGGACCTATAGAATGTGGGATGAACATAAATCGGGACCCTGCCCGTACATTTTGCAGCTATTTCATTCAATGAGTCGTGCCCCATTTCCGCCAGCCTCATGTCCGCTCGACTGGCTTCCTCAATAAATTGCCAGAGCTCCTTAGTTCGGCCGCCAGCCGAACGGACAAAGGTGGTCACCATGGCTGCACCCTCAAAAAGATATGGATTTGTTATTTCTTTTTGATCAATTTTTTTAAAGTCTCTAAGTGGTTTCAGAAGAGATTTGATCTGGCGATCTAGTGATGGCGACTCCAGAATGTCCTGACAAAAATAAAATGAATTTAAAGCTTGTTGGACCTCTCTGGAGGCCGACTTGGAGCGTCGCCCAGTGCCAGATGTTGATGGTGATGGTGATGGTGTCGGGTTTCTTGTTGCTGAATGGGACCGGGAGAGTATTTTGGGTGTTGAAACAGGTGATAATGTAGGTGGTGTTGGGGATAGCGGGAGTTTAGTTGAGTCTACAGGGGTATTTTTGGCTTGTTGTGGGGGAGGAATAATTTGGGCTGGTCGCTGTTGTTGTTTTTTCGGTGTCGTCTTTTTCAATTGTTTTTTCTCCCCCTCTCCCTCTGTGGTAGAATCTCCGCTATCCCTTCTTCTCTTCAAGTTTATTGAGGTATCCATTTCCTCCTGTTGTTGTTGTTGTTGTTGTTGTTGTTGTTGTTCATTGTTATTTACCTTTTCTTTCTTTCTTTTCTCTGTTTTTGTGTCGGTTTCTTTTTTCTTTTCCTCTGGTTTTTGATTTTCCAGAGGTTTTCTTTTTTCGCCCTTTTTGTCAGTGGTTTTGGCAGGGGGTGATTTCGGGGCTTTAGGTGGGGACTTTTTGCCCCGCGTTACCTGGGTCCACCCCTCCTCATCTCTGCTATTGGGGTCGTTCCCAGCTTCTGCTGGAGTATTTATTTTACTTTCCAGCTTGTTTGCTGTTGCTGATGTTGATGGCGCTGGTGTGCTGTTTGTTGATACTGATATTAATGAGGTTTTAGATGCTATTGTAGCCTTTACTGTTGTTGGTGCTGTTGACGTCGTTGTTGTTGCTGTTGTTGTTACTGCTGCGCCGGTGGCCTTTTGTGGGCATGACCTCGCAAAGTGGCCTATTTGTTTACAGTGCCAGCATTGCGGTTTTCGGCCTTCCACAACCACCAGCATGGCTTGCTCCTCATACTCAACTGTGTGGGGGATTGCCTGGAACCCTCCCCTGTTAAGGCACATGGTAAATGAGTAGTCACCGTGTGCCGTGCCGCTAGGTGACTTCATGGTCGTAAATTCCTCGACGTCCCCATAGTCGCTGAGGAACGCCGCCAGGACGTCACCACTTAGTTGTATTGGCACGTTGCACACGGTGACCTTGATCCGCCTTCTGCCCATGTATTCGGGCTGCAATCTGTACTGCTTCGTATTAATGCAATTATTGCTGGCCAACTTGGTGGCCAGTTCTTGTGAGGGTAACAGAATATCCCAGGTCGCGAAACTTCTCCTGCAGAAATACCTAGCTGGGATTCCTGCTGCTTTTAAAACTTCCTCGAACTTGTCTTTTTTCAGTCCAGCCAGTCTCCTGGTCTTTATGTCTGAGACAATTAAGGACAGGGTTTTTGGCTGGACTGCTTCTACCAGTTCAGGTATTGGTAGAATTCTGTTCCCTTTAAAATATTGGGCATACTTTTCAACCCTGTCCTTTTTATAATCTTGTGGCAATTTTTTGTTTTTCTGCGTCGACCAGGAGACTGGTATTGACGGCACTTTTTGTGCCGGCGGAATTGTACTCGCCGGCGTTGGATTTTCTGCGGAGGTACTAGGCAATGACGGCCATTCCCGTTTTTCTTGGGATATAAATATATCCTCCTGGGTAGTAGGTATTGGTTCTCCCATAGTTGCTTTAGGCAACTAGGGAGATATAAAATCGTATGGTTTAAAAGGATGTGGATATGGTGACGGATGAAAAAACAGTAAATGCAGTATAAAAAAGTCTTTCAAGTTGACCCCCCTCAAAAACAATACAAAATAACGATTGTTTTGGGGAGGGGCACAAACGCAATAACAAGTCGTTCCAAAAAATCCAACAAGTGTAACAAGTTTAACAAAGTCAACAATAATTTTTTAACAATAAATTTAAACAAGGCACTTACTTTTCGTCACTTAACAATCCAAAAAACAGAATAGCACAACAATGAATTGGAGGCTTATTCCTCCCCAGACTGATCTCCGCTACTGCCATATATGGCAGATGGAACAGCTCATTATGCTGAAAAGGTAGGTGATACCCAACAATATATATACGCTTCGAGTGACACTTATGGTCGGTATAAAAAGTATCGGCGACTCAAATTACAAACCTGGACAGGGCTATTCGTGTTTTACTTGGTACTAATGTCCTTGAATGTATCTGTCTTGGCGAAAATAATAGGGCAGACTTGATTCTTTAGCTTTAGTAAGGCAACCAATCTAGAATGAAAAGTAAGAATTCGAATCAGTATTAATCAGCTAAAAAGTTGACCTTGTGTCACATATGTTGATAGTGGAAGATTTAGGGAGATACACCCCTATATATATACATAGGGAGAGAGACGTGGGTGAGAGACATGAACTATGTTTGAATCCTCATTACAGTGGGTGTTTGGTCCAATGTTCTCTTAAAATTAACTTTGTGTCTGTCTCCGATATTCTTGCTCTTTTGATAAATACCCTATATATATATATATATATATATATATATATATATATATATATATATATATATTGAAATTGGAATACTTAGTATCAGGATTTATTTTAGATTTTTTTTAATAAAGATTAACCTGACTACAATGATGAATTATATATATACATCATCATCATCATGGTAGGACCAAACCTGCCCAATAGGCCAATGCTAAACAGTAACAGAAACATATAGGGCCAAACAAGACATTGTGTGTAATACATCATTATCATCATCATGTGGTGCCGCCAGCACGGATATCCCTGACCCTCTCTCGCCACTTCTCCCTATCGTTCATCGCCTCTGGCAGGTCTTCAGGGTTACATTCTGTGTCCTCATATAGCTGCTGTATGTAAGTTAGAGCTGGTCGTCCTGCTTTTCTTGGCCATATGTGGGGGTCCATAGGAGTACATCACTTATGACCTCGTCCTTGCTTCTCTGGTTTGTCTAACTTGTATAGTTTTCGTGATGGGAGGCAAGTGGCCGTGGAATATTTAGTATCAGGATTTATTTTACATTTTTTAGTAAGGATTAACCTGACTATAATGACGAATTAGACTGTGAGTTGAGCTTGTTACAATTAAATTCAGTTCGGCTGAAGTCTGGTTCTAGGCCACAACATTGGAGTACTCACAAACAATCAAGCACTAACTAACCGTGAAAGTTTATTCTAAGAAATGATGTTACTATCCTGCAGTAGCACTCAGTGATACAGATTTAGTTTGGAATCGTACAACACAAGAGCGAATTAGATTGTTGAAAACGAAGATATGAAGCTTTTGTTGCGTCGATCGGTTATTTGTAAAACAAAAAAAAAAGAGAAGAAAAAAGAAACTAGAACATCACCAACGACACCACCATACAAGACGTATCAATCCCACCCACTGTAAAGAATTATCTTCTTATGCTAGCTAAGTCAGGTACAAGGCCAAACATTTTTCTTCTTATTAATCAATACAAGATCTGGTCGGGATTGTGTAATTGATTTGTAATTTAAAGTCCCAAAGAATTTGCTCTGTCCTATTCTTTACAATAGATTCTAGTTCAGCATATATCATTTGTCAGGATGGCCAAATTTTCATAAATTTTTACTTTGGTAGTACCTTTTGTTGATGGTTGGTTGGTTGGTTGGTTGGCTTTTATGGCATATCAACCTTTAATGCCAAATCTATTTTTATGAAAATAGTTCTATTTCAAACATTTCAGTTTAGCAAAAGTACGCAGATTAAATGTAAGTACAGTTTAATTGTGAAAAACATTTTTACTTCAAGCGATTCAGTTTATTCAAGCAGTTTTAATTCAGCTAATTCAGTTTAGTATAAGTACAGATTTTGTTTACACACAGTTAAATATCGAAACAGTTCTATATTAAACAATTCAGTTTAGTGTAAGTACAGTTTTAATGTCAAAAAACAGTTCCATTTCAAATAATTCAGTTTAGCATACATAAGCACACAGTTTAAATGTAAGTACGGTTTAATCGTCAAAAACAGTTCTATTTCAAGCTATTCAGTTTAGTAAAACAATTCAGTTTCGCATAAGTATGCCGTTAGGTCTATTTAACCCATACGTACGACTCTTATCAGGTGCTACCATGCCGGGCCAGAATGGACCAGGGAGCGATGGCAATGAAGTGTTGCTCTGCATTCCCCACAGCCCTGACATCACTAGGGCCTCGCCATCAAACTTTTTAGTGTCATTTACAGGACACTCACTGGGGGGGGATCTTACCCCTCTGCAGAGGTGCAGTCGGTGTATTCTTCAACCCCAACCGACTTGGCAAGTACTTTTTTGAGTTTGGTCAAATAGAACAGTGCAGTCATTATCTAATGGTTATTATTATTAGTTACTTAGGACCATATAACCAATATGCCAACCAATGACTATTATTGAATGGAAATATTTGCTCAAAACCATATAATTATTAGTATTTGATTAGGATACTTGAAACCATACAATTGTGTGCTAATTATTTGTATTAGATCGGAATAATTGATATCAATCGTTTGCCAGAAATAATTTTAGAAACAACAACATTAAAATCTAAATATGAACCTGCAATAAACGCGATTCCTTAAACGCTTGGTCTGACATAACCCTAGACTGGTTCAAAGGATTCTAAAATCAATCAATTAATCAATCAATCGTCTATGTGAGTCTATTTATTGATTTTACAAATAAGCTTGAGAGTGGGTCATGGATAATAAAATGTTCACCTACCTAGGAAGCAGTGTCTCATCAACAGACATCAACTCGCGACTAGCAAAGGCATGGACAGTTATCAATAGACTTTCGGTCATATGGAAGTCAGACCTGACCGATAAAATGAAGTACAGTTTCTTCCAAGCAATGATCGTGTCGATACTGCTATATGGATGCACCACATGGACACTGAGTAAATGGACGGTAATTACACAAGAGTGCTGCGAGGAATATTGAACAAATCCCGGAGACAACACCCAACAAAACAGCATCTATACGGCCACCTTCCACCCATCACGAAAACTATCAAAATTTGACGAACCAGACACGCGGGACACAAATGGAGAAGTAGGGACGAACTCATATGTGATGTACTCCTGAGGACTCGTTCACATGGATGAGCAAAGGCAGGACGTCCAGTTCGAACCTACAAACAGCAGCTCTGTGCCGATACGGGATGTTACCCGGAAGATCTGCCGAATATAATGCACGATATCGCTGATAGCACGACATGATGATGATGATGATGATAAATTTGAAGTTGTGATTTTTACTTGGACCTTCTTATTACTTATAGTTGCTTTTCGTGAGTGTTGTCTTCCTTTCTTCTTTGCGTTTTGTTTTCTTTTTTAAATATTTGTAGAAGAAAAAAAACGTATCTCTTGTCTGCATTTTGAAACGAGTTCGTTCTTTCATTCAACAATTTGAATGAAAATTTCAACAATTTGTCTTTTTATATATGATCATACAAAGTTTTTCTTCTTTGCATAGATTATAATGTTTTGTTTCTGTGTTCAGTCTTTTCTCTTTTTTAAAAAAAAATTGTGCTGCCGATTAAGATTTCGTTTTTCTTTTCAGGTCTCTCCTTATATCCGATTGGTTTGGTTTGGTTTGGTTTGGTTTAATGGTATGTCAACCATTGTTGGTTATTTAATACCAAATCCATTTTTATACATTTAAACAATTTAATTTCAACCAATTCAGTTTAAGATAAGTACACACTTTAAATGTCAAAATAGTTCTATTTCAAACACTTCACTTTAGCATAAGTATACTTTCTAGTTCTATTTGACTCATAGATAAGGCCCTATCAGGTGCTACCTATCCAGGTTAGAGTGAACCTGAGAGCGATGACAATGAAGAGGTACTTTGCATTCCTCAAAATTCCAAAATCAATGAAGCCTCACTATCAGATTATTTAGTGTCATATCTTGGACATTCGTTGAGTGAGTCTTACCCCTTTGCAGAGATGCAGTTGGTATATTCTCTAGCCCAAGCCGACTGTGCCTTTGGTATCCGAATCATAATTATTTGATGGTGATGGGAAAAAATGACTCCTTCCATCAACAAAGCTCTAAATGCCATTTGGAAAAGTTGGAACAACTTTGTTAATATTAATTATCATAACATTATCAAAGAATTCCTTAATTTTCTTTATAGTGCTTGTTCATCGCATAATATTTTCGTCTGAATAGCTTGGAAAAAAATTACGATTTATTCAAATAATTTAATCTAGTTTGTTTAAGGAATATCTTACAAAGCCAAAATGTTCAGTTATTAAATAAAAACGTTTTACGTCTTACCTGATATTTGATTATTGGCTTAATGAGTAGAGTGTTCGCCAATGGTCCGGGAGACCAGCGTTCAATCCCAGGTGGAGTCATACCAAAGACTCAAAAATGGTGCTTGGTGCCGCCTTGCTTAGCACTCAGCTAAGGATCAAGGGTAAAGTGGAGCAATCCTGGGAAAGGAGTGGCACCTTCCCCTACATCTCACAGTGGTAGCAATTGAAAAGGGAACCTTCGGGTCGCCAACTTTGCTTTTACAGCTAAATAACACAACCAAACACAAAGAACATCTTAGTGGTGTTATATAGCGGTTGAAGTAATGAAGGACAACACTTCTTTATAAGTATATATACGTCTTTTTATTCTCTCGTAAAGGGTTGAAGCTTATGTATTGTGTGAGACAGAGGGACGCGGGTAGGCAAGAAAGATTGCCATATTCACCCATAATTTCTTCTCTTGACCATAGCACGCTGTGTTATCTTTAAGACCCACTTAGCACTTCTTCTGCTTCTCGGCCAGGGTTGTTCAACTGGAGCCTGGTATGGGCCACAGGCCCCAGCGGGCGCGCTCTCAGTGACTTCAAGCTGGCTCCCACACTGGCCTTCACTGTCTCCAACTGGCTCGAATACCACGGGCATCTGCATAAATCATTTCAAAACGCCCACTTCTGATTAGATCTTATGATTTTCTTCTGCTTGTTTTCACAGGTGCATTTCTGATTGACGGTTCGGTCGAGGGTCAATATGTAACAGTGGGATAATTGCATTATTTTACAAGGAGTAATATGATTCATATTTACCAAGCCCTCCGCTCGGGAAGGATATGACACAAGGTCAATTTTTAAGCGGTGTTTAACAGGTTTGAGTTCAGAGTTTTCCTTCTGCTATATTAGTTCTATCTATATTTTTAGATGCATTTTTACTTTCGATCATAATTTAAGTTTTGTGTTGTATAACCTGATTCAACTATACGTATACATATACAACTATACACATATACATGCGGAAACACAGTCAACACAATAATGACGAGCGAACACACTTCTTTAGAAAAATATACCTCTCACACTTTATTCGAAATGGTTGCGAAATGGTTGTGAAAGGGTTAAATATGAGAGGTGAGTTGGAGACTGAACAAACTACAACATATTGACCCCCAGTTCCTATGTCTTTAGCAGCACTTCTCTCTCGTTCTGCTGGGCTGCTCAATCGGGGATCCTGAGGGCTCAGCCCGCACTGGGAGCTGGTTTTCACTACCGCATCTTTTCTCCAACTTACTGACCCCAACTAACTGAAATAAATAGTGCAATGAATTGCGAGGCATACTCCTCTTTCGAGGGTGTGTCCTCCGATCACCCAATAGACGCGGCAAAAATACGGCTAAGCCTACGAAAAAACGCCAAACGAACAGCGACCACCAAACTCTATGACTGAGCCCTTTTGAACAACAGATATATAAGAGATAAATACGTATTAGAATTAAGAAACAGATTCGAAACACTACAAGTGAAGACGGAAAAAAGTACACCAAATGACGAATATGAAAATTTCGTCAATGCGCACCTCGAGGCAGCAGCGAAATGTAATCCAACAAAACTCAAAACTAAATATAGAGTCCCATGGGAAACGTTAGTGGTGAGAGAAAAACGTGCACTAGTGAAAACAGCCTCCAAAAACTATCAAAAAAACACAAAACTAAAAACGGCACAATATCAATTAGCAGGCATATATATAAAGGAACAGATAGAATACATTCAAAATCAAATAGATAAGATTAAGGACTCGGTGGAAGATAGACAATCTAGGATAGCCTGGCAAACAATAAACGAAGTGAGTAGAAGAAAGAACACAGCCAAAGCAAAACTGAAAGCTGCAAACCGACAGGAAAGAATAAAACTGTGGAAACAGCACTTCGAAAACCTACTAGGAAACCCACCGAAAGTAACACATGAACCAATCACAAGAATAATTAGTAAGCAATTGGACTTTAAACTAGGACCGTTCACACAAGAAGAACTCGACTCGATTCTCAGAAAAATTAAAAATAGGAAGGCTGCAGGGCTGGACGATATTCCCCCAGAAGTATGGAAGACCAGACAATTCGACGACATACAGCTCCGACACTGCAACGCAGTCTATAATCAAAATCCGATAGACAGATGGAGGAAGGGATGCATCCTCCTCTTCCCTAAAAAGGATGATCTCGGATTAGCCAAAAACTACCGAGGCATAAGACTTACATCCATAGCAGCCAAAATCTACAATGCCCTACTACGAAACCGCATAGAATGCAAAATCGACAACATCCTTAGGAAAAACCAAAATGGCTTCCGAAGAAATAGATCCACGACCTCGCAAATATTAACCATCAGTAGAATCTTTGAAGGTGAACGGGCAAAAAACATACAAGCGACATTATTATTTGTCGACTTTACCAAGGTGTTCGATTCAATTCACAGAGGAAAGATGGAACAAATCCTACTAGCATACGGCCAACCTAAAGAAACCGTAGCAGCAATAACGATTCCCTAGAGTAACACCAAAGTGAAAGTACGATCACCAGATGGAGACACAGAATATTTCGACATTGTAGCAGGAGTACTACAAGGAGAAACGCTAGCTCCATACCTCTTTATCATTTATCTAGACTACGTACTTAGAAGATCGATTGATAAAATCAGAGAGAACGGCTTCGAGCTGACAAAGAAAAGAAGCAGAAGGTACCCCGCAAAAACAATTACCGACGCCGACTACGCCGATGGCATAGCGATACTGGCAAATACACCCAACCAAGTCGAAACACTACAGCATAGTTTGGAACGAGCAGCCGCAGGCATAGGCCTCTATGTCGATGCACACAAAACGGAATATATGTGCTATAATCAAACAGGTGACATCTCCACACTAGACGGAACCCCTCTTAAGCTAGTAGACAAATTCACTTACCTAGGAAGCAGCGTCTCATCAACCGAAAAGGACATCGACATGAGGTTAACGAAGGCATGGACAGCTATCAATAGGCTATCGATTATATGGAAATCAGACCTAACCGATAAATGAAACGCAGTTTCTTCCTGGCAGCGGTCGCATCGATACTGCTATATGGATGCACAACATGGACTCTAACAAAACGGAAGGACGACCAGCACGAACATACATTCAGCAACTATGTGAGGATACGGGATGTAGGCCAGAAGGCCTGCTAGAGGCGATTAACGATAGGGAAAAGTGGCGAGAGTTTATATGTATAAAATGGATTTGGCATTAAATAACCTACCATTGTTGATATGCCATAAAACTATATCATACCAAATCCTGCAGTATTAGTCACCCTACATTTAATGGTCATCGAATGAAATAAACAGTGACACAAGTTCAAATTCTGGACGAGGCTGATTGCATTTTGTTATGTTTTGACCTTCGACCCGGCAAAAAAAAAAATGCTATTCAAGGTGATGCACCGGAAGGAAGTGACACATTCCAATGGCCAGTAATCGAAAGAGATCGCGTGGGTGGATTAAGGCTTATAATATGGGACAAGGTGAAGGTCCCACTGTGCCAATACAGACTGATGCACCGGAAGAGAGTGACCTCTGAACTGCATGACAGTTATTTCCGCTTGATGACGATTAAACATTCGATTTAAAGATCCAGTGGGCGATCGTGTGGGCGTTGAATTATTATTTAACTCAGATGAGTTCGAGTCCAAGAAACAGTTGCCAGGAGGGTTCCAGACAGCTAGAGACCTGATGTAGTAGGGAAAGCCAC
The DNA here is from genome assembly GCA_963585895.1 of Sepioteuthis lessoniana. Classification (NCBI taxonomy): domain Eukaryota; kingdom Metazoa; phylum Mollusca; class Cephalopoda; order Myopsida; family Loliginidae; genus Sepioteuthis; species Sepioteuthis lessoniana. The sequence goes on from OY757926.1 coordinate 15,654,687, forward strand.
ACCCGAACGAGGGGGCCCCCGGGACCCCGATGGAGTGGACCCCAGCATCAGGAGAACAAGAAAGACACAACGTGACGGTCATAGCATTGGGGTCAAGATGTTAACAGTTCATGTTCGGTCTCCAGCTCCCTCTCACATGCAACCCTTGAACAACCCTTTCAAACCCTTGCAATAAAAACAAAATATTGTTAAAGAAGTCTTTCTGTGTCTTCCTTCCTGCATCTTTGTCACTGCGTCCTTATTTATTGCGTCAGTATGTATCCAGTATATATATGTATATTTCTGCATGAATCAGCAGATGACAATACAACAATTTCACATCACACTAATACCATTGGGAAATATATTATTCCAATTATTCCCTCTCCAGCTATGAATAAATAGTAGAGCAGATTGGTTTCTTCAACTTTGGTTAAAGAAACCAAAAGGAAAATTCTGAATTCAAACCTATTAAACTCCGCTGGATAAATTGACCTTGAGTCACATCCTTGCGGAGAGGTTATTAAATACATATTTCAGAGTAGACACACAACTCGTCCCCACTATAATATAATCAACCAACCCCCGTGAGGAGCACCTGGCTGCATCTTAACCTCGTCAGTGCTAGAGATGAGGCAAGAAGATTTTTATAGTGTGGAGAATGTAGAGTGTTCGCAAATGATTCGGGAGACCTGGGTTCAATCCTAGGTCGCGTCATACCAAAGACTTTTAAAATGGTACTTGATACATCCTTGCTTAACACTCAGCAATATAAGGTACGTATCGAGGGTAAAGTGGAGCAATCGAGTGAAAGGAGTAGCACCCTCCCCAACAGTGTAGTAGCTGTTGAAAAGGGAACTTTCTGGTCCTCCTCGACTATGGTCGTCAACTTTACTTACATAGTTCTACGCCCAACTGCTTTTTAATTGAAGGAGATTATTCGAGACTGTAAGCACAATCGTTCCCGTTATTTCACCCATAGCAGTGTAAAGCAGATGGTTTCATATAATTACAAGGGTATTTACTACGAAGAAAACACAAACATCCTCTAAAAGAATTCGAACCTGGATCGACGATCCAATTTTATTTCTGTCAATGCTTATAATTGGACTACCCATACAGCCACCTCACCAACATAGACTTTCTTATAAAATCTGACGTTTCAAACGCAAATTTTTCATCACCATCTTAAACAAGTTTTCAAGCCTCAAGCGATTTATTCATTTTATTTTCCTAATACCCGTTTTCCTCCATCGCCACCAGCTCGTGTGAATACATCACACATGTCTACATAATGGTGTACAGATTCGCTGGCAGGCTACGTTGAATGAGACAAATGCAGACCCCACAGCAACCGGCTTGCAATAAATTATTCATGAATATTACTTACATTCGTGCGGGTCCGATTAATTTTAGATAAAGCCAGACCTGTCGCTCTAGGACTGGGTTACAGCGGTTAGGGGTATAAAAAAATCGATAGTCTGGCCAAGAAGGACTTGATAAGAAATATCGTTATTTTTGTCTTTTGTTTTTACAATTATTATGTAAATTTATATGTTAAGATGCAAGTCTCACACTGGGATGGTTACATCTTTATTTCAAATATCATTTTGTATTATTTGCAATGCTCAGCTTATTCGGGCCGACGGCTGCGGTAATAGAGCACCCAGTGCCAATCAAACTCTTCTCAATAGAAATCTGGTAAACTTGCTAACCATTGTACTACGGTAGGCACTTGCGTGTTTTATCAGAAAGTTGTTAGTCTCGAAGGGATCGGATTAAATACAGCCTAAATTGAACTGCAAGTCGGGTTTGAGCCTCGATATGAACCAACAAAGTTACGTGTATATCTACCGTCGGTATTTTTTTATTTGTTTTTGTTTAATAGCATATCAAACTTCGTGCCAAATCCATCTTTGTGGTACTAGTTGACCCATAGCTGGGGAGATAAGGGGTTTATACTTTTCCCAAGGATATTAGTCTAGAAGTGAACGTAATGACACGAATAGATTTCGAACATTCCTTACTTCGCCGCTGGCCGTTGAGTAATAGTTATCGGCATTGAAAATGTCCAAGTAAGTTCGAATCCTCGACGAGGCTATAAGCATTTTATATTGTGCTTTGGAAAGGAATGAACTCAACTATAGGCAACAGACTTACGCTTAAGTTACTACACAACGAGGACACTCCCCAAGGATTAATTTGCACTACCGTTCCATTTACTTTGTTGGTTGATTGGTTTGTTGTTGGGTTTTATGGCATATCAACCTTTGTAGGTTATTTAACGCCAAATCCATTTTTATGTAAATAATCTGTTCTATTTAAAACAATTCAGTTTAGCATAAGTACACAGTTAAATGGTTAAAAACATTTTTATTTCAAACTATTCAAGCTGTGATATGTAACAATTAAGTTAAGTGTAAATACAGTTTTAATGTCGAAAAACAGTTCTATTTCAAATAATTCAGATAAGCATAAGCACGCAGTTTAAATGTAATTACGGTTTAATTGTCAAAGACATTTATTTCAAGCTATTCAGTTTACTCAAACAATTCAGTTTAGCATACGTATGCTGTTAGTTCTATTTAACCCATAGATAGGACCCTTATCAGGTGCTACCACTCCGGGCCAGAGTGAACCTGGGAGCAATGGCAATGAAGGGGTATTCCGCATTCCCCAAAGCTCCAGAATTACTGGAGCCACACCATCAGATTGTTTAGTTTGGTTGTTTGGGTTTTATGTCATATACAGGACACTCGCTGGGGGGGGGTCTTACCCCTCTGCAAAGGTGCAGTCAGTGTATTCTACAGCCCCACCCGACTGGGCAACATTTACTTTGTAAATTTGTAGAAATTTGTTAAGCCTGATTACGTTTTCAGTATTAGCTTATTGATAGATTTTAATGGCATTTCAAACCATCTAGGTTTAAATTAAGCAATGGAATTGTGCTTATTGCATATCTATTTTTTGTGCCGAGGTTTTTTAAGAGTTATGATGTACTCAGGTATATGATATTAAGTATTATTTGTTGGGTGGGTTGGGTTTTTATGGCATATCAACCATTGTAGGTTATTTAATGCCTAATCCTCTTTATACATATATATTAAATATATAGGATTTGGCTTGGTTAGTTTTTAAGGCATATCAACTATTGTAGTTTTTTTTTAATGTCAAACCCTCTTTATATATATATTATATATAAAGGATTTGGTTTGGTTGGGTTTTAAGGCATATAAACCTTTGTAGGTTATTTAATGCCAAATCCTCTTTATACATATATATAATATATAAAGGATTTGGTTTGGTTGGGTTTTACGGCATATAAACCTTTGTTGGTTATTTAATGCCAAATCCTCTTCATACATATATATTATATTTATAGGATTTGGCTTGGTTAGTTTTTAAGGCATATCAGCTATTGTAGGTTATTTAATGCCAAATCCTCTTTATACATATATATAATATATAAAGGATTTGGTTTGGTTGGGTTTTACGGCATATAAACCATTGTAGGTTATTTAATGCAAAATCCTCTTTATACATATATATAATATATAAAGGATTTGGTTTGGTTGGGTTTTACGACATATAAAACTTTGTAGATTTTTTAATGCTAAATCCTCTTTATACATATATATTATATATATAGTATTAAGTTTGTTTACGTTTCACAGTTGAATGTTTTCAAGTAGTTTAACCGGCTCATTGGCCCAGTGGATAGAGTGTTCGCCAATGATCCGGGTAGACCTGGGTTCAATCCCAGATCGCGTCATACCAAAGACTTAAAATTGTACACGATACCTCCATGCTCTCAGCAATATAAGGTACGTATCAAGGGTAAAATGGAGCAAGGGTAAAGTGGAGCAACCCTTGGTGTAGTAGCTATTGAAAAGGGAGCCTTCGGGTCGCCCTCAACATCGGTCGCCAACTTTACTTACTTATTGCTATAGTCAGTGTATTCTACAACCGACTGGGCTGACAGCTGTTTGGTTTCGAGCATTCCTAACAATTCAATTAAACATCACTTGTTCGTTTGCACACAGTTAAATGATCAAACAGTTCTATTTCAAACAATTCAATTTAGCATAAGTCATTTTTTGCTCACAGTTTAAATGTCAAAGATTTTTATTTGACCCGTTGATAGGACCGTATCAGATGCTACCATACCGGGCCATAGTGGACCAAGGAGCGATAGCAGTCAATGGGTATTCCACAATCCCAAAGCTATGACAATACTGGAGCCTAATCATCTGATGGTTTAGTGTCATATCCAGGACACTCTTTGGGGAAGGATCTTATTATCTCCGTCGAGATGTAGTCGGTGTATTCTACAACCCCCCCAGCAAACTGGGCAGAAATCTGAATGGTTTCAAGTATTCCTATCTAATACTAATAATTATACGGTTCCAAGTAATTTTTTTGTTTAATAATGTTCACTTTGTAGTATAGTACAGTTAGAACTAAGAAAACAACGAGAAAAACGTATATATAAAGATATAATCTTATATATTTATTCTTCAACTGTGACACTTGTGTGGAGCTAAAGAGTAATCGGAGAGAGTTCGCGCACACGAAAGAGCTGTCAGGAGTCTGAACAGTCAGAAGGAACTGACTTTAGCCAAAATTCTTCATCTTATGGTTTTACAACTCTCACGCGACCCACATGGGCTGGATATAGCCGGATGTATCAATCAATAACATCCACCGTGTTTATAATAGGTCAAGGTGATATATTACAATTTGTTTGCACATTGTTATATGGTTTCAAATAACTAATAAAAAGTTGTAAAGTAAATTTGGCGACCGTAATCGAGGGTTACCCGACGGCTTCCCTTTCAATAGCTACTGCACTGAGGTGTAGGGGGCGGTGCTACTCCTTTCTCTGGATTGCTCCACTTTACCCTTGATCCTTACCTTATAGTGCTGAGAACTAAGCAAGGCGGCATCAAGTGTAATTTTTTTGAGTCTTTGGTATGACTCCACCAGGGATTGAACCCCAGTCTTCCGGACCATGGCAAACACTCTAAACATTATGCCAATCCTCAGTAGACAATAATAACTTCCAGTAATTATGTTTAAATAATAAACTGTTACATAGTGTCAAGTATTTCATTCAAATACAAATAATTTTGTAACAAGTTTACTGGACCTATTGTCGGGATCTTAACGTGTACTACTACTACAACGGATAAAAGTGGACATGGGATTAATGGTAATGGGTGAGTACTCCACGCCCTCCTGATATCTGGAACTGGATTGGACGGTTTAGATTTTTTTATGGGATATCAGTCCTTGAGGTCTATTTAATTCACACACACACACACACACATATATATATATATATATATAGTTTTTTTTGCGAATGTAACAGTTTCAAACGAGCCCAAGTTGGTTTTCACTCTGTTAAATGGTTTCAGTAGTTATTATCACACGTTAATACACTCTACACTTCCCACAGATCCAAAACTGAAGCTTCACCATGACATGGTTTAATATCATAGCCAGGACAGTCGTAATGGAGGGTCTTACCCCTCTGCTGAAATACAGTCGGTGTATTCTACTCTTCCAGCCAAAAGGATTGCTAGAACTGAAGCCACTTCATGAGATACAGTAAAGTATCGTACCTAGGACACTTCTTTATTGATGAAAGGGTTTTACTCTTCTGTTGGGATACAGTCAGAATATCCTTAGCTGACAGGAGAGAAAATAGATAAATTACAATGAAGATTACCCAGTTTGAGTTTGTTGGGGCTGCATCCCTGCAAAGGGTTAAGACGCCCTCAACAAGTGACCGGGATAGGGCTCTAAACAATCAGATGGTGAGGCTTCATTAATACTAGAGCTTTGGGAAATGCTGAATACCCCTTCATTGCCATTGTTCCCAGGTCCACTCTCGTCTGGAGTTGTAGCACCAGATAGCATTCAATCTATGGGTCAAATAGAACTGTTTAACATTTAAACTGTGTACTTAAGCTAAACTGAATTGTTTGAAATAGAACTGTTTGAACATTAAACTGTGAAAACAAATGACTGGAGTTTAATTGAATTGCTAGTGATACATAGCAATACTTGAAAACATTAACCTGTGTACAAACAAATTGGTAATAGTAAATAAAATTATTTGTATTAAACAAAACCATTTTACTCAGTGAAAAATATGAGCTCAGACCCGTTTAAAATGTTACCTACAAAATGCTTTTTCAAATCATACATATTTTATATATATAAAGAGGATTAAATAACATACAATGGTTGATATGCCATTAAATCCAACCAAACCAAATCCTATATATTTAAACTATATGTATAAAGAGGATTTGTCATTAAATAACCTACAATGGTTGATATGCCATAAACCCCAAACCAACCAAATTATATATATATAATCTATATGTATAAAGAGGATTTGGCATTAAATAACCAACAATGGTTGATATTTTATAAAACTTAACCAAACTAAACCACAATGAAAATAGCTTACAATTTAGCCACGGTATTTCGAAATAGTTGCTTAATTCTCATTTTGTAAAAGGCATGAACATTAATATTTTCTGTATTTTGCTATATATGCATAGATTTGGTGCATAGTTTATGAGTAAAAGGTATCAATTCATTGGTCTAGTGGGTAGAGTGTTCGCCAATGGTCCGGGAGACCTGGGTTCCATCCCCGGTTGCGTCATACCAAAGTTTTTAAAAATTGTACTAGATACCTCCTTGCTAAACACTCAACAATATAAGGTACGTTTCAAGAGTAAAGTGTAGCAATCCAGGGAAAGGAGTAGCGCCCTCCCCTACACCTAGATGTAGTAGCTATTGAAAAAGGAGCCTTCTGGTCGCCCTCGACTATAGTCGCCAAATTTACTTTACATTCTAATGAGTAAATCCGACGATTTATTGTCTCAAACATCACACTGACAATACTCCTCAAAGGTGGCACCATTTTTGTATAGATTTAATTTTATAATATTGTTTTTGTTGGGTAACATTCGAACATTTTCTTTGTCAGGGAAGTTGAATTCGGGTTTAAGAATATATTAATCCTAAATTTGTGACTTATTTTGACGTAAGTTATTGCAGTGCTGTCATGATCAAATAAAATATTCAAAGTAATGATGTCTTTGCGAAATAAAACAAATCTACGTGAAAACAATTTTTGTGTTAGTTGCTTGACTACAGCTTCTGTTATCACGTACGAGACTTGTGTTAGCTTAGAAACAGCGATAGAAATCAAATCTAAGGACTTTTTCCATCTGTCTATTTCTTTTTTTTTTCTTAGAATTTATTTCAGCGTCAAAACGCAACATCCAAATTGACGTCACTGAAGAAAACACATTTGACAGTGGAAATAAAATCTGAAACAGAAGAAGGAAACCATCGTCTGAATAAGAACCCCAGAAACTAAAGCAAAGGCGTTAGATATTTGACCTGTGACAGACCGCATAAGTTACGAGAATTTACAAACAGGATACACTTGTATCTTCAAATAAACAAAAGGCAGTGAAAATGAGACAGGAATTGCATGAATGGCTTACTGGAAAGAAGATTAACCACGAAGTGCGTAGAAAATCTGAAAAATATATAACGAGGGAAGATTTCGATCTCTGGGCCGTGGGCAGAGCGGGGAAAAAGACTAGACATCGTGACACCCTGACCGTAGGCCAAACGGCCCCAGGTTGAGAGTTACCTGACTCGCTAAGTTGAAAAGAGATATGATCCCCGAAGAAAATTGGAGTGTCTGTACCAGTCTTGTAAAAGAAGCACGAAGAAGAAACGAAGAGGATTAAATGTTCTAAGTCGGCCCTGTGCCAACCTCGTGGTGGTAGAGCGAAGAAGAAAGGTTCTCTGGAGATATCGTATCTCTATCTGCTGTAAATCTTACCTGTTCACGACTATCTCATCACACGACAAAGTTTATACCTTTATAATTAAGTGTTATTGTGTTAATTCCTAGGAAGCAGGGTCTCATCAACCGAAAAAGACATCGACACACGGCCAACGAAGGCATGGACAGCTATCGATAGGCGGTCGTGTCGATACTGCTATATGGATGCACTACTTGGACGCTGACTAAACGGTTGGAGAAGAAGCTAGACGGCAATTATACAAGTCCTGGCAGCAACACCCCACAGGGCGCTAACTATACGGTCACCTACCACCTATCACGAAAACTATACAATCTAGACGAACCAGACATGCCGGACACTGCTGGAGAAGCAAGGACGAAATCGTATGTGATGTACCCTTATGGACCCCCGCATATGGCCAATCAAAAGCAGGACGGCCAGCTCGAACATACATACAGCAGCTATGTGATGATACGGGATGTAACCCTGAAGACCTGCCAGAGGCGATGAATGATAGGGAGGCGTGGAGAGAGAGGGTCAGGGATATCCGTGCTAGCCACACGACATGATGATGATGATGATGATGTGTTAATTCCGGCATAGAGCAAAATATGTCCATTTATTTTTATATAAAATGTAAAGAAAATAAAAAGTTAATGAAAAATTATTTTATAGCATATCAACCTTCATGGGTTATTTAATACCAAAGCCACCCTTACAGAAAGACAATTGTTGTACTACTTATCTTATTGTTGGAGGTAGTATAAGGAAGTTCATATGTTGTATAGCAGCGAAGTAAAACAACGCGCATGTATAAAATATTATCCGTTCCTTTTCTTTTCCTATAACTACCCGAAATGTACGTATGAGTAGAGCGAGAGAAAGAGAGAGAGAGAGAGTTAGAGACGGTAGAGATACGCGCACACATACAGGAGGAAAGATGTGGTTCTTATGTGAAACCTCTCTGCTTTTCTGCTTTGTTCTGCATGGACCGAAATCATCCCTGGTGTGAATAATTTTTCGGAAACATACGCAAATCCTCATTGTCATACTTTCCACTTACTCGTTACACATTGATACACCTCCTTAGAGCCTACTGTCAACCCAATTTTCGAGGCACTTCGACTGGGAAACAACCTATGTCCAGTTTACTTTAGAAGACTGGTACACTTCCTGTTATATTACAAACTCAACGTATGTGACATTTCCTCTGCGGAACAACGTACTTTCTGTTTACTTTAGGAAAATGGTGCACTTCCAGGTATGACATCCTTACAACTTATGTAGTATTTCAGTTGCGGAACTATCTGTGATCTGTTTATTGTCGGAAACAGGTGCACTTCCTGTTATGCTACCCGGGCAAGTTTTGCGGCAATTCAAAGGAATCTTCTTGTCGATATCCAACACATACCTTTCCCAAGAGCATTGGTCTCAAAGTAAATTCGGCAGCACGACTGGACTCTTGCGCCAAAATTTTTTCATTGGCATATAGTGTTCGCCAATGGCCTGCGAGACCGGGGTTCAACCCTAGGTCTAGTAATACCAAAGACCTAAAAAGTCATACTTTTTATATCCTTGCTTAATACTCAGTATTATAAGGTACGTATAAAGGGTAAAGTAGAGCAAACCAAGGAAAGGAGTAGCACCCTTTCCTACACTTCGGTGTAGTAGCCATTGAAAAGGGAGCCTTCGGGTCACCCTCAACTTTGCCAGCTTTACTTATATCAGGTTGAAAATAGTTTTGCATAGGATTAAACACTCTTAGAATGGTCTGCAGGCCTTGCTCACTAATTAAAACATCACGCAAGTTATATGTACACTTTGTCCCTCAGATATGATCCTTCATTCCTGGTTTTGCCACCTCAACTTTAGTGATGTGGAAAATGATTTGGCTGAAACGTTGTGGTGAGCATATTAGGTGCACGAAGATTGATTTTCTGAATTATTTTTTGTGCAGAAAATGTCTATGTCCTGATGTGAATATCTACATTGTCTCTTTTGCTTTTCTTCTAAGTGTCTTAAATCGACGGCTCATGAAATTTTAAATAATTAAGATTTCGTTTCGCCTACACGGCACATGGTCATGACATTGTCGTCAGGGTATATCAAATGTTGCCTCTACTATTAATCTACATCATAAAACGTTTTAGAAGAAGAAGAAGAAGAAGAAGAAGAAGAAGAAGAAGAAGAAGAAGAAGAAGAAGAAGAAGAAACAAAAGAATCTGTGTTTAGCCGAAATATGAAAATGGATGCTGAGACATCGGGTTCTTACATTTCATGCACAGATGTTAAACATTTTAAATACTAAAACATATGCTGGTATCTCTCTTTTGATCTTCTGAAAAATACGATTTCGTCTTCTTTCGAGATAGAACTTAAATAATAAAAATCTTTTTATTTATTTCGAAGATTTTAAAACAACTGGTGTCATTCGATTGTTCTACAGGTGGTGCTTATTTTGTCTCATGTGCAGTTTGACAGATAGATTTCTTTTAGAGATAAAGTCTTGCTATTGACTCTGAAATTTAAAATCAGTCTAAGTTCTTTTCTAGAAAAAAAATAATGAAACCACTTTAATGTACACGTAAACAATATCGTTCAAAGACTAGTATAGATTGCTTGCTATGTTGGTTAACGGCATTTCAACTCATTCTGGGTTGTTTTATACCATGATGTTAGAGAATTACGTTTATTGTATAGTTATATTCATATTTTTGTGAGAATTTGCACACAGTTATATGATAATAAGAATTCCCATCTGATACAAATAATTTGTTTAGTTTTATATCTTTTAATATTCCTATCAAATAGTAATTATTATATAGTTTCAAATAATTATTTATTTTTGATAATAGACATTTATTTGTACATGGTATTATGGTTTTAAGTAATTTATAATATTCCTTATTAATCAATTATAGCTTTAACTAACTATATTAAATTCAAAACCTACCATCCAAGAAGAATGGCTTAAGAAGTGGAAAGAACATTCCAAGAATTTCCCTGCGAAACCTTTGAAATCACTGACAAACATAACGAAAAAATTAATATTTGCTAACTTTATATCAAACTTTGAAAGTTTGTAGAGAAATTTGATGCAGTGCTGAAAAAAATAATTAAAGGAAGAAAAACTGATGGCCTTAACGAAAAATCTTCTGAAGTAAGGAAGGCAAGGAAATTTGATGATATACTTCTTCGATTATGCAATGTTATGCATATCAAACACGCACAATAGAGAAATAAATAAAAGGCTGCGCCGTTCCCTTCTCCCCAAAAGGTAACCTGGAAATGACTAAGACTTTAAGAGGCAAAACTTTTACTGATACAACTTCTAAAGTTTATCCTGCTACCCAGTTCTATCGGACGTGAAGTCAAGAAAATTCTCCGGAAAAATAAGAACGTTTTTCGGAGAAATCGATCCACAACATCATAGGTGCTTTATTATTTATCGAATAATTGAAGGAGTATGGACAAAAAAGTCCCGAGGCAACACTATTGTTCCTAGATTTCTTAAAAGTATTTGTGTTCATATACAAAGTAAAGATAAAGAAAATACAACTTGCATATAGGCTCCTCAAAGCAACTGTTTCCGCCATAATGGGGCTGCAGAATACACCGACAGCTTCTTTCAGAAGATTAAGATTCCCCTAATGAATGTCCTGTGCTCTAGTCTGCTGGAGCTGCAGCTGCAAAATATAACGACTGCATCTCTGCAGAGGGGTAAGACGTTCCCAACAAGTGTCCTGTATATGATACTAAAAAATCTGATGGTGATGTTCCAGCAATGCTGGAATTTGAGGAATACGGAGTATTACTTTATTGCCATCGCTCTCAGGTCTACGCTGATGGTTGGTTAGTTGTTTGGTTTTCATGGCATATTCGCCTTTGTTGGTAATTTAATGCCGAATTCATTTTCATAAAAATCGTCATTTCTATTCCAAACAATTCAGTTTAATTGTCAAAAAGATTTCTATTTCAACATATTCAGTTTATTCAAACAATTCTAATTCAACTAATTCAGCTTAGTATCAGTATAGATTTTGTTTACACACAGTTAAATATCAAAACAGTTCTGTATTAAACAATTCAGTTTAGCGTAACAACAGTTTCACTGTCAAAAACAGTTCCATTTCAAACAATTCAGCTTAGCATAAGGACGCTGTTTAAATGTAAGTACAGTTTAATTGTCAAAAACATTTCTATTTCAAGCTATTCAGTTTAGTCAAACAGTACTAATTCAAACAATTCAGTTTAGCATAAGTATGCAGTTAGTTCTATTTAACCCATAGATAGGGCCCTATCAGGAGCTACTAATCCGGGCCAAAGTTGACCAGGTATTGATGGCATGAAAGGGTACTTCACATTCCCTAAAGTTCCAGCATTACTGTAACCTCATCATCAGATTGTTTGTGTCATATCAAGGACACTCATTGTGGGGGGGGATATTACCCCTCTGCCAAGAAATAGTCGCTGTATTTTACAGCCCCAGCTGACTGGGCAATTCTAATCTGAACCAGAGTGGTAGCACCTGATATCGTCCTCTTTGTGGGTCAAATAGAACTAAACTTTTGACTTATGCTAAACTGAATTGTTTGAAATAGAACTGTTTTGAAATTTAACTATTTATAACCAAAATAAAAACTATGCTTAAACTAAACTGAGTTGTTTGAAATTTAATTTAGCTTTAAATGACCCGAAAAGGGGTGATACGCCGTAAAAAAAAAAAACAACAACCAGTTAATCAATTAAACAACAGCCATGATATTGCTTTATAAAAACACGGAAGCATTAGATCACTCACTCTATTGTTACACTAAATTCTACGACATTGTTACTGGAGTTTTGTGAGGAGTTACATTGGCATCATAATTGTTTATAGTCTGCCAAGGTTACGTACGACGAACGCCAAAATATCTTAAAAAAGAAAATGGTTTCACACTAATAAAAAGACGATATCCCTGGAAAACTCTGACTGACTGACTACACACATGACCAAGCACTTCTCGGTAATACACCTGCCCAAGCCAAATCCCTACCGTATAACCTAAAGCAAGCAGCAGGGGGGATTGGTCTCTACGTAAACGCAACTAAAACGGAGTTTATGTGATTTAAACAAGAATTCATCTCTATTTTATGTGGCAAGCCTCTAAAATTTATAGACAAATTCACATACCTCTGCCTCTGCATCAATATCTCATCTACTGAAAATGATCTCAAGATACGCCTAGTGCAACCGTGGACTTCTTTTCAGAGGTTGTCACTGATATAGAAATATGATTTCTGTCATAGAATAAAACCAAATTTCTTCGAAGCAGTGATTTTGCCATTACTACGGTATATTTGCACTACACGAACGCTTAAAACGCAATGAGAAAAAGTTTGACGAGAACTGTGCCAGAATGCTACGTGATGTTTTGAAACAAATATTGGAAGCAACATCCCACAAAACAGCAGCACCTCCCATCTCACTCCACAATCAAGTAAAACGAACAAGACATGATGGTCTCTGCTGGTGAAATTCAGAACTCATAGACGACATTCTTTCATGGACTCTTGCACGGGGATACATTTGCGTTGACTGACCTGCAAGGACTTACATATATAAGATCAGTGCGGACACTGGATGCAATATAGAGAGTTGGCAAGAGCGAGAGGTGTTTGGCAGGATGTTATGAGAAAGAAAAAAAAAGATTGAGAAAGAAAGAAAGAAAGAAAGAGAGAAAGAAAGAAAGAACAAGCGAGAGAGAAAGAGAGAGAAAGAAAGAGAAATAGAGTGAATTATATAAATAAATAAATAGAGTGAAAGAAAGAAGGAAAGAGAGAGAAAGAAAGAGAGAGAAAGAAAAAAGAAAAAAGAAAGAAACAGAGAGAGAAAGAAACAGAGAGGAAGAAAAAAGGAAGAAAGAAAGAAAGAAAGAGAGAAATAGAGTGAAGGAAAGAAAGAAAGCATCAGCGAAAAAGAAAGGAAGAAAAAATAGAGTAACCTTTTAAGGTTATTTAATGCCAAAGCCATTCTCCTAGAAGAACAGCAGTGGTACGATTTAACCCATAGATGGAAGGAAAAGGGGGTTCATACCTTTCCCAAGGGTATTTGCCCGAAAGTGAACGTAATAGCACGACGAGAGTACGAACTCGCTTACTACGATTCCGCAGTTCATTGCTTTAACCATTACACCGCGAAGACACCCCCTGTAATATTTGAAACTCGTTAACTGTGTGCCTAAATTGAAATGTGGGTATAACTTGTAACCATTTGACTATGTGCAAATAAATCAATGGTTTTGAATAGAATAATTAGTGTTGGATAGAAATATTTGTAAACACTTCTCTATCTGCAAACAAATTATTAATATGGAATATAAGTGTAAGATGGCATTAATTGAAAACATTTAACTGCGTAGAAACTATAGCAATACTAGTGTGCAAACAAATTACTTCTAACTCAATTAAAAATGAAATTATCGACCAACTAATCTCTTATATATCCTAAACATGTATTTAAATGTATGCAAATAAATGACTGATGTCAAATTGTAACAGTTGAAGAGGAATACTGGAAACATTTTAACTTTGTGTAAGCAAATGATGAATAATAGTAAAAAGAATTATTCGTATTTGATAGAAATAAAGTAAGTAAAGTTAGCGACCATAGTCGAGGGTGACCCGAAGGCTCCCTTTTCGATAGCTGTAGGTGTAGGGGAGGGCGCTACTCCATTCCCAGGATTGCTCCACTTTACCCTTGAACCGTACCTTATAATGCTGTGTTAAGCAAGGTGGTATCAAGTTCCATTTTTAAAGTCTTTGGTATGACTCGACGTGGGATTGAACCCAGGTCTCCCGGGCCATTGGCGAACACCCTAACCGCTGGGCCAATGTCCCGGTATATTTGATAGAAATACTTAGAATTAATTAACTATGAAAAAATGAATGGATCATGTTCGTTTAAAAATGTTATGAACAAAACGTGTTTAGAAATCATATCTTATATTCATAAAGAAGATTTGGCATTAAATAACCTACAAGGGTTGATATGCCATAAAACTCAACCAAGCCAAATACTAAATATATATATATATATAAATATATATATATAAAGAGGATTTCGTATTAAATAACCTCTAATGGTTGATATGCCATAAAACCCAACCAAGTCAAATACTATTTATTGAATGTATATATATATAAAGAGGATTTGGCGTTAAATAACCTTCAATGGTTGATATGCCATAAAAGCCAACCAAACCAAATCATATATAATTAATATAAATGTATAAAGAAGATTTGGCGTTAAATAACCTACAATGGTTGATATGCCATAAAATTCAACCAAGCCAAATACTATATATATATGTATGTATATATGTATATATATATATGAAGATGATTTGGTATTAAATAACCTTTAATGGTTGATATGCCATAAAACCCAACCAAGTCAAATACTATATATATATATATATATATATTTAAAGGATTTGGCGTTAAATAACCTACAATGGTTGATATACCATAAAACCCAACCAAACCAAATCATATATATATATTTAATATATATGTTTATGTATATCTCTCAAGGAGTAAATAATAATAATAATAATAATAATAATAATAATAATAATAATTCGTTAACAACTATATATCTTCAATTAATTGTTGCTATCAACATTGTTGTTTGAAATCCATGTAAACTTAGATAGTTCTTCAATCAGGCTGTATTAAGACAGAAGCTGCCACTTTTATCAGACAATAAGAAAAAGTCTCCTCGGCCAAATAGGATTGAAATTGCTATGGGACAAAAATTTGGGTTGTAACGAGTTTATGATGAATAAAGTCGATCAAAAGATAAATGAAAAACATGGTATCTTGAAAATTTAGTAATGTTGCTTAATTCATCGAAGTATTACCTAGATACTGTAACTGGAAAAAGAAATCAACAATCGCAATAAGATTCTGGAATAAGATTGGACTGCATCAAAATTTGTTCGGTTCCTTTGTTTAATGGCATATCAACCATTATGGATTATTTAATGCAAAAGCTATACTTGTAGAAGAACACTGATGGTACTATTTATCCATAGTAAGAGGGGGAATTTGGAGCTTCATTTCTTTCGAAAAGAGAACGCAATAGCGTGACTTGAGTTCGAACGTGCTTGTGTAACATAGCCATGATACGGATATGTGAAATGTACATATGTTCATAAACGTTCGTAAGCATAGGAATACGAAAAACACGAAACACTGACGACTCTCTTGGTTCAGGTACTAAACTTTTATTACCTTTGAGTTAAAGGTTTCGACATAAGGAAGAGAGGCACAATCTTTCTATGCTGGCGTTTCCATCTGCCCCCACCCCCACTGCCAACACGTGTGGCACCCGCCACAAGGCCACTGCCAGCTAGCGAAAGTCACCCTTCTTCTTCGGACCACAAGACTCAACTCACTGACTTTTTTCGAAATCCCCAAATATCCTCCGCGCGCGCTTCCAGTGCATGACGTCATTCACATCTCCTGGTCAAATCCTCTCTCTGCGATTTTTATTATGACATCTGTGAACGACACATCCTCCCCGCGCGCGCGTCAACACCTGTGCTCATGTTTGCACCTAACTAACCCATGTGCTGAGCCAAAAGGTTCTCAGCCTAACTAAAACCAAAAGGCAAGATATATAAAACGAAATCCCTCGGCCATTATATTACAATAACACAAAAAAAAATGCAAAAAACAACAACAACCAACTAAACAAACAAATACAAAAAGCCCCTAAAATTCGTAATTGGTCTTGAAATTATCGAGTAATTATGAGCCACGGTCTCCAGGTTATCGAATATATTCTTGTTACTATGGTGAGATCTTTTGTTTGTCGGATTCGTAATCAGTTTTATCGGGAGGGCAGAGTTTCTTCTTGTAGCCTGGAGGACCTTATTCCACCCCAGACGGGATTATTGGTAATAAATTTCGGATAACGTGAATTTAGAAAAGCGCATGTTTTCCCCGCGTATTTTCGGTCGCAACTGAGGCCATCTTGGAGGGAACCAATAATCAAATGACAACGACAATGAAGAATCATATATATTTATGTAAAAGTAAAAAGAAGAAAAAGTCGGTGCGGGATTTACGAAAATATAAATAAAAAGAATTTTATCAAAAGAGGAAGAACTGGCGGGCAATTTATTGTCAGTATTTCAGAATATGGCTGTTATATTCAAAGATTATTCCTTTTAAGGAAGGTTTTTTAATCTTAATTTATTCATTTATTTATGAAGGTAGCAGAAAAACACATAATCCAAATAGGTGAATTCATTATGATTTAAAGTCGACGTTAACGTTTCGGTTTCAGTAACCATCATCGGGACTTGTATATCAGAATATTTCACATAACGATGGATGCTTGCTGAGATGACAGGAGCAAATGAGAAATATACAACGAAAAGATACATAAACGTGCACATAGCGATCATAATTCAAAAGTCATAAGAACGTGTCTGGCATGTGGAAACATATGTGAAAATGTTGGATTTCCCAAAGAAACGAGACAAAACCTCTCGTTTATTAGGAAATACGCAACGACAAGTAATTTTTTTTATGTATAGATCGTTTGAAGTCATCCATGTTAAATGTTGTGTAAGATTGTATTTAGTATTTGTTTTTCCGAAAGGACAATATGAAACCAAATATGGATTAAAATCTGACAGTATGAAGGTAGCAGAAGAAACACAAAATCCAAATAGGTGAATTTATAATGATTTAAAGTCGACGTTAACGTTTCCGTTTCGGTAACCATCATCAGGACTTGAATATCAGAATAGTTCACATAGCGATGGATACTTGCTGAGATGACAGGAGCAAATGAGAAATATACAACGAAAAGATATTTGGATTGTGTTTTTCTGCAACCTTCATACTGTCGGATTTTAATCTATATTTACTTTCATTTCTTTATCTATAATCAAGAATTTGGAATTTTTTTCTTTATGTAATTAATAAGGCGGTGTTTTTCAATGAAAATCTTTCTGTTTGTTGAATTGAGGCACAAATATGTTTCACGCTGTTGAAAGATGGGACAGAGACGGAAAGATGGGGTGTTCAACCTCTGGAAAGAGTTAAAGAATACAGGCCATGATAACTTCTTATTTTACTGGAGAACCGGCTCATTGTCCTTGTGGGTAGAATGTTTGCCAATTCTTCGGGAGACCTAGTTTCAATACCAGGTCGCGTCATACCGAAGACTTTAAAATGGTACTTGATAACTCCTTACTTAACACTCAGCAATAAAAGGTTCGTATCAAGGGTAAACTGAACTAGTCACCTTCTACGATGAGCTATCCTCTCTAGTGCGTAGCATTCCGAAACACAGCATGCTAGTCATTGGCGGAGATATGAATGCCCAACTCGGGAAAAACGGAAACAACAAATACAGCTTACACAACACATCAAATAGGAATGGGCAACATTCAACAGATTTCATGATAGAAAATAGATTTACATGCCTCAATACAAAATATCAAAAAGGGAGGGAAAACTATGGATCTACACATATACGAACAATAGTAAAGCACAGATATATTACGTCTTTATAAACAAGAAATAGAAAAATAGCGCAATGAATTGCAAGGCATACTCCTCTTTCGAGGATGTGTCTTCCGATCACCGAATAGTCACGGCAAAAATACGACAAAGCCTACGAAAAAACGCCACACAAACAGCGACCACCAAACACTATGACTGGGCTCTTCTCAACCGCAGAGATATAAGAGATATATTTGTATTAGAATTAAGAAACAGATTCGAGAAACTACGAGAGAAGACAGAAAAAAAGTCACCCCAAATGACGAATATGAGGATTTCGTCAACGCGCACCTCG
The DNA here is from genome assembly GCA_963585895.1 of Sepioteuthis lessoniana. Lineage (NCBI taxonomy): Eukaryota > Metazoa > Mollusca > Cephalopoda > Myopsida > Loliginidae > Sepioteuthis > Sepioteuthis lessoniana. Next base: position 15,673,371 of record OY757926.1, read on the forward strand.
AGACGGCAATGAAGTGTATTCCAACTAACTAAACGACTGGAGAAAAAGCTAGACGGCAATTACTCAAGAATGCTGCGAACAATATTGAACAAGTCCTGGAGGCAACAACCCACAAAGCACCAACTATACAGCCACCTCCCATCACGAAAACTATACAAGTTAGACGAACCAGACATGCAGGACACTGCTGGAGAAGCAGGGACGCGCTCATAAGTGATGTACTCCTATGGACTCCCACATAGTGCCGAGCAAAAGCAGGACGACCAGCTCGAATATACATACAGCAGCTATGTGAGGATACGGGATGTAGCCCTGAAGACCTGCCAGAGGCGATGAACGATAGGGAGACGTAGAGAAAGAGGGTCCAGGATATCCGCGCTGGCGTCACGACATGATGATGATGATTATTAGTATTATTTCACCAATGGTCCGAGAGACCTGGGTTCAATCCAAGGTCGTGTCATACTAAAGACTTTAAAAATGGTACTTGATACCCCATTGCTTAACAATCGCCAATATAAGGTATGTATCAAGAGTAAAGTGGAGCAATCCAGGGAACGAACAAATGCCCTCCCCTACACATCGGTGTAGTAGCTATTGAAAAGAGAGCCTTCTGGTCGCCCTCGACTAAAGGGAGACAACTTTACTTTCTTATTAGAGAATCATTCTCCGAGTGGACGTTTAAATTGGTACACTACATTGATCGCACTAAGGTAAATAGTTGAGAGAGAGAGAGAGAGAGAGCGAGAGAGAGAGAGAGAGAGAGAGAGAGAACACGCTTTGTTATAATGAATTTGCTATGGTATATGATGAGTTTTTTTTCAATGGTTAAGTTAGTAGGTGAAACCTTTTTCGTTGTAGATTTTTTGTGCTGTTCTATCGAGTTTGTAGTTTTTGGTTCTTCCCTTATTTCCAATTCATCAAGTCTATTTTCAAATCATCTAGGGTGGATTCTAGTGCACCAACTACGACCGGTATCACCGTCACCTTGCTATTCCCCCGGTTTTGCAGTTCTATACCAAGATCCAAGTATTTGTCGATCTTTTCTCTTTTTTTCGTTTTCACTCAGTGGTCAGGTGGAACAGTAAAATCCACTCGATGACAAGTTTTTTTTTCTCTTGTTAATTAACACAAGGCCTGGTTTTCTGGTTGGGATTGGGTGGTTCGTTTGTATCTCAAATTATTATTATCATTATTATTATTATTATTATTATTATTATTATTATTATTATTATTTTCCTGTCTCTTGTGTTAATTACACATTCAGGAAACTCCTTTAAGTTCTGTACACCATTCAACCAACCAGCTCGTCATATGATTTGGCGCCAAGTCACAGGGCACGTGACGTACGTAATTGTCACCTCGCTCACATATCAGACTGCAAATATCTTCCTGATCTCGGCTGTAAAATCGAACGCCAATAATTACCAGCCTTGTTCAGCAATATCGACCGGCCGGTGACCTGATCAGGCAGAGGCGACGTGAGAAGGGTTAGGCTTTTTGTGAGATGTGGAAGTAGAGCGGTGGCATTGGGTGATGTGGTAATGGTAGTGGTGGTGATGATGGGGGTGATCTTGAAAGAAGAAGAAGAAGAAGAAGAAGATGATGATGATGACCGCAGTCCGATGAGAGAAGATGAGGAGGATGGGGTAGGGTGGAAGGTTGTCAAGGAGGAAAGAAGAAGCAGGCAGTGGTATACGGGTTCGGGATGGGAGCATTAGTAATAAGATTAATTGTCTTCTTGCCGAGGAGAGGAAAAAGTTCGTAAAGTCGGGAGATGCGAAGGAAGGTGGAGATTAAAATCAGTGGAAAAGATGTCGGTAACCGAGTTAAAGAAAATGTAGGCTGAGAAAATTTCCTTTCGAATTGCGAGAATTGAGAGCAGAAGAAGAAGAGGAAAGGCGTTGAATGAATGATTTATTGATTTGATTTAATGGCATCTCAATCCGTCTAGGGATATTCTATGCCAAGAAGTAAATTGTCGGGTGATTGTCTGAACTATTTTAATGTTTTTTTTTTCTTGATTATGAATTATCTGCACTTGTTAGTTACGAAGTGGATCTGAGGTGGCGTTTGTTGGGTGAAGTTTAAGTTTTTTGTAATATTTTTTGGTGCATTTTTTTTTTTCAGGAAGGAAAAAGATGTCATCTATACAGATATTTTTAAATGGACCTTTCGCGTTATTTGTGTTTTAGAGGCATTTTCTTATAACAATGAAACAGCTACATTCTATTTGAATGTGTTAAACAGTATGGAATGGTTGAATGAATGTTGAACGAAGGTTAATCGAATTTTGGACGAATGAGATAAAAACTAAAAAGGAATGAGCAGAAGATCCCGAAAGAAAAAGACTGAAATAAGAAGGAAAATTGAAAGAGAGTAAGGAAAGTGAAGAGATGAACAAGAGGAGAAAAGGATAAAGTAATGGCAGTTGCTAGAAATAAAACGGGAGAAGTAGGAGATTAGAGCAATAAAATCGGTGGGTTTTCTGCTGAAAAAGAGGAGTGTTATGGTACCCAACCGCAGAATTGTTATGACTTCTTCCTGTTGCTATTAATACCGGGAGAATATTCATCTCTGCGGTGAGTTCTCCCCAGCCAAACAGTTTGTCAGTCAGACTGACGCACAGTTGTATACCCACATACAAGGGGCATATGATAAGTATCCAGACTTTTTTCGTAGGGGCATTTAAAATTGTTATAGTATCTTGAAAATTCAGTATGTTATTGCTATACATCTTATAAGATGACTAACCAATATTTATGATTTCAGGTTCAAATGAATAGCAACAGCAGCAATTGGAATACACCCTACTAGAGCCTGATTGTCACAGCTAGTGAATTTCAAAAATGCAATCTGAGACTTTAGAAGAACGACATGCAATAAAATTCTGTTTTAAACTTGGAAATAAATGCCACAAAAACGCGCGGAATGCTTCAGACTGCTTTTGGAGCATCTTTCATGAATCGAGTATCAGATTTTGAGTGGCATAAGAGATTCAAGGAAGACGGGGAGTCAGTGAGGGATGATGAGAGGTGTGGCAGGAGTAAGGAAGTCAACAGACCAGAGTTGATTGGCCAAAGGGTTAGGGTGAGGGTTAATATGTTGAGGTTTTAAGGGAGTTCAGGAAGAGATTCCATCGGAAGAGGCCAGTACTATTTAAATCGGGTCAGTGGCATTTCCACCATGACAATGCACCAGTCTACAACTCCATCCTTGTCACAGACTATTTGACCAAGATGGGCATCAAGACAGTTCCTCAGCCTCACGAGAGTCCAGACTTTGCTCCCTGTGACTTTTGGTTATTCCCTAAGCTCAGAGGCTGTCGTGATGAGACAATTGAGGAGATGAAAGAGGCTGTGACTTAGTTGTTGGAACAGTGCAACAAGTGCATTGCAGCCGGAGGAGATTACTTCGAAGGGGACTAGAGTTTCATGTGTGTACCATCAATAAAAGTGCCCTTACGATAAAAGTCTTGAAACTTATCGTATGCACCTCGTATATATATATATATATATAAGTGGAATATAATATAATATAAGCAACGATAATGACAAACGTCTATAAACGAACGAACACACTTGTGTGAGAGAGATGAGCGGAGACAGGGACTGACGGCTATATTGACCCAAGTTCTCTCTTGACCATAGCAGCGCTTCTTCCGCATATACGCTCGGTTTGCTCAACCCGGGTGTCACTGAGGGCCACTGCCCTCAATCTGCAAACTGGTCCTCACTCTGGCATTCCTGTGTCCAACTAACTCAACGCCGCCGGCACCTGCTTATATTCTTTTAATACGCCCACTTGCTTCCGCTCTTCTTCTGCTTATTTACACAGGTACATCTCTTGATTGACGACTTGGTCGATGGTCAATATATAACAGTTCAACACCTTTTTTACCTATGTTATATTATACTTTCGTTAATATACTTTGTTCCACGTAAACTCGAGTTCGCGTTTTTCTTCCAGACCCTTTACTTGTCCACAACAAAGAGTAAGAATGAAAAAAAATACAAACAAAACAAAACAAAATAAAAAAACAAACAAAAACGAGGGCAGTATTTTTCTTTGAAAGAAAGAAAAAAATAACAACATCTAACTAAAATGGATTTTTATTTCTAATGAATATTTCTTTCGGAGGAACAAATTCATCTTTGTGGTTTTAATCGCGACAAAGATCAAGGAACCCAGTGATCAAATGACGGCGAAGATTTAGAAGGAATTCCACAAGAATTAACTCAAATTAAAAACCGTTGTTTGCGTATGAAACTAAAATATATCTGAATGTGATGCTCTAGTCCTGGAGCTTTGGGGAATATGGAGTGTTCATTCATTGTCATTACTCCCAGGTCCACTCTGACCCTGAGTGTTAGAATCTGTTAAGGTCTATATAGGGGTCAAAAGGAGGTGTCCCTGGTGTAATGGTTATCGTCGTAGGAAATGAACACGGCGACACGAGTTCAAATCCTGGACCAGACTGATTGCATTTCACATAGCAGTAATATCCTTGGGAAATGTATGAATCCAAATATTCTCCTTCCAGCTATGGGTAAATAGTAGGGCAGACTAGGTTCTTCAGCCTTGGTAAGGCAACTAGTCTAGGAGAAGGAAAACTCTGAATTCAAACCTGTTAAACTTCCCTTAAAAATTGACCTTGTGTCATATTCTGCCAGAGTGGAGGGGTTGTTAAATATATATATGGGTCAAATGGAAATCCTCAATCTCTTACTAAGGATTGTTATTATTATTTGTTATTTGAAGCCATAGGGTTTGGTTTGGTTTCTTTGTTTAATGGCATATCAAACTTTGTAGGTTATTTAATGCCAAAGCCATTCTCTTAGAAGAACAGTTGTGGTACTATTTAACCCATAGATGGGAGAATAAGGGGTTTCATACCTTTCCCAAGGTATTTGCCCGAAAGTGAACGTAATAGCGCGACTGGAGTACGAACTGGCGTCCTACGATTCTGCAGTCCATCGCTTTAACCATTACACCACGAGAACCCCTCCCCCCCTTGAAGCCATAGATCTGTGTGAAAATATCTATATCCGATAGTCATACTTGAAACGATTTCACTGTGTCCAAACAAATGATTATTATTTCATGGATTTATTAGTATTACATAGCAATATTTGAAACTAGGACCAAACAAATAAGCTCTAACATGTTTAAAAAAAAAGATACCAACGAACTACTTGATTACAAATCACACACACACCAATACCCCCCACACACATAGATAGATAGATAGATATACTTTTTTGATACAAGGAGTAAATCCAAGGGTAGAATTATCCAATATGAATGCTCAATACTAACGGCTGTCGATGTATAATTAATTTTGTATTAATAATATATCTCCACTCAACGTGCCGAGATATTAATAATATATCTCCACTCAACGTGCAGAGATATTAATAATATATCTCCACTCAACGTGCAGAGATATTAATAATATAACTCCACTCAACGTGCAGAAATATTAATAATATATCTCCACTCCACGTGCCGAGATATTAATAATATATCTCCACTCAACGTGCAGAGATATTAATAATATATCTCCACTCAACGTGCAGAGACATTAATAATATACCTCCACTCAACGTGCAGAGATATTAATAATATATCTCCACTCAACGTGCAGAGATATTAATAATATATCTCCACTCAACGTGCAGAGATATTAATAATATAACTCCACTCAACGTGCAGAAATATTAATAATATATCTCCACTCCACGTGCCGAGATATTAATAATATATCTCCCCTCAACGTGCAGAGATATTAATAATATATCTCCACTCAACGTGCAGAGATATTAATAATATATCTCCACTCAACGTGCAGAGATATTAATAATATATCTCCACTCAACGTGCAGAGATATTAATAATATATCTCCACTCAACGTGCAGAGATATTAATAATATATCTCCACTCAACGTGCAGAGATATTAATAATATAACTCCACTGAACGTGCAGAAATATTAATAATATATCTCCACTCCACGTGCAGAGATATTAATAATATATCTCCCCTCAACGTGCAGAGATATTAATAATATATCTCCACTCAACGTGCAGAGATATTAATAATATATCTCCACTCAACGTGCAGAGATATTAATAATATATCTCCAGTCAACGTGCAGAGATATTAATAATATATCTCCACTCAACGTGCAGAGATATTAATAATATATCTCCACTCAACGTGCAGAGATATTAATAATATATCTCCACTCAACGTGCAGAGATATTAATAATATATCTCCACTCAACGTGCAGAGATATTAATAATATATCTCCACTCAACGTGCAGAGATATTAATAATATATCTCCCCTCAACGTGCAGAGATATTAATAATATATCTCCACTCAACGTGCAGAGATATTAATAATATATCTCCAGTCAACGTGCAGAGATATTAATAATATATCTCCACTCAACGTGCAGAGATATTAATAATATATCTCCACTCAACGTGCAGAGATATTAATAATATATCTCCACTCAACGTGCAGAGATATTAATAATATATCTCCACTCAACGTGCAGATATTAATAATATATCTCCACTCAACGTGCAGAGATATTAATAATATATCTCCACTCAACGTGCAGAGATATTAATAATATATCTACACTCAACGTGCAGAGATATTAATAATATATCTCCACTCCACGTGCAGAGATAAAATATCCATTTATTTAAACCCAAAAAGAAAAAAACATTAGTTTATTGATATCATTATAAACTTATTTCAGGCTTTTATAATTTTTTTCAAATAAAAGCCTTCCTCAGATGAGAAATTCAAAATTTTTATTTGGATTGTCTTTTATTGGAATCATTTTAAGATGAGGCTTTTTAATCTGAGAATTAATTTTTTATTTATTGCAGACTCTTTGTCCTCATCTTGGTAGTTTTTGTGTTGTTTTTTCTTCTCTACGTTTCGGCCAAATTTAACCTCTGGCCTTCTTCAGGTGATTTTACCGTGACCTCGGATAAGAATGCTGAGTCTTGTAACCGTATCCACAGTAATTACTGCCTTCCATAGTTGTTGTCTATCGCACCACGTTTTTTGACCAAGTAAACCTCTGGCCGGCTTGGTTAGGAATTGAAACCGCTATCTTCTGACAATGCTCACCTGGAACCGTAGAGACTTAACGCCTCTATCCGCTGCGCCACAGATCTCGAAGGTCGCGGTTAATCACCTGTAGAAGGCCAAAGGTGAAATTTGGCCGAAACGTAGAGAAGAAAAAACAACAGAAAAACTACCAAGATGAGGACAAAAAGTTCGCAATAAATAAAAAATTAATTCTCAGACTTTATTTGGATGTTTTCATATTGCTTCCGGTGAGAATGGAATTTAAAAATAATTCCTTTTTTTCATTTTTCAAATTAGAATAATTTTAAATATATTTTATGAATTTTTTAATCAAGAAAAAAAATGACAAAAGTTGAAGATATCATATCTATTATTATTTTCCATTCATATGATGGTTACATATCCTGATATATATATATATATATATATATATATATATATATATAACAACAATGACCACCGCCTCACTCTTTGGCTGGTCCTGCTTAACAACAGGGATATCAGAGATTAATATATGTTAACAGTAAGAAACAAATTTGATGCACTACAGGAGATATCAGAAACACCTACAACGTATGACGGATATGAGAATTTCATCTATGCCCACGTAGAAGCGGCAGTTGAATGCATACAAACTAATCAAAGAGCTAAAACTAGAGTCCCATTGGTGACACTAGAGGTTAGAAGAAAGCGTTCATGCGTGAAAACTGCTTCCAAATAGGATAGGAGGAACCCAACCAATATCAATGCTCTGAGACTTAAGAAGGCACAAAATGAATTAGCTAACATATACCTAAAAGAACAAAGAGAATACATATGATATCGGATCAATAAGATTAGAGAGTCGGTTGAAGATAGACAATCAAGCATAGGATGGCAAACGGTAAAATGAAGTGAGTAGAAGGAAGAGCGCAGCAAAAGCTAAATTGAAAGCTACCAGCCAAGAAGAATGAATACACCTGTGGAAACAACATTTCGAGAATTTACTCGGAAAACCTCCTAAAGTTACGCATGAACCAATCGCAAACATTATTAGTAATAAATTAGACTTCAAACTAGGACAGTTTACGCAAGAAGAACTTGACTCAGTACTAAGAAAAATTAGAAATAGAAAAGCAGCAAGGGTTAACCCCCTCAAGGCAATTCGATGACATACTGCTCGTACACTGTAATGCCGTATATAACCAAAACAAAATAGACTGATGAACAATGGGAGGCATTCCCCCCTTCCCGAAGAAAGGTGACCTCGTATTGGCAAAGAACTACCGAGGTATAACCCTTACATCCATAGCGGCCAGGATCTACAATGCTCTACTACGCAACCGCATAAAATTGAGTTGGTACTTTGGAAAAACCAAAATGGCTTTCGGAGAAATTGATCCACGACGTCACAAATTTTGACTATCCGTCGAATTCTAGAACGTGCAAAAAACCTAGAAGCTACAATATTATTCGTCGACTTTACCAAGGTCTTTGACTCCATACAGAGAAGGAAGATGAAGCAATTATACTACTCACCAACAGCCTACGCAAAAAAACGGTCACAGCCATAATGAAGCGATATTAAAACACGAAAGTAAAATTCCACTCACCAGATGGAGACACAGACTACTTCGACATTGTAGCAGGTGTGCTGCAAGGAGATTCATTATGCCCATACCTGTTTATCCTCTGCCTATACTACGAGCTTAGAGTGTTATCGATAAATTGAAAGACAACGCTTTCAAGCTGGCAAAGGAAAGAAGCAGAAGACACCCTGCACAAACAATTATGGACATTTAACAACTCCATGTCAACACAGACAAGACGGAATACATGTGCTTAAGTCTAATAGCTGACATCTCCACAATAAATTGTAGTTCTTTTAAACTAGTGGACAATTTCACCTACCTAGTGTCTCATCAAACGAGACAGACATCAACTCGCGACTAGCAAAGGTATGGACAGCTACGATAGACTCTTGGTCATATGGAAGTCACACCTGACCGATGAAATAAAACGCAGTTTTTTCAAAGCCGCATTCGCGTCGATACTGCTATATGGATGCACTACATGGGCACTAACTATACGTATGGAGAAAAAGCATGACGGATATTACACAAGAATGCTGAGAGCAATATTGAACAAATCCTGGAGGCAACACCCAACAAAGCAGCAGCTGTACGGCCACCTACCACCCATTATCAAAGTTAGACGAACCAGACATGTCGGACACTGCTGGAGAAGTAAGAACGAACTCATTAGCGATATATTCAAGTGGACCCCTTCACATGGACGATCATTTAGAACCCATATACAACTGCTCAGTGCCGATGCAGGATATTGCCTTGAAAACCTACCAGGAGCAATGGACGATAGAGACAGGTGGCGAGACAAGGCCAGGGAGATCCGTGCTGGCGGTGCGACGTGATGATGATGATATATATATATATATATATATATATATATATATATTTGATTAAATAATAAATACTCATTTTGTCAATATAATTTTATTAGGATGCTTTTAAATTTCCTCGTAAGTGTTTTGGTTTTAGGTTGGCGTTGGAAGATGAATATACCGAAATAGTTCGGAGCGCATTCGGACCTTTCAAAGGCCATCATCAGGGGTTGTTTTGCAAGTGTAAAGATTGTTTTGTTTTATTTAAGTTTTTAAAGATTTTTATAACACTGAAAATTTGCATATACGTATAAATTTCGGTAAATTCATCTACCAACTTTAACCTAAAACAGAAACACTTCTCTGGAAGCTTAAAAGATCCTTATAAATTTATATAGACGAAATGTGCCTACTTTAATTATTTAATCAAACAGGCTTACATTAAAGATTGCTGCATATCCACACACAAATACACGCACACATATATATAATCGGATTTGGAATTGAGCCCACAAGAGTTGATGAACCTTAAAAAAACAACCAACCAACCAACCCAATCCAATAAAAAGCAGAAGTTAAAAATACCTGAATTTTGTATATTTTTCGTAACTTAGAGAGTCTGCATCATTTCATTTTAGTAAATATTAAATGACCTAGAATACTTAAGGTTTCCCGTTCTAACAGACATTATTATCTCCGTTATATCGATATTTTGAGGCTTAAAAAAGGATGATCAGTGAAAACATAGACGCAGCAAATTTATCAGTCAGTTGGAAATTGTACTAGAAATAGACTTATTATCAAATTCAGTTGGTATAGTTTAGTTATATTGGTTAATCGCACATCAACCTTCGTGCGAAAGTTATTTTTGTAGAAGAGCTGTTGTACTATTTAGTGAATATGATAACACCACTGGTAATCGAATTCGGTTTGATCTAGTCGACTGGAGGAGCTACAGAACACACCGACGGCATCTCTGCAGAGGGTCAAGACTCCCCCAACGAGTGTCCAATGGAATACAAAGACTGTATCTCTCCCGAGAGGTAAGGCTCCCCCAACGAATGTACCTGTCGGCTGGGACTGTAAAATACACCGACTGCATTTTTGCTGATAGGTACGACTCCCTAAAAGATTTGTCTTGTGGCCTAGTCGGCTGGGGCAATAGAATAGAGCGACTGCATTTCTGCAGTGAGGTAAAAAAAATCCACCAAGAAGTGGCCCGGATATGACACTAAACAATCTGATGGTGAGGATTCAGTAATGCTGGAACTTTGGGGAATGCAGAGTACCCCTTTATTGTCATTGCTCCCAGGTCCACTCTGGCCCTAAGTTGTAGCATTTGGTAGGGTCCTATCAATTGGTCAAATAGAACTAAACTGTGTTTTAAGTTTAACTGAAATAATTGAAATAGAACTGTTTTATGTATAAAGTTTATTTGGCATTAAATAACCTTCAATGGTTTATATGCCTTAAAACCAAACCAAACCAAACCAAACCAAATCAAATCAATTTAAACTGGTAACTACTATGTTGCATTTCAGTATATTAGCTTCTCCGCCAACAGACTTCTCCCAAACGTAGTGGCCCTATTTAACCAATTGCTTGGAGATAAGGGTTATTAAAATCTTTCCCAAGTGCATTTGTCCAAAAAAGAATATAACAGCATGAATGCGTTTAACAGCAGCAACTGGGGCCAAAACTCATAGACACAAGTCTCGTACTGATGAAGATGTATATTTTTATTTGCGCACGTGTTCAGCGCCAAAACAAGCACACATTCTCCAACGTGAAAACTGAAACAAAACAAATGCACTCATAAATGTTCCAAAAAGGAAACGCACCCCGAAATTGATGATCTAAATCGAATAATGGCCCACAAAGAAAATGTCAGTCATGCATGCCGGTCAATTTGAAAAAAGACCGAATTCGCGCCAGCTGGTGTTCAGGCCGGAAGTTCCTCTCGCACCTTCCACCCGGAAGCGACTGGTGCGGGAGACAAAGTTCAATATAAAAAAATATACCGGTTGAAACGCAAACTCCTACATTCACAATGAGGTTCGAACTCGCTGCGATGTTGCAGTCCAGGACGATAGCTACTACGCCACTAGAAGTCCACCCTCTAAATCAGAGTAAATCAAATGCATTGTTTTAATAGTGACTCTAAAATATAACGTTTTTACTGAGTCATGGTCAAACACAAACACAGAAAAGTGGCGCGCTTAGCACAACGATTATTGTCGTAGGATATCGAACCAGTGACCTGTGTTCAAGTTATTGATGATACAGTTTGCGTTCACGTTATACTTGTAGCCTTTGGAAAGTAGGGCAGGGTGGGTTCTTTAACCTTGGCTAGGTTACCCATTAAGGAAAAAAGAACCCTAAGTTCAAACTAGCTGCCCTTCGTTTTTAAATTGACATTATGTTTCATCCAGCCTAGGGTTGAGGAGCTGGGTCAGTACACACACATGCACGCATACATATATATATATATATATATATATACCAAGCCCACACTTAATAGAACAAACCATACTCACACACACACACACATATATATTAAAATCCGAGAAAATTGTAAAACGTAAAAATTAATGGCCAGTTAAATTTTAAACTACGAGGGCCATACGATAAGTTTCCAGACTTTTTTTTCGTATGGGCATTTAAAATTGTTGTAGGCTCTTGAAAATTCAGTATGTTATTGCTATACATCTTATTAAATGATTGACTAAGTTCTATGATTTCAGGTTCAAATGAACAGCTACAGCAGCAATTGGAATACATCCTACTAAAACCTGATTGTCACAGCTGGTGAATTTCAAAAATGCAATCTGGACACTTAGAAGAACGATATGCAATAAAATTGTGTTTTGAACTTGGAAAAAATGCCAACGTATGGAATGCCTCAGACTGCTTTTGGACTATCTTGCATGAAGCGAGCGTCAGTTTTTGAGTGGCATAAGAGATTCAAGGAAGACACGGAGTCTGTGAGGGATGATGAGAGGTGTGGGAGGAGTAAGGAAGTCAATACACCGGAGTTGTTTGGCCAAAGGATTAGGGTTAGGGATAGGGTTACTATGTTGAGGTTTTAAGGGAGTTCAAGAAGAGATTCCGTCGGAAGGGGCCAGCACTCTTCAAATCAGGTCAGTGGCATTTCCACCAGGACAATGCACCAGTCTAGAACTCCATCCTTGTCACAGACTATTTGACCAAGATGGGCATCAAGACAGTTCCTCAGTTACCCTTCCTATTTTACATACCTTGTTCTCTGTGACTTTTGGTTATTCCCTAAGATCAGAGGCTGTCGTTATGAGACAATTGAGGAGATGAAAGAGGCTGTGACGAAGATCATTCAAACGCTCACACAAAAGGACTTCGATGGGGCCTTCAAGAAGTTGTTGGAACGGTACAACAAGTGCATTGCAGCCTAAGGAAATTACATTGAAGTGGACTAGAGTTTCAAATGTGTACTATCAATAAAAGTGCCCATACGAAAAAAGTCTGGAAACTTATCGTATACACCTCGTACATTACTTCAAAAGAACGAAAAGAGCTTCATAGATAAATCCAACCCCAAACTGAATGAAATATGAAATATACAGACACTCACACACTGGAAGAAACAAACACTCAAACGCAAAGAAAAAAGTTTTTAAAAAGTTGTGTTGGTTGAATTTCAAACCACTATAACACACAAAAAAACATCAAGTCAAAAACGTGGTGCGATAGACCACAACTATGGAAAGCAGTAATTACTGGGGGTACGGTTACAAGACCCAGCATTCCTATCCGAGATCGCAGTTAATCACCTGAAGAAGTCCAGAGGAGAAATTTAGCCGAAACGTAGTAAAGAAGAAACAACACATAAGCTACCATGATGCGGACAAAAAGTCCGCGATAAATAAAAAAAATTAATTCTCGGAACAACAAATCAACTCTACAGCATATCAACTATACACACATAGAAACATATACACACATATATATACAAACACAACAACCCAGAGTAAAACAACCAAAAAAACCTCATTGCATATCTAATATCAAAGACTAATTGGGGTAATACGAAATACACCCACGAGGAAGGACAAGAAACACAATCTTAGAAAGAAAATAAAAACGAAAAATAAGAAGAAGAACCAGCCCTTACAAGGAATCTATAACGAAATTAAAAGAAACAACTCCATCAAAACTTTGACCTCTATATAACCCGAATGTCACTCATTAAGCATTAAAAGTTCTCTGAATAAATAAGTTTTAAAAGGATTCAAATCTCCTTGTGGACTTATTCTTTTTGGAATATTTCCTTTTTTCTATCTTGCGACGAACAAAAAAAAAATGTTCACTTATATACGTATGTATACAGGTAATATATATATATATATATATATATATATATATATATATATTTGCAGTGCTTCTTTAGATTGCAATGTACGTGTCATGAAGATATTTCTGTATGCGATCTACACATTATAGTGATCTACAACACGAAGAGTTATACTTATTTTTTTTAATTTTTAAGAGACCAGGTAAGCACTTTTTTTTTTAAGAGGGAGAACAGACAATCCGAAGAATGAATGAATGTCTGCTCGCGTGTTGGAAGCTGGCTGAATTTTTAAAAAGTTTGCATTTGGAAGAAAAAACTATGAGAAGTGTAAAAAACAAACAAAAACAAAAACAAGAAATATTTCAACCGTAGTTTGATTATTTCTGCCTGCGTTTGATGAGGAAAAAATAATTCCGACGATTTTTTTTTCCTTTTCAAATTGATATTTGTTCGATCCGCCCATAAAATCAGTACAGTTATTTAAGATTTGCTTCATTATAATTTCTTTATTGATAAATGTAAAAAAAAACCTTTGAATTATTTTTTGTAAAGATTCATACATTGATGCTAAATGTTTGTAAAAATAAATATACGTAAATGGAGAACTTTTTCTTTACATTAAAATAAACATATAGATCGTATATCAAAGCAGACTTAGCTTTTTGTAACTCACCAAGTCTATGTAGATCGCATATCTAAGTTTCACCATATATATCTATATATATAGAGAGAGAGAGTCTTGGATTGGCGTTTGAGTCAACTGGGTTTCGATCCCAGCTACGGAGAAGCTAGTATGTCTAGCCACACTGATGAGTTCTGATAGAAAGAAACAGATCTGTCTGTGGATGACTATATGTATATGATCCCCTACCCCTGTAGGGTTGAGCTCTCTAGCGAATGAAGTAATCGCGTTGCCATTAGCGTTTATGCAAGGCTCTTCATATATGAATTGAGCTCTCGGTAGCCGTTAAGCGGATGTTTATTAAACAATAGTTATTGTGATTCACAACCGTTTAAAATTTACTCTGCTGCAGCTGGTTTCCTTGTGGCTGAGGGGTAGAGGCTTGGATTGGCGTTTGATTCAACCGGGTTTCGATCCCAGCTACGGAGAAGCTAGTATGTCTAGCTACACAGATGAGTTCTGATAGAACGAAACAGATCTGTCTGAGGTTGACTAGATGTATATGCTCCCCTACCCCCGTAGGGTTGAGCTCTCTAGCAAATGAAGTAATCGCTTTGCCATTAGCGTTTATGCAAGGCTCTTCATATATGAATTGAGCTCTCGGTAGCCGTTAAGCGGATGTATGTAAAACAATAGTAATTTTGATTCACAACCGTTTAAAATTTACTTTGCTGCTGCTGGTTTCCTCGTGGCTGAGGGGTAAAGGCTTGGATTGACATTTGAGTCAACTGGGTTTCGATCACAGTTACGGGAAGCTAGTATGTCTAGCTACACTGATGAGTTATGATAGAACGAAACAGATCTGTCGGTGGATAACTATATATATATATATATATATATGTGTGTGTGTGTGTGTAATACCATGTTTCTTGCACAGTCTAGGCCGTTAACTTAGGTATGGGACCAAATGTAGAACAATGCTAGTTACAGCGCCAAATGTTATACTATGTTTTTGTACCGTCTGGTACCTTATCTTGTGCACGGTACTAAATGTACTATGCTGGTCACAATACCAAATATAATACAACAATTCGCCAACTGATCACAATGTGCTTGATATGTTTCCACGGCAACAAATATAGTACCATCACTTGGCAGTGGGTTTTTAGGGTCGAATCCAGTTTATGGCTTCTTTGTGGGTTTTTAGGGCCGAATCCTACGTCTGGTTGTGTCGTTGATTTTCAGGGTCGAATCCTGGTAACGGTGTTAAATGCATTTTCGGGTAGTTCGTTTATCAATCCTGTCTGTGCCCACGCTGTGTTTGAAAGATCCACAGAGAAAGAATGACACAATCCATCCGGAACATCTTCTGACGGTTGGAGTGATCCGTCGGAACAAAGTTGCCTGGGTGTTGACAACTCAAGACCAAGAAGAATTCTCCATCAACAATTAGCAATCATTTATTGTTCGATGTTCAGACTGCATACAGTAGCACAACATAGACAGAGACAGAGACAGAGAAAGAATCTGAAAGGGTCTATGAAGAGACACGAAGAGAGACGCCCGTCACCAAGGGCGACAGAACTCTCAGAATGCAAACTTCTAACTGACAGACTGGCTTACTCTTTTTTCAAAATTCACTAATTTTTGCATAATTAAATTCAGGATATCGGTGGGGGTGATGACATCTTGCTAAATTATTACGGCATCTCACACGTGACCAAAATTCACTGTTTATATTTCTCCAATCAAACTTGTCACAGACAAGATATCAATCCATTTTGTTTATATTTTGGCCTTCCTGTGTTGAACGTTATGCAATCGCTTAAACTTTCAAATTTGATTTACATTTCCGCCCCAAGATTTTAGCTAATTTAACAACTAACTGAAAATCTCGTGGCCTAACCAAACTAGGTAATAAAATAATCAACCCTCATGGCAACTATGCCACATATATATATATATATGCAAGGTGCCTTCAGTAAGTTTCCAGACTTTTTTCGTTTGGGCACTTTTATGTACACATATGAAACTCTAGTTCCCTTCGAAGTAATCTCCTCCGGCTGCAATGCACTTGTTGTACCGTTCCAACAACTTCTCGCACGCCCCATGGACGTCCTCTTGTGTGAGCGTGTCAATGACCTTCGTCGCAGCCTCTTTCATCTTCTCAATTGTCCCATAACGACAGCCTCTGAGCTTAGGGAATAAGCAAAAGTCACAGGGAGCAAGGTCTGGACTATAGGGAAGTTGTGGAACTGTCTTGATGCCCCTCTTGCTCGAATTGTCTGTGACAAGGATGGAGTTGTGGACCGGTGTATTGTACTGGTGGAAATGCCACGGACCCGATTTGAAGATTGCTGGCCTCTTCCGACGGAATCTCTTCCTGAACTCCCTTAAAACCTCAACATAGTATTCCTTGTTCACTGTCTGTCCAGTGGGAACCCAGTGCATGTAGATCATGCCTGTGAAATAAAAAAAAAGGGATCATCAAGAGTTTGTGGGTGGATTTGCTCTGTCTGCCTTGTTGGGTCTGAGAGAGCCAGCATGCTTCCACTAGGAACTCTGTCTCTTGGTTTCTTGATCAGAGCAGTAGATTCAGCTTTCATCGCAGGTCACCAGAGCATTAAGAACTGCGGGATCTGAATTTATTTATGTTTTTTTTTCTTCTTTAACTAAATATTCAGAACAGCATATTCTTTGTACTCCTAAATAAAAACTTATAAGTATGCAGTATTTTATTTTGTTTACGTAATGGCAATATATATATATATATATATATATATATATATATATATATATATTGTCATCCACAGAAAGACTGTTTCGTTCTATCAGAACTCTTCACTGTGGCTAGACACGTAGGACGCTTGAAGCCGGGATCGAAACCCATCCAACTTTACGTTAGACTAAGTCTCAGACCGCTCGGCCAACAAGCGTACTACGTTTGGCTCAGAGAATTGTTAAGGTATTTATGTAGCAAAGTCAGCGGCCATTTGTTTACATTTTTATACCCTATCGGATACCAGAGTGCTCAATTTTTTCGAAGAGCTTTGCATTAAAATTCCTTCACCAGAGTGCTCAACCCCCATGGGGGAGCGTATATATATATATATATATATATATACAAGAACCGCCACAAAAAAGCAGTTTTGCTTTCAATAAAGTCTTCATCAGATGATGACCCCGGGTTCTTCAGGCATGGTTTTGTGGCCGAAGATTCATTACCACAAACCCAGGGCGCCCCAGCAGTATCTCACAATACTATCAGACTTTATTGGATGCGATTTGATCTATGCGAATGCCATATCTGTTCAGATGCAGTAACAGTCTTTTTTGGGAACTATTTTTTATATATTCCCTGCTGGTGAAAGTCCGAGTTTGGTTAATAATTTAGAGGTTGAGTTCGAAATAAAACCTCGACATCGAATCTCAAGAAGAAATATGTCTGTTTATCAGCCATTCTTAATACACTATTCATATATATATATATATATATATATATATATTATTAAAAGATTAATCATAAGTCATACAGTTATATTATAATCATTACCATTTAAAACAACAGATAGTATTATCCATTAATTAAGGTACTTGTTAGACAAAGAAACTTTTAACTGCGATTAAAAGACGCTAACAAGGAAGCATTAAGTAGCACACACACACACACACACACACATATATATATATATATATATACTCTCAGGTACGGGCGTATTTACCTGCACACAAACATTCATAGAGTAGTAATCATAAAATAAGATTACTTAATTTCCAATTTATCAAAGTTAAACTGCTCTATAGCAAAGTACTGTGAGAGAAATATCATTTATCTTAAGGGAAGCTATTGCTTAGATCAGTAGGTTGGGACTGTAGAATACACCAACTGCACTTTTGAAGTGAGGCAAGACTACCCGACGAGTGTCATGATTATGACAATAAAAAATCTGATGGTGAGGCTTCCGTCATGCTGGAGCTTTGGAGAATAACGAGTACTCCTTCATTGTCAGGAGTGATAGGGTCCTATCTATGAGTCCTATTTACCAACCCCTCCGCTCGGGCAGGATATGACACAAGGTCAATTTTTAAGTGGAGTTTAACAGGTTTGAATTCAGAGTAGTCGCCTCACCAAGGCTGAAGAACCTAGTCTGTCCTACTATTTACCCATAGCTGGAGGGAGAATATTTGGATTCATACCTTTCCCAAAAGGTATTAGTGCTATGTGAAATGCAATCAGTCTCGTCCAGGATTTGAACTCGTGTCGCCGTGTCCATATCCTGCGACGATAACCATTACACCACGGGCAACTCCTATCTATGAGTCAAACAGAACTGTCTGACTTTTAAACTGAGTGCAACATATGACTTATCCTAAATTGAATTCTTTGAAAAAGAACCATTTGATGATTTAACTGCGTCCAGACACGTGACTGCTATTTAATAGAATTGTTTGTGATACATAGTGCAATAAATTTGCGGAGGGATTTTTTTTATATTATCATTTTTCGTTTCATATATCTTGCCTTTCGGTTTAGTTAGGCTGAGAACCTTTCGCTTAGTGCATGGGTTAGTTACTGCATGGGTTAGCTGAGTGCAGGTGTTCACGCGTGTGGGGCGGATGTGACAATCAGAGATGTCACAATAAAAACTCCAGATAGGAAATTGGACCAGGGACGTGAATGACGTCACGCCCGGAAGCGCTGAGGATTTGGGGGATTTGAAAAAAAGCATTTAGTTGAGTTTCGGATTTAGACGGTGAAAGTTGATTTTTGGAGTCTCGCAGAGGCGAGACCAGTTGGGGGTCTACGAAATGTGCTGCTCGTGGTGGGGTCAGATGGAAAAGTCAGCATAGAAAGAAATTATGTCTCTCTCTCTCCTCATGTCAAAAAACCTTAAACTCAAGAATGTAATAAAAAGTTTCGTACCTGAACCAATTTCTTGTTTTTCGGATTCCTATATGTTTATGAACATTTGTGAACGTTTTCCGTATCTGTATGAATATGTCTATTTCACATATCCGTATCATGGGTACGTTATAATTGCAATACTTGGGAACTATTTAATTTTGTTGACTTATATTTACAAATCCTATATATCTAATATATATGAATAAACCAGATTTGGCATTAAGAAACCTACAATGTTTGATAGGCCATAAAATCCAACTATACCAAATCATATGTATTTGATATACATGAATAAAGAGGATTTGGCATTAAATAACCCACAATTCTTGACAGGTCATAAAAGCCAACTATAACAAATCATATGCATTTGATATATATCTATGAAGATGATTTGGCTTTAAATAACCTACAAACTAAAGCAAATTAAACCAAACAAGCTATTACCTGTTAATTAGATAAGTTTCAGGGATTATTCGTCTGCTGCTTGGAGAAGATGATCTTCTGGGACTTGTGCAATCGACTGAAATTTAACATGCTGAAAATGATATATGCACAAATCAGAATTTGTCCTAGAAAATGAGACGTATAAATCCCCTTGAATTTTGCGATAAAACCGATCACCTAATCCCAGTCAAGAGACTTGACCAAGTATTGTTACAAAAGGGGTCGAAATGGTTGGCGAAATAGTTGCTTGAAAAAAGAGATGAGAGAGACAAGCAATCGCTAAAATTTACACCTCATTCTTTTCCTTCTACTTTTCTATTTGACCAGATTCTCCGGTCTTCTATCGGGGACTTCTTCAGGTACTCTTGGGTTAATCTTGGTCTCAGTGTCCACCTCTGTTCTTATAAATGGATAAAAAGACTGTTTGATTGTCACCGTCTTTATTCACCCAATTTCCCAAGTGAACCGCACGGCTGGATAAATAAATATTTTAGGCTTCCGTTCGTTACGGCGCCCTTGTCTACTCTACTCAACTCTACCTATTCAACCGTTCTTATGACTAAACCAGCCAATCAGAGAACTGCTAAAAAGACCATCCAATGGTCAAGTCTTGTCTATCATATCACTGGTTAATTTCGATGATTCTTCTTCACAGGAATTAACAGTTAAATTCATATATTTTGAATTCGACACTTTACAATAATCATCAGCAATTTATTGATTTTGTTGCGATATCAGTGAACACGAAGAGAACTTCTTTCTGATTTTTCCGTTGAGTGAAAAATAAAGGAGAGAGAAAAGTAGGACAAATATCTAGGCTCTGCCAGAGTGCGAAAAAAAATTGTAGAATTGTGAAAGTAACAAAGTTTTAACCCTTAGAAGAATCTCTCCAAGAATCTGCAATCGAACTTGGGTGAACTGGAAACCAAAGGAAGAATCAAAACTATCCAGACCACAGCACTGTTAAAATCAACGATGATACTTAAAACGATTTTGAAGATCTGAGGATACATCCAGCCACTCGGACGTCGGGTTTGAATAATTCACAAAGAGTAAAAGTATAAATTTAATTAATAAATAGCGTGAAACACCGAGTATCGATTTCATTATCTGGATCGAATTCCTTCTTAAAGAATAATCTTTTAACTGACCATTTCCAGAATAATTTTCTTTGGAATTGCTTTGAAGCAAAAATTATTTTAATCTCGCTAAAACATCTGTTTTGAGGCTATTCAAAATGGTGGCAAATCCGAGTACTCTAGGTTTTAATAGAGGTCGGTCATCAATGTTTTGGTGATTGTAAAGAGGAAACTATGTGAAATTTACTAAAGAATGTGTTATGTGTAATGTGCTGGGAGAAACATGTTTTAGTTCAAAACATTCTTACGGTATGGGTTTGCCATAACGGATCTTAGCCGAAAAGATAATCCGTACAGTTTAAACACATAGACTCTCCGATAAATACAAAGTTTCTGGTACAGCCATCAGTAAAGAAAAAGACGCTGATAGTCTTTTGGAACATAAAAGGAGTCATTACTATTAATTTCCTTTTTAAAAAAAGTCATTACAATTAATTTCCTGTAAAAAAAAAATTCCTGTAAACAGTTCTTACTATTGTAATCGCCTTAAGAAAATATTCACCTTATTTATTGAATGACCTTTGTGTATTGCATCCTTCCTATGACTCAGTGTTTAAAAGAAACAAAATTAATTTAAAGAAAAATAATGCCAAAGATTTATGATTTAGGGACTGAGTATTATCTCTGAAGTTTTGTTTATCACAGACAAAAGTGAAAAACCAGAAAACTCTAATAAAGTCAACGGGGCTCGCACAAAAGAATATTCGACTTTTGCTGAAGCCGTTGGAATGGAACTGACATTTTAAGATCGGACCAAAGTGGGAATCAGAGTCGATTTTTGCCGGTAGCTTCTTTGTTTTGAGTTTGGTTCGTCTCGAAAGAAGTTGGGAACAATAGAAGAATGAAGAAGGTTCACAGAGAAAGTTCATGCTAACAATGGCCATGCTGGATATAATATAAGAGTATAGAGGGGAAAAAGAAAGACATAATAGAAAGAGTAAAAGAAAGATAGAGGGGAAGAGAGTGAGGGTGAAGGAATATAGAGAGAACTACCGGAAGATAAAAACCACATAGAAAAAAATAAAGAAATAGTACTGACAGACAAAAGAGATCGATCGAGATAAAGAGAGAGAAGCAACAAAAGTGAGACGGAGAAAATAGAGAAAGAAACAAGAGAGAAAGATAGATAGGGAGAGAAAAGGAAAAATAGTGAGAAATGTTACAGAGAAGCGAATTGTTGCAAGAAAAGAGAAAGAAGCAGCAAAAGTGAGGCGGAGAAAATAGAAAAAGAAAGGAGAGAGAGAGAAAGATAGGGAGAGAAAAGGAAAAATAGTTAGAAATGTTACAGAGAAGCGAATTGTTGCAAGAAAAAACAGACAAGAGGATTGGATTTAATTTTATTTATTTTGAATAAACAGAAGTTGGTAGATTTAGAAAAGATATAGGCTTTCTTCTTGCACTAGATAAGAGTCAAGAGGCGAATGGGTTTAAATCGGTTCTTGATCGGTTGGCTTGGTTGTTTGCAGCATGGTGATGCGTGCTGGGCAAGTAAGCTGTTAACGTTCCCAGATCTTATTCGAAATGTGACGTATGAAGATTATCTCAGGTGCCAACTGCCGTTCGTGACATTTTGTTGACCGTTTTATAGCAGTGTTTGGGATCGAAATCGGCCCGGAAAAAGTTTATGAAAAAAGACTTTTTTAAAAATTATCTGTTAATGTGGTTTTTTAACCGGAAGCTGTGGGGAACCTACAAGAACAGAAACATGCTTTATTCATTTTTTGGTAGGTACATCCGGTTTTTTTTATTCTCGTAGCGAGTGTTTTAATTTGTTTTGTTGATGGGTGAGTGGATTGAGTTAGTGAATTAGTGAATCAGGAAAGATTTTGATTTTGTTGAATAACAGAAATAAACATTGGAAATAAGTTTTAAGATAGATAGATAGATAGATATCGAATTAGAAAATATAGTAACGAAGGGAGTGAGACATAGAGAGAGAGAGAGAGAGAGAGAGAGAGAGAGAGAGAGAGAGAGAGAGAGATTTAGAAGAAAAATGAGAAACATATGCTGATTTAGAGAGAGAGAGAGAGAGAGAGAGAATGAAGTGAGACAGAGAGAGAATAGAAAAGGGGTAAAGAGAAAAGACAAAAAATCGATAAAAGAGACGGAGTGTCAGACAAATGAGACAGAGAAGCATAAAATGATGAGAGAGGGGAAGATTGAAGGACAAAGGAAAAGACAGCGAGAGAGAAAGTGAGAGGCAGTAAGGGAAAGAGAGAAAGAGAGAGAGAGAGTGAGTGAGGGAGAAAGAGAGAGGAGATATATGCCAGGAATAAGAAATAAGAAGAGAGAGAAAAAGAAGGATTGCGGAACCAAAAAAATAGTACTGAAGAGAGTGAAACAAAAGAGAGAGAGAGAGCGAGAGAGAGAGAGAGAAAGAGTAAAAAAAATGGAGTCTTAAAAATAATCGCTCACACAAGCACAAAAAGAAGAAGAAGAAGAAGAGAGAGAAAGAGAGAGAGGGGGAAGAGTGAGAGAGAGAGAGAGTAAAAAAATGGAGTCTAAAAATAATCGCTCACACAAGCACAAAAAGAAGAAGAAGAAGAGAGAGAGAAAGAGAGAGAGGGGGAAGAGTGAGAGAGAGAGAGAGTAAAAAAAATGGTGTCTAAAAATAATCGCTCACACAAGCACAAAAAGAAGAAGAAGAGAGAGAGAAAGAGAGAGAGGGAGAAGAGTGAGAGAGAGAGAGAATAAAAAAATGGAATCTAAAAATAAAAGCTCACACAAGCACAAAAAGAAGAAGAAGAAGAGAGAGAGAAAGAGAGAGAGGGGGAAGAGTGAGAGAGAGAGAGTAAAAAAATGGAGTCTTAAAAATAATCGCTCACACAAGCACAAAAAGAAGAAGAAGAGAGAGAGAAAGAGAGAGAGGGGGGAAGAGTGAGAGAGAGAGAGACAGACAGACAGACAGCAAGAGAGATCAAACGAACAAAGAAAGTATAAGATAATCGAATGAAAAGAGATAGTGAAGAGAGAGGAGATCCCAATAGAAATAAGAAGATGGGAGTTTCTGATTGCCCGGCTGATTATTTGAAACGTCCTGGCGGTATAGTTTGATGGTTTAGTTGTATTCTTTGGGCCGGTCGAATAGATCAATGCTGGAGATAAATGCCCAAGTCGAGGTGGGGTATGTTGCTGGGTGGGTTCGACGTGTATGTTAGAAGGGAATGATTAATTTTCGTTTTTCCATTCATTAAGTAACCATTTCTTTCACACAACATAACGTTTCCGCTAATGGCCAAAGAATCGCAGACGGTTGCCACCTTGTTGATCGCGAGTACAACCGTCAACTGAAGCATTTGACTTGGATTTTTCCGGTCTTTGCATCCATCTCTCTTCAACTCTCCTCTTTGGTGACGTTCCATCTTTTACATCGGGACTGCCTCTTCCTTTCATTCTTAAAAGGAAAAGTGTTGCCGATTGAGTCTAATGAATATGCAAATCAGGTGCAAAGTCGTAGGGAGAAGAAAGACGTTGATTTCATGAGTGAACGAACATTCAAAAGTTTGATAATGCTGCTGATGATGATTATCATTATCAAGAAATGAAGTAAGATAACGATTTCAGCTAAGAAGAAGAGTCACGTACTTCTAACTAGTGACATGATCATAATAACTCTATCATTCTGTTGTATAGTGGCTCATACCACGTGACTTCCGGGATCATGGAAGTATAAAAGACACCGCGTCTCTCAAGCACAGAGAAGCAGAAGCAAAAAGAGAAGCAGAGAGATAGCTTTGAAAGGACGTCGGTCAGTAGTAACACCAACTTCGGACGTAATACCAACAGCGCGAGACTTATAACACTAGTCGGAATGTACTACTTGAGTTCATAAACAATTAACTTTATTAAACTGTGTATCTTTTCCTTGCCACAATAAAACACGTTCTAATTTAACACTTGACATAATTGTGACGAAGGAAAATAAAGAGTATATACATGGGAAGAAGTTAAGAAATCAGATGAAACTTAATGGAACAAACAAAACCTTTGGGTTTTGGTTGTTTTAAGGCATGTTAACCCTTAATGATCATTTAATGCCATATCCCATTCATATCTATAAATGTGTGATTTGTAAACGTATCACTTTTTGGTCGCATTATTTCTAAAAGAACCTGAGTTCATTTTCACACAGTTAAATGATTTCAAGTATTGATATTAAACACTAATACTTCTTTTTAATATCAATCCTTTGTTTGCACAGAGTGAAATGCTGTCAAGTATTGGTATTCAACACTAATAATTCTATTTGATATTAATCCTTTGTTCGCATACAGTTAAATGGTTTCAAGTATTGATATCTAACACTAATAATTGTATTTAACAATAATCCTTTGTTCTCACACAGTGAAATAGTTTCAAGTAATCTCATACAAGGCTAATGATTTTATTTAATATTTATCATACGTTTGCCCTACCGCTGAACACTAATAATTCAATTTAATTATTTTAAAACCTACGAGAGCTGATTTATTTCTTCATAGTTAAATGGTTTCAAGTATTTTTATCCAACACTAAAATTCTGTCTATTACCAAATCGGCTGGGGCTGTAGAATACACCGACTGCATATCTAAGATATGACATAAAAAAATCTGATAGCGTGGCTCCTGTAATGATGGAGCTTCATTGCCATTGCTACAAGGTTCACTTTGTCCCGGATAGGGTCCTATCTATGGATCAAATAGGATTACTTGATATTTAAACTGTGAAAACAAATGAATTCTGCTAAATTGAATTGTTTGAAATACAACTGTTCGATCATATCAATTATTTTTGTGTAAAGAAATTGACTGATGTTTAATTGAATTGTTAGGGATACATAACAACACATGGAACTATTTAGCTTTGACTTATGCTAAACTGAATGTTTAGAAATAGAACTGCTTGACCATTCAACAGTCTGTATGAACAAAAAGTGTTTTCAAATCATATCTAATATATATAAACCAAGATTTGACATTATAATAGTTGATATGGCATAAAACCAAACCAAACCAAACCAAACCCATGTATTCTTATTTAATAGTAATCCTTTTTTTTTTTTTGGCTTCCAGTTGAATGTTTTCAAGTATTGCCATTCAGCACTGATAATTTTATTTAATAGTCATCATTTGTTTGAACACAATTAAATAGTTTCAAGCAGTACTATTTAACACTAAGACATCTATCTAAAATTCTTCATTTATTCAAATACAATAAAATGGTTTTACGGTTAGCGAGTTGTTTGCACACAGTGAAATGGTTTCGAGGATGGCGATTTATTGTTTGTACACAGTTAAATGGTTTAAAGTATTGATAAGTAAGTTAGCCGACTGAGATCGAGGCTCCCTTTTCAATAGCAACTACACCGTGGTGTTGAGGAGGGCGCTACTCCTTTCGCTGGATTGCTCCACTTGCCATTGAATCGTACCTTATAATGCTGAGTGTTAAGCAAGGAAGCAAAAAAACACAATTTCTTTGAGTCTTTGGTATGACTCGACCCACAGTAAACTAGTCAATACGGCCCCATATGTTACATTAACAGGCTCATATCTAACAGGCGGATACAATGTTTAAAAAAAAGAAATTTTCTTTGTTTACAATCTTTTATCATTACATTTCTGAAGAAAAAGAAAAAATAATCAGTTTGTATTTATAAACAAAACTGGCTGTATAAGCAATTAAAAATCATAAAAGAAACGTAACTCACAGCCGTCTATAAACCGTGAATCAGTGAAACACATAGAGTTAATATGCATTTTAAAGTTAAAAAAGAATTCAAAAAACGTGGGATATATTTTACCAACATGATTATATTATTTTCTATGTTAAATTTTTAAAGTTAATTCTCTTTTTAGCTTAAATTCATTCGTGGCCATGAATAGGTTTTGTTTTTTTTTCTTTACATTACATCGGCCTGTTAGAAATCAGCCCGTTAATGTGACATGCGGGGGCTGTATTTACTAGTTTGCCGTGCTCGACTTGCAATTGAACTACATTCTACCTGACCATTGGCGAACACTCTAACCATTGCATCAATTGGTCTGTCAAATATGGATATTGACATTAATAATTCGATTCAGTATTAATCATTTGTTTGCCTACAGTTGATTGGCTTCAAGAATTGCGATTTAATCTTTAAAATTATATTCAATATAAATCGTATGTTTTCATACATTCTAAAATGGTTTCAAGCACTGCTATTGAACACCTTTAATTTTATTTAATATCAATAAGAATAATCTATAATAAAAGATTGGACAGTTCCATTTGACCTCTACGGAAGACACAAACAGGTACCAGCATACCAAGTCAGTGAGGTCCTATTTCCCAAACTCCTAGATTAGATTCCCAGCATCTGTTGTAGAATCATATCATATCCAGGACAATCTCCTGATGTAGCATATCCACGTCCAAAAATATACGACCAAGATACGAACACGTGAAATGTACATATGTTCGTAGAATGTTCATAAGCATATAGGAATCCGAAAAACACGAAATTGCTTCAGGTACGATACTTTTATTTACCTTTTTGAGTTTAAGGTTTTTCGACATGAGGAGAGATAGACATAATTTCTTCAACAAACGCGTGGCACATTTCATAGACCCCAAAAATCGACTTGCTTCCTCTAGACTCGAATCTCAACTCACTCTTTTTTTCAAATCCCCAAATCCTCAGCTCGTCGCTTCCGGGCATGACGTCATTAACGTCCCCGGTCCTATTTACTATCTGGGGGTTTTATTGTGACATCTCTGATTGTCACATCCACCCCGCGCCCCCGCGAACACCTGCACTCAATGTGTGCACCGAACTAACCCATGCACTAAGCCGAAAGTTTCTCAGCCTAACTAAACCGAAAGGCAAGATATATAAAACGAAAAATGATAATATAAAAAAATCCCTCCGCAATTATATTACACTGAGTGTGATACTCACCAAGCGCCTCAATATTAAATGATTTGAAATAGACTAGCCGAACGTGTTTAGATACTAATTGTAGTATAATGACGGGCAAAATAATTTTACTGACTATAGGAATTTCGTTTGGTTTCGCTTGGTTTATTTGTTTTAATGACATATTAACCTTCTGCAATTATTTACCGTAACAGCTGCCATGGTATAAGAACAGTAGGGGGACTGTTTCATCAATAGCTGAGGGTGAAAGGTGTTAGTCCGAACTTTAATGTACGTGAGTATATGGAGTTTGGACTTATTTACCACAATGTCTCAGGGCAGCACAGTGATTATTTCGGTAGTGTTAGGTGTTTGATTCTCACCAAGTGCTTTAATTGTATATCATTAATAAAATAGGCTGAACTAGGTTAATGACAAGCAAATTAGTTTTATAAAAAGTGAGTAGTATTTTGGATTTGATTCTCACTAAGTACCCGAATATTAATCCCTGGCATAATGGCCCGGGAGACCTGTGTTTAATCACAAAGACTCAAAAAAATGGTACTTGATGCTACCCTGCTTAACACTCAGTATTATAAGGTAAGTAGGTAGGTTCTAGCTGGTCATCTTGCCTTTGCTCGTCCATGTGAAGGGATCCACAGGAGTACATCACTTATGAGTTCGTCTTTACCATTCCAGCAGTGTCCCTCATGTTTGGTTTTTCTAACTTGGACATTTTTCGTGATGGGTGGCAAGTAGCCCTACAGCTGTTGCTTTGTGGGATTCTGCCTCCAGGACTTGTTCAATATTGCAGCATTCTTGTGTAGTTGCCGTCGAGCTTTTTCTTCGTGTTGTTATTCACTAACCTGAGTTTACATAGGCACACGTTCAGACGTACCGATCCCCCAGTGAGAATCGAACTCACTCGTGGTTGTCTGCTATTCTAATTTGCCCAAGATTACACGACGTGACGCACTATTAAAACTAATCGTAGTTAAGATTTGGTACTAGGATCCAAGTATGAGGCACCTAGTGAGGATCTAATTCGCTATTCAGTCGTAATCGTACCTTTTAGTTTCACTATGAAATTAGTAATCTTCAAATGATGTTAAACTGTAAAAGAATTAAAGAGTTCCGTACCACTGAAGTGCAGCCGATAAGTGTAATAATATCAGTGTAATGAGCAAAAGGAGAAGGAGGAAAATGTTGCAGAAGAAGATTACCAATGAATTATAAACAGAAATATATGACTGTAAATGTTCTTGGAAAATTCTTCATTCAATATCCTAGAGATTACTTGACACTGAACACCAATCGACAGTATCCGCTGGATTACCACTAGTCTCTCTCTAGCTATCCATCTTTGGCCGTCATTTCTCTTGGCAAATCCTGTAGGCGGCATCCAGTATCCGCACAGAGTAGATGAATGTAAATTTTTGCAACAGAAGGAAAAGATGACACTAGTCTCTCTCTAGCCATCCATCTCAGTCATCTCTTTTGGCAAGTCCTGTAGACGGCATCCAGTGACAGCACAGATATTTTTGCAAAAGAAGGAAAAGATGACAAGTTTAATGTATAAAGATATCTTCATTTTTGTTTATTACGCAATAGTCGACATGCTTGCGCGATGATAGAGTCGGGACCTCTAAGAATTACATCAAGTTGAGATACGATATCCCCAGAGAACCTTTCTTCCTCACTCTATTTCCACGAGGCTGAAAAAAGTCTTTTAAAACATTTAATCATCTTCGTTACTTTTTTGTGCTCCTTCCACGAGTCTGGTATAGGTCAATTCAACAACAGAGGCCTTCGCCTGGTGCCTCTATTTTCTTCTAGGATCACACCCGCTTTCGACATTAGCGAGTCTTCTCTGTATAGACTTTTGTCTAACTCTTATTCCTGGGCCAACGCTCTGGGCGTAACGTCTTATCACTCTATTCTACCGGCACCATTCTTCTCTCTCACTGAACTGGGTTGAAATATTCTGTCGTTATATATTTTTCGGATGCCCACGTACATCGTGGTTACTCTTCCTTCCGGCATGCTACCCAGGTAATTCACATGACATTTCCACAGGCTTTTGTTAGCCTTAAGACACAAGTGCATCCTGTTTTAAAATCCATGCAACTTACACGGTCTGTCAAAGGTCAACTATGTTACATAGACGGTATCTAGCGTCCGTACAGAGTAGATATTTTTTGTTGGTCGTTCAACACTGGTCTGTCCTTGAGTAGGAGTCTATAGGAGAACGTCGCTTTTTGTCATTACTTCCCCAGCAGTAGCCAGCGGATTTTACTTGGACAGTTCGCCTGATAGGAGGTAAGTGGCCGTAAATTTAGAGGTGCAACGATAGAGTAGTGTCAAGATAGATTTAAAAAATTAAGCCCTACTAATGTGGCTTGTTAGGGACCAGAAAGATTACACAGAAGAAGAGAAAGTAGGCAGAATATAAAATAAGTGTCAATACAGGAGGTAGAAGTGTTCGTCTGAAAATGTCAGTCTCAACTGCTGGGAGGAAGTCGGTATTTGTCGTTCGTCCCACCGACTGGATGAGTGTGGCACAAGGCCTTTTTAAGTGAGTCCAGTCCGGTGTGCCGTAGTCGGCAGCTCCAAAAATGCCTTGATCCACGTTAGTATTCCCATAAAAAGGGGAACC
Organism: Sepioteuthis lessoniana; assembly: GCA_963585895.1. Taxonomy (NCBI): domain Eukaryota; kingdom Metazoa; phylum Mollusca; class Cephalopoda; order Myopsida; family Loliginidae; genus Sepioteuthis; species Sepioteuthis lessoniana. The sequence goes on from OY757926.1 coordinate 15,703,836, forward strand.
TTAGGCGCTAGGCAATAAACCTAACCCCTCCAAGGAGGGTTAGAGCTTGGTCGGACGGCCCCTTGAGGCTCGAGGATGCCAGTGAAAGCGCACCTCAAATGACTGCCAGCAGAGCCAGGACACACCCGACCAGTTCCGTGTACCGACAAACACGGCCGACCGAGGCGTGTCTCAGCCTGGCGCTGGGAGAAAGCCGGTATTTGTCGTACGTCCAACAATCAGACGAGTGTGGCATAAGGCTTTTCTTTAGGTGGGTTCGAGCACAGGGCGCTATTCCAGACACTTCTGGCAGTTCCAAAAATGTCTCTGGTTCCGTCGGCATTCTCTAAAAAGAGGCGAGCCAGGCAATAAATCAAGTCCTTCTAATGCCCCCACCCTGAGTTTCAAGGATTCCAGTCAAGGGACACATTGACCGACTGCTACTGGAACCAGAGCACACCCGACCAGATCCATGCACCGACCAGATTTGTGTACCGACCAACACGGCCGACCGAAGTGTGTCCCAGCCCAGCACCTCCCCGAGGATAGTGCGTATGCTCCACTCTGCTGGGAGAAAGTCGCTCGAAGAGTAAATAGGGTTAGTTTTTATGAAGGTAGAAGAGTTCATTATCGTGAAGATAGGTCACCATAACAGACTTTCTGCTCATTTTGCAATATATTTATGGAACAAATATCCTTATCAGATCAAAAACAGCAATCGTGTAAAAAAGTTGATTAAATTGGATGCTTTAAGAAATAATGGTTAGGAGAATATAGGAGGCCATTTTCGGAAAATATTAACGGAATTGTTTAAAAGAATTTGACCTATATCATCATAATCGTCATATCACACTGCTAGCATGGATTTCCCTGTTTCTCTCTCTCTTTCTCTCTTTCTCTCTTTCCATTCGTCCCTATCATCCATCGCTCCCGGCAGGTCTTCCAGACTACATCCTGTGTCCGTACAGACATGTAGGAAAGTTCTTGCTGATTAGCCAAGATTGGCACGTCCATGTTAAGAGTTCTTCCTTTTCCAGCAGTGTTGCGCGTGTCTTGCTCGTCTTTTTTAGAATGTTTTAGAGATGAGAGGTGAGTTGCCGTACAGCTGTTGTTTCGTGGAGTGTTGCTTCTAGGATTTGCTCAATATAGTTCGTAGAATTCTTGTGCAGTTCCGGTCTAGGTTTTTTTTTATCAATACGTTTTGTCAGCGTACAGTAGTATTGACACAGCCACTGCTTGGAAGAAATTCCGCTTTAATTTATATATTGATCTAATTATATATATGCTATTAACAGTGTTTATGTTTTGTTGAAGGATTTTTTTTTGTAACGGTTGAAAAGATAGTAAAAAGCTGAGATGCCCAAGGAAAATTAACAAACAAATAATGATAAGAAGAATACATGAAGACAATTGGAGATTAGGAAAACTACAAGTGCTTGGGAATTTTGGAAGCGGACACCATCAGACAACCGGATAAGAAGAGAGAGAGAGAAAAAAAAAAGAATAGCTCAGGAGAACGGGAAAGCTTGAAATTAAGTTCTGCAGCAGAAATCTCATCAAAGGGATGAATACCTGGTCATTCCTCAAAGTAAGATACTAGAGGTATTTCTTAAAATGAGCAAGGAAGGAACTCATACAAACAGACAAAGAGATAAGAACGTTGCTGACAATGCACAAAGCGTTACATCAGAGAGATGATATAGACAGACAGTGTCAAGAAAAGAAGGAGTAAGATGACTTAGAAGCTTTGACAATGGCGAAGATGTTATCAATACAAGGACTCGAGAACTATTGCAGGAACAAAGTAAGGCGTATTCATTAAGACCAGTGGCAACATATGTACAGATAGAAAAAAAAGGAAAATGTTTGTTTTGGTTTTATGTCTTATCAAACTTTGTATGTTATTGAATGCCTAATCCATTATTATACAAATAATCAGTTCTATTTTAAACAAATGTGTTAAGCATGTGTACACAGTTTAACTGTCAAAAACATTTCTATTTCAAGCAATTCAGTTTAATCAAACAGTTCTAATTCAACCAATTCTGTTTAGTATAAGTATAGCTTTTGTTTGCACACAGTTAAATATCAAAACAGTTCTATTTGAAACAATTCACTTTTAATTGGAATCACTTTGCGATGAGGGTTCTTAATCTGAGAATTAATTTTTTATTTATTGCGGACTTTTTGTCCTCATCTTAGTAGTTTTTTTTTTTTGTGTGTTGTTTCTTCTTTCACTACGTTTCAAACGTAGTGAAAAAAAACTACCAAGATGAGGACAAAAAGTCTGTAATAAATAAAAAATTAATTCTCAGTTTAAACAATTCAGTTTAGCGTAAGTACAGTTTCAATGTCAAAAACAGTTCCATTTCAAACAATTCTTTGCCCAGTCAGCTGGGGCTGTAGAATACACTGACTGCACCTCTGCAGAGTGGTAAGACCCCCCCATAACGAGTGTCCTAGATATGACACTAAACAATCTGATGGTGAGGTTCCAGCAGTGCTGGAGCTTTGGGGAATGTGGAGTACCCCTTCATTGCCATCGCTCCCAGGTCCACTCTGGCCCGGAGTGGTAGCACCTGATAGGGCCCCATCTATGGGTTAAATAGAACTAACAGCATACTTATGCTAAAATGAATTGAGAAAACTGAATAGCTTGAAATAGAAATGTTTTTGACAATTAAACCGTACTTACACTTAAACTGCGTGCTCATGCTTAACTGAATTATTTCAAATAGACCTGTTTTTCGACATTAAAACTGTATTTACACTTAACTGAATTATTACATATAACTGCTTGAATAGTTTGAAATGGAAATGTTTTTGACAATTAAACTGTGTACTTATGCTAAACTGAACTATTTTCAATAGAACAGATTATTTACATAAAAATGGATTTGGCGTTAAATAACCTACAAAGGTTGATATGCCATAAAACCAAACAAACCAAACCAAAACATCAAACAATTCAGTTTAGCATGAGTACACAGTCTAGTTTTATTTGACCCATTAATTGAGCCTTATCAGGTGCTACCGCTGCGGGCCCGAGTGGACCTTGTAGCAATTGCAATGAATGGGTGCACCACATTCCCAAAAGCTCAAGCATTACTGGAACCTCACCCTCAGGTTGTTTAGTGTCATATCCAGGACACTCGTTGGAGGGTCTTACCACTCTGCCGAGGTTCCATCGGTATATTCTAAAGCACTATCTGACTGGGCAAAAATACAAATGGGAAATAAAATAATTGTATAGATATTTCCAGTGACAAATTAATGATATTATACAGGAGAAGATGTAGATATGGCTAAGATACTGAATCTCTTCAAATTACGATAGAAAACAGCGTAACTCACAGCACAAAGCGAAAATAGATTAGACAACTAAATAGCAAGTGAAGATTATGATGATAAAAATAAGAAATATGCCCGTGGTGTAATGGTTATCATCGTAGGAAATGGACACGGCGACACGAGTTCAAATCATGGACCTGACTGATTGCATTTCCCATTGCACTAATACCCTTGGGGAAGGTATGAATCGAAATATTCTCCCTCCAGCTATGGGTAAATAGTAGGACAGACTAGGTTCTTCAGCCTTGGTGAGGCAACTAGCCCAGGAGAAGGAAAACTCTGAATTCAAACCTGTTAAACTTCGTTTAAAAATTGACTTTGTGTCATATCCTGCTTGAGCGGAGGGGTTGGTAAATATGGATAAAAACAGGAAATGATTTGTCACATAATAAGCGAGTGTAGCAAACAAGAATTGAAAGAGTAGAAGACAAGGCATGACTCGGTGGGAATAGTTATTCACTGTTAATTGCGCAGAAGACTGACAAATGCTATCTACACAAGCCACAATTAGTCCTTGAAAATTAGACGCATAATTTTCTCTGGGGGTTTGAGATACAAACGGATCGCCAACTCCCGGCCAGAAGACCCGATCAAATATTACGTAACAAAAAAACAAGAACGTCATCAAGTGGATTTTGCTGTTCCAGTGGCAAAATAACAGAAAGTTAAAACATAGACTAATACTTGGATCTTGCCGGAGAACTAAAAAAAAAGAAAGAAGCAAAAAAACTGTCGATCTAATACTAGTTAGCGCTCAAGGGACTATCCTCAACGGATTTGATCGGTTGCAAATCAGAGGAAGAATCGATCCAGTTCAGGTCACAGTATTGATAAAATCGGCGAGAATACTCAGAGGGGTTGTCCTCGTGGTGTAATGGTTAAAGCTCTGGACTGCTGAATCGTAGTAAGCAAGTTAGAATTCCAGTCGTGCTATTACGTTCACTTTCGGGCAAATATCTTTGGGAAAGGTATAAACCCCCTTATTCTCCCAGCTTTGGGTTAAATAGTACCACTATTGTTCTTCTAAAAGGGTGGCTTTGGCATTAAATAGCCCATGAAACCATTAAACAACAAAACAAACAAAGAATACTCCGAAGAGACCTGGAGGCCTGAAGAGACTTGTTGTCACTCAGACTCCAATGATATCTCACTAGCTTACACTTGTAGGAAAAATTCACAAGGTGAATAATAATAATAATGATAATAATAATAATACCTGCCCTAGAAAATCACACATCACAAACTCCTATGGGACTTTGATATACAAATGGATCACCTAATCTCGGCCAGAAGACCAGACCTTATAATCATCAACAAAAAAAAAAAAAAGAAAATCTGCAAAATTGTCGACTTTGCTGTACTGGCTGACCAAAGAATAAAACTGAAAGAATGTGAAAAGAGAGATACGTACCTCGACCTTGCAGTAGAATTGAAAAAAAACTATGGAATATGAAGGTGACAATTATGCTAATTGTGATTGGTGCTTTTGCCACGGTAACCAAAGGATTTTTAAAGGGCCTGGAGGATTTGGAAGTTAGCGGCCGAGAGGAGACCATCCAAACCACAGCATTATTGAAAACGGTCAGAATACTGAGAAGACTTCTGGAGACTTGAGGAGACTTGCTGTCACTCAATCTCCTGTGAAAGACTATCAGCTTACGCTGATGTGAAAAACTCTAATGAGTAATAATAATAATAATCTCGGCATGACAACCATACCTTACGATAGTCAACAAAAAATAGAACTTGCCAGGCAGACCACAGAGTAAAAGTAAAATAAACTAAGATGAACATCTAGATCTTGAAGGAGAACTAAAAACATCTATGAAACATGAAGGTGACGGTCATACCAATTCTAACTGATGCACTTTGAACAATCTCCAAAGAATTGTTAAAAGAAGTGCAGACTTGGAAATTAGAGGACAAGTGCTCTTGGTACAGTCACCGAAGGATTGATACAAAGACTGGAAGACTTAGAAAAAACAGGAAGAAGGGAGACCATCGACACTTCAGCATTATTGAGATCGGCCAGAATATTGTGAAGAGCCATGGAGACTTACGGAGACTTGCAGTCACTCAAACTCTAGTGAAAAATGATCAGCAAATGCGCAGCCAAATAGTGAATACGGCCCCACATGTTACATTAACAGGCTGGTTTCTAACAGGCCGATGTAATTTAGAAAAAACAAAACATTCATGGCCGCGAATGAGTTTAACCTAAAAAGAGAATTAACTTTAAATATTGAACAGAGAAAATAATATAATCTTGTCGACAGAATATATCCGACGTTACGTTAATTCCTTTCAACATTAAAATGCATATTCATACCTTGTCTTTTACTAATCCACGAATTATAAACGGCGGTGAGTTTCGTTGCTTTTATACCTTTCAGTCGCTTTTATGGTGTTTTGTTTATAAATAAAAACTGATTTTTTTCTTTTTCATCGGAAGTTTAATAATAAAAGATTGTAAACAAACATTTTTTTTGTTAACAATACATCGGCCTGTTAGAAATGGGCTTGTTAATGTAATATGCGGGGACGTATTTACTAGTTAGCCGTGGCTAACGCCGGTAGGAAAATCTCTCAAAGGAGTAAAATAATAATAAGAAAACAGTCCTGATTCGGCTACTGTTTGAAAGAATCTCTGTTTTAACTTATCTGATCAATCAAGTTTCCTTATGGTCCATAACTTTTCATTAACAGTCTATGCATTGCCGGTGAATTATTTGACTTCCGTGTTGTGGGGTCAGAGAAGGTGAGAAAACAATATTAATTTTGTGTCAGTGGTAATATCCTGTTAGTTGGGCTGGGTCTGACGCTTGACGCCTGAGGCGGCTCAAAAAGGGAATGTCGATAGGTATATGCACGTTTTATAATGGCCACATATGAATTTCGATTCATGGTTTGTCCACCTTAATATAAGATGACTCCATGACAATTCTGCCTGAATGTGAAGTCGGAATGTGTATGCTGGTGTAGGTTTGACAGATGAGATATTGCTGCCGAGGTATATGAACAGGTCTGCTTATAACTTTTTAGCTTGGTTTTGTTTCATGGAATATTAATCTTCGTAGGTTATTTAATGCCAAAGAAATTCTTCAAGAAGAACTATTTATCCCTTAGTTGGGACGATAAGGGGGTTTATACCTTTTCTAAGGATTTTTGTCCGAAAGTGAAGATAATAGCGCGACTAGAGTTCGAACTCGCTTCACGTTAGACTTCGAACTCGTCACGTTAACCATTACACCACGAGTACACCCCATAAGGATTTAAAAAAAAATAAAATCATATAAACAATTATTTATATTTATCGATTTTTGTTGTTTGTTTAATTTTCTTCTTTCCTTGCGTCTCAATTTTTTTCCCTGAATTTTCAGAAAATCATTCTGAGTTTTTTCTTTTTCAAAATCTTTTCTTTCAAATTCCTTTGGAAGCGCGAATTAATTCTTGATTGTTGTTGCCGCTGCTGTTGTTGTACCTTCCGCTAATAATGATTAAGTCTTCGATTTATTTCAAGAAATCTATTCAGCCTTTAAGGTTTGTTTGTTTATTTTTCATTTTTTTTTTTCTCATAACATACATTTCCATCATTGCCTCCATTTTGGACTTTTTATATTCTCTTTTTTATAGCTCCATTGTTGCTTTGCATCTTTCCTAACTTGATAAGATTTTTTTTTCAAATTCAGCAAAAGCTTTCTTTACATAAAATCAATTGAGCATCTCTGTCTTTAAAACATATTCAGTGGTTCAATCCCAACATGGATAACTCCTGTTAATCCGACGAATATGTTTAAAAAATAAGGGGGCATTATTATTATTATTAGTAGTAGTAGTAGTAACTCCTTGAGAGTTTTTCACATCAGCGAACGCTGATGGTCTTTCACTGAAGTGACAGCAAGTCTCCTCAAATCTCCAGGACTCTTCTCAATATTCTGGTTGATCTCAATAATGCTGTAGTTTGGATGGTCTCCACTCTTCCTCTTATTTCCAAGTCCTCCAGTCCCTTTATTAATCTTTTGATGCTTGTACTGAGCCCACCAGTTATAATTGGTATAAGCTTCTCTTCCATGTTCTACAGTTTTTTTTCAATTCCATAGAAAGGTCGAGGTATTTATCCTTCTTCTCACTTTCTTTCAATTTTACTCTGTGGTCAGTCGTGACAGCAAAGTCCAATATTCTGCGAGTTCTCTTTTTTTTGTCGATTATTTTAAGGTCTGGTCGTTTGGCCGAGATTATATAATATATTTGTTTGTCAAAATTCTATAGGAGTTGGGTTGTGCCTATACCATTTCTATGATAAAATTTAAATTTCTTGCACAATTCCCAGTGGATCACTTTGCCCACCCAGTCGTGTCTAGTCTTATACTCCTTCTGTGGCAATTTGTTGCAATCACTTATTATGTGATTGATCGTTTCGTCTCAAAAACCTCATAATCTACGTCTTATAATAATTATACATATTATCCTTATAAGTTTTTCACACCAGCGTTAGTTAGTATTTCACAGGAGTTTGAGTGACAGCAATTCTACTGAGGTCAGCGTGACTTTTCTCGGTATTTTGCCCTGTCGGCTGGAGCAATAGAATACACCGACTGCTTCTCTGCAGAGGAGTAAAACTCCCCCAACGAGTGTCCGAGATATGACACTAAACAAACTGATTGTGAGATTCCAGTAATTTTGGAGCTTTGGGGAATGCGGAGTACCCCTTCATTTCCATTGCTCCCAGGTCCACTCTGGCTCGGAGAGGTAGCACCTGAGAGGGTCCTATCTATGTGTAAAAAAAAAAAATAAACTGCGTACTTATGCGAAACTGAACTGTTTGAAATGGAACAGTTTTTGACATTGAAACTCTACATGCGCTAAACTGAATTGTTTGAATTAGAACTGTTTGACTTAACTGAATAGCTTGAAATAGTAATGTTTTTGACAATTAAACTGTGTACTTATGCTAAACTGAATTGTTTGAAATAGAACTGATTATTTGTACATATTTTTTATTTTTTAAGTAGAGGAATTAATATTTTGAATTGATTCAATCAAGTGACAATATTAATTCCTCAACTTTAAAAATAAAAATTTGTACATCTATTCCCTTGCCCTTGAGGTCATAATAATTACGCAAATGCGTATTTCTAAGCTTCTTGGGAAGACGTGGCCCTGGTGGGGGGTGACCGTGTCCTCTGAAAAGAGTACGGATGTAACTTGCAAGATACATTTAGGTTATTTGGCCGCGCAACTAACATGACTAGTTGATTTGGATTCACTTGTGAGCGATATGAACTGGTGGCTCAGTTGTAGAGTTTCGGCACTGCAACCTGTGGTCGCTGGTTCGATCTTCAGTGGTGGAGATAATAGTATATATTTCTGATGAGACCTAGTAAGGTCGAAATAGCTGTCCAGTTTTGTGCGTAGGGGTTCAGCGGATTTTCTGGTCATGGTAGTTCAATTCACAAAACTGATTATTTGTATAAAAACAGTTTATGAATTAAATAACCAAAAAACGTTGAAATGCTATAAAACCCAACCAACCAATCTTTTCAGTGATCTCGACTACACTTTAGTTTTGTCCTCTTTTTTTCCGACTCTTCGAGTCCCCCTTTCCAAGCCTTTGGCCACGATTCCAAGCGCGCCAATCAAAATAAGTGTCACGGTCATCAACATGTTCTACAGTTTTCTTTGTTCTCAGGCAAGGTTTAAGTACTTGTCTCTTTATTCGTTTCCTTTGACTTTCACTCTTAGTTTTTTTCTTAAAATTTTCATTTCATAACCCTGTCCAATCCTTTCAATTTGTCGCTCGACATAACACATCTATGGAATTGTTTTTCTTCCTATTTCTCTTACCAAGATTTTTTGTTCTGTTTGTACTTTTGTTGCCAGTGGTATGAGTGGCTGCCGTAGTCATTCTTTTATCTTTGTAATGTAGTCCTTGATTGCCCAGTCGGCTGGGGCTGTAGAATACACTAACCGCATCTCTGCAAAGGGGAAAGACCTCTCTCCCAAAGAGTGTCTTGGATATGACACTAAACAATCAGGCGGTGAGGTTCCAATTATGCTAGAGCTTTGAGGGATGCGGAATATCTCTTCATTATCATCGCTCCTAGATTCACTCTGGCCTGGAGTGGTAGTGCCTGGTAGGGCTCTATATATGGGTCAAAAAGATCTAAACTGTGTATATATACTAAACTAAATTGCTTGAAATATGACTGTTTTGACATTTAAATCGCGTAGTTGTGCTAAACCGAACTGATAGAAATGGCACTGTTTTTGTATGCTAAACTGAATTGTTTGAAATAGAACCGTTTTTGACTTTGAAACTGCATTTACACAAAACTAAATTGCTTGAAATTGACATTAAACTGTATGTAAACAAAAACTATACTTACACTAAACTGAATTGTTTGATAATTGAATTGTGTACTTATGCTAAAATGAAATTTTTGAAAAAATTGTTTATTTGTATAAAATGGACTAGGCATTAAATAACCTACAAAGGTGGATATGCCATAAAACCCAAACAAGCAAACAAGCAAGAAAGCAAACAAGTATTCCTTGAATCGTTGTATTGGTTCCCCCACACAATCTTCACTTCTATTGAGTCGTCTCCCTTGTTTTCTTGACAGATATCATCAATTGGATATAAAGCCTTGTTCATCTTCATCTCATTTGACTGAGTTCCTCCCTTGTCAACTTTAAGTATGGTCCCGGGTATCTTGTAAGGAGGACTATTCCAAATGCGCCAATCACAATAGGTGTCACTGTCATCAACTCGGGAACCTTCACAGAACTTCGAACTACGTCCTTTATTGAATTCAGGAGGGTCGCCTGTTCTGATTCCGTTAGCCATAACCGGGTATAAGTGTTAAGTATTCCTGTATTGTTACTTGCCTGCAGTCAGGATTGAACCTGCAACCTCCAGATGAATGTTTCCTTTGAAGCTTAGGGAACCAACGCCTATAACCGTTACGCTATGTGTCCTGCTGAAGTTCAGTGAAGGTTCACGAGTTCGACAAACACCTGAAGAAGGCCGGAGGACATATCGACCGAAACGTTGTGGAAATAACAATAAAGACGAATACAATAGTCCGAAAAGCCTTAATGATAAAAATCATCAAGCTTCGTCTCAGAAATTTAGATTAACAAATCCTTGTTGAAGAATTTTGGTGGAACTGTTTAGCTCTTACCTGAGAAGATAAAAGAGTTCATACCTTTCCCCAAGGGTATCAGTCTAAAAGTCAATGTAATAGAAGAAGTGGAGTTTAAAGTCGCTAACTACGATGTCACAGTCTAGCATTTTAACAATTACTC
>OY757926.1:15719473-15834591 GCA_963585895.1 Sepioteuthis lessoniana
TGATACACCCACGAAGGTTGATATACCACGAAACAAAGGGACCAAACAAAACAAAACTATTTCCTTCCACTACTACCGGGGGTGTCCTCGTGGTATAATGGTTAAAGCGTTGGAATCGTAGTATGCGAATTCGTACTCCAGTCGCGCTATTACGTTCACTTTCGGGCAAATACCCTTGGGAAAGGTATGAAACCCCTTATCCTCCCAGCTATGAGTTGAATAGTACCACTAATGTTCTTCTAGGAGAATGGCTTTGACATTAAATAACCTAAAAAGAGTTGATATGCCATTAAACCAAAAAACCAAACCAAACCAAACCACTACGACCTTGTTTGTACTTGTCCCTGCCATCTCTTCCCAGTAATCCCGCACTCTCTTTCGTTTAGTCGTTTTCTACTACACTTACTAGATCTTGAACACCATTTTGTGACACAATGGGTGGCATTTATTTCCGTTTGTGTTGGCGCCGGTCAGAGGATCTCTTTGTCTGTTTTGGCGCGAAACCCACACAAAGAGAGCGAGATCTTCCGCGAGACCGGAAGTGAAGGAGGGAAGGAAGGTCACAGAGAAGACAGAGAGAAGAATTAACAAAGGAGGTCAGAATAGAACAGTCGGCTTGAGATAGCTGTCCAGAGAAGGACAGAGTCGGCGGAAGGAAGCAGTGAGAAGATGGAAGCAGGGCAGGGAAGACAGTTAAGAGATGAGTCAGCATTCCTTATGGCTTTGTGGAAGTTTCCCGCTAATACACGCCCGCGATAGCCTGGAGAGTTGCACAAAACTTTCCCCTTCTTGCGCTTAGAGCTAACCCAAGTCCGTGTTTGTTCGTTTGTGCTCGTTTTCCACCCTCTCGGTTGTGTTTTGCGCATCTGTAAAGAAATGTGTAATGCCTCTGGTCGGAAATCAGAGAAACCACTAGATGATTCACTGGCCATGAATAGTTTGGTTTAAACTATGAACTTATGCTAAACTGAATTTTTCGAAAAAGAACTGTTTTTATGCATAAAAATTGATTTGGCAAAAAATAACCTACAATGCCATAAGTTTGGCGACTGAAGTCGAGGGCAACCAGAAAATCGCCTTTTCAATAGCTACAACACCAAGGTGTAGAGGAGGGTACTACTCCTTTTCCTGGATTGCTCTACTTTACCCTTGATACGTACCTTATATTGCTGAGTGTTAAGCAAGAAGGTATCAAGTACCATTTTTAAAGTCTTTGATATGACGCGACCTGGGATTGAACCCTGGTCTCCCGGACCATTGGCGAACACTCTACCAAAACAAATCTATCGATATAATCATTTTTTTCTCGTTTTATTGCTTTCTATGCTTGTTTGCCAATGGTCCGGGTGACCTGGATTCAATCTCAGGTCACATCATACTAATGACTTTAAAATGGTACTTGATACCTCCTTGCTTAACACTCAGCAGTATAAGGTACGTATCAAGGGTAAAGTGGAGAAATCCGGAGGAAAGGAATAGCGCCCTCCTACACCTCGGTGTAGTAGCTGTTTTAAAGGGAGCCTTCTGGTCGCCCTCGACTATTGTCGCCAATTTTTTTATGCTATATCTCTCTAATCTATATCGGTCTTTTTGTTTAATGGTACGAGGTGCATACGATAGGTTTCCAGACTTTTTTCGTTTGGCACACTTATTGATAGTACAAAAATGAAAATCAAATCCCCTTCGAAATAATATCCTCCGGCTGCAATGCACTTGTTACACCGTTCCAACAACACCTAGAAGGCTTCATGGTAGTCCTCTTGTGTAAGCATCTCAATTACCTTCGTCACAACCTCTTTCATCTCCTCAATTGTCTGGACTATAGGGACGGTGAGGAACTGTCTTGATGCCCATCTTGGTCAAATAGTCTGTAACAAGGATGGAGTTGTGAACTGGTGTATTGTCCAGCTGGAAATGCTACTGACCCGATTTGAAGAGTGCTGGCCTCTTCCCTAGGAATCTCTTCCTGAACACCCTTAAAACTTCAACATAGTAACCCTAACCCTAACCCTTTGGCCAATCAACTCTTGTGTATTGACTTCCTTACTCCTCCCACACTTCTCATCATCCCTAACAGACTCTCTGCCTTCCTTGAATCGCGTATGCCACTCAAAAACTGATGCTCGATTCATGCAAGATGCTCCAAAAGCAGTCTGAAGCATTCCATACGTTTCTCTGGCATTTTTCCAAGTTTAAAACAGAATTTTATTGCATATCGTTCTTCCTCACGTCCAGATTGCATTTTTGAAATTCACCAGCTGTGACAATCAGGTTTTAGTAGGGTGTATTCCAGTTCCTGCTGTAGCTGTTCATTTGAATCTGAAATCATAAACATTAGTCAGTCATCTTATAAGATGTATAGCAATAACATACTGAATTTTCAAGCGTCTCCGACAATTTTAAATGCCGGTACGAAAATATGTCTGGAAACTTATTGAATGCACCACGTATATCAACCAATTTACGTCAAGACATTCTGTTATAAATATGATTTCATATGTATCAATATATTAATAGAAATAATCATGATTAACTATTTCTTTCGACTCGGGTGACTCCTCAGCCACCGCCTTGTCGCACCTTGAAGATAACGGTCGAGACTCAATCATATAAGTGCTTGGGTTATGTATTCTCAGCCGATTGTTCGGATTGGGCCTCTCCAACCGCCCGTGTATCCCTAGTAGAGACCGAAATGGAGTCTTGCAGGTTATGTGACCATGGAACGCTCGGCCATTGGCATCCAGTCCTCAGGAATTGTAGGTCATCATACACGACTGATTGGTGTCCCTATTGTAAGAAATGTTACAACTGATTAAAGCAAAACCGCAAAGCTCTGTTAACTTTTCCAAGAATAATGAATAGCTGTAATAAACTTTTCAGGAGTTCATATGAAGCCACCTGAAAACTAACGGCGCCAAAAATAAAGATAAAAAAAATTAATATAATAAAATTATATTAAATCTAAATGAAATTTTAAAAAAATAACAATAATAAAAACAATAAATATAGTAATAAAAAATTATCAACAACGGCAACAACAAGAATAATAATAACAATAACAAAAACAACAATAATTTATAAAACACCGTAAAATTAAAATTCACCTACCTAGGAAGCAGCGTCTCATCAACCGAAAAAGACATCGACACACGACTAACGAAAGCATGGACAGCTATCGATAGGCTCTCGATCATATGGAAATCAGACCTGACTGATAAAATGAAACGCTGTTTCTTACAGGTAGCGGTTGTATCGATACTACTATATGGATGCACTACTTGGACGCTAACTAAACGGCTGGAGAAGAAGCTAGACGGCAATTACACAAGAATGTTGAGAGCAATATTGAACAAGTCCTGGCGGCAACACCCCACAAGACACCAACTATACGGACACTTGCCTCCCATCACGAAAACTATACAAGTTAGACGAACCAGACACGCAGGACACTGCTAGAGAAGCAAGGACGAACTCATCAGTGATGTACTCCTATGGACCCACGCATATGGCAAAGCAAAAGCAAGACGACCAGCTCGAACATACATACAACAGCTATGTGCGGATACGGGATGTAACCCTGAAGACCTGCCAAAAGCGATGAATGATAGGGAGGAGTGTCGAGAGAGGGTCAGAGATATCTGTGCTGGAGGCACGACATGATGATGATGAAATAAATGAAGAAGAGAAAAATTCATACAATATCGTCAGGTAAATGACCACGCAGCATAATCTAGATTACCCTTCCCAGAAAACCCCACAATCTAGATGACCCTTCCCATCCTTTCTCGCTCAACAGTTTATAAAAGAATACTTAACACGTAAAAACCATTTGGAACGATGATCACACACCCAAGAACCAGAAAGTCACTAAGGTCCATTGATTTGTCAGCAGTTTCCTAACTTTGATACATTTTCCCTATCATCGATATCATTATCAAAAATTATTTGTTTACTCATTTGAGCATTTTTCACACGAGCGTTGCTGATGGTTTTCCACAGGAGGCCAAGTGACAGCAAGTCTCCTACTCTTCTCCGTATTCTGGTCGTTCTCAACAATGCTGTGGCTTGGATGGTCTCCACTGGTCCTCTTATTTCTGAGTCCTCCAATCCTTGTACCAATTCTTTGGTGATTGTACCGAGTGCCCTAATTACAACTGGTATCACCGTCACTCTCATGTTCAACAGTTTGTTGTTTTTTTTTCAATTTTTTAACAAAATCGTGGTACGTATCTTTCTTTTCGCTTTCTTTATACCTAACTCTGTAGACTGCCGGGATATTATTATCATCATTATTATCATCTCTGTTTTCAATTTCTTTCTTTCTTTCTTTCTTTCTTTCTTTCTTTCTTTCTTTCTTTCTCTCTCGGTATATTCATATATACTTACATCTCGAAGACAATCGAAGTCAGATTTGAAATCAGAGCCGAATAGAGAGGAAAGAAGACTACAGCTCATTGAATACGCACACACAATCACACAAACGCACACAATCACACACACACACACACACACACACAATCACACAGACGCACACAATCACACACACACACACAATCACACAGACGAGCACACACACACACACACACACACACACACACACACACACACACACACACACACACACACACACAGACGCACACACACAATCACACAGATGCACATAATCACACACACACACACACACACAATCTCACAGACGCGCACAATCACATATACACACACACAATCACACTGACGCACACAATCACACATACACACACACACACACACAAAATCACACACACACGCCTATATATATATATATATATATATATATATATTATTGAGCATTTACCTTTAAATATTGCAAAACTACATTATTAATATATACATAGATAAGAAATTTGTCGTTCCTCAAGGCATAAAAGTATACTGAATATATGCAAAAGCATTAAATTTGATTTAGTAAAGACGATAGTCAGAGGAAACCAATAATGTCTGTGCGCAGTTGTTATCTGAATTCATATATTTGAAGCCTTGTATTTTTATCATTTAGACGATTTGGACTACTGTCTTCATTTTTATACTTACTTCGTTTCGGTTGATTTGTCATTCGAAAGGTCTTTTATGTCGAAACCGGGAACCTACACAAAAGCTTGAACTAAACACTTCATATAATAAACAGCGGTATATTGTTTTACTTCCGATATAATAAGTGTTCGTTGTTTATTTTTTTTTTTTTACCTGTAGTGTTGGGATTGAACAAAAAAACCTATTGACAATACCAATTAGAAGCCACTAAATACCTTATTTATTGAGCTATGCGTCCAGCTAAACAATTCAGACTGAATGTCTCCGTCAACCTAAGAGAAACTACTCGCTACGCTCATGTATGATTTTTTACCTATGCTCATATCGCAATCTTTTTTCATTGGCTAACGAATTCCTGCAATACTTCAAAGAAATGTCAATAGGATGTAAATTACTAAAGTCATAAATGTGAATTAGATACGTAGATGATACATTCATTCTTTGGCTTCATCAGGACGATGTTTGAACAACACTGGATCCTGTGAAATCAATGAGCTTGGTTGATTGGTTGGTTGGTTGGGTTTTATGGCATATCAACCATTGCAGGTTATTTAAAACCAAATCAACTTTTATACAAATTGTCACGTGGTCTGCCCCTGAGAGGTGAGAAATAAGAAATTTCCCCTACCTCTCCTCGTTTGAATTGAAGCCCCCAAAGGTTGACCGTTAAAAGAGGAAATTAGAATGTAGGTCAAGCTATCTGTACTCCATAACCTCACCCGGGTGGATAGAAAAGGGGACATGTAGTAGTCCGAATGAATCGCCTGATAGGGTGAAGGAAGAAGAAAGAGGCTAAATGATTGTTCAGAACCCTAAAGCCGGAAGCATCCCTTTTCGTCAGAGGAAATAGGGATAAAGAATATCAATTTTTAGGACAGCCGTTGGCGTGACAAGATGTGTTGAAACTGTCGCCAAAACTACGGGCGAAGAAGCAAAATAGAGCTCATGGACAGGAGATATCAGAAGCTTTCAAGCCGAGCTCCATAGAATCCCGCTAGCCCGTTAAGGAAAATACTCTGCTAAGAAACCCGTCGAAAAAGCCAAGTAAACCTTAAAATCGTTTTCTCCCTCCAACCTTCCTAAGTATTGCAATTCTATGCTCTCCCTCACAATTTAAAGAAAGAAGCATATAGAGAATTGTATGCATTAAGAAAAGAAGAGAAATAGAATGAAAAGATTCATTTCATGAACTCTAAACATCTAAATGGACTTTGGTACCTTCTCAAGGTTCAAGAGAAAAGATAGAAAAGTAGAAGGAAAAGAAAAAAGAAGAAAGAGACATTTATGTCAGTGACTGTTTACTGGGAAACATAGCCGACCCCTATAAATATTTGTTTGGACCTTGGCTATTAAAGCCTTGTTAGATTTTAGATGTCCCCTCGTGTCAAAATTTATTCATTGTGTTGTTTTCCTATCGAATCGCCTTCTTTAGCATGTTCCTTTTCAGCTTCATTTTCGCCTCAATTTATTCTCGCTAAATGTCCCATTCGCCTTTAAAAAACATTATACGGGAAATCAGAATTGTCGACTACGGTAAATAATAATATTATATCTAAACCTTGAGGCCCATATCTTCCATTATCCTGGGGGTGGTAGGAAGATGAAGTGGCCTATTGGGTGTGTGTAACGTGAAATTTGGAAACCCCTTGCCAGCGGTGGTCAGTCTAGCCCCAAATTAACCCCCACATTATCTTCCAGTTCCCCATGTGCCCGAAGAAGGAATCTTAACTGGGACTTATTCTGCGAGGGATCAAGGGCTAGACTGCCCCAACTTCACACGTGCGGAAAATAAACTCCCGTTCTGGGATAAATATTTATGCCACGTCACAAAATAAACAGTTATATTTCAAACATTTCAGTTTAGCATAAGAACACAATTCAATCGTCAAAAACATGTCTATTTCAAGCTCAGTTTAGTCTCAATTTAGTTTAAGTATAATTTTTGTTTACACGCAGTTAGATGTCAGAATAGTTCTATTTCAAAAGATTCCGTTTAGCATACAAACCAGTTCCATTTCAAACAATTCTGTTTTCTATAAGTACACAGTTTAAATGTCAAAACAGTTCTGTTTCAAGAAATTTTGTTCACCATTGGTACGCAGTTTCAATGTCAAAACTATTTTAAACACTACAGTTTATGTTTGTTTGTGTTTTATGGCATATCAAATTTTGTAGGTTATTTAATGCCAAATTCATTTTTTGTACAAATAAACAGTTCTCTTTTAAACAAGTCAGTTTAGCATAAGTACACAGTTTAATTGTAAAAAACATTTTTATTTCAAGGTATTAAGTTTAGTCAAACAGTTCTAATTCAAACAATTCAGTTTAGTATAAGTATAGTTTTTGTTTACACACAGTTAAATATCAGAATAGTTTTATTTCGAATAATTCAGTTCAATGTAGTTAAATTTCAATCTCAAAACATTTCTATTTCAAGCAATTCTGTTTATCTCTATTTGACCCATGGATATGGCCCTATCAGGTGCTACCTCTCCGGGGCAGAATCGACCTGCGAACGATGGCAATGAAAGGGTGCTCCACATTCTTCAAAGCTCCAGCTTTACTGGAACCTCACCATCAGATTATTTAGAGTCATATCAAGGACACATTTTGGTGTGTGTGTGTGTGTAGGGGGGTCGTACTCCTCTGTAGAGGTGCAGTGTAGATAATATCAATTGAATTACCGAGACCAGAAAATCCAGCAAATACTGCTCGAGATGTACTGAACAGCTGTTTAGACCTTATTAGGTCTTATCTGCAGTGTATACCGTGATCTGCCAAGCTGGAGATTGAACCAGCGATCACTGAATGTAGAGCTTAAACTCAACCATTGAGCTACTGGTTCACATCACACACAAGCGATGACAAATGAACAATTTATGATAATGGCGCAGCTAATTAACCTGACGTGTCTTGTAAGTTACATCAATACTCATATAGAGGACACGGTCACCTCCAGGGCCACATCTTTCCAAGAGGATTTGAGATACGCATCTGTGTAATAATAACCTCATGGGCAAAGAAATAGATGTGCATGGTAACTGGCCGAGCAATTACGATTACTAGTTAATTTGGCATCCTTTGAGTACTATGTGGACCAATACCTCATTGGTAGAAATTCGGCTTTGCATTCTGAGGTCACTGGTTAGATCTCCAACGCGGTATACACTGCTGCTGATACCTATTACGGTCGAAACAGTTGCCTAGTGCTTCCGTATGTCATGCACAGTGTTTTCTGGATTTTTGGTCATGGTAATTCACTTTATAATATAATTCCTATATGATTGAAAATTTTTGAACCATCAAGGTATTAACATGTGTAAATGACAGTGTAAGTTCATTTGAATTTTAATTGTATTGGACAAGAAGTCCCGTGATCAAGTGATTTTAGAAGTAGAATATTACGTAACTTCAGCCAGGGAGAAATCACCAAAGTTAGCAGTTATCTAATGTCAATCTCGCAGCTGTTATGCGTTCAGTTGTCAAAAATGTATGTGAAAGTCAGCGTTGATAAATGAATTATCCGAGAAGAAAACAGTCGATTTTTATCATTAAGGGTTTTCGGACTATTGTCTTCTTTAATGTTTCGGCCGATATGTACTCAGGCCTTCTTCAGGTGTTTGTCGAACTCGGGAACCTTCACGGAACTTCGAACTACGTCCTTTATTGAATCCATGGGGGTCCCCTGTTCTGATTCCGTTAGCCATAACAGGGTACAAGTGTTGAGTATTCCTGTATTGTTACTCGCCTGTAGTGAGGATTGAACCTGTAACATCCAGATGATTGTCTTCTCTAGAAGCTTAGGGAACCAACGCCTATAACCGTTACGCCATGTGTCCTGCTGGTACAGCCCAAGTATTTATTCCTTTGATAATGTTTCTGCTAGAGTGTTTTGTTTCTAGTAGTTTTTTGGTTCTTTTCAGTTATTCTTTTTGAATTTTGTTTTTCATTTCCATTTGTTTGATGGTGTCAGCCTCCAAAATGCTCAAGTATTTGTAGGTTTCGCTTTCTCCAAGCGTTCTAATCTTTACTTAATTTGGTAGTTCCACTATTATTATTATTATTATTATTATACCCCTTTAAGAGTTTCTCATAGTTGATGGTCTTTCCTGGAGTTAGAGTGAGAGCAAGTCTCCTCATGTATCCGGGACTTTTTTCAGTATTCTAGTCAATCTTAATCAAGCTGTCGTCGGGATGGTGTCCACTTGTCCTCTTATTTCCATGTATTCCCGCCGTATACAAATCCTTTGGGGATCGTTCCAAGTGTGCCAATTATAATTGGTAGCACCATCATCTTCATGTTCCATTATTATTATCATTATTATTATCTACACACATAGGCTGTACCATTTCTATGAACTTTCTTTAAAATTATTTAAACATTAAAAGAAAATAAGGAGAATATTTTTGAATTTAGGAGTGTATTGCCAATTTAGTTAATTGGAGCTGAGATGGGTGTGTCAGTCGTTATTTTTACAAAAATTAATTAATTTCTTTTTCTGATATGAAATATGTTTGCGAAATATTCATAGAAATTCCTTCATAACTTTAATGAAATATTCGGTTAGAAAGGAATGATGAGATTTATTTATTTTTTTTTTTATTTGATTTGTTATCTTTGTCTTGATTGTTCTCAACGTAGCGTCTAGATCGTTATATACCCCGGCCTTCCTCAGTTTTCTATTGTTTTAAGTAACTCTCTGGAATTTTCGAACTCTTCACACAGTTTACAAGTTTGATGATTCTCGTTCCACAGTCCTCAAAAATATCTCGTGTACAGATATTTTTTATGTCAATTAATTATTGTAACGCCTCGTATTCTCATTGCATCGTTGGCCTAGGCTGCTGGGGAAGTAGAATACACTGATTGCATCTATCCTGAGGAGTAAGACTTCTCCAACAAGTATCCTGTTTATGACATTAATCTGTTGACCCAGTCGTCTGGGGCAGTAGAATATTCCGACTGCATTAGGCGCCGAGTCCTGCTGCCACACCCAGGGTCTGCCACCGGAAACCTGATTGCACCAGGGGATCACCACACTCTTCAGCACATCCAGGTACCTTTTCGATGAATTCCTTGGTCCGGGTCTTCCTGGCGGTGTCCTTAGCCTTGGGCCTCCGCTCCACCACCTCCAAAGGGTCGTCCGATGCGTTGAGCTGTGACCTCAAGCGTTGAACCATCGGGATTTTCATTTTGTGGGTGTTGGCAATGGTCCTGTTGGCATAACTTGGATCGGTAGAGAGCATGAGATCTACAGCGGCGCATCTCCGATCTCGCTCGTTGAACATTGTGTCACTTTCAGATATAATAGAAGGCTCCCATCGCTCTTGGGATTTGTACACAACTGGCCAAATAGTAGATGGTCTGCAACAAAAAAAAATAACGCCGGAAAAACGGAAATGGAATCATGCCGACTTTTCTAAGGCGACAATTTTATCGTTCCACCCAGAAGTTATGGGCTACGTAGTACCACTACTCCCCCTTTACACGGATGGCTTTGGAATTAAATAACTCACGTAGGTTGATGTGTTATTCAACAAAGAAACGAAGCCTAACCCATAAATAGATTACTGTTGTTAAACCAAACCAAACAAATGAATCAATGTTTGACAGAAAATAACACAGAAGGAGTTTATATGCATTTAAACAAATAAACCAAAGGAAACGAAACGTAAACAAACAGCTCTTTTCAGGTCGTTTGTTTATAATATATTACCGAGTCATTTTCAGCGAAAATAAAAATCTTATTCTTCCCAATTTGAAAACAAAATCTCAGTTTCTGTAAACGAATACATGACTATTTTCTTTTTTTTCATCTCAAGTAATTAAAACGGACGTATTTGACATTCCTAATAAAAGGTTGTCAGTGTTTTTTTTTTTTAAGTTTTGTTTTTTATGTTTTTTAGCCTTTTAATTAGAGATTTAACTTTCAGTTTTTCAGAGAATTTCCTCCATTTTCTTTCTTCAAGAAAATTTGCGTTGGAATTTTTATCGGTACTTTATCTCTCTCTCTCTCTCTGTCTCCAAGACTCTGTCTCTCTCGCTTTTTAGCTATTTGCCTTTTTTTTGTATTTTTACTTAAAGGAAATTCTAATGAAACATTCCATCAAAATGTATCCATCGAAAACACAAAACCATTACAAATTCCGAAAAAAAAAAAAAAAGATTCGTTATTGCTCAAATAATTAAATTCATATACTTCTCTTTAAAAAAACTCAAAAAACGACTCTTACTGTTTACGCTGATTTCAATAATAATAATAATAATAACCAATTGTAATTGGTGCGTTTGGAACAGTAACTAAAGGATTGCTAAAGGGACTAGAGGACTTGGAAGTTGGCGGACGAGTGGAGACCATCCAAACGACAGCATTGTTGAGAACAGCCAGAATATTAAGAAGAGTCCTGGAGACTTGAGGAGACTTGCTGTCACTCAGACTCCAGTGAAAAACCATCCGCTAACGCTGATGGGAAAAAGCTCTAATGAGCGAATTATGATAATAATAATGGGACTTTAACAAATAAACGGATCACCTAATCCCGGCCAGCAGACCAGACCTTATAATAATCAACAAAAAAAAAAAGAAAGAGAATTTGCAAAATTGTCGACTTTGCTGTCCCGGCGGACCACAGAATAAATCTGAAGGAAAGCGAAAAGAAGGATAAGTACCTCGACCTTGCTAGAGAATTGAAAAAGCTGAGGAACATGAAAGTAACGATTGTGCCAATTGTGATTGGTGCGTTAGGCACAATAACAAAAGGATTATTAAAACGCCTGGAGGACTTGGAAGTTGGCGGACGGGTAGAGACTATCCAAACGACAGCATTGCTAAGAACGGTCAGAATCCTTAGACGAGTCCTGGAGACTTGAGTAGACTTGCTATCACTCAAACTCCTGTGAAAAACCATCAGCTAATAGCGATGTGAGAAACTCTAAAGGAGTAAATAATAAAAGTGAACTTGTCGAGTTGTGGACTTTGCTGTCCCAGAGGACAACAAAGAAAAATCAAAAAAAAAAAAAGCGTGAAGTAAGATAAGTTCTTGGATTTTTCAAGGGAAATGAAAAAAAAGGGGAATATGAAAGTGAACGAGATACCAGTTATAATAGTTTCACTCCGTACAGTCACCAAAAAAAGTAGAGGACTTGTGAATAAGTGGTCGAGTGGAAGCTATCTAAATGACAGCATTAAGATCGGCCAAGATACTAAGGAGAGTCCTGGAGACTTGAGGACACTTGTTGTCACTCAAACGCCACTAAAAGACCATCGGCTAACTCTGTTGTGAAAAACTCTCAACATTGTGAAATTTTTTTGGCACAGTAACTAAAGGATTATTAAAACGCCTGGAGGACTTGGAAGTTGGCGGACGGGTAGAGACTATCCAAACGACAGCATTGCTAAGAACGGTCAGAATCCTTAGACGAGTCCTGGAGACTTGAGTAGACTTGCTATCACTCAAACTCCTGTGAAAAACCATCAGCTAATAGCGATGTGAGAAACTCTAAAGGAGTAAATAATAAAAGTGAACTTGTCGAGTTGTGGACTTTGCTGTCCCAGAGGACAACAAAGAAAAATCAAAAAAAAAAAAGCGTGAAGTAAGATAAGTTCTTGGATTTTTCAAGGGAAATGAAAAAAAAGGGGAATATGAAAGTGAACGAGATACCAGTTATAATAGTTTCACTCCGTACAGTCACCAAAAAAAGTAGAGGACTTGTGAATAAGTGGTCGAGTGGAAGCTATCTAAATGACAGCATTAAGATCGGCCAAGATACTAAGGAGAGTCCTGGAGACTTGAGGACACTTGTTGTCACTCAAACGCCACTAAAAGACCATCGGCTAACTCTGTTGTGAAAAACTCTCAACATTGTGAAATTTTTTTGGCACAGTAACTAAAGGATTATTAAAGGACCTGGATGATTTGGACGAGTGGAGACCATCCAAACGATAGCATTATTGAGAACAAGCGGAATACTGAGAAGAGTCCTGGAGACTTGAGGAGACTTGCTGTCACTCAAACTCCAGTGAAAAGCCATCAGCTAACGCTGATGTAAAAACTCATGAGGGTAATAATAATAATAGTAATAATAATCTCCTGCCTGACCACATAATAAAACTGAAAGAATGTGAAAAGCAGGATAAGTACCTAGACCTTGCTAGAGAGTTGAAAAAACTATGGAACATGATGGTGACAATTATACCAATTGTAATTGGTGCGTTTGAAACAGTAACTAAAGGATTAATAAAGCGCCGGTTCGTTTGAAATGTGAGGTCACTAGTAATTTTTTTTTTTACTCGATGTGAATCCTTTACACAAATATTAACTGGTCATTTTTACTGAAATCTGAGTGAGTGGATTTTATAATGGCATGTCAACGATTAAGGATTATTGCGAGGCCATCCTTGCAGAAGGACATTAGATGAAGGGGTAAGTTTGTTCATGCCTTTTTAATCGCATTAGTCCGGAAGAGAATGTACTCTCGTGACTGGGGTTCTACGATTTCGGAGTCCCCATTCTGCAACATATTGACCTCCGACCCGGCTCAGCTGTCAGATGAGAAATGCACCGGTGTAAATAACAGGTGCATCCGGTCGAAGATATCAAGGGATAACCTTGACTGTGG
This sequence comes from Sepioteuthis lessoniana, assembly GCA_963585895.1. Classification (NCBI taxonomy): domain Eukaryota; kingdom Metazoa; phylum Mollusca; class Cephalopoda; order Myopsida; family Loliginidae; genus Sepioteuthis; species Sepioteuthis lessoniana. The sequence goes on from OY757926.1 coordinate 15,733,164, forward strand.
ACGGGTTGAATGGAGTGCAGATGCGACGCTCTGAGATGGAGGAGGGCACCAAACAATTATATAACCTGGGGCCACAAGAAGTTCGAGTTAGTTGGAGATCAGAGTTTGGGGCCAGTTGTTGCAGTTCGAAGCAGTGAGAACCAGACCCAGCAGAGAGCTGGGCCCCTAGGGGCCCCGGTTGAGCAGCCCTGCCGAATGATAAAGAAGTGCTGCTATTGCAAGAAGAACTGGGGGGCAATATGTTGCAGCTTTGTTCAGCTTCCAACTCACCTCTCACACAATAACCCTTTCGTAACCCTTTCGTAACCCTTTTGAATAAAGTGTGAGACGTATATTTTTCTAAAGAACTGTGTCCGTTCGTCATTATTGTGTTGACTATGTTTCTGCATGCATATGAGTATGTTACACTTCTAGTAGGAAAGGACTATAGAATAAACCAACTGCATCTTTGCAGAGGAGTAATAACCTCTCCTCAATGAGTGTCCTGGTATGACATTAAATAATCTGATATCGAAGCTTCAGTAATAATAGAGCTTTGGGAAACGCAAAGTACGTCTTAATTGTCATCACTCCAAGGTCTACTTTGGGACGGAGTGGGAGCATCTTATCTATGGGCCAAATAGAAATCTTAGACATTTGGAATGAGTTCAAACGAATGACTTTTGCTAAAATGAACTGTTTGAAATAGAACTATCTGATCATTTAATTGTGTGTAAACAAATGATTGATGTTTAATTGAATTCCTAGGAATTGATAGCAGTGCTTGGAACCATCGAACTTTCATGACTTATACTCAATCTTATTGATAGAAATAGAACTGTTTGTTCCTTTATTTGTATCGACCTAAAAATATGTTTACAGATTATATTTTAATATATTTGTATAAAGCGAATTCGGCATTAAATAACCTACAATAGTTGATACGCCATAAAACCCAACCAAACCAAATCATATATATTTAGTATACATGTAAAAACCGAATTTGGCATTAAATAACCTACAGTGGTTAATATGCAATAAAACCCAACCGAACCAAATCATATATATTTAGTATATTCGTATAAAGAGGATTTGGCATTAAATAACCTACAACGGTTGATATGCTAGAAAATCAACCAAACCAAGTCCTATATATCTAATATTTTTGTATAAAGAGGATTTAGCATTAAATAACCTACAATGATTGATATGCCAGAAAATTAAACCGAACTAATTCCAAGTCCAGCATTTTGCCACTACACAATATTTGTCACTGCCTCCCACCAGACAGGACTTGGCACAAGATCAATGATCTGAATTTCGATTATAGGGATTAATTCCTAATGTTATGAAGACCTACAATATTATGGTAATCATCATCATCATCATCATCATCACGTCACGCTATCAGCACATATATCCCTGACCCTCTCTCGCCACCCTTGACTATCGTCCATTGCTTCCAGCAGGTCCTCAGGGCTACATCCCCTATCAGCAAAGAGCTGTTGTATGTAGGTTCGAGCTGGTTGTCCTGCCTTTGCTCTTCCATGTAAAGGGGTTTACAGGAGTACATCACTTATGAGCTCGTCCCTATTTCTCCAGCAGTGTCCTGTATGTCTGGTTCATCTAATGTTGATAGTTTTCGTGATGGGTGTAGGTGTCCGTACAGCTGCTGCTTTGTGGAGTGCTGTTTCCAGGACATGTCCAATATTGCTTGCAGCATTCTTGTGTAATTGCCGTCCAACTTTTTCTCCACAGGTTTAGTTAGCCTCCATGTAGTGCATCCATATAGCAGTATCGACACGACTACTGCTTGGAAGAAACTGCTTCATTTTATCGGTCAGGTCTGACTTCCGTATGACCGATAGCCTATTGATAGCTATCCATGCCTTTTCTAGACGTGTGTCGATGTCCTTCTCGGTTGATGAGTCACTGCTCCCTTGGTAGAAGGACGGTAAAGTAATTAGGGTGATAATTAATTTTATTGATTTTTTACAGATAATTGATTATATTTATTATTTTATTATTTACATTAGTGAAGTTGTCGACTTTTCTGGGATTCTTTAGTTCAGTTGTACTTGGCACTGAGGTCGGGTGGTACGTACGAGTTAACGTCCATGTAGTGCATCCATATAGCAGTATCGACACGACCGCTGCTTGGAAGAAACTGTGCTTCATTTTATCGGTCAGATTTAACTTCCATATGACCGATTGCCTATCGATAGCTGTCCATGCCTTTGCAAGTCGTGTGTCGATGTCTGTCTCGGTTGATAAGACACTACTCCCTAGGGAGAAGGACGGTAAAATAATTAGGATGATAATTAATTTTATTGATTTTTTTTACGGATAATTGATTATATTTATTATTTTATTATTTGCTTTAGTGAAGTTGTGGACTTTTCTAGGATTCATTAGTTCAATTGTACTTGGCACTGAGGTCGGATAGTACGTGCGAGCGCGGAAGGATATGTCAATCACTCCTTGTCATAATAAGGTTTTAGGATAGGAAACGAAAACTAAACAAATTTGAAGTCATGTCATGTGATAAGTTTGATTGAAAATACATAGAATTAATGATACAATGAATTAGTGAGATGACTTCAGACCAATGAAATACTTTATTTTGGAAAATATAAAATTTGAATCGAAGAAGTTGGTTTGGTTTGGTTTTATGGCATATCAACCTTTGTAGGTTATTTAATTCCAAATCCATTTCTATGTAAATAATCAGTTTTATTTCAAACAATTCAGTTCAGCATGAGTACACAATTTATCAAAAACATTTCTATTTCAAACTATTCAGTTTATTCAAGCAGTTATATATAACAATTCAGTTTAGTGTAAGTACACTTTTAATGTCAAAACAGTTCAATTTCAAATAATTCAGTTTAGCATAAGCACGCAGTTTAAATGTAAGTACGGTTTAATTGTCTAAAACATTTCTGTTTCAAGCTATTCAGTTTAATATAACAATTCAGTTTAGCATAAGTATGCCGTTAGTTCTATCCAACCCAAAGATAGGGCACTATCAGGTGCTACCACACCGGGCCAGAGTGGACCTGGGAGGAATAGCAATGAAGAGGTTCTCCGTATTCCCCAAGTCCCCAGTATTACTGGAACCTCACCATCAGACTGTTTAGTGTCATATCCAGGACCCCTCTGCAGAGGTACAGTCAGTGTATTCAACAGCCCCAGCCGACAGGGCAATCGAAGTTGTGGGGTTTTGAAATCCAATGAGAGAAGTTGAGATTTGGAGATCAGATGCGATACCTCGGGCGGGTGCGCTTGTAGGGGGATTAACTGTTGCAAGGTATGCTCTTTGACCTTCTACGATATTTTCTCTCTGCCTTGTGCGATGACAGCAATGAAAATTGTAACAGGAAATTAAGATTTTCGTATTTGAACGAGAAGAGTCCCTATTGTTATTTTTGAAGAGTGTGTAATTTCGAATATTTAACATGGTCCATCGTGTTACAAGTACGACCAAACAAATAGAAGTAAACTGTGTACTTATGCTAAACTGCCTTTTTTGAATTAGAACTGTTTGACTAATCTGAATAGATTGAAATAGAAACGTTTCAATAGAGTTCAATGCTAAAATGAATTGTTTGAAATAGAACTGTTCATTTGTATAAAAATGAGTTTGGCATTTAATAACCTACAAAGGTTAATATGCCGTAAAACTCAAACAAACAAACAAGAAAACATCTGAAAGTTGTTGCTCAAAGCTTGAAGTTTGGTTTTGGCTTTCGTTTCTTTAATTAATGGTGCATTAATTTGCCCTGGATATGACACTAAACAATCTGATGGTGGTGCCCCAGTAATGCTGGAGTGTTGGGGAATGCGGAGTACCCCTTCATTGCTATCACTCCAAGGTTCACTCTGGCCAGGAGTGGTAGCATCTGATTGGGTCCTATCTATAGATCAAATTGTACTTTGATGTTCAAAATGTGTGCGAAGAAATGTTGTATCATCATCATCATCATCATCATCATCATCATCATGTCGTGCCGCTAGCACGGATATCCCTGACACTCGCTCGCCACTTCTCCCTATCATTCATCGCTTTTGGCAGGTCTTCAGGACTACATCCCGTATCCTCACATAGCTGCTGTATGTATGTTCGAGCTGGTCGTCCTGCTTTTGCTTGGCCATATGCGGGGGTCCATAGGAGTACATCACAGATGAGTTCGTCCTTGCTTCTCCAGCAGTGTCCTGCATGTCTGATTCGTTTACAGTTCACTTGTATAAAAATGAATTTGGCATTAAATAACCTATAAAGGTTGATATGCCATTAAAGACAAACGAACTAACAACGACCAAAATGCCGATGTGGGGGAAAAAATAAAAATAAGTAGATGAGTTGTTACCGAAAACATTCCAAAAGAAAATTGTGACCCTATAATAGGGTTGAGAATATTCTGACCGAATATCCTGTCGACATCACAAAAAAGGAGCGTTTGAGTATGGTACTCTTATTAGCAGGATTCAGTTCTATAGTAATGGGGGAGTTTTGAGATCCCTCTTAATTACTGTACTCCTTGGTTCCCTCTGACAGGAGTGGTTGTATTTCTAGGGCCATATTTATGGGTTCAATAAATCAGTTCAAAAATATTCGGATTTATCGAATCCAAATATTTTTGAACTGATCAAATTAATTTCAATGTGTGAAAAAAAAAATTAGGAAATAACTACAGAGAATATATATATGTATATATATATATATATATATATATATATATATATATATATATATATATATATACATATATATATATATATATATATATATATATATATATAAACGAACAATGGAAGCAGTTCTGTAACCCCCTATGCATAGACGAGTTGAAATGTCGTCAAAATCAATTAACCAGCAGAATTCTTTTCTAAATGGCATGACTAATATCTTAAAATGAAAAACATGCTCCCAAATAATAGTGAGAGGTTCACTCTAATCATGAGTGGTAGTACGTTAGGGTCGGATCTATGGATTAAATAGAACTGTTCAATCAAATACAAGGGAGCGTTAGTTATATTAATGTTGAAAACAATCCATGAAACACTTAATTGTACACAAATAGAACTATTAGTCTTAACGTTATATACCTTACTTATGAACATTAATAGGTATGTCCTGTTCCTCAGAGTGTTATGTACCCTATCTATGAACATTATAGGGTATGTCCTATTCCTCGAACTGTTATATACCCGATCTATGAACATTAATTGGTATATCCCATCCTTTCTACTGTTATATACCCAATCTATGAACATTATTGGGTATGTCCTGATCCTCGAACTGTTATATACCCGATCTATGAACATTAATTGGTATATCCCATCCTTACTACTGTTATATACCCTATCTATGAACATTATAGGGTATGTCCTATTCCTCGAACTGTTATATACCCGATCTATGAACATTAATTGGTATATCCCATCCTTACTACTGTTATATACCCTATCTATGAACATTATTGGGTATGTCCTATTCCTCGAACTGTTATATACCCGATCTATGAACATTGACTGGTATATCCCATCCTTTCTACTGTTATATACCCTATCTATGAACATTATTGGGTATGTCCTATTCCTCGAGCTGTTATATACCCGATCTATGAACATTAATTGGTATATCCTATCCTTACTACTGTTATATACCCTATCTATGAACATTATTGGGTATGTCCTATTCCCGAACTGTTATATACCCGATCTATGAACATTAATTGGTATATCCCATCCTTACTACTGTTATATTCCCTATCTATGAACATTATAGGGTATGTCCTATTCCTCGAACTGTTATATACCCGATCTATGAACATTAATTGGTATATCCCATCCTTACTACTGTTATATACCCTATCTATGAACATTATTGGGTATGTCGTATTCCTCGAACTGTTATATACCCGATCTATGAACATTAATTGGTATATCCCATCCTTTCTACTGCTATATACCCTATCTATGAACATTATTGGGTATGTCATATTCCTCGAACTGATATATACCCGATCTATGAACATTAATTGGTATATCCTATCCTTACTACTGTTATATACCCTAACTATGAACATTATAGGGTATGTCCTATTCCTCGAACTGTTATATACCCGATCTATGAACATTAATTAGTATATCGCATCCTTACTACTGTTATATACCCTATCTATGAACATTATTGGGTATGTCCTATTCCTCGAACTGTTATATACCCGATCTATGAACATTAATTGGTATATTCCATCCTTACTACTGTTATATACCCTATCTATGAACATTATTGGGTATGTCCTATTCCTCGAACTGTTATATACCCGATCTATGAACATTAATTGGTATATCCTATCCTTACTACTGTTATATACCCTATCTATGAACATTATAGGGTATGTCCTATTCCTCGAACTGTTATATATCCGATCTATGAACATTAATTAGTATATCCCATCCTTTCTACTGTTATTTACCCTATCTATGAACATTATAGGGTATGTCCTATTCCTCGAACTGTTATATACCCGATCTATGAACATTAATTGGTATATCCTATCCTTACTACTGTTATATAACCTATCTATGAACATTATTGGGTATGTCCTATTCCTCGAACTGTTATATACCCGATCTATGAACATTGATTGGTATATCCCATCCTTACTACTGTTATATACCCTAGCTATGAACATTATTTGGTATGTCCCATTTCTCATACTGTATACTCTACCAATTAACATTAATGGGTATATCCCATCCCTACTACAGTTATATAACCTAGCTATGAACATTATTGGGTATGTACTATTCCTCATAATGTTATATGCACTATCTATGAACATAATTGGGTATTTTCCATCCCTCCTACTGTTATATACCCTGGCTATGAACATTACTGGGTATGTCCTATTCCTCAAACTGTTATATACCCTATCTATGAACATTAATGGATATGTCTCACCCGTCCTACTGTTATATACCCTACCCATTAACACTAATGGGTATGTCCCATTCTTCATACTGTTATATGCCCGATCTATCAACATTAATTGCTATGTCTCCTCCCTTCTACTGTTTTATACCTCACCTATGAACATTAATGGGTATCTCCCATTCATCATAAATTTGTTAAACACTATTGTGAGGTGGGTAATTATATTAAGTAGTCACTGCAAGCAGTGGTTACCTTCTTCACGCCGCTGATGAGTACTGTATTTTGTTAATGCCATAATGATTTCCATTTCATTTCTAATCTCTGTTTTAGTTATTAATCATTCAGTAAGCTTTTGTTGGGTTACCACATTCATACATGAAACCATTAAAAAAACGGAATTGATATTAGATATATTAATAAGTATTGGATAGCAATAATTGTAACCATTTATTTGGCCTAATGAGTAGAGTGTTTGCAAATGGTCGAGGAGGCCGGGGTTCAATCCCAGGTCGAGTCATACCAAAGATTCAAAAAATGGTACTTGATGCCGCCTTACTTAACACTTAGCATTATAAGGTAAGGACCAAGCATGAAGTGAAGCAATCTAGGGAATGGAGTAGCGTCCTTCCCTACACCTCAGTTGTAGTAGCTATTGAAAAGGGAGCCTTCGGGTCACCCTCGCCTAAGGTCGCCAACTTTTGTACTTATTTGTGTATAAACAAATGGTTTATATTTATTGTATGAGATGGCAATGAATAAAAGCATTTAACTCTGTTGAAATAAATGATCTCTGACAATTTTTTTCAAAGTAATGTTACCTACAAATTATTCGTTCACAAATCACATATATATATCTATTGATAACAAGGTAATCCAAGTGGAAGGAAAGATATATTAAGAAGTCGACACTATAGCGCTTCGGTTCTACTGAACCATCATCAGGTCCATGAGAGGTGATATTAGCGATGTTAAGTTAACGATGGATGTCTTTTTTTTAAACATCCATTGTTGAATTTTTCTCCCTCTATCCCTCTCTCTCTCTATATATATATATATATGGAAGTAAATAAAGGATTGTAATCCGACGATATGTGGAGAAAAATTCATAACAAGGCAATCCAAGTGGAAGGAAAGATATATTAAGAAGTCGACACTATAGCGTTTCGGTTCTACTGAACCATCATCAGGTCCATGAGAGGTGATATTAGCGATGTTAAGTCAACAATGGATGTCTTTTTTAAACATCCATCGTTGACTTTTTCTCCGTCTCTCCGTCTCTCTCTCTCTCTCTATATATATATATATATATATGGAAGTAAATAAAGGATTGTAATCCGACAATATGTAGAGAAAAATTCATAACAAGGCAATCCAAGAGGAAGGAAAGATATATTAAGAAGTCGACACTATAGCGTTTCGGTTCCACTGAACCATCATCGGGACCAATGAGGTGATTTTAGTGATGTCAACGATAAATGTTTAAAGATGCAAAATACAAAAACCTGGGCGAAAGATTGTATAATAAGAAAACGTTGGCCGTTTAATTGGTGAATCAGAGTTTGTTGTATTAAATTTGACTTATTAGGAATATTGTATAGAAGTTATGTTACGTTTGTTTAACGAGAAAGATTTCGTGTTAAAAGGAAGAAAGAAATCTCTCCTTCCGCTTGTATTACCTTGTTATCAATTTTTCTACATATTGTCGGATTACAATCCTTTATTTGCTTTCATATATATATATATATATATATATATATATTTACTATGGTACGTATACCATTTTGGAAACTCATTTAGTAAAGCATATATAAGAAGCTTTTGTGGGGATCACGTCTCATCAGAAAATTCCGTGAGAAAAGCAGGTAATACAAAAGTAGTGATCTAATAGTCATTGACGAAGTATGTTTTTCTGTCATCAACTACTGTTAGATCTAATCCCTTGTATTGCTTGCTTTTGTCACGGAGGTCTCTGTTGAGATGTGACCGAAACAAAAGTCCCTTTTTAGACCTCATGATGTATGATCTACTTTAAGCTATTCTAATATATATATATATATATATATATATATATATATATATGTGTGTGTGTGTGTGTGTGTGTGTGTATATATATATATATATATATATATATATATATATAAATATATATATTGTCATTCCAAGACAGACTGTTTCGTTGTATAACAATTCTTCAGTGTGACTCCACCCTCCAGATTCTTCAAAAACAGATCGAAAACCGTCTGACTTTACGTTAATTAGATATCTTACCCCAGATATCTTCAATCTCAGCGTGAGCATAGAGATCTTTTACGTATATCTTTTATATATACGTTATCGACTACCGAAATACTCAATTCATGAGAAGCTGATGTAGCAGCCTGCAAATTTCCCACATGAATGCTCAATTCACGAGGTGAAGCAGTCCTTACACATCATGTATTTGATATATATATATATATATATAAACAGGGTTTGGCATTATATAACCCAAAATGGTTAAGATGGTAAAAAGAACCCAACAAAACCCTGCAAATATTATTAATAGCTCAACAGTTTTAATTTTCTAGCCTATTGTCTGTTGTTTATTTCCTGGCGTCTGAGGCGACCCCATACGGAAAATGCCGACGAGGCCGAAGGTATTTTTGGATTTTGCCGGACGTGTGTGTGCTGCGTCCCTGCGCCCTAACCCACCTTAAAAAGGCCTTGTGCCGTACTTGTCCGGTGGTGGGACGGAGAACAAATTAAGTTATAATGATAGAAATAAACACTTCCTCAATGAAGGTAGCAATCATAATACATATCTTGTTATTAGTAGCACTATGACCCTTGTTTTTATAAGGTTGTCAGTTTGTATGATTCTTTTTTTTTTTACGCTTGTGTGTACATCGACATTTTTGATGTCATGACTTTTAAGTTAGTTGTCAGCCATTTTGCTCGCTGGATTTCCCGCTGTCTTACGCAAATCAGCTGACCACTAATCGTTTCCGCTTCGAAGACCAGTAACATTTTATCTCCAAATTTATTCTGCACACGAAACTCCCCAGATTGCAAAATTCAATATTGCAAAACTAAACAAGCGAAACCGTTTATTCCCTTTACAACAACAAATATAAACCATTTTTAGTAAAAGTCAAGATCTTAGATTTTATATTAAACAAAAAGAACAAAATGGCGGAGAAAAAAAAAAGATCCAAAATAAAACATAAACATGAAAGAAAATGCAACATTTTCTATTTTCCTTTAAGCAATGAATCATTTCTCATTTATCAGAAAAGGTTAATTACAATGGCGTCGACAAATAAAATATTTAGGGAATAAAAAAGAAGAAAATAAAAAGAAAAGTTTCAAGTTAATATACTGCGTAATAGAAAAGACAAAAAACAAACTGTTTCGAGTTGGAATACAAAACTGATGAAAGTTTTTGAATGACTTCCTCGAGATGGCGGAACTGAATTTTCAAATTAATATGTATTTTTAAATTTTTCTCAGATGGATTGCGTTGAATAGAAAACTGACAACTAACTGCACGGGAGTCATAGATTTTGCTCTGAACAACATGAATAGCTATCACAATTCTTTCATTATACAATTATCTCTAAATAATTCTCCAGCTGATCGAAATAACTACGTATTTCACAACTGTTAAAACAAGGCCTGGACCTCCCAGATCTTCCTTGTTGACTTTATTCTCTTTCTTCTTTCGGATTATTGATGGAAAAAAAGGTCAAATTTTAGATATATTTAACCAAATATATCTGATAGTTAATCCTGTTTGAAATAATTGTGTAGATTATTGTGAGAAGATATTTTACAAAAAAAAGAGTCTTTCAAGATTGTGGCCTAGTCGGCTAGGGCTGCAGAACATGCCGACTGCATCGCTGAAGAGGGGTAAAAAAAACACCCAACGAGTGTCCTGTGACCCCGTTTGCAAGGGCTATAGATTACGCTGACTGCAACTCAGCAGAGGGGTAAGCCCCCCCCCCGTGAGTGTCCTGGATAAAACATTAAACAATCTGATGCTGAGACTCCAGTAATACTGGAGATTTAGGGAATGAGGAGCACCCCTTCATTGCTATCGCTCCCAGGTCTACTCTGACCCTGAGTGATAGCACCTGATAGGGCCCTATCTATGTGTTAAATAGAACTAAACTGTGTAATTATGCTATACTGAATTTTTCGGAATAGAACTGTTTTGACATTTAAACTGCGAATTTATGCTAAACTGAATAGTTTGAAATGGAACTGTTTTGGAGATTTAAACTGTGTACTCATGTTAAACTGAACTTTTGAAAAATAACTCTTTGTATGTGTAAAAATGTGTTTGGCATTGAATAGCCAACGATGGTTGATATGCCATAAAACCCAACCAAACATTCAAGAGTGTTCAATCAAGATACAGAAAGAAGGGCAATGGGTCATGCACCATCTGGGCCTCTCATCACCCAGGAAGAATGTGCACGAGTTATCAACAACTTTGCATGCCGCATTCAACTGTGCCTCCAACTGTACGATGGTTATCAGCAGCATAGACTATCGGGTATCCTTTGACGTTATTGATTCATATTTTAGACTAAATGCTTGCAGATCCTACAATACTCCCCTTTTATCTTTTCTTGCTTGCTTGGGTTTTATAGCATATCGAGCCTTGTGGGTTATTTAACGCCAAATAATGTCTATATATATATATATATATATATATATATATATATATATATATATATGTACATATTTCTTTTATCTTAAAAAAAAGAAAAAAATGAAAAATGATCCAGCACAACTCGGGGAAAACAAATGACATTGTACTGAAATTTTTTTTCTTTATCTTTAAAAAATAAAAAGTTCAGTACACTGTCATTTGTTTTCCCCGATTTGTGCTGGATCATTTTGCTTCAACAAAAATGAAACGTTATTTTGGTTGTATCACTTAAAGAAAGGTATTAACACACCCATACACACACATTGCCCAGTCGGTTGGGGTTCTAATTTACTAAGCATTTTACTTAGATGTGGCACAAGGCCATATGAAAGGGGCACCCAATGAGACTCGAACTCACTCGTGTAGGTTTGCTAGCAGTCGGTTGGGGTTGCAGAATCCACCGACTGCACCTCTGCAGAGGGGTAAGATCCACCCAATGAATGTCCTGGATATGACACGAAACAGTCTGATGGTGAAGTTACAGTAATGCTGAGGCTTTGAGGAATGCGGAGCATCCCTTCATTGTCATTGCTCTTAGGTCCACTCTGGACCGGCGTGGTAGTATCTGATAAGACATTATCAATGGATTAAATAGAACTAACTGCGTACTTATGAGAAACTGAATTGTTTGACTAAACTGAATCGCTTGAAAAAGAGATGGTTTTGACAATTAAACCGTACTTACACTTAAACTGCGTGCCTATGTATGCTAAACTGAGTTATTTGAAATGGAACAGTTTTTAGACATTGAAACTGTACTTACACTAAAATGAATTGTTTAATATAAAACTGTTTTGACATTTAACTCTGCGTAAACAAAATGTGTACGTATACTAAACTGAATTAGCTGAATTAGAACTTTTTGACTAAACTGAATAACTTGAAATAGAAATGTTGTTCACAATTAAATTGTACTTACATTTAAACTGCGTACTAATGCTAAACTGAATTGTTTGAAATAGAACTATTTTCATAAAAATGGGTTTGGCGTTAAATAACCTACAAAGCTGGATATGCCATAAAACAAAGCCAACCAGCCAACCAACAAATCACACACACATTCACCCCCCTATATAATATATATATATATATATATATATATATATATATATATATATATATATGGAGGTGCCCGTGGTGTAATGGTTATCGTCGCAGGATGTGGACACGACGACACGAGTTCAAAACCTGGACGAGCCTGATTGCATTTCACATAGCACTAATACCCTTGGGAAAGGTATGAATCCAAATATTCTCCCTCCAGCTATGGGTAAATAGTAGGGCAGACTAGGTTCTTCAGCCTTGGTGAGGCGACTAGTGTAGGAGAAGGAAAACTCTGAATTCAAACCTGTTAAACTCCGCTTAAAAATTGACCTTGTGTCATATCCTGCCTGAGCGGAGGGGTTGGTAAATAGGATATATATATATATATATATATATATATATATATATATATATATATATATATATATATATATAAGCGGTTTATGGTTCTTACTAGCTCACCTGGTGAGTTAATGGAGGGCCAAATGTCGCAGCATTGTTAAATGCTGCAACATTTGTCTAAATACCACTTCAACACTCTACCTGATGAACTGGGTCATATGATTAAAGACTTTCCTTTTTAGGGAAATGCCGACGGGGTCCGAGGCAAATTGGGAATGCCGGGCGTATCTGGGCTACGGTCTTTCGCCCGGATCCAACTTAAAAAAGGCCTTGTGCTTCAATCCCTCGTTTGATGGGGCGTGTGATATATACCGTTGATTTAATAAGCTGATTAATATTCGAACTGCTCTTACTTCGTTTGGCTATATAGAACTTTGACCCTCCTCAATTCCTTATATGTCTGGTTGGGAGGTGTCTTAACCCTTGGCAGAAATGCAGCCGGTTTATTCTACATCCCCAGCCGACTGGGTAATAAAAAGACTGAGATAGATTAATCGAGACAATAGATAGATAGAAAAAAGTTCGATAGATAGATAGATAGATAGATGTGTAAATATATAGATAGATTTAAAAACTCTGGGATAGATAGATTGATAGAAAAAGACTGGGATAGATAGATAGATTTGAATGGATTGGGATTGACATGTTTGTTTGTTTTCTGTAGTTTTATGGCATATCAACCATAGCTGGTTATTAAATGCCAAATCCCTTTTTTTCATATATATTTAATAAATGACTTGTAAACACATATTGTTCATACACACAGTTAAATGATCAAACAGTTTCATTGTTAATTATTCAATTAATGTAAGTCAACAAAGTTAAATGATTCCAAGTATTGCTATGTATCACTAGCAATTCAATTAAACATCAGTCATTTGTTTACACACAGTTAAATGATCAAACAGTTCTATTTCTAACAATTCAATTTAGTATTAGTCATTTGTTTTCATTCAGTTTAAATGTAAAACAGTTCTACTTGACCAATTGATAGGACCCTATCAGGTGCTATCACTCTGAGGCAGTGTGGACCTGGGAGCGATGTCAATCATGCAGTCGTTGGGGGCGCGTACCTCTCTGCAAAGAAGCCGTCAGTTTATTCTAAATCAATGGCCGTCAGGGCCGTGGGATAGATAGATTGTGAATGGTCAGGATAACATTTCAGAGAAATATAACGTATTGTGCCAAATTTGGAATTCAGAGAAATTCATTTCAGAAAAATTCGATTATTCTCATTAGCTTCAGGGTAGAATGAATTTTCTTTTTTCGTAGGTTGCACGAATAAATTATTTGGCTAAGGATCATAATAAACCCTGACCAGATTTCAATAACAAGCAATGTAGGCATTTTGAAGTTAACTTGAATCAGGTTGCTAAATTTAATTAAACTAAGAAATCTAACAGGACAATAATTTGATCCTGTGAAAATCAGTAAACAAATAGTCGTCATGGTTTCACCATTTTTCACCAATAAAAAATAGGCATTTCGTTTATTTTACTATTTTCCCTGATATTTTCAATTTCTCCAGTGCAACATTTGAATATCACCGCGAACACATTTCTATTCAGCCCTGTCGGCTTGGGCCGTAGTAAAACGTGACTACCTGTTGGCCGTGGATGGCGATCAGTGATACCTAAGGACGAGATAGTGGACAGGTGATTGGTTTGGTTTGGTTTCTATTGTTTAATGGCATATCAACTCTTTTTAGGTTATTTAATGCCAAAGCCATTCTCCTAGAAGAACAGTAGTGGTACTATTTAACCCATAGCTGGGAGGATAAGGGGGTTCATACTTTTCCCATGGATATTTGCCCGAAAGTGAACGTAATAGCGCGACTGGAGTACGAACTCGCGTAGTGGACAGGTGACTAGCAACTTACCACTTTGGCCATTATCATATTTACCAACCCCTCCGCTCGGGCAGGATATGACACAAGGTCAATTTTTAAGCAGAGTCTAACAGGTTTCAATTCAGAGTTTTCCTTCTCCTAGACTAGTTGCCTCACCAACGCTGAAGAACCTAGTCTGCACTTCTATTTACCCATAGCTGGAGGGAGAATAATTGGATTCATACCTTTCCCAAAGGTATTAGTGCTATGTGAAATGCAATGAGTCTCGTCCAGGATTTGAACTCGTGTCGCCGTGTCCATTTCCTACGACAATAACCATTACACCACGGGCACCTCCACTAACCATTACACCACGGGCACCTCCACCACTTTGGCCATTATTGGGCTGGACGGGAGGTCGTACCATCCCGATTCGATCAATCGGCTGGTCGTGTCGCATATTGAAGTGCTTGACAAACAACGAAGGACTCGTAGATATACAAAAATATAATTCATATTTTCATTCTTCGACGGTGACGTTTGTGTGAAGTAGGAATACAGTAAGAGAGATTTCACACATATCTTTCTTCTGTGGCGGCCAGAGAACACACATGGTAGAGCTGAAAAGTTTACTCGAGTGGTTAGGGGATCTCCCTCTTCGCTTGAGAAACCAGCGGATCTCCCTCTTCGCTTGAGAAACCAGCGGATCTCCTCCCTTCGCTTGAGCAACCATCAGTCCAAAATTACCGACCTTATATTGTCTTTTCAAGTCGTATCTGCATATATGAACATCCTTTTCACCTCACGTATTTCTTGTTTATGGTTCGTTATCGGAACTTACATACTTCTGTTTTTTCCAGTAATTTGTTGATTTTATCTGCGCATGGAAATATCTGTCATTCTATTCACAGGCACTTCGTCGCCAGCTAAGCTAATAAATTACAGTCGTATCAAGCCCTAAAAATTATATGTCTGGTTCCAATCGTATTTTTCAATCTGCACCTTCAGTATGATACAAACCCTTCTCTTTTAAGAGCTAGAAGGCGGTGGCTGAGGGACAATAGTGTTAAGAGACTAGAAATTTGACCACTACTAAATTTCATGGTAATTAGTAACGTTTATTGGCAACATGAAATTGGCAAGGGCTCGAAACCCTACTCCTATCTCGAGTATGATGGTAGTGTATCCCCGTTCCAACCAAGATGAATGGGTTTCCCCCTTGGTACATTCCTAACTCAGGTTGGAGTCTGTGGTGGTTAGTGGGGCTGAGGACCAGTGAAATATAAGCATCACTTATGGCGTCTTCTGACGAACAAAAAGAAATTTATTCGAATCAGACTGCGAGAATGAAGCAGCTGACTTCTCCATATTCATTGTCATTACATTTTTGGAGGAGGTGTGCCTGGCTAAATTCTCCTCTTTCTTAATAGAAATGGTTAGCACAACGAGAGCTAACCCCCAAGACGTAAGCAAAAAACACGGAAGGGAAATTTGTTTATCGAGGTGGACAGCCGAATGAAGGATGAAGAGATCTTCAAGCCGAAAAGCTTCCACACAACCAAATGCAGAGCATATCTCCATGCAAGACTGAACACTTGTAAAAGAATTATCAGAAGCTGTGAGTTGGTCTGGGCTACAGCAGAGGATATGACAGCAGCCATGGGAAAACAGAGAGTGACAAATATCAGAAGAATGACCATTAGAAAAGGCAGAGATCAAATCCAGAACAACACCTAGATCCTGACATTTAATCAACTCCATATTTCTAAGGAAGTGAAAATCAGTTATTGTCTCGAGATGTTTGTACAATAAGTCCCACTACCACAGTGCTGCTTTAAAGGTAAAAAAATACGGACTCCAAAGAGAATGTCAGACATGTGCCCAGTGCAATGAAAAGGACCTGGACCACATTGTGGAAGACTGCTTAAAGAAAATTAGATATCCTTATTGCCGACAAGACAATAAGGCTGACTCAAGATCTTATAATGTCTATAGAAAAGCAAAGGAAATATTGGAAGTATAGCACAAGAGGAATGTTATCTTTCTGGTAGCATGGAAAATAGTAGGGTGTTATATGATGAAAACACTTACCCCTCTCTTGCACAGAGAGTGGATCCAGTCTATCAGGAGCAACAAATACAGAGCTCTAGGGCAGAAACTGATCTAATTGCAACGAAATGATGGGCCAAAGTTTCAGGAACACTTGAAAAAAAAACGACAATCGGCTGAATTTCAGCAAGCACAAACTCGACGAAATGAACCTACAAATAAAGAGAAATCCAATGTGATAGTCCGGGTAAAATAACACATACAACCAAACACGAATTACTTTTTCTAAAATAGAAAATATCCCCCTTCAAAACATCCAATCCGTCCACCAAAAACTGTCAGACTGACGGAAAAACTTGTCTCTAAAAAAAACAAAACCATTCATACAAAAATCTCAAACTCTCATTGACCAACCTGCAAAAAATACATATGAACATCAAAGTGATCGATGAAAGGCCAAGAACATTCAAACTGTCCTCATACAAATACGATACAGACACCTCAACATTGAGAATAAATTCACCTGTAAGAATGAATAAACAATGCAATGCTCCGAGATCGACAAAATCACTACATAGGTCTTAAAGTATAGAAAATATAGATAGTGACACTGACTGCAAAGTTGCCAATCTCAATCTAGAAGATAGGATTACTCACTACAATCATATTTACCCAACCCCTCCGCTCGGGCAGGATATGACACAAGGTCAATTTTTTAAGCGGAGGATTACTCACTACAATACTTGAAACCATTTAGCTGTGTGCAAAAAGATGAGTCCAAATTCTTTTTTAATTTACCTACAAACCATCCACTTACAAGTTATGTATAAATAAGATTCGGCACGAAATAACCAGCATGATTAGATATGCCATTAAATCAATAACCAAACAAATCATGTATATATATCAAAAACATGAATATTTATAAACCGAGTTGGGTATTAATTTACCTACGAGGGTTGATATGCCGTAAATACCAACTCTTTTTACTGTCAGTAAATAATATTATTCGTGTTTGATAGAATCCTTGAAACCATTTAACTGTGTGTAAACAAATAAGCTCAGCTTATCTAAAATGTTACCGAGAAACCCTTTGCTTAAAAATCATAGAAACTCAGGATATATGTATAAAGAGGACCGTGGCATTAAATAAACTTCGAGTGTTGAGATGTCATAAAACCAAACCAAACATTTCCATTGCTTACAATATTCTTTCATTGTCAAATCATGTCAAATATTGTTTCATTTATTGATTAATACGCGGGAAGTAGCGCGGGTTTATGCTAAAACATTCTGGTGGCTTGATCCTACCAGGACAGACACGCTACATTCACATCTTTTGCCGCATTGCAAAGGGCTCACTGGGCTGGGAACCTCACTTCGTTTCGAATGTCACGGCGTCGGCCACTTCACTGTATCGGCCACTTAATTATGTTAGAAACATTCCAAATTTTATATAGGATAATGAAAAATGAAATAGATTCAACAGAAAAAGACTGAGTAGCGTCAGACATCATCGTGAGCATATTCCAACATGAATACCAGCATTTAAGAAATTGCTATTCAATTTTAATATGACACCAGCATTTAAGTTCGAAATAAAATAAAGAATTGCTTCATTCATTAATTAAAATTCCATGCATTTTTATGTAGAGGATTTTTAAAAGTTCAGTATCATCTGATATGGAAAAAGAAATATAGAAATTGAAAAATCTACCTTGAAAAACCCTCCCCCACTCTTTCTCTCTCTCTCTCTCTCTATCACACACACACACACACACACACACACACATGGGGCATGGAAACTTGTTTTAGTCATTGGGACGTTATTCGTATATTTGAAAAAAAACATCTGATGAAGACCATCCTTCTTCAGCTCTAAAACTGCTCCGAATTCAAAGATTTCCTTCTCCTACATCGGTTGCCAAATCAAGATTAAAGAACCGATTCTATCATACTATTTACCAAAAACTGGAAGTAGGATATTCGGATTCGTACTTTTCTCAAGAGGTCAGGTTGACCGCTCGGCTGGACTACAACATCGTAGTTAACAAGTTCGAATTCGAGTGACGGTATTTTCTACACTTTCAGACAAATGTCCTCAGAAAGGCATAAACTTTCTAATCCCCCCATCCAGCTATAAGTTAAATAGTTCCACAGCTGCCCTTCTACAAGGATGGCTTTGACATTAAATAACCCACGAGGGTTGATATGCCATTAAACAAAGAAACCAAAATGGACATTTTTCCAAGAGTATTAGCGCTATATGCAATGCAAACAGCATCGTTCTGGATTCGAACCCGAGTAACCGATTCCACTTCCTAAGACAATAACGGTTACATTACGTGCGCCACGTTCTCCGTGAAAATAAGCAATTGAAATCAAAGCTTTTATCTCACTCAGAAAAGCAATGGTTGGTGCTATTTACCCAACCCCTCCGCTCGGGCAGGATATGACACAAGGTCAATTTTTAAGAGGAGTTTAACAGGTTTGAATTCAGAGTTTTCCTTCTCCTAGACTAGTTGCCTCACCCAGGCTGAAGAACCCAGTCTGCCCTACTATTTACCCATAGCTGGAGGGAGAATAACTGGATTCATACCTTTCCCAAGGGTATTAGTGCTATGTGAAATGCAATCAGTCTCGTCCAATGTTTGGTGCTAATTCAAAATTAGATATTCCAGACCTTCATGTTAATATATAGCACAAGGTAAAATAAGAAAGGATATCAAAGATTCATAGCTTTGGTTCGATTTTATAGCATATCAACCATTATTGGTTATTTAAATCTACTTTTAATCCAAATCCACTTTAAACTTTAAAGAGTTTTATTCCATGCAATTCAGTTTAGCATAAGTACAGATATTTGTTTACATACAGTTAAATATAAAAACGGTTCTATTTCAAACAATTCTGTTTAGCATAAATACGAAGTTTAAATGACAAAACAGTTCTCTTTCAAACAATTACGTTTAGCGTTAGTACACAGTTTAGTTCTATTTGACCTATAGATAGGACCCTATCGTTCATCGCCCTAGGTAGGTCTTCAGGACAACATCCTGTATCCTCACATAGCTGCTGAATGTACTCTGGGCCAAGGTGGACTTGGGAGCGATGGCAATGAAGGGGTACTCCACATTCCCCCAAAGCTCAAGCATTCGTTGAGCCTCACCATCAGACTGTTTTGTGTCATATCTTGGACACTGTTTGGGGAAGTCTTACCCCTCTGCAAAGATGCGCACAATGTATTCTGCAGCCCCAGTCGACTCGGCCAGATATAAAAGAGAGGGAAATAATTATTATGAGCCAGTTTTTAAAGAGGGGTTAACTTGCCTTAAAAATTACCATTCGAACAGTCTTTTATTGGGTTTTGAACATTGACCTCTGATTATTGATGCAGATTTCAGATTGGGCTGGATGAATTTCTTTTTCGAGTGAAAATTATACCTGAAAATATTCCGTGTTTTTTTGGGTTTTTTTATTTACGTTAGAACTGAGTAACGAAAAGATATAATAAATAAAAGAAAAAAACACAACATTACTTGCGGTCCATTTCAAATAAATTTCATATTTTTTCGCCTTCAAAAAATTATTTCCAAAATTTAGAGAAAGAAATAATCGTTTCTAAAGAAAAAAAAAACGAAAGAAAAAAAAGAAAAGTAATAATTGAACAATTTTTTGTTGAGAGAAAATATCTTGAAAGAAATTGTTTACACTTATATTTATTGTATAAAATATGTCGTGATTTTCTTTTAAAAGAAGAAATAGAGTAATATTTCCGATGTGCTGTTTAGACATTAATTTCTTACGGTATTTTTAGGACCTAAAAGAACAGTGTGAATCTTTGATCTTCTTGCGACATGATATATATAACTGATAGTACAGCGAGTTTGTTTATTCATCATCATCATCATCATATCGTGCTGGTAGCACGGATATCCCTGACCCCCTCTCGCCACTCCTCCCTATCGTTCATCGCCCTAGGTAGGTCTTCAGGACAACATCCTGTATCCTCACATAGCTGCTGAATGTACGTTCGAGCTGGTCGCCCTGCTTTTGCACGGCCATGTGTGGGGATCCATAAGAGTACATCTCTTATGAGTTCATCTCTGCTTCTCCAGCAGTGTCCTGCATGTCTGGTTCGTCTAACTTGAATAGTTTTCGTGATAAGGGGCAGGTGGCCGTACAGTTGGTGTCTTGTGGGGTGTTGCTGCCAGGACTTGGTCACGTAGTGCCTTCAATAAGTTTCAATACTTTTTTATACACGCATTTAAAATTGTCGTAGACTCTTGAAAATTCAGTATCTTATTGCTATACATATTATAAGATGACTGACCAAGTTTTATGATTTCAGGTTCAAATGAACAGCAACAGCAGCAATTGGAATACACCCTACTAAAGCCTGATTGTCACAGCTGGTGAATTTCAAAAATGCAATCTGGACGTAAGGGCGCTTTAGAAGAATAATATGCAATAAAATTCTGCTTTAAACTTGGGAAAAAAATGCCAGAGAAACGTTTGGAATGCTTCAGACTGCTTTTTGACCATCTTGCATGAATCGAGCATCAGTTTTTGAGAGGCATAAGAGATTCAAGGAAGGCAGGGAGTCTGTGAGGGGTGATGAGAGGTGTGGGAGGAGTAAGGAAGTCAATACACAGGAGTAGATTAGCCAAAGGTTAGGGATAGGGTTACTATGTTGAGGTTTTAAGGGAGTTTAGAAAGAGATTCCTAGGGAAGAGGCCAGCACTCTTCAAATCGGCTCAATGGCATTTCCACCAAGACAATGCATCAGTCCACAACTCCATCTTTGTCACAGACTATTTGACCAAGATGGGCATCAAAACAGTTCCTCACCCTCCCTATAGTCTAGACCTTGCTCCCAGTGACATTTGGTTATTCCCTAAGCTCAGAGGCTGTCGTTATGAGACAATTGAGGAGATGAAAGAGGCTATGACGAAGGTCATTGATACGCTCACACAAGAGGATTTCCATGTGGCCTTCCAGAAGTTGTTGGAACGGTACATTGAAGAAGTGTATTGCAGCCGGAGGAGAATACTTAGAAGGGCACTAGAGTTTCATGTGTGTACTATCAATAAAATTGCTCATACGAAAAAAGTCTGGAAACTTATTTAATGATCCTCGTATATATTTTGGGGCCCTCAGCCAGCTTTTTGCTTATATAATCTCTGGACCGGTTGTTCAATGCCTTAAGTCTATCAACGTGAGAACTATCTTTGCCTCCAGACATGCATTTCAGTTGTCTTCTCTCAAAAATACGTCCAAACTAAACTGTAAAAATTGCTCAGTCGGCTGAGGCTGCAGAACACTCCGACTGCATCTCTGAAGAAGGGGTAATACCTCCTAATGAATGTCCAGGATATGACACTAAAACAGTCTGATGGTGAGGTTCCAGTACAACAGGAGACCGCTCCCAGGTCCCCTTAGGCCCGGAGTGGTAGCACCTGATTGGGTCCCATGTGTGAGTCAAATAGTACTAAAAAGCGTACTTAGGCTTAGCTGAATTGTTTGAAATAGAACTGTTTTTGATATTAACTGGGTATTAGGAAAGTAGTAAAGACTGTAGTCGAGGGCGACCCGAAGGCTCCCCTTTCAATAGGTACTACACCGAGGTGTAGGAGAGGGCGCTACTCCTTTCCCTGGATTGCTCAACTTTACCCTTGATAGTACCTTATATTGCTTAGAGATAAGCAAGGAGGTATCAAGTACCATTTTTAAAGTCTTTGGTATGACGCGACCCGGGATGAACTAAGCCCCCCCCCCCCCGGCCATTGTCGAATACTCAACCCACTAGACCAATGAGTGTAAGGAAAGCTATACTTATACTAAACTGAATTGGTTGAATTGGAACTGTTTCACTTAACTGAATAGCTTGAAATAGACATGTTTTTGACTATCAAACTGTGTACTTATGCAAGACTGAATTGTTTAAGATAGGACTAATCATTTGTATAAAAATGGATTTGGCATTAAATAAGCAACAAAGGTTGATGTGCCTTAAAACATAAACAAGCAGTAAACTTCAACAAAATAAAATGGTTAATAAATTCCAATGTCTGTGTGATGCTGACTATATTTGTAGCACTATTCATAGGCTGGAAGCTTGAGTTAAGCTTCACACTCCCCAGGAATTATTAAAATTGCCTCAATACACTCCGTCCGATTCCTCTAAGTTACAAGAGTCGGCCATTGACGATCATTTGGCGGGTCAGTATATATATATAGGACTAATTATTCAGTTAACTGTGGATTACCTTATTTATCAACTCTTTCTCTCTCTCTCTCTCTCTCTTACTCTCTCTCTCTATATATACATATATATGTGTGTGTGTGTGTGTGTGTGGTTGGGCAGCAGCCTTTCATTTAAGTATGTTTGATTTATTAATAAAGATTCATTTTGCCTATATATTTTTTAAAGATCCCTTCAAGTTGCCTGATAACTTTTCTTGTTTTTATGTTGGAATTGGTGGACGAATTTACCAAAATTGTCTCAAGCCCTTTCGGACCTTCATAGGCCATCATCAGGCGTTGTTTGCATGTGTAAAAAAAGTATTTTAAAAAGAATTTTAGGTTTTTTATAACATTATATTATTACGAAAATGCAAAGCTGGATAAACCTGACGATATCGAACGAATTTAAAACAGAAAGTTATCCACAGAAACAGAATATTATCAAGAAAAATAGAATATTTAAAAAAGGACGAAACGGATCTAAAAACCTTTCGCTATTTTCAAAGTTAGTTGAATCAATTCTATTTATATATATGTATATATATATATATAGTGCAGCTTGGATTTGTTGTCGTAGTTTATTAATTTCATGTGCTATTATAATTGCGTCTTCAACAAGAATTTTTCGAAATTTGTAAACAGGAAGAGTTTTAAGATGAAAGGCTATGGAGCTAGAATCATTAAAAATGCTTGAAAAGTTTTAGTGATAAAACCAACTTATATATATATATATATATATATATATATATATATATATATATATATATATATATCCGGTATCCAGTAAGTTAAAAATGTAAAATGACGAAAGCCACTACACAATGCCTTATAATTCCCAACCTGACGTGGTTCGCTTGTTAGCTGAGTGGCATGATACTAAGTCTAACGTACAGTTGGGCGAGTTTCGACCCCAGTTTCAAGCGTCCTACGTGTCTAGCCACACTGAAGAGTTGTGACACAACGAAGGTCTCTGTGGATAACAATATATGCCTACATACATACATACATACATACATATAAATATATATATAAACTGATTATATATAAGACCAAACGCTAACTAAACGGCCGGAGAAGAAGCAAGATGGCAATTACACAAGAATGTTGCAAGCAATATTGAACAAGTCCTAGCAGCAACACCCCACAAGGCACTAACTATACGGCCACCTGCCTCCCATCATGAAAACTATCCAAGTTAGACGAACAAGACATGCAGGACCCTGCTGTAGAAGTAGGGACGAGCTCATAAGTGATGTACTCCTTTGGACCACCACATATGGCCGAGCAAAAGCAGGACGACCAGCTCGATCATACATACAGCAACTATGTGAAGATACGGGGTGTAGCCCTGAAAACCTGCCAGAGGCGATGAACGACAGGGAGAAGTGGCGAGAGAGTGTCAGGGATATCCGTGCTAGCGGCACGACATGATGATGATGATGATATATATATATATATATATATATATATATATATATATATATATATGAACTACTAAGTTATAATCTTAAAGTTATACATCAGGGGTTCCTAATGATATTGATGCGTCTAATTATAAATGAACGAAGTGTTCCATTTCGTATTTATAACTAATTTCTGTTATATCATTAATATAATGTATAATTAAAAAATTTAACGTTCAGTAAGGGAGTCTTCGTGGTGTGATTAGCATAAATATAATAGTCATAGGAAATGGAATCGGTGATCCGAGTTCGAATCCTGGACGAAGCTGTTTATTTTTCACTTCGTGTTTATACTCCTGAGAAAGGCATCAATCATTCTGTTCTCTACACAGCTATGATTAAATCGATAGGTAGATTTGACTTTTTTTAAAACTTCGGTTAGGCAACAATTTCAGAGAAGGAAAACTCTGAATTCAAACCAGTTTTACTTACCCAAAGAATTGATCTTGTCTCACACCCTGCCGTGACTTGGTTGATAGAAACATTTGAAATCCTGGCTTTCAACTGGGATCGAATAGAAACCACTACCGCCATTCAAACAAATACAACTTCCTCAACCACAAAGCAAACCAGAAATGATTATAATAAAATACACATTCCAGATTTGGGGATCGAAATTCCGAGCATGCTCCTGAGAAAGTAATCATGAGGGAAAAGGAAAAAAAAAGTCTCAATGTATTGAAGCTTTACCAAGTTAAATTCAATTAAATCACCAAAAATAAGCAAGGGAGATAACCAGACCAACAGAAAAGCAATCAGTTCTCACGTGTATCAATGGCGACATTTCATCATCCTAATTAGATTCTAGTATTGATTTTGAAATTGATATGATCTCACAGAAAAACATGGCTGCCTATGAAATTATTTGACCTTCTTTGGTCAAATGATAATGTACGTCTGTTCACAAAAGGACAGGTATTTGGCTTCCTTTTTTAAAATTTTTATTTGAGTTATTGTTTGTTTTTTTGTTTTTTAAGTTTTTAAAAAGCTGACTTCAAAAACAAAAAAAAAGAGATAAAAAAAAACAAACCAGAAAGCGTTCACTGTCGCGTAAACACAAACCCATGCTGGAATACTGAGACACGTTGGCAAAGAATCACAAAACCAATTTTAGTACGTGTGACTCGTCATTAGACGAAGGCGAAAAAACTCGATGGCAAATTTAAGACTGTCTTCTTTAATTTTAATATCATCAATGTCTGGAACTATTTAGATTCAACTAAGAAAGAGGACGCATTAAAAAATCAGAAAGAAGAGAGAGATAGATGGCTAGGGAAGGAGAGGGAAATGCGTATGAGAAACAGGGAAAAAATGCAGAAGATACACCTTTTTTTTATCCAAAACCTACCCAGAAGCAGGATGTGACACAAGGCCAATTTTTAAATGGAATTTAACAGGTTTTAATTCGGAGTTTTCTTTCTCCTAGACTGGTGAAGCTAAAGTGTTCAGTCTACCCTACTATTTTACCTATAGAATCAGAGAGAATTGTAGGATTTATACTTTTTCCAGGGCTATTAACACTTTGTAAAATGTATGTAGCCTCGCCTATGATTTGATCACGGGTCACAGTGTTCATTTCCTACGATCATAACCATTACACAACAAGCGCTTAAATAATGTAGAACATATATGAGCTTCATACAAAGAATAATGAGCGGTAATGACAGTGTTCTGGGAATAGAACTCACGAAGGCTTCTTTTCAACACTGTTACATGACATTAAACTGCGTGGTTTTGCCACAAAAAGTCAATAGTTATGATTTGTTACGAGATGTTATGGGCCAAAAATTGTGGCAAAACGTAGAGAGAGAGAGAGAGAGAGAGAGAGAGAGGGGAGCTCACTTACATACACACATCGATACATACATAATAGGCAGTTCAACATGAAAATGCTGTTTCATTTATAACATTTTGAGAAAGACGGTTCCATATCTTAATTGTCTGTTGTTTATTGTTTAGATCTTCTGATTGTCTACTTTGGTTTCGTTTCTTTATTTCTAATGTCATATCAACCTTCATGGGTTATCTAGTGCCAAAGGCCATCCCTGCAGAAAAATACAGTAGTGATACTATTTAATAAAAAACTAAGGGGATAATGGGATTCATGCCTTTCTCAAGGCTATCAAGTTTGGTTTGGTTTCATTGTTTTAATGGCATATCAACATTCCTGGGTTATTTAATGCAAAAGCCATCCTTGTAAAAGGACAATAGTAGTAATATTTAACGCATTCCTGCTTTTTCCCAAGATAATATTCCGAAAAATTAAAAAAACGGCACGACTAGGATTCGAACTCGCTTATTACAATGTCAGCGAGCAGCACATTAGCCACTACACCATAGAGTCTTCACACTTTGATTATATCATAAACGTTACATTTAACCCAAACCAAAAAAAAAAATTCAGAGCTGACTCCACCCGAGATTTTCACATTTTATTTTCAAAAATTCAATTTGTCTTTATAAAGTTAAAATGATGAGGAAAATAGTTTCTACGTTATGTGATAATAGTTTTCTTGAATAAAATATAGAATTAATATCTGAACGATTCGCAGGTGGTGATTTCAGTTTCGAAAAGTAGAAGAGATAACAGCAAAACTACCCAGTAAATAAAACTCTACTGAATCACCCTCCCCTCTCAGCACAAAAATGGGATAGTCCCACCGAGCCTTATAAGAAGAAAGGAATGAACGCCAAAGAAAATACCCTTACAACTACATTTTTCTGTTTCAATTTTAAGTGGATTTGTCTATTTAACGGAGAACAAGTTTTATTTTTTCAGCCAAGTTTCTCTTGGACTAATATTCTTTGCTACGATCTTTTTTACTGAAGACTGGACTAGCGTGTTTTTGCTTAAACTTGAATACACAAAAATATAAAAATAAATTTAAGAAATAATAGAAATACTCACAAACAATAAAGTAGAGTTATTTACTTTCGATCTCCTTATGGCCGACCAAGATAGCGATTCGGATATAAAGGGCGTTTTTGAAGGTCCTATGAAAGAGAGTGAAGATATAAAAAAGAAAACAAAACAGCACAGATAAAAAAGAAACAACAACAACAACAAAAAATGAATACAAGGTGCATGCAATAAGTTTCCAGACTTTTTTCGTATGGGCACTTTTATTGATAGTACTCACATGAAACTCTAGTCCTCTTCGAAGTAATCTCTTCCGGCTGCAAAACAGTTGCTGTACCGTTCAAACAACTTATAGAAGGCCCCATGGAAGCCCTCTTGTGTAAGCGCGTCAATGACCTTCGTCATGGCCTTTTTCATCTCCTCAATTGTCTCATAACGACAGCCTCTGTGCTTAGGGAATAACCAAAAGTCACAGGGAGCAACGTCTGGACTATAGGGAGGGAAAAGAACTGTCTCGATGCCCATCTTGGTCAAATAGTCTGTGACAAAGATGGAGTTGTGAACTGGAGTATTGTCCTGGTGGAAATGCCACTGACCCGGTTTGAAGAATGCAGAATGGTGGTGGTCACAGAAAGGAAGGGGAGGCACCCCATTTTAGCTGTATTCATTATCTCCATGTTGGATCTGAAGAAGTCCAGTTAAATTTTTTTCGGAGTTATTGATTCATATCAATGCTCTTAGCAGGATAGAAATAAATTTATAATCATAATGTGATCGAAATTTGTTTTTTTCTTGAAGGTATATATGAATGTATATATATATATATATATATATATATGTATATATATGTATTAAAGAGGTTTATGGTTCTTACGAGATCACTCGGTGAGTTAATAGACGACGAAATGTTGCAGTATTGTTAAATACTGTTCAATATTAATGATATATATATATATATATCTTACATGCCAGAGTATGTGACCCTGGGTTTCGTGCTATCCACATTTGTCTTACACAGGGTCACATACACTGTCACGTGATATTTCCGTTTTTAGTTCGCACGATGTTATCAGCATCTAAGTTCTATCTCCAACTTTGCGTCTACGCAATTTTGTAATGTTATAACAAGAACAAAAAAAAAACCTTAAAAAAAACAACTCTTTCCACATGCAAGCAACCCTTGATGATGGCTTATGAAATGTCCGAAAGAGCTCGGAACAATTCAGAAACCAAGACACATACCAAGAAACTTGCAAGGATCTTAATAAAATTATATTGATAAAGTGTGACTTTATTATTTAATGAAACATGCATTTTCTGAGCTCACCCAAAAATGGGGGCCACAACATTTGGCTGTCTTCCCATTCTCGTGTCTCCTGTCTAACTGATATCTTTACATCTCCGTGTCTCGCAGCCTACTAACTCTTTTTCTCTTTCTATGCCACGCCCACTCTCAACGCCTTTTCCGTTAGAATCTCCTTTAGCCAATCAGAACTCGGTGCCAATTTGCTGCTGATACGTTTCTATCTTTAACCCAGGCCTCCGCTGCTATCCCAGTCTAGACCTTCCCATTTGTTTCTCCTTTTTCGTATATATATATATACCTTTCTTTTCCATCGTCTTGTGTTGGACCAGTATACTTGCCAGGAAACAACTCACAATCAACCGAAGTCCCTAATTATTTTACGATTCAATAAAAATCACGGAGAAAAAGCTAGACGAGAACTACACAAGAATACTACGTACTGTTTTGAAAACACCCTAAAAGCAGCACCAAGAAAAAAAAACAGTATCTGTACGGCCACTTGCCTCTTATCTCAGAAAGCATCCAAGGAAGACGAGTCAGATATGCAGGGAAGACGAACATATAAATGATGTTCTTTGGACTCCTCTAAATGGATGAACAAGTGTTAGCCGACCGACAAAAATTACATTCATCATCTCTTGGTGGACATGGTATCCTGTCAAGAGGACTTACTAAAAAAAAAAAGGCTTGAAAGTACGAGTGTTGAGAGTAAATCAAAATCATCTGTTGTCTGCTTGTTTCCATGATGATTATGATGATGATAAATCATGTTTGAGATTTTCTCGGAGGTGTGAGAGATACGCGGTCAATCGACTGCCACAGTTGATTGGTGGAAGAGAAGAAATATGATTCATAACTTCTTTCGATTGGTCAATCAACGTTCAAAGACCAGATTGAAGCTAAATATAGTTTATTATATTAACCATTCTCTTTTAATTCAGGGCATGGCTTCCATCTCGTTGAAAATTGAATCAATTAGAAACTGACTCAGTTAATATCTCTTCCAATCAAGATTTAACATAGAAATATTCTATGACTTTTTTTTTTTTTAAAGAAGAACACTATAGAAGTGATAATTAACAAAGAATCGGCAAGGTGAATGAGTTAATAAACCCTGCGAATAATTTTTTAATGAAATAATTATCGTTCCAATATAAAGTCGTGTTTCAGTCTCTTTTTTTTTTTTTTTTTTCGTTTAGTCACCAGAAAGAAAATATATTTTTTTACAAGAAAAACATATTTTCGCAATTTAAATTTTTTTAACCAGACAAATCATTCACAAGTCAGAAGCTGTAATTGTAATGTTTTCAGGGTACAACTCTGGTAGCAATAACGCAGTACTATCCAGTAACTGTATCCGAACAACTGAAGTAACAATAGTTGGATGGGTTAGGTTTATCATATTTACCAACCCCTCCGCTCGAGCAGGATATGAAACAAGGTCAATTTTTAAGCGGGGTTTAACAGGTTTGAATTCAGAGTTTTCCTTCTCCTAGACTAGTTGCCTCACCAACGCTGAAGAACCTAGTCCGCCCTACTATTTACCCATAGCTGCGGGGAGAATAATTGGATTCATACCTTTCCCAAGGGTATTAGTGCTATGTGAAATGCAATCAGTCTCATCCAGGATTTGAACTCGTGTCGCCGTGTCCATTTCGAACGACGATAACCGTTACACCACGGGATGGGTTAGGTTTATGCCATATCAACCATTGTAGGTTATCTAATGCCAAATCCATTTTTATACATATAAACAGTTTTGTTTCAGACAATTTACTTTAGCATAAGTACACAGTTTAGTTATATTTGACCCATGGACAGGACCCTATCAGATCCTACCACTCTGGGCCTGAGTCGACCTGGGAGCGATGGCAATGAACTCTGCATTCCCCAAAGTTCCGGCATTACTGGAGCCTCACTATCAGATTGTTTAGTGTCATATGCCGGACACTCGTTGGGAGAGTCTTACTCCTCTGCAGAGGTGCAGTCGGTGTATTTTGCTGCTCCAACCGACTTGGTATTGTGCTATTGGACTTTTTTGTTTGAAGCAGTAATATTTTTTCTTTTCTTCATCTTTACACGAGTCATTCAATTAATAAAGAGTTTTAAAAATTGCTTTTTTTAAAAAAATTTTCTTATAAATGTCAGCCCTGCATTTTTTGGAAATGGATAATTGCAAAAAAAAAATTTCAGACAGGCAAAAATGTTTGTTTTGAAGCTATTGAAATTGATGGCGAATCAAAATTAGTGTTGCAGAAGAATGTCGTCAATTTTTTGTTGTCTGAAAAGTGCAGATAATTCAAGAATCACAGAAAAAAAGCGTGTTGAGTATTCGGAGAAGCAGATTTTAGTTAAATAATCTTTACAAATGGACTAAACGTAGATGTGCCAGTAGGTGTCTGAGTGGAGAAGGCAGTTAATGGCATGGAAATAAAACTGACTCTCCGGTAAAAAAGGTTCTGGGCGCAACAGTCAGTAAAGAGGATCATCCTGAAAGTATTCTGAGGCATGAACGGACACATCACCGCTGATTTCCTTGAAATTGTAAATTATGTTTCCTCTTGCCAACTCGTTAGGCAAAATTCAACTTATTTATTGAATCGACCCTTCTTTGCATATATATATATATATATATATATATATATATATATATATATATAGAAGTGGTCATTCAATTAATAATTTTATATATATATATATATATATATATATATATATATATATATATGCGTGTGTGTGTGTGTGTAGTTGGGCAGCAGTCTCTCATTTAAGCATGTTTCATTAAATAATAAAGACACGTTTTGTCTACGTAATTTTATTAAGATTCTTTCATGTTTCCTGATATGTGTCTTGGTTTCGGGTAGGAAGTGATTGGCGAATTTACACAAATTGACCCAAGCGCTTTCGGAACTTTCAGACGCCATCATCAGGGGTTGTGTTCATGTGTAAATACTTTTTCAAAGATTTTTTTTTATAACATAAAATTACGTAAATGCAAAGTTGGATTAAACTGAGATGCCAATGACATCGAACCAATGGAAAACAGAAGGCTATCAACGGAAATAGAATATCATCAAGAAAAACTGAATATTAAAAAATAAGGACTAAAGGGATTTCAAACCTTGTCGCTATTTTCAAAGTTTATTCAATTAATTTCATTTTTTTTTTGTTTTTATATCTAGGGCTTCTGGGATTTGTAGTTGTAATTGTTTAATTTTGTGTGCTCTTATAGTGGTGTTTCCAACTAGAATTTTTCAAAATTTCATTTGGGAATAGAGTGGGTTTGAAGATGTAAGGGTATGGAGCTAGAATCATTAAGGTGCATCATAAGACATTTTCAAAGAGTCGTAATGTTATATATATATATATATATATATATATATATATATATTGAAGTAAATAATGGAGTGTAATCCGACAATATGTGAAGAAAAAGTTCACTCTTTTTATTCCCTAAATACTCGTCTTGGCTTTTATAATATTTCTCCTTACTTGAGTAAAATCCATTTTAAATAGCTACTATATATTCCTTCTTTTGTTAATATATTCCTCATATATCATAAATTTAAGCTTTCTTTTTCTTTTTGTCTTTCTTTTTCTTCCTTTTGATTCGAAATCTTTCTCGATAAACAAACGGAACATACATTTTATACAATATTCCTTATAAGTCAAATGACGTAATTTAAAACAA
Organism: Sepioteuthis lessoniana; assembly: GCA_963585895.1. Lineage (NCBI taxonomy): Eukaryota > Metazoa > Mollusca > Cephalopoda > Myopsida > Loliginidae > Sepioteuthis > Sepioteuthis lessoniana. Next base: position 15,765,674 of record OY757926.1, read on the forward strand.
CAAACGCTGATTCACTTATTGAACGGCCAACTTTTTCTTGTAATACAAATTTTCCCAAGGTTTTTATATTTTGCATTTTTAAAAATCCATCGTTGATTTAACATCACTTATATTATCCTCCATAGCCCTGATGATGGTTCAGTAGAACCGAAACGCTATAGTGTCGATTTTGCTTCTCAATAAATCTCTCCTTCCACTTGGATTACCTTGCAATGAATTTTTCTTCATGTATATATATAGTGGTAGAGTTTCCGGTCTGCATTCTGTGATCACCAGTTCGATCTCCAGCGGTGAAAATTATGGTGTGCAATGCTGATGTGACCTTATAAGTTCGAAAGAGCTGTCCAGCGTTCTGTATGTCACACAAGATGCTTGCTGGATTTTCTAGTCATGGTAATTACATTTATAATATATATATATATATATATATATATGTGTGTGTGTGTGTGTGTGTGTGTGTGTGTATATATATATATGTATATACATACATATATATATATATATATATATATATATATATATATATATATATATATATATATATATATACATGAATGATTGCTTGAAACAAATATTCTAGTTAGTAGTATACTGCGATAATAATCAGGAGTGTCTACTGTCTCTAATTTAGCAAGAGAAAGAATAAATAAAACATATAAAAAACGGAAACAATAAACGATTTGTACTGTTGCTTAGACTGTTCACAAATATTTGAGAGCGTCTGACACGACACACGCAACGCAGTCGTTCAAGTTTTGAATTAGCTCAAGTGGCCGTGCTTAAATACAAAGATCAGATTTAGAAAACTTTCGGTGAGATATTTTTAATTCACTAAGCCCCCCCCCCCACTTTTTTTTTTGTTTTTTGTTGTTTCTTTCCAGCATCTGATTTCATTGTCTAAAAATACCCGGCCTGTTGCAAGAAAGATTCGTTTATAAGTAACATTAAATGCTGATGGCATATTCAATGAGATTCGTCATTATTTTCTCGTTCATCTGTACAGAATGTAAAGGCTTGAACAACAATCAGAATGTTATTTGATTAGTGTGGCTTCAATGGATCAGAGTGTGACGAAATTTTCACCCTTCTGCGGTTACGTTAAATTCAATAAATAGATAACGCATTTTTTAAAACAAAACGAAGACTAAATATGAAGGCAATATCAAAGATAGTTTAGTCTGGCACATGGTCAATAGTATGAGGCAATCCAATGAACACCGTATCAGATTTAATAGCATTTATTCTATAACTGGAGTTGAAAGTAAACATTTAACTGACATCAAGACTGGATGCTGTCCGAAGATTAAATTGTCCCAGTCTGCCCTACATTTTGTCCATAAGTGAGGGGATGAACATTAAAAGTGAAAAACAAATGGCTTACTCTATGATTTGAAATTTGATCACCGTTTTTACTTTATATGATGATAACAGTTATGCAAAACATTCAACCTTTATGTTTTACTGCATATCAACTCTTGTGGGTTATTTAATGCCAAATCCAGTTTTTAAATTTTCGTATAGTGGCTAACCAGCTACATCGTGACATCAGAGTAAGCAAGTTGAAACTCCAGCTTCGGTAGTACATTCACTTTCGGACTAATACCCTTGGGAAACGGATGAACCCCCTTATTCTCCCTAGCTATCTGTTAAATAGTTGCACTTCTTGTATTCTTCTACAAAGTTGGTTTTAACATTAAATAACCCAAGAAGATTGATATGCCATTGAATAAAAAACAAAGCCAATTTTGATGAGAAGTGTTTGGAAATAGAAAAAAAAACACTAGAGTAATTGTCCACCGACTGTGCACAGCCCGGCCTACTTGTATACAGCATTTGTAGCAAAACACAACAAAATCCACTTCAATCCTCGAAAAAACTGAAGAGTGTGAAGAGAGGAAAAGAACCGCCCCGCCAAAAAAAAAAAAAAAAAAAAAAGATTGCTGTGCTCCAACGAAACAAACACCTTCTCACTTCTTCCTGTACAGTGACTGATAGGTCCTACCAATCTCAAATTGTCCTCATCAGTTACCAGCGTGCCTCCAATGATTGAACAACGTCTTCTTCTTCTCCGAAGTCAAATCTATATATCTGTATATATCTTTGCCTTTTCCAGTAACTAGGCCTTTTTTTCATTCTTATTGTTTATTACATCGATTATACAGGTGTTGTAATATCATGTTTATATAGTATCTTTCAATGTCGAACAAAAATTATTGAAGAGATAAAATATTATTGTGAACATGATTTTATACTATTTTGTGTACAGTACAATGTTTTGTGTATTTGAAACAACCTTTATCAAGTTTTATGGAGTTTAAAATATTTTCAAAGAAAAAAATTCATTATCGTTTATGTTAAAGTCTTGATATATTGATAAAATATAATTCACATCTGAAGAAATAAAATGCCTCGTAATAGATACATCACGCTTTTAAAAGAACATTTTGTTTGTAAGGAAAAGTTTTAATCTTTAATTAATTTTGCAAAATTTGTAATTTAAAAACAAACCTGTTGATTGACCACCTTTTTCTAGTTCCTTTAAATATAGGATAAGTATTGTTTAGCACAGATAATAAAAAAAAAAAAAGAAAAAAAACATTATCGTATTTGACGGCATATAAGACACACTTCTTTTTTTTACTAAAATACCTTGCCCACTAAGCTGGGACTGTAGAATATACCGACTGCACCTCTGCAGGGGGATAACCCCCTTCCCAAAGAGTGTCCTTGATATGACACAAAACAATTTGATGGTGAGGTTCCAGTAATTCTGGAGCTTTGGGGAATGCAGAGTACTCTTTCAGTGCCATCGTTCCCTGGTCCACTCTTGCCAGGAGTGGTAGCAACTGATAGAGTCCTACCTCTTGGTCAAATAGAACTAAACTGCGTATTTATGCTAAACTGAATTGTTTGAAATAGATCAGTTTTTGACATTGAAAGTGTACTTACACTAAACTGAATTGTTTGAAATATAACTATTTTGGCATGTAACAGTGTGTGGACAAAAGTTATACTTATACTAAACAGAATTGTTTTAATTAGAACTGTTTTACTAAACTGAATAGCTTGAAGTCGAAATGTTTTTGACAATTAAACTGTGTACTTCTGTTAAACTGAATTGTTTGAAATAGAACTGATTATTTGTATAAGAATGGATTTGGCATTAAATAACCTAAAAAATGTTGATATGCCAGAAAACCCAATACAATCACCCAACTAAAATATATTTCAAAATTCATTTACGTCTTATATGCCATATGAATAGACAAAATTCGCTACAGTCGGCTGATATTAGTTACCTAGCAAGTCTGACTTAAGAGAAACTTTCATATACCTTTTGTCATTATTCAAAAGGTTATTATTGTGCCATTATTAATTGTATTCATTATTATATTAATTTCATTACGTATAATATCAGTAATTTGTTTCACTAAAATTTCTTCTTGATCTGCTTCGCTGAAATTAGGGATCGTCTTATATACCCGTGCATCATATATGCAGTCAAATACGGTTCTTGAACAAATTAAAATCAATATAGTGGGTGCGGCAGAAACACCTCCCACATTTTAGACGGTGACCTTTTTGGCGTAATTAAGCTTAGACAATAGAAAATTGTTGTACCATCTAGGTTCTATCTTATCGTTTTAGTTTTAATACACTCACTTATAATTATGGTTTGACCCAGTGCAAACAATGTATTTGCATTTTAAATTTTTTTTTTAAACTGCTGATTCTGTAATTCCTACACAGACACCTTTTGTGCTCATTTCATGTTACGTCGGAATGATACTGTTTCGGATAGAAAATTGATACTGCTATGAGTTGACTATTTCAGAAACAAAGATAAAAAGTTAAGTCACCTGGAAGACATCGAAGTGCTCGAACTCAAGAAATGTCCAGACAGACTTTAGTGCTATTTCTTGCTCGTCCCACCCGTAAAATGCTTCTGATTTGGTTGTTTTATGTCATATCAAACTTTAAGGGTTATTTAATACCACAGCCATTCTCCTAGAAGAACAGTTGTGGTACTCTTTAACCAATAGCTGGTAGGATAAGGGGGTTCATACCTTTCCTAAGGGTATTTGCCCGAAAGTGAACACAATAGCGTGACTGGAGTACGAACTCGCTTACTACGATTCCGCATTCCATTGTTTTAACCATTACACCACGAGGACACCCGCTTCTGATTTGGAATTCTCTACTTGAACAAAGAATGCGAAGATATCAATTTGATGGAGCTATCATTGCCACTTTCCTACGTTCATTTGCTTCATTGAAGTGATAGTTTAAAATGCGGGAGGTATTTTTATTCCATACTGTATCCTGTTTTTTTTTGTTTAATGGATTATCAAATATTCTGGGTTATTTAATGCTAAAGCGATGCTTGTTGAAAAATCAGTTGTGGTATTACTTGAGCTATAGCTGGAAGGCTAATATATTTTTTTAAAAAATTTGTTCGAAAGCGACCGTAATCGTGTCATTGAAATTCGAACTCACTTTCGACGTTTTTGCAGGAGAGTACATTAACCACTACACCGTGGAGACCCACGTTTTCAGTTTTCTAATTTATCAATATATTAACTATTAATACCGGAATTGATTATTTTATAAAAAAATCGATTTTGTATATAACTTAATTAAAAGTAACTGTATACATAAAAAAAACGAAAAATGTTTACTTCGATTATTAAGTAATCGATTTAATGGTGCTGGGTTGGCTGAGATCGGCAGTTTTAGTTGTAGCTTGACTGGAGCGTTGATAGTGTGACGCCTATTCGACAACTAGACTCCTGTATCTCACCAGTACTACTAGGCTACTGTATTGCTATTGCTTACAGCTTATGTATCTTCTGTATGTGTGCTGTATGGCTATATTTGCATAGCACGTGTGCGTGCATGCATATATGCATATTCATAAGCCGGCGGTGTTACTTCATCGAAACATCCCCGATTAATATTCTTCCACTACCATACAAATGGAACTAACATTTCTTTGCTTTATTCATTTCTCTCTCCACCAATCTCTATCTATCTATCTATCTATCTATCTCAGTCTCTTCATATCAATCTATCTATCTATCTATCTATCTATCTATCTATCTATCACAGTCGCTTCATATCTATCAATCTATCTATCTCTCACAGTCTCTTCATATCTATCTATCTATCTATCTATCTCTCACAGTCCTTTTTTCATTCTGATAGATAGATAGATAGATAGATAGATAGATAGATAGAAAAAATATTCTTATACTTTTATACTTATATATATATATATATATATAATGCAATTAGAAGAAAACTCAAACCTGGTTAAATTGTCATTATATATTTGTTGTTATTTTTTCCCAGAGTCCGACTTTCTTCGAGCATGCTACTGGCATAATTTACGCGGTATGTCAAAAGTGGGTCTTCAAGTCAATATCCAACAAAAAACGCTTATAAATATTGCTTACACGACTCTATAAATGTAATGTAAACACTTTTTTCATCGTTAACCATTTAAAGGATTGCATTGGGTATGCTTTATCTTCCAATCGAAGTTGATTATGGTTTATTTTCGAAATGTTAGCAGATAAGAGAAGCTGTAGGAAAGACATTAAACTTTCTCAAGATTTTTTAATAACATCTTTTCTATTCAGTAATTAGTTTAAGCATCTTTTAAATTGTGACTCAATTACGTTTTGCGTTGTTACAAAAACGTGAAGAGATTAAAGAATTTTTTTGGTAATGATACTAAAATGGTTTTGTAGTCAAAAGAATTTCTTTCGAAATTTGCTCGCTTCGTGGAGAGAAATTTGCTCGCTTCGATGAGAAAAATGTTTGCATCTTTTTCTCGGTAAAACGGTTTAAAAAATATTTTCATGCAAGCATTCGCAGTTACCTCCCTTGTTTCGTTATTTTGCGGGAGGTTTATCTCGTAATAAAGTAGGTAGCAGATTTTTCGACTCTCTCCAAGCACCAATTATAATTAATTTCATCATGCAAACCTATCCTCTGCTTTTGTGTATTCGATTTCTACAACATACCTCCCTACGATATCCTGGTGCCGGATGGAGCTAATGTTTGCAAGCATTTATATATATCACCGTGAAACTATGGTTAACTGGTGAACAGATCATTATAGCACCAATGAAATCGTTCCTCACTCTGTGCCCCGCACAAATGATCGTCTGTCAGAAAAAAACGTACATTGATGGTTGTCGTGCTTTTAAAATGAAATTTATAATTGAAAGCATACATAATCACGGATTAGAGTAAGGAAAACCCGGAATTATCAAACCAAATTCAAATTGCCCAGTCGGCTTGGGTGGGTGCTGCAGAATACACCGACTGAACCTCTTCAATAATAAACTATTCCAGGTTAAACCCTTTTTGAGAGAATGGTGCCCAGCCTTCCGAAAATCGCGAAAAGAACAAGTAACGGGAACGCGATTGCGTATTGGTCACAACAGACTTACTCACTCTTTTATACACAAGCAAGAACAGCAACCACAGTGCTCGACATGCCAAACGACCTGCACAATCAAACACGTTCTCCTTGAGTGTAAAGTTTTTAATAACACCAGAAAGCACTATTTCCACGCAAATACCATGAAGGACTTATTTGAGAACGTCCACAGAGTGTTCGCCAATGGCCCGGGAGACCTGGGTTCAATCCCAGGTCGAGTCATACCAAAGACTCAAAAAATGGTACTTGATACCTCCTTGCTTAACACTCAGCATTATAAGGTGCGGATCAAGGGTAAAGTAGAGCCATCCAGGGAAGGAGTAGCGCCCTCCCCTACATATTGGTGTAGTAGCTATCGAAAAGGGAGCCTTCGGGTTACCCTCGACTATGGTCGCCGACTTTACTTACTTACATAGATGATGTTTTGTCGTTCTTGAAAGAGACCGGGTTGTACCAGAAAATACAGAATTGGTTACAATCCTGAAAACACAATGGAATAATAATCAAAACGTTTTTTTAGCTGTACAGAACATATGTGCTTTAATCAAAGAAGCAACATCTCCACACTAAAAGGGGTTCTCTGAAACTCGTGGACAAGTTCACCAAGATAGGAAGCAGTATCTCATCAACCGAGAAAGACATCAACACGTGACTATCAAAGGCATGCGCAGTTATCGATAGGCCATCGGTCATAATGAAGTCAGACCTGACGGATAAAATGAAACGCAGTTTTTTCCAAGCAGCAGTCGTATCGATACTGCGAAAAGGATGCACTACATAGACGCTAACTAAACGTATGGAGAAAAAAGCTTGATGGTAATTACACAAGAATGCTGCGAGCTGTATTGAACAAGTCCTGGAAGCAACACCCCACAAAGCAGCAGCTCTACAGCAACCTACTACCCATCCCGAAAACTATCCAAATCAGACAAGCCAGACATGTGGGAGACTGCTGGAGAAGTATGGATCAATTCATGAGTAGTATACTCCTATGGACCCCTTCACATAGACGAGCAAAGGTTGGACGACCAGCCAGAACTTATATACAACAGCTCTTTGCCGTTACAGGATATAGCAATGAACGATAGAGAAGGGTAGCGGGAGATGGTCAGGGAGATGCACGCGGGTGATGTGACATGATGATGATGATCATGTTTATTAACCCAGAAACAACAATGTCTCTGAAGGGTGAGCAGAATGGCTTCTTTTACCAGGCCTGGAAGAAGTGAATAGCAAAGGTTGGACAACCAATCAGACCCTGTATACAACAGGTCTGTACAGATACATGAAGACCTACTGGGAGCAATGGAAGATAGAGACGGGTGGCAAGAGAGGGTCAGGGAGATTCGTGCTGACAGCGTGAGATGATGATCAGTCCAATTTTGGAAAAAAAATACGATGTCTTTTTTTTTCATGATTAGCTCTCTTATTCAAGCACATTTTCATTAAAATTCAGCCCAATATGAGTGAGCATGAAAAAAAAAACGACAAAGAATCTACGATTTGCTAAACGTCGAAAGCCAACCAAAAAATTTCCGAAATAATTGCATTTTATTTATGGTTTCCATCAAGCCCAGACCTTAACTTACATGATTATACTATGAGGCTTTTTGGAAAACAAAACAAATACAACTTCCCATCCAAATATTGTTTCGCTTAAGACAGCTAATGAGTAGGAATGGAATAAAAAGTCTAAAGAATTTATTTTGAAGACATGCAAATCGTTTTGAAGGCGTGTTGACATAATCATAGAAAAAAAAGTGGCCATATTGAGGAAATTGACTGTCCTGATTTTTGTTTTGTTTGTTTTGTTGTTTATTTTTCAAAATCAAATTAATCTCGTTTTATAATAGAGTAGTTGATTATTATACTAGAATATTCCTAATTTTGCTTCCGCATCCGATATGCACACACACACACACAGACACACACTTATATATAGAGATAGATAGATAGATAGATATGATCGGACTAAGGTAGATAGATATATAACAGCTGAGAAGAATTCTCGTTTTATTATTTTTTTTAGAGAGATCCACTTTCTGTGTTGTAATTAACCTGTGAATAGAAATATGTGCTTTACCTATTTATATGTTAATATTGCTTTCAGTAGAAGAGATACTGCTTCGGAGGTATGATTTAACAAAAAAATGGTTACTTTTACATTAAAAGGAAACGGGAATCAAATATCGATAAAGTGTGTTGTTAGTTACTGGTTCGGAATAAAAATAGAAATCTGAATGACCCCTAAGAGTGAACAACCAGGTCGAAACGAACAAGGGAGGTTCCTGAAATAGCATTCGGGACCCACTGCCATTGTGCTGCATAGGAACGTGACATCACAGCAAACGTGACATCCGCTTCCGTTTATGTCAAGAATCTCATCTTTGTTTCGGGTATCTACGCATTTAGATTTGTAAGCCTATATGCACACACACACACACACACACACACAGAGAAAGACTCTGACACAAAGATATACACACTGTTAGCAACACACAAGTGAGGGTTCTTCCTCAAATGCAAAGATGCACACATTAATACACATGTGCATACCAAAAGGGACTCAGAGAAAAGTCAATACATTTATTGAGATGACGTGGGAGAACAAGTGTGTATACGTTCATTCACAAACGTAAATGTACACTATCGACCAACAATTTGGGATCACTCTAATTTTGGCATATATATATATATATATATATATATATATATATATACGTATCTATGTGTACATGTGTATATATATATATATATATATATATATATATATATGTGTGTGTGTGTGTGTGAATATATCCTCTAATTCGGGACCACATTGATTTTTGCAAATATTTGAAACATATATGGATGTGTGCGTATCTATCTATCTATCTATCTATCTAGATAGATAGATAGATAGATAAATATATATAGAGAGAGATAGATAGATAGATAAACACACACACACACACACACACACACACACTACTGACCTCATTGATTTTTGAAAATATATCTTTTCGTCGAAGTGATTTCGAAGCATGTCAGTATGGAAACACCTGTCGTCTATTCTAAGGAATTTCATTTCGAACCTTCTGATCAATTACAAAATTAGCCGTTAATATGAACCTAGATATGCAATTCAGGGTGGTTCAAATTTTGGGTCGCTGGTGTATATACGTGCATGTCAATATATATACGTGGTGCCTTCTATAAGTTTCCAGACTTTTTTGTACAGGCATTTAAAATTGTCGTAGATTCTTGAAAATGCCGTATGTTATTGCTATACATCTTATAAGATGATTGACCAATTTTTTATGATTGCACGTTCAAATAAACAGTTACAGCAGCAATTGGAATACACCCCACTAAAGCCTGATTGTCACAGTTGGTCAATTTCAAAAATGCAATCTGGACGTGAGGACACTTTAGAAGAACGATATGCAATAAAATTCTGTTTGAAACTTGGAAAAAATGCCACAGAAACGTATGGAATGACTCAGACTGCTTTTGGAGCTCCTTGCATGAATCGAGCATCAGTTTTAGATAAGCATAAGAGATTCAAGGAAGGAAGGGAGTCTGTGAGGGATGACGAGAAGTGTGGGAAGAGTAAGGAAGTCAACAGACCAAACTTGATTGGCCAAAGGGTTAGGGTTACGATTAGGGTAACTATGTTGAGGTTTTAAGGGAGTTCAGGAAGAGATTCCGTAGGAAGAGGCCAGCACTCTTCAAATCGGTTCAGTGACATTTCCACCAGGACAATGTACCAGTCCACAACTCCATCCTTGTCACAAACTATTTGACCAAGATGAGCATCAAGACAGTCCCTCAGCCTCCCTATAGTCCAGACGTTGCTCCCTGTGACTTTTGGTTATTACCTAAGCTCAGAGGCTGTCGTTATGAGACAATTGAGGAGATAAAAGAGGCTGTGACGAAGGTCATTGACACGCTCATACAAGAGGACATCCATGGGGCCTTCCAGAAGTTGTTGGAACGGTAAAACAAATGCAAATAAGTGCATTGCAGCCTGAGGAGAGTACTTCGAAGAGGAGGAGAGTTTCATATGTGTACTATCAATAAAAGTGCCCATACGAAAAAAATCTGTAAACGTATCGTATGTACCTCGTATAAAGCTCCTTATCGCCCTCAGCTATGGGTTAAATAGTACTATTACTGTTGCCTAGAAAGATGGTCTTTGCGTAGTGATAGAAGAGAAGGATAAGTGGTATGATCCTAGATTTATATATGTAGTTAGTCTTTGTTTAATAGCTTAGGAACTTTTGTGCCAAATTCATCTTTGTAGAAGAAAAGAGGTGGAACTATTTACTGTCAAATTTCAATCAAGGTCTATGACTCCGAGGTGGACAAGGTAGTTCTTGGACATAGAGGCAAAAGCAAGGTGAAGGACGATGGGTTTTGATCTCTGAATGACCCATGCTTCTGCCATGTCAAGTAGTAGCTTATCTGGATCAGTGGTGAAGAAGTTAGAGTGGGTGTTTCCGATAGCATTTTGCACGGCCTCTTCAACGCAATTGAAAAGAAGGATATTGGCCTGAAGTCTCTGCACATTCGTCTTCTAGGTGAAGACATCCTGGAAAGCTTGGTGCTTCAGCTTAGATTGTCTGGAAGACGGTTTAGTGTAGGTTGTCTCGAACACGACTTCCTAAGCCTGCTTTAAGATTCACAGGGCTTCTCCCATTGATGTGATTTCGATCACCTTCAGCATAGATTGACCGAGCATCTGTAGACTCTAACTCGTCAGCTTCTCGGAAAACTTTAGTTGCATTGGTTTTGACCGAGCCGTTGGAGATCCCCCACTTCGATGAGGTGGAAACCTATGCTGCAAAGTTTGCGGAGGTATTCCTTCTGCTCGAGTTCAGTTTTCATATCCAACTCAGCTCGTTACACTACTGAGTACTGATTGTAATAACTTGCCAAACACTCTTGTAACTTTATTTATTAGTATCTTACCTCAGGGTATTAGCACGAAAGAGAGCGTAATTGCACGACTGGAATTCCAACTTATTCACTACGATGTAGCAATCCAACAAGTTAACCACTACGCAACCCCAATATATATATCCGCCCTTATTGGTGGTTCCTTGAAACTAGTGGGAAAGTTACCTACCTTAGAAGCAGCGTTTCATCTGCGGAAAATGACACCAATACGGGACTAGCGTAGTCATATTCAGCAATCAATTAGTTATCAGTCACATGGAATTCAGACCTATCCGATAAACTAAGACGCAATGTTGTGACCGTACAACTATATGGATGCACTACATGGATACTGATGAAGCGCATATCGAAAAAGATTGACGGCAATTGCACAAGTATGCTACAAGCTATACGGAACAACTCCTGCAAGCGACATCCCTCAAAAGAACGGCTATACGGCCACCTACCTCCCATCTCTAAAACCTTTTAAATCAGACGAACAAGACTTACGGGACACCACTGGAGGATTGAGGACGAACTTATGAGCAATAATCTCCTTCATGCGGACAAGTAGGTGTTGGACGACCAACAAAAACTTATCTAAGACTTCTGCTCGGACACAGGATGTAGTGTAGAGCATCTGACGAATGCGATGGATGATAAGTACGAATGGAAAAGGTGAGTCAGGGAAATCCATGCTCATGGTACAACATGATGAGGATATATATATGTATATATATATATTTCTCAGTGTGTGTTTATCCAGTCGGCTTGGGCTGCAGAATACACCGACTGCATCTCTTTAATGGGGTAACCCCACCCAAAGAGTGTCCTGTTTATGACACTAAACATTCTGATGATGAGGTTCCAATGATGCTGAGGCTTTGGGAAATGCCGAGAACCCCTTTATTGTCATTGCTCCCAGGTCCACTCTGGCCCGGAGTGGTAGCACCTCATAGGGCCCTATCTATGGATTAAATAAAACTAATCTGCGTACTTATGCTAAAGTAAATTTCTCGAAATAGATCTATTTTGATATCTAACGAGCGTACTTATGCTAAACTGAATTGTTTGAAATAGAACTGTTTAGACATGTAAACTGCATACTTATGCTAAACTGTGTTGTTTGAAATAGAACTGTTTTGAAATGTAAACTACGTACTTATGCTAAACTGAATTGTTTGAAATAGAACTGTTTTTTACTTTGAAACCTTATTTACGCAAAACTGAATTGTTTGAAATAGAACTGTTTTGACATTATCAGTGTGTGAACAAAAACTGTATTTATAGGAAACGGAAGTGTTTGAATTAGAACTGTTTGACTAAACCGAATAGCTTTAAATAGATATGTTTTTGAAAATTAAACTGCTTATGCTGAACTGAATTGTTTGAAGTAGAATTAATCATTTGTATAAAAATGGATTCAGCTTTAACTAACCTACAGTGGTTGATATGCCATAAAATCCAACCAACCAACCAACCAATCAATGTGCGGTTTTAGAACATCGATTGACAAAATCAAAGAGAATGGCTTCGAACTAACGAAGAAAAGAAGCAGAAGATACCCCGCAACAACAATTACCGACGCCGACTACGCCGATGACATAGCGATACTGGCAAATACACCTGACCAAGCCGAAACTCTTCTGCATAGTTTGGAACGAGCAGCAGCAAGCATAGGCCTCTATGTTAATGCACACAAAACGGAATATATGTGCTATAACCAAACGGGGGACATCTCCACTCTAGAAGGAACCCCACTTAAACTAGTAGACAAATTCACGTACCTAGGAAGCAGCGTCGAATCAACCGAAAAGGACATCGAAACGAGGTTAACGAAAGCATGGACAGCTATCAATAGGCTATCGATTATATGGAAATCAGACCTAACCGATAAAATGAAACGCAGCTTCTTCCAGGCAGCGGTCACATCGATACTGCTATATGGATGCACTACATGAACACTAACAAAACGGCTGAAGAAAAAACTGGATGGCAATTACACAAGAATGCTGCGTGCAATCCTGAACAAGTCCTGGCAGCAGCACCCCACAAGACACCAACTGTACGGCCACCTGCCCCCTATCACGAAAACTATTCAAGTTAGACGAACCAGACATGCAGGACACTGCTGGAGAAGCAGAGATGAACTCATAAGAGATGTACTCTTATGGATCCCCACACATGGCCGCGCAAAAGCAGGACGACCAGCTCGAACGTACATTCAGCAGCTATGTGAGGATACAGGCTGTTGTCCTGAAGACCTACTTAGGGCGATGAACGATAGGGAGGAGTGGCGAGAGAGGGTCAGGGATATCCGTGCTACCAGTGCGATATGATGATGAATGTCGTGAGTCACGATGGTTCTTTTTTTCGACTTGTAATACGTTTTCTTTTTCTAACTTGCCCTTCTTGTTCCACGTTTTTATGTTGTTGTTCTAGTAGTCGTAGTTGTCGTTGTAGTTGTTGTTGTTGTTGTTGTTGTTCTTCTTCTTCTTCTTCTTCTTCTTCTTCTTCTTCTTCTTCTTTCCTCCGTTTTTCATTCCCTTTTCCAAAATTATTTCTTTCAATTGTGGTGTCTCTCTGACAGACTATTCGAGATCAAGCGGACACGTTTGAATTTAAGAATCAGTTTAAGATGTAAAGTAAAGCAAGTAAAGTTGTCTCCCTTTAGTCGAGGGTGACCCAAAGGCTCCCTATTCAATTGCTACTACACCAAGGTGTAGGGGAGGGCGCAACTCCTTTACCTGGATTGCTCCAATTTACCCTTGATCCTTACCTTATAATGCTGAATGTTAAGCAAGGTAACATCAAGTGCCATTTTTGAGTCTTTGGTATGACTCAACCTTGGATTGAACCCAGGTCTCCCGGGTCATTGGCGAACACTCTAACCGTTATCGTACAACAAAATCTTCATTCATTTATTTTACTTATTCGAATTCAAAGTCTCTTAATCCAAACTGAGTTGATCATTTGAAATGCAGACATTTGCCTTGAAGCAATGATGAATGAATTATTAACAGACCATGTGCCAGATTTGACTAACTTTCGTCACTTCCTGAAAATAAGGAAAGAAATTGGGGAAAACAATCGGAAATAAAAATGAAGATATAATTTTAAAAAAGCAAACAAAAAGAAAGAAAAATGAAGCAAATAAATGAAGGTAAAAGGGAAGGTAAAAAGGAAAGAAAAAATGAGGGAAAAGATGGTTTGGTTTGTTGGGTTTTATGGCACATCAACCTTTGTAGGCTATTTAACGCCAAATCCATTTTTATGTGAATAACCAGTTCCATTTCAAACAATTCAGTTTAGCATGAGTACTTAGTTTAATTGTCAAAAACATTTCTATTTCGAACTATTCAAGCATTTATATGTAACAATTCAGTTTATTGAAAGTACAGTTTCAATGACAAAAACAGTTCAATTTCAAATAATTCAGTTTAGCATAAGCACGCTTTTTAAATATAAGTACAGTTTGATTGTGAAAAAAATATCTATTTCTAGCTAACCAGTTTAGTCAAGCAGTTCTAATTAAGCTAATTCAATTTAGTATAAGTACATATTTTGTTTACACACAGTTACATGTCAAAACAGTTCCATGTCAAACAATTGAGTTTCGTGTAAATATAATTTCAATGTCAAAAAAACAGTTGTATTTGAAATAATTCAGTTTAGCATAAGCACGCAGTTTAAATGTAAGTACGGTTTAATTGTCAAAACATTTCTACTTCAAGCTATTCAGTTTAATCAAACAATTCAGTTTAGCATAAGTAAGCCCTTACTTCTATTTAACCCATAGATAGGGCTCTATCAGGTGCTACAACACTGGGCCAGAGTGGACCAGGGAGCAATGGCAATGAAGGGGTACTCCGTATTCCCCAAAGCCCCACCATAAGACTGTTTAGTGTCATATCCAGGACACTCGTTGGGAAGGGGAAAGAGAAAGACAAAAAAGGAAAAAAGAAGTGAAAAAAATGAAAACATTGAAGGGAAAAAAGAATGAAAAAATCAAAGGAAAAAAAGGAAGGAACTAGTGAAATAGTCAACATACAGATTCGAAGCATCTGCGCAAGAATTATTGGGAATGGTGACAGATATACGTGGTGCAGTAAGTTAACTACGGGGTGACGTATATGGGGCAATAAAAAATGCACACACAATCTCTCTCTCTCTCTTTCTCTCTCTCTCTTTCTCTCTCTCTCTCTGGCAGACGGAAAGATAGTTACTTTAACTCACCTGGTTTTCATATAAAGTTCAACAAACAAAGGCTCTACTCACGAAATAAAAAGTAGCGATCATTTTCCTCACACAATGCATACAATACGTTGATTGTTTCCTTTAGTTTCTTAGTTTTAATGGCATATCAACCTTTGTGTGTTATTTTATGCCAAATCCATCCTTATAGAAGAACAGCAGTGGTACTATCAAGCTGGGTTGGATAAGGTCAAGTATTCACTGACACACTATTAACTATTGGTTTGGTTTTTGTTTCTTTGTTTTAATGGCATATCAACTTTTGTGAGTTATTTAATGCAAAAGCCATCCTTGTAGAAGAACAGCAGTGGTACTATCAAGCTGGGTTGGATAAGGTCAAGTATTCACTGACACACTATTAACTATTGGTTTGGTTTTTGTTTCTTTGTTTTAATGGCATATCAACCTTTGTGAGTTATTTAATGCAAAAGCCATCCTTGTAGAAGAACAGCAGTGGTACTATCAAGCTGGGTTGGATAAGGTCAAGTATTCACTGACACACTATTAACTATTGGTTTGGTTTTTGTTTCTTTGTTTTAATGGCATATCAACCTTTGTGAGTTATTTAATGCAAAAGCCATCCTTGTAGAAGAACAGCAGTGGTACTATCTAGCTGGGTAGGATAAGGTCAAGTGTTCACCAGTGATACTTTTTAACCAATACCATTTCTGAGGCGTGTTTATTGCTAGTTAAAAACTATTTAATCAATAAGTGGAGAGGTACTATTTACCAACCCCTCCGCTCAGGCTGGATATGACACAAGGTCAATTTTTAAGCGAAGTTTAATAGATTTGAATTCAGAGTTTTCCTTCTCCTAGACTAGTTGCCTCACCAAGGCTGAAGAACCTAGTCCGTCCTACTATTTACCCATAGAGGAGGGAGAATAAGGGGGTTCATACCTTTCCCAAGGTTATTTGCCCGAAAGTGAACGTAATAGCGCGACTGGAGTACGAACTCGCGTACTACGATTCCGCAGTTCATCGCTTTAACCATTACACCACGAGGACACCCCTATAAGTGGAGAGGTTAGTGGTTGATACTTTTTTTCAAGTGGACTAATCCGAAAATGAACGTTATAGTGCGATTGGAACTTGCAATTGTATTTGCTTACATCGAGGTTACTGTTGTATACGTCACCCACAAATCTATGTGGACTCCATCTTATAATCATTAAGATTTCTTCTATAACCAAAACGAGGCGAATCGTTAACTGACGAGTATACAACAACAAAAAAAGAAAAGCTAAACAAAAGAAAATAGAATGAAGTTAAAAGAAGGTTATTCAGCAGTCATGAATGAAAAATAGATGAAAGAAGAAGAAGAAGAAGAAGAAGAAGAAGAAGAAGAAGAAGAAGAAGAAGAAGAAGAAGAAGAAGAAGATGTGGGTGTTAAAAGAAGAAGGACAAAAATCTTATGTTTCGATCAGGTGCCTGAAATCAATACAGCAAAAACAGACCTCGAATTGGTTCGACCGTTAGTTTAGACATTGGCACTAAAAGTATTTCCGGAGCTGTCCAGGTTAATTAAGAGATGATGCTGTGTTTATTTCACAGGTAATTACAGCCCACACTATCACTCTACATACCCAAATTTCACTCCTTTCCTTCTCTCTCTCTCTCTCTCTCTCTCTCTCTCTCTCCCACTATGTCTGTCTATCTATCTATATGTACGCTTCTTTCATTTTCACCAACTAAAATTGTTTTTTCTGTTTGCTTTCTAGTTGTTCTTTCCCCTTTCTAGTTTTTCTTTCACTTTCTCAACTTTGTCCATCTCTCTCTCTCTCTCTCTCTCTCTCTCTCTCTCTCTCTCTCTCTCCCACTATGTCTGTCTATCTATCTATATGTACGCTTCTTTCATTTTCACCAACTAAAATTGTTTTTTCTGTTTGCTTTCTAGTTGTTCTTTCCATTTTCTAGTTTTTCTTTCACTTTCTCAACTTTGTCCATCTCTCTCTCTCTCTCTCTCTCTCTCTCTCTCTCTCTCTCTCTCTCTAGGTACGCCTATTTTTATTTCAATATTAACAATGTTGTATTCTTTTTTATCTCCGCTATTTTTCTGTTTGCTTTCTGGTTTTTCTTTCTCTTTTTCCTTTCAACCTCCTCTCTCTCTCTGTCTCTCTGTCTCTCTGTCTCTGCTGTCGCTTGTAGTGCAATGGTTAATGTCGTAAGAAACGGACACGTTGACCTGAGTTAAAATCCAAAATGTCGCCATTAACATTTTGAACAGCGCTAATACTCTTGGGAGACATTAAACAGTTCTCAATCAAGCTATGAGTAAATAGTAGGGCTGACTGTGCTCTTTAAATTTGGTATGACAACTAGTCAAGGAGAAAGAAAACTCTGAATTCAACCCTTTAAAAACCTGCTAAAAAATTCATCTTGTGTCAAGACAATCTCGTGGTGTAGGGGTTGGGTAAATACATACTTTGTCTATCTCTCCATTTCTTTCTCTTTTCATCTTCTCCGTCGCTGATCCTTTCTCTATCTCTCTTCTCTCCCTCTCCTATTCCCCTTCTCCCTCTCTCAGCCTCCCTTACCCTCTCTAAACGCCTATCTTACACCCTCCTTACATTGTCTCTCTCTCTCTCTATTTATCTTCCTCATCACCACACTCTCATTCTATTTCTATGTCTCCTTACCCTTTCCTTCCTCTCTCTCTCTCCCACACACACACATTCTCTCTCTCTCTCTCTGTCTTCGTCTATCGCTATTCCTTTTTAATTCTTTCCTTCCTCTCACATCCTTTTCTTATATTTTCTTTTTCTCTTTTATCTCCATTTCTATTCCTCTCACCCCTCAATCTTGTGCTTGGTGAACTTATCAAATTAACACGGGAGTAAAATGACATACAAAAACTGTAATAAAAAATTAACATTATATTAACACTAAATCACACATTGTTGCCAACGGCTGATACACAGAACGTAAACAAAAACTGGAACATCACAATACCCAGACGACCAGTCAGACAACAATTATATATTGTTTATTAGAGCAATTTCTTGTTAAGCTCTACTGCATAATATTTGTGTGTTTCATATGCAGTTGACTTAATTCTAATTTCTGAATAAAATCATGTGCACCTTACACGAATAAACCCAAGACAGTTTAAAGAAGAAATTAGTTGTTGTTTCAATATACATGGGACCTATGTGAATTCTACAAACTCCACGAATAATAACGTATTCTTTTTTGAAAATAGTATACCATCATCATCATCATCATGTCGTGCCGCTAGCACGGATATCTCTGGCCCTCTCTCGCCACTTCTCCCAATCGTTCATCGCTTTTGGCAGGTCTTCAGGGCTACATCCCGTATCCTCACATAGCTGCTGTATGTATGTTCGAGCTGGTCATCCTGCTTTTGCTTGCCCATATGCGGTGGTCAATAAGAGTACATCACTGATGAGCTCGTCCTTGCTTCTCCATCAGTGTCCTACGTGTCTGGTTTGTCTAACTTGTATAGTTTTCCGGATGGGAGGCTGGTGGCCGTATAGTTGGTGCCTTGTGGGGTGTTGCCGCCAGGACTTGTTCAGTATTGCTCGCAACATTCTTGTGTAATTGCCGTCTGGTTCTTCTTCAGACGTTTAGTTAGCGTCCAAGTAGTGCATCCATACAGCAGTATCGATACAACCGCTGCCTGGAAGAAACAGCGTTTCATTTTATCGGTCAGGTCTGATTTCCATATGATCGAGAGCCTATCGATAGCTGTCCATGCCTTCGTTAGCAGAGTGTCGATGTCCTTTTCGGTTGAGGAGACGCTGCTTCCTTGGTAGGTGAATTTGTCTACTAGTTTCAGAGAGGTTCCGTCTAGTGTGGAAATATCTCATGTTAGGTTATAACAGTCACAATGCCTTGGAAAAACATTTTGCGTCACAACTTACTTGGAGACAAAATCATTCAAAACTTTGTAACCAAATTTTTATCAGGAACTTTAACGTAACAATTATCCACAGAAAAAACAGATTTATCGTTCGTTACACAAATTTAAAGCCATAAGGTCAGCAAACAACCTCAACATGAAATATCAGATCTGGCTGGAAGTTGACTGCAAGATGCCCTGACAATTTATATGCGGTGAAAGAGTCTGTCGGAAGGAGTCCGAAAAAGCCTCTTCGAAGACGTTCACTTGGTCTTTCACGTGCACTGTAGGATGAAGTCCTTTGACCTTTCTGAATTGATACGATTGCTTTTTAAGACTCAGATGAAAGATGCAATATGAATTATCAAATTTATAGGTTGTATCTATTTGAGACACCCTAACCGATAAAATGAACTGCAGTTTCTTCCAGGCAGCGATTGTATCGATACTGCTATATGGATGCACTACATGGACGCTAACTAAACGGCTGGAGAAGCTAGACGGAAATTACACAAGAATGTTGAGAGCAGTATTAAACAAGTCCTGGCGACAACACCCCACGAGACACCAACTATACGGACACTTGCCCCCCATCACAAAAACTATACAAGTTAGACGAACCAGACACGCGGGACACTGCTGGAGAAGCAAGGACGAGCTCATAAGTGATGTACTCCTATGGACCCCCACATATGGCCGTGCAAAATCAGGACGACCAGCTCGAACTTACATACAGCAACTATGTGAGGACACAGGATGTAACCCTGAAGACCTGCCGGAGGCGATGAATGATAGGGAGAAGTGGCGAAAGAGGGTCAGGGATATCCGTGCTGGCGGCACGACATGATGATGATGATGATGTATTACACACAATGTCTTGTTTGGCCCTATATGTTTCTGTTACTGTTTAGCATTGGCCTATTGGGCAGGTTTGGTCCTACCAGTTGTCAACACTAAATGTGGGGGTGGTCTGTCTATAGGGCAGGTATTGGTCTAACCCATAACTTTAGGTTAAAAAATTTAGGGGTCAATTTTTATACCAGGTCAACTTGTATGCATCAATTTACTGAAGTTTTTTCTTTTTAAATTGTTTCCACTGATTTCGACCTTGGGTCACTCTCAAGATCAAAGAGTTGTTTGTTTTTATCTTTTTAAAAACATTTTTTCATAGTTGATATGCGAGAAAAAGAAGCAACGAAAAAGGACCTGTTAAACGTGGTTAAAGATTTCCTTCGGACGTGGAATGACCAAAATTGCAAATGCTGCACCCAATTTAACCTCAGTCAAAAGAGCAAACGTTACCATACTTACATATATATATATATATATATAAGCGTGTATGTTATCTGAAGAGATGAAGATTATATTCTTTACCGAAATAAATTTATGATGATAATTTAGCCGTCGTTGAGTTTTTTCCCAGTAACATTGTAGACTCTCTGTATGTGAGTTTTCTTACATAAGCCTGAAAAGAAATATATAACACTAGCCATACATAGAACACTCACATAGATTTACGTGAAATCCCTCATATAATCCATACACGAATAATCTACATCCATTATCTTAGGACGCCGACTGAATATTACTGTTATTGACCCCTAAATATATAAAATATAAGTAAATATTTTCTCAATTTGCCCAGTCGGCTGGGGCTGTAGAATACACCGACTACTCTGCAAACGGGAAAGATCATCCATAACGAGTGGCCTGAATATGACACTGTTGTTGAGGTTCCAGCAATGTTAGAGCTTTGGGGAATGCTGAGTACCCCTTCATTTCCATCGCTCCCAAGTCCACTCTGTCCTGGAGTGGTAGCATCTGATAGGGTCTTATCTATGGGTCAAATAGAACTCAACAGTGTACTTATGCTAAACTGAATTGATCGAAATAAAACCGTTTTGACAGGTAAATTGCGTACTTATGCTAAACTGAATTCTTTGAAAAGGAACTGTTTTATATGCTAAATTGTGTTGTTTGAAATAAAACTGTTTTGACTGAAAACTGTTCTTACGTTAAACTGAATTATTTGAAATAAAACCGTTTTTTCATTTAACTTTGTGAAAACAAACACTATGCATTTACAAAACTGAATTGTTTGAATTAGAACTGATTGAGTAAATTAAATAGCTTGAAATAGAAATGTTTTTAACGATTAAATTGTGTACTCATGCTATAACTGTATTGTTTGAAATAGAACTGATTATTTGTATAAAAATGGATTTGGAATTAAATACCCCACAAAGATTGATATGCCAATAAACCGAAGCAAACAAATTATTTTCTCAGTATTTTGCTTTCTGCAAGTTTGTTATTGAACTCAATAGAGGCATCATTGAGCATTAAACACACAGCCAGTCAGACAACTACAGTTTATCAATGCACTTTTATGATAAAAATGAATATAAGCTCAAACTTCTAAGAGTTTAATATTTTGTGTATGGCTGATGAAATTTTCATTTCAGAAAACAATGACGTGCACCATACACGACTACTTAAGTCTGGGCCAACCAGTAACCCACTGTAAGAGTGAGGGTTGAAATTTACGGCAGCTACAAGTCTAACCCGGAATTTTGGCCTGAAAATCTCGACGTCAATTTGTATATATCAGATCAGCTTGTTTTTTTTTTTTTTTTTTATCAGTTTACTGTTGTAATTTCTTTTTAAATTGTTCTCAAATGGTTTCGACCTTGGGTCACTGTCAAGAACAAAGAGTTTTGGGAAGAAAACATTTTTAGGTTTTTCTTTTAGTTTTTATATGATTTTCTTGAGAGTTGATATGCCATTAAAGAAGTAACAAAAAAGGATCTGCTAAACATGCTGAGAGATTTCATTCAGATATCAAATAACCAAAATGGCAAATGCTACTCCCAACTTCTAAGCTAAATCGACTAGTGCATAGCAATTTACGGTAACTTGCTGCTAAATAATAGGTTAGAGCGTTCTATAGACAGTTTAAAATACATTGCAAAATAATAGAATTG
The DNA here is from genome assembly GCA_963585895.1 of Sepioteuthis lessoniana. Classification (NCBI taxonomy): domain Eukaryota; kingdom Metazoa; phylum Mollusca; class Cephalopoda; order Myopsida; family Loliginidae; genus Sepioteuthis; species Sepioteuthis lessoniana. The sequence goes on from OY757926.1 coordinate 15,788,144, forward strand.
TATGTAGAATGTAATCCTGCAACACTTTATCGGCAATAGCAATGGAGAAGTGACGAATCAATGGCTGCAAATCCGGCCATAAAAGAACAGCTGTGCAGCCACCTACCTCCCATCTTAAAAGTATTTAAATCAGACGAATAAGACTTACAGGAAACCGCTGGAGATGTAAGAACAAAATCAAGAGGGATCTTCTCCTATGTATTCCTTCACGTGGACAAGTAGGTGTTGGACGACCAACAAAAACTTACCTACGACATCTCTGTAGGGACACAGAATGTTGTGTAGAGGACCTGACGGATGCAATGGATGATAGACATGAATAGAAAGGGAGAGTCTGAGAAATCATTGTTCACGGTACAACATGATGATGATGATTATATATATATGAGGATCATTAAATAAGTTTCCAGACTTTTTTTGGTATGGGCACTTTTATTGATAGTACACACATGAAACTCTCGTCCCCTTCGAGGTAATCTCCTCCGGTTGCAATGCACTTGTTGTACCGTTCCAACAACCTCTGGAAGGCCCCATGGAAGTCCTCTTGTGTGAGTGTGTCAATGACCTTCGTCACAGCCTCTTTCATCTCCTCAATTGTCTCATAAAGACAACCCCTGAGCTTTAGGGACTAATAAAAAATCACAGGGAGCAAGGTCTGGACTTTGGGAGGCTGAGGAACTGTCCTGATGCCCATCTTGGTCAAATAGTCTGAGACAAGGAAGGAGTTGTGGACTGGTTCATTGTCCTAGTGGAAATGCCACTGACCCGATTTGAAGAGTGCTGGACTCTTCCAAAGGAATCTCCTCCTGAACTCTTTTAAAACCTCAACATAGTAACCCTAAACCTTTGGCCAATCAACTCTGGTGTATTGACTTCCTTACTCTTCGCACACCTCTCATCATCCCTCACAGACTCCCTGCCTTCCTTGAATCTCTTATGCCACTCAAAAACTGATGGTCGATTCATGCAAGATGGTCGAAAAGCAGTCTGAAGCATTCCATAGGTTTCTGTGGCAAGTTTAAAATAGAATTTTATTGCGTATCGTTCTTCTAAAGTGTCCTCATGTCAAGATTGCATTTTTGAAATTTACCAACTGTGACAATCAGGCTTTAGTAGGGTGTATTCCAATTGCTGCAATAGCTGTTCATTTGAACCTGAAATCATGAAAATTGATCCGTCATCTCATGTATTGGAATATCATACTGAATTTTCAAGAGTCCACGACAATTTTAAATGCCTGCACAAAAAGTCTGGAATGCACTTTATATATATATATATCATCATCATCATCATCATATCGTGCTGGCAGCACGGATATCCCTGACCCTCTCTCGCCACTCCTCCCTATCGTTCATCGCCCTAGGTAGGTCTTCAGGACAACAACCTGTATCCTCACATAGCTGCTGAATGTACGTTCGTGCTGGTCGTCCTGCTTTTGCGCGGCCGTGTGTGGGGATCCATTCTTCAGTGTGTGTTTGTCCAGTCGGCTGGGGCTGTAGAATACACCGACTGCATATCTGCAAAGGGATAATCCCACCCAACAAAAATGATACTTGATGCTGCCTTACACAATAAGGTGAGGATCAAGGGTAAAGTGGAGCAGTCTCGGGAATGGAGTAGCACCCTCCCCTACACCTCGGTGTAGTAGCAATTGAAAATGAAACCTTCGGGACCCCCTCGACGAAGATCGCCAACTTTACTTTTTATTTTGCTATTTACGTTGATTTGGTAAACCAAAAAGTATATTATCATTAAAACGTGCTGATTTTCTTAATTCTCACTTTGTCTTTCTTTTTCTAACTCTCACCATCTACTCCAATCGGCTATTGCTCTTCCTAAGTGCTCTTGGGAGAACCCAAAGCTGATAAATGTAAGCATTTGTGGGTCGGCCAACTCTGATGTATCCATATGAAAGTGTCCATAAAAGAACGTCACTTGTCAGTTTGTCCTTACTTAACCAGCATTACCTACAATATATAGATTATTGTAACATAATCCTATTTACCCAACCCCTCCGCTCGGGCAGGATATGACACAAGGTCAATTTTTAAGCGGAGTTTAACAGGTTTGAATTCAGAGTTTTCCTTCTCCTAGACTAGTAGCCTCACCAAGGCTGAAGAACCTTGTCTGTCCTACTATTTTACCCATAGCTGGAGGGAGAATAATTGGATTCATACTTCTCCCAAGGGTATTAATGCTATGTGAAATGAAATCATTCTCGTCCATAACATAATGGCCGAGGGATGTCGTTCCATGCCTTTGGGTTTAGTTAGGCTGAGAACCTTTCGGCTCAGTGTATGGGTTACTTAGGCGCAACATTAACACAGGTGTTCACGGGCGCGCGTACGCAGAGCGGACGTGTCACTCAGAGATGACACAATAGCCTGAGAAGGGAAACGGAGGCTAGCGAGTGCTAATGACGTCACGCTCCGGAAGCGCGCAGAGGATTTGGGGAGATTTTGAAAAAGTCAGTTAGTTGAGAACTGGACACCGAACGAGACGGTTGACTTTCGCTTGCTCGCGGAGACCATTATGGCGGGTGCCACACGAGATGGGGGGACAGATGAAAAAGCCAGTATAGAAGGAGTGTGCCCCTCTCCTTATGTCGAAGAATCTTTAAACTCAAAGGTACTAAAAAAAAGTTTCGTACCTGAAGAAAGAAGTCGTTACGTGTTTTTCGAATTTCGAGATTCCTATTTTCTGTGTTATATATATATATATATATATATATATATAATATATATATATATATATATATATATATATATGAACATTATATGTCCATTTCGCATATCCATATCGGGCTTTGATACATTATCTTCCTTGGATAGTTTGTGAGATGGTAGGTAAGTTGCCGTACAGCTGCTGTTTTCATAACGGTATTAGGACATAAGTAAACGTAATACCGTAACCGGAGTTCCAATTCACTTACTACGATATCATCGTCCAGCTCGTTATCCACAACATCATCTTAAAAAAAAGTTATGATACGTTGAAAAATACAAAGTTTTGAAAAAAATGAGATAATTCAAATTCAGTTATTTTAAAACTATCTTTTATGAGAAGAAAGTAGTTTTAAGAACGAACTGTTTATTTGCCAAAAAAAAAAAAAGCCCCCACCAAAAAAAACAAAAACGAAAACAATGTATATGAAGGCTGACCTTAAAAAAAGGTCTGCCTCCATACCGAGGAGAATTGAATATTTTTGGCTGATAAGAGTGTTCAACATGTGATAAAAAGTTAGTTTATGATTGCGTCTGTTTAAGGCAATCAAGCGTTTCAATCAGAAAGACTAGAGCAAAAAAAAACAAAAAAAACAACAAAAAACATTCTTCTGCCTTTTATTGCAGCTCTGGCTTTGTGGCATCTTTTCGTTAAACAATAAATAAAAACAAAACTCTAGAAAATCAACGGAGATCCGTGTCTCTCGTTTCGTCTATAATAGCGCGTCTGGAAATCGAACTCGCTTACTACGCTATCCCAGTCCAGTACGTTAGCCACAACTCACGTTGTCTCTCAACAGTAGTTTTTATTCTTCCCCTAATTGCTGCAATTTTAAGCACTTTTTGATTTTTTTTTTTTTTTTGTGGTCGATAAAATTTCTTGTCTGTTTTTTTTTTTTGCGGTTAAACCGAAGAGAAATTTCAAATCTTTTAATATAAACAATAATTGTGGATCGTCAGAAAGCATCCTTATTTAACTTTAACCACCCGCCCTCTTTTCAAAGAACAATGTACATTTAAAAAATTACCAAAAAAGGGGGGGCTCCCTTATGGAGTAATGATTAACAAGCTGGATTGCGATATCTTAGTGAGTTCGAACCCCGACCGCGCTATTAGGTTCACTATCAAACAAATACGATTTGAGAAGGTATAATCTCGCATATCTCCCCCTCAAATTAAGGGTTAAACAGTAGCACAACTGATCTTCTACAAGAATGGCTGAGGGATTAAATAAGCCTTGAAGCTTGATATGCCATCAACTGATGAATTCGAAACTGAATATAAAAATATCATCAGTCTGAATTTTTTTAGATAAGACTCGATGTGCGATATTTTGTGTTATTTTTCGAACTGTTGTCCTCATCTTTCTTGTTGTTTTTTTTGTGACAGAACGTTTCGGCCGCTGTATCCTCCACCCTTCTTCAGGTGTCCCTTGTTTATCTTGGTATGGAAATGATTTAACCTATAAAACCATTTTTAAAGTTTGATTGTTGATCAAACAAAATTTTATTTCAAAAACAATTATATACAACATACAATTTTAGGGGTGGCATGAAGTCCCAATAGGTTTTGTTGGGTAGGGGAAGGGGAGCGGTCATTCTTCAACTTATGGTTCCTTAAGGGCTCTAATTAGCCACATTCCTCGACCGATGCACAGAATACAATATTGGCAACGATTTATGGGCAAGTATGTGGCATTCACCAAAATACCACATTCGCTCTATGAAAACCAAATGAATGAATGGAACGATTTATTCATAATGAAAATGTCAACGAAGAAGATGAGAGAAAAAATAATAGGAAAAACTACCCGCTGGATTGCCTTCTTGTTCCCCCGCTTAAGATGTGGAGAGCAAGCTGTTTTCCAGTCTCTGAGAGGACCGAAAACAAGCCGGACTATCCCTACATGGGATGAAGGTCTAATTTAATCGGACAAAAGAGACGCAGGGAAGGGCGCGGCAAGGAGTAGGTAACATAGATTTTTGAAATGTGAGTCCAAGATCTTCAGAAAAAATCGGGCTGGAGTGAGTTCAGGGTGTGGAAAAGAACAGGGAGGTGGGAAAGATCTTGCAGACTTACAACTAGATGACAAGGCCAATGATGTACACCATACAGCTAAGAAGAGAAGAAAGGGGAACAAAATTTACTTACGAGGATGGAGTCCAATTTTCGTAGGATCAGGCTTGCTGCATTCCTTCGCATTTAGTCGAATGATAAGCAGTCCAAGCATTTTCTATCGCATCTGATTTTGACTTTTAGCTGATGCCCTAAGAACAGAATCAGATCACGATGAGAAAAGTTTGCATCATCATACAATCCCTTCTTTCGCGTTGTCCAGATACCAGTTCTTGCCACAGCTAGGATCACGAGAAACACCACACGTTTCTCGCCTTTAGACAGAGGGTCAACATTGTCCATGATGTAACTAACCTCGAGCAGCACAGGCGGGATATCCACTTTCTGACGTGACTCCAAAACAGGCTGATCATTTGCCGTTTCTTCTGAGCCAATGTCGCAGCGAGGGCAAACGAGTGTGTCTGCCAGACCCACTTGGAAAGCCCACTGGTAAAAGGTCAATGTGTTCCGTGTGAGGCTCCACGTGAGCGAGAACTCGGAGTTGTTCAAAAAGCACGAACCTGGCATTGGGAACAAATCTTCTCCGGCATTTAGCCGAGCCTCTCCTAGAGAGGGCCTGAAACGGAACCCACCAATAGTCCCCGATAGAGTTCCTTTCGAGACCGAGAAAGGGCACTGGACCCAGGTAGCTTGCAAATGGCCTTACGACACTCGTTGACAAACGAGGCTTCACTCCTTAGCCTACGACAGCCTTCAGCTTTAGGGTTGGTCTTTTGACATGGAAAGGGTTCTTTCACCTTCCTTCCCTCATCGTGTCTCTCGTCAAGGATTGACCTGGGAAAGAAGGCTGTATGAATTTGTTTTTAAAGTAGATTACTTTTAAAAAAATCAAAAATAACTGATGTCATTGGATTTTAGGTTTTAAGTTCATCTCATGACGCTTCTTGGAAACGTCTTGCTTCTCGGATTGATAGAGGTGAAAAACAATGACGTCATTATTTGAATAACATCTACATATTTCTTGAATGCTTTGTTTGACTAACAAACTTTAAAAATGATTTCCCTAGTTAAATCATTTCCCTACCAAGATGAACAAGGGACACCTGAAGAATGTTGGAGGATATAGCGGCTGAAACATTTCTTTACCACTAGCAACAATAATGAGGACAACAGTCTGAAAAATAAGACACAAACTATTGCATTAAAATATTATTTCTGAAATCTCTTTTCTGATATGTTTTCGATTTTTCAGTTATCATCATAAATCCTGTTTTTTAAAAAAGTTGTCAATAGCAACAAAAATTACATTTTTTGTTATTTTTTACAAGTTGGGCCCATATTGCGCTTACGGAGGGTAGACCATAGTTAATTGATTGCATCGTCTCAGGAGGCCTTCCCCAAGGCACTACCATCTTAGAGGGGTTGTTTATCGTTTCACACCTTGATGTGACCCAAAAGAATAATACCGAGATTAGGTTAGGTTAGGTTTCAGTTTAATGATATATCAAACTTCTTGGCTTATTTAATGCCAAATCCCTCCTTGGAGAAGAACTGTAGTGGTAATATTCAACCCGTATCTGGGAGGATAAAGGGGTTCATACCTTTCCCAAAGGTATTTGCCCGAAAGTGAACGTAATAACGCGACTGGAGTTCGAATTCTGGTACAATGTTTCCGTTTTAACCATTTCACCACGACGACCCCCACCACCTGAATAGTGACATGATGAAGAATTTTTTGTGATTGCCAAGCATAAGTCTCAATCCGTATATGTCTTTCAAAATAAAATGAACTCGGGTAAGATCCAATCAGGTGTAAGTTCAGATGAAACCTTTAAACCTGGCTGAAATTTATTTTTTGGCTACTTTCTAAGTTTTGACAGCTACTAGAGCAATTATATTTAGGTGAATCAATACTTTTGCCATATTTTAGTGCATGCTTGTTTATTGTGCGCATGTCCAGTGTCATATATTGACCTCTGACCCCGCCAAACATGCCATTCCAAAGACGGTGGAAGTGCATATTCCATTGGCGTGGGGGAGCTTGGCTGTCAATATGGGACAGGGTTAAAATCCCACGGTACAGCCACAAACTGATGTGCCGGAAGAGAGTGACCTGTGAACTGCATGACAGTCATTTCCGCTCAATGACGATCAAACATGCCATTCCAAAGACGGCGGAAGTGACACATTCCGATGGCCAGTATGGAGAGATATTGAGTGAGCGATTGAACTATTATATAACTCGGTGAAGAAAGGAAGCCAGTTAGTTTGGGCCCGGAGAGTTTTTGGAGACAAGTTGTGGTAGAGAAAGCCAGCACCCAGCAGAAAGCTGGGCCCCCGGGCCTCTGGTTGAGAACGAGAAAGACACAACGCTGATGGCCATAAAAATGGAGATCAATATGTTGCAGTTCTGTTCGGTCTCCAACTCCCTCTCACGGTAAAACCTTTCGAACCCTTTCAATAAAGTGAGAGGTATATTTTCCTAAGAACTGTGTCGCTCGTCTTTATTGTGTCGTTTGCATGCATGTATATATATATGCATATGAGTATACAACACCAGTAAATAAAGCCGATAGCAGTTGGAAGTAACCTGTCATGATAACTGCTGCGCCTACGCTTTATGCATTACTGTAATATACTAGCTTGGCAGGCGACGATGAACTTAGCAGATTCAAGGCGGTCGCAAGATAACATCATCAAAATGTTTTCACAGGAATGAGAAATATAAAAGATGATGGCGAAAATATAATTTATTGCCTTTGGTTAGAGTGACAGATATTTTCTTTGGCAGATAAGATCAACAAATTACCAGAAAAAAACGGAAGTATGTAAGTACCGATAACCAGCCATAAACAGAAAAATACGTGAGGCAAAGAAGATGTTCATACTTCCGCATGGGACTTGAAAAGACATTATAAGTTCTGTAATTTTGGATTGAAGGCAGAGATCCAGTGGTCGCTCAATCAGAAGGGTCCGTTGGTTTCTCCAGCGAAGGGAGAGACCCGCTGGTCACTCAAGCAGACCTGTCAGCTCGTCGCGTGTATTCTCCGGCTGCCGCACTACTTCACAAAAAGGGTTCCTGCCACAGAAGAGAGATATGTGTGAACTCTCTCTCTCTCTCTCTCTCTCTCTCTCTCTCTCTCTCTCTCTCTCTGACTGTATTCCTGCAACACACAATCGTCGCCGTCGAAGAATGAAAATATAAATTATATTTTTATATATCTACGAGTTTTTCGTTGTTTGTCTAGTGGTGCAATATATAACATTACTTCGCTTCGTGTGATTTGAAAGCCGCACAGATGAACTCTGGTGTTTATACTTAACGAGTTCGAATTGGCACAATATCACAACAGATGTAATCAAGAACATTTGTTAAGTTTAAGATATAGCTGCAGTTGATAACAGTATAGTAATAAGGTGGTTTAAGAAATTTTGTTCATGTTGCAAGAATATCGTTGATCAAGTAAGGTCAAGTAGTCGTTGATCAAGTAAGGTCAAGTAGTCGTTGATCAAGTTAGGCCAATTAGTCGTTGATCAAGTAAGGTCAAGTAGTCGTTGATCAAGTTAAGTCAAGTAGTCGTTGATCAAGGAAGGTAAAGTAGTCGTTGATCAAGTGAGGTCAAGTAGTCGTTGATCAAGTTAGATCAAGTAGTCGTTGATCAAGTAAGGTCAAGTAGTCGTTGATCAAGTGAGGTCAAGTAGTCGTTGATCAAGTGAGGTCAAGTAGTCCCTCAAAAAACATTGATTCGATGGTCGTGCTCCAAGCCAGTGAGGTAAATCTGGTGAGTAGCATATAGAGAGTATCAGGCGAGCTCGGCGTCCAACAGTCTATATTTGTTCATCCTCTTTATAACCTTGGCAAAAGCATCCGGAACTTGGTTTTGTTTTGTTTTATGGCATTCAACCCTTGCAGTATATTTAATACCAAATCCTCTTTATGCATATAGATATTATATATATAGATTATTTTTAATATAATTCAACAAAGTTTAATTGTTCCAAGTTTTGCTATGTATCACAAACAATTCAATTAAACATCAGTCATTTGTTTACACACAGTTAAATGTTAAAACAGTTTTATTTCAAATAGTTTAACATTAGCCATTGGTTTGTTTGTTTGCACTCAGTATAAATGCCAAACAGTTCTATTTGACTCATAGATAGGACCTTACAATTCCAGACCAGAGTGGACCTTGGTGACAGTATATTTACGAGAAGCATTCAATCTATGAGGGGGGTTCTTTTGACTGAGAAGGGACCTATTATATATACGAGGAGCATTCAATCAATAAGAGAATTTTTTTTTTAATGCAAAATTTTTTTTTCAGACTTTTTTTCCATAAGTATAAACTCTGTATAGTTTAGAATTGTTTTTGAGCAAACATTTTTTCAATTACGAAAAAATATTTGTTTTTAAGCTATTCAAAATGGCGGTAAGTTAAACAGGGTTCTCCTGGATGAAAAAAAGGTCTCTCATCAATTCTTTGGTGGCTGAGGAATGGAAACCATGCGAACTTAACAGAAGAAAGTGTAAAGCGCAGGAATGAATATATTTAAATCAAACATACTTACTAATGGGCTAAGTATGAGCTTGCCACAACAGTACCATAGCCATGATATGGCCATGTGCGAAACGGACATCGGATGTTGGTAACATATATACATAACGTAGAACACAGGAATCTCGAAATTCGAAAACACGTTAACGACTTCTTTCTTCAGGTATGAAACCTTTTTTATTACTTTTGAGTTAAAGGTTTCGACATAAGGAGAGAGACACAACCTTTTTATGCTGGCTTCTTCATCTGGCCCCTATCTCGTGCGGCACCCATGGCGCGCAAATTCGTCTCGCCTCAGCGAGCCCCAAAAGTCGAACCTCCTCGTTCGGCGTCTAGTTTTCAACTCTCTGACTTTCTTAAAATCTCCCAAAAACCTACGCGCGCTTCTGGTGCGTGACGTCACCCGCACCCTGTCACCCTGTTCCGTCATCTCGGGCTATCGTGACATCTCTGAGTGACATGTCCGCTGTGTGCGCTCGTGCGTGTTAACACCTGCATCAATGTTGCACCTAAGTAACCATGTGCTGAGCCGAAAGGTTCTCAGACAAACTAAACCCAAAGACATGAACCGAAATCCCTCGGCCATTATATTACCCTACGAGCCTGAACCAAAAAATCAGTTCATGGAGAGAGATATACTGACTCTTTGGTTTTCGTTTTAGTTTGGTTGGGTTTTATGGCCTATCAAACATTGTCGTTCATTTAATGTCAAATACTTTTCATACATATTAAATATTTGATTTCGAAATAAATTTTGAAAATAACATTTTAAAACAAGTCTGAGCTCATTTTTTTGCACACAGCTAAATGGTTTCACTTAATTTCACTCAATTCAGTTAACTATAAGTACAGTTACTCACATTTAGTCATTGGTTTAAATACAGTTTTTGTCAAAGTTAAATATAAAAACACTTCAATTTCAAATAATTCAGTTATGGAGGTGCTCGTGGTGTAATGGTTATCGTCGCAGGATATGGACACGGCGACACGAGTTCAAATCCTGGACCTGACTGATTGCATTTTACATAACACTAATACCTTTGGGAAAGGTATGCATCCAAATTTTCTCCCTCCAGCTATGGGTAAATAGAAGGGCAGACTAGGTTCTTCAGCCTTGGTGAGGCAACTAGTCTAGAAGAAGGGAAACTCTGAATTCAAACCTGTTAAACTCCGCTTAAAAATTGACCTTGTGTCATATCCTGCCTGAACGGAGGGATTGGTAAATATGATTTCAAATAATTCAGTTTAGCATGTCAACAAAGTTAGATTATTTCAAGTATTGCTATGTATCACTAACAATTCAATAAAACATCAGTCATTTGTTTAACACACAGTTCAATGATCAAACAGTTCTATTTCTTACAATTCAATTTAACATAAGTCAACAAAGTTGAATAGTTACAAGTATTGCTATGTATCACTAACAATTCAATTAAACATCAGTAATTAGTTTTTACAAAGTTAAATGATCAGACACTTCAATTTCAAATAATTGAATTTTGCTTAAGTACAGTTTTTTTTTGTTTAAGAGTTTAATTAAAAAAATGTTCCATTTTAAGCTAATCACTTTATGATAAATCCATGGTTTACTTCTATTTGACCAATAGATAGGACCCTATCAGTCGCTACCATTTCTGGCCAATGTAAACCTGGAAGAGATGGCAATAAAAGGGTACTCCGCATTCCCCAAAGTTACAGCATTACTCGAGCCTCACCATCAGATTCTTTTGCGTCATATGCAGGACACTGATTGGGAGGGTTTTACCCTTCTGCAGAGATGCAGTGGGTCTATTCTACATCCCCAGCCAACTTGGCTTGACACTCTGATAAAGAAAAAGCTTCAAGCACATCCGTCCGTAAAGAGCGCAATACTGAATGTCATCTGGGATAATCACAGCTGATTCCTTCTAAAGAAAAGTTGAAATTGTAAACAATGTTTTTTTGGGTTTTTTTTTGCAAACTTCTTAGGTAAGATTCCTCTTATTTATTCTATGAATGAATTTTTTTATAATACTAATTTTAATCAAGAAATATTCATTTTCAAAGAGAATCCACCTTCTTTGTCAATGCACTTAATGCAATTCTTCCCCACAGATAAAACAATCAGATTATTTTCCCTGAAAAATTTCGGATCAACCTTATAGTAATTATTCTCAGACTATGAACTTAAGTATCTATTTTGTGACCTTTCCAACTCCTTTCCAATAGTCTACATGATATTCTCACGAGATAATTTCATCTTATTTGAGGAATCTCTTTCTGGTTTTTCCACCTTGTCAGAACGGCTTTGAATACTCTTACTGCATCCCCTGCAGAATGGTAAGATGCAAACAAAAGGCAGGTCCATAATATAAAACTTAACTATATCTAATGGTAAACCTCCAATTTTGGAGATGCTGTCGGTCTTATGAACGGTTCCATTCGTGGGGGTGTCGACAAATCGGGGGAACTCCCGATGGCGCAATTACGTCCACTTTTTTTTTTTTAACTATGGGTAAAATAGTATCACTATTATCCTTCTAAAGGATGGTTTTAGCATTAAATATCCCATAAACATTGATATGCCATCAAATAAAGAAACCAAACCTCAACAAAAAATCTAATGCAATGTAACTTTTTCATTTGGATTGGCTTAGTTTGCTTGTGTTTTAAGGCATATCAACCATTGTAGGTTATTTAATGTCAAATCCTCTTTATAAATATATATTAAATATATATGATTTGGTTTGGTTGGGTTTTATGGCATATCAACTGCTGTAGGTTATCTAATGCCAAATCCTCTTTATACACATATATCAAATATATATGATTTGGTTTGGTTGGGTTTTATGGCATATCAACCGTTGTAGGTTATCGAATGCCAAATCCTCTTTATAGACATGTATTAAATATATACAATTTGGTTTGGTTGGGTTTTATGGCATATCAACCATCCTAGGTTATCTAATGCCAAATTCTCTTTATACATATATATTAAATATATATGATTTGGTTTGGTTATGTTTATGACATATCAACCATCGTAGGTTATCTAATGCCAAATCCTCTTCATACATATATACCAAATATGTATAAGTTGGTTTGGTTTGGTTTAATGGCATATCAACAATTGTAGGTTATTTAATGCCAAATCTATTTTATACATTTATATAAAAGATAACTGATTTGGTTTGGTTGCGTTTTATGACATATCAACCATTGTAGGTTATTTAATGCCAACCATGTGAATACATATATACTAAAAACATATGATTTGTAATTACATTTTATTGATAGCATTCTTTGACGAGCCAGGGCTCAATTAAATGGTTTCCTGTATTGATATATAACAGTCACAATTTAACATCAGTTATTTGTTTGCACACATAGTTTGTTCTATTTGACCCATAGATGTGATGTTATCAATTGCAATAATCCCGGATAAGTATGAACCTAGTTGCAATGGCAATAAAGAGATACTCCACATTCCCCAAATCTGAAAGACTAGCGTCTTACCCTCTGCAGAGATAAAATTGATTTACACGTATTCTGCAGTCCCAGCCGACTTGGTTGTCTTTATTTAGAGTATTGTTAAAGGTCAGTGAGATTCTTCCTCCATCTTATACTCGAGGAATTATTTCTATAACCTTTTATCTCTTTTCAACCAAATTCAAAATTCTTTCCATAGATCTTGAATCGTTTAAACCAGTCTCAATCCTAGTTTTTTCTTTTTTTTTTAATTTTCACCATTTCAAGACGCCATTTTGTTTTTCTCTTCATCTCCTTTAAGTTGACTTTTTCGAGTTTTTTTTTTTATCGACTGTTAAACCTTTCGTCTCATTTGTTTTTATTTCTACTTAAGCCTCGTTACTCTGTTTTCATCGAAATCCTTTCTTGTTTCGCTCAGTCTTAAAGCAAAGCAAAATAAAATTTCCGTCATGTTTTTGCTGATTTCCCGCTTTCGTCTTTCATTATTTTTTTCAGTTTCTTTTTTTTTTTTTTTCAATTTTTCAACACTTTCCGTTTTCAGGCTTCACTTATCGACTTAAAACCTACTGAGGTCTGTTTTTTTTTAAGCTTCTTCTTCTTCTTCTTCTTCTTCTTCTTCTTCTTCTTCTTCTTCTTCTTCTTCTTCTTTATTACACTCTTGTCACCCACTTCGTCCTCATCTTCACTCCTCACCAATTCATTTCTTCTTCTTCTTCTTCTTCTTCTTCTTCTTCTTCTTCTTCTTCTTCTTCTTTATTACACTCTTGTCACCCACTTCGTCCTCATCTTCACTCCTCACCAATTCATTTCTTCTTCTTCTTCTTCTTCTTCTTCTTCTTCTTCTTCTTCTTCTTCTTCTTCTTCTTCTTCTTCTTCTATAATCTTGAATTCTCTCATTATCTCTCTCTTTTCTTTGGTTCCCAATTTTTTCTTTACTTAATGACATATTCTCATCTTCATTCCTTAACTGCGAATTACCAATGAAAAACTGGAGGAAGAACAAAAACAAAAACAAAAACATGAAAAAAAGAATACCAAGATAATTCGATTATTAAGAATTTAATGTATTTAAATATTCGATGAAAACCCAGATACCTGCGAACTGAAGAAACACAAAGTCGACGCTAAGTGTTCAGTTCAATTAGCGATGACTTTTATAATTTTTTTTTCATTTTGAAAGACAAAAAAAAAAAGAAAAAAAAAAAGAAAGAGTCGAAGGAAGAAATTCTATGGGAAATGGAATTTACATTTTCGGTCAGGTTGACAACCTCTTTTTTGAAAGTAAAAAAAATAGTGAAAATACACAACTTAAGATATGTCACTTTGTCCCATAATCTATCTATCTATCGATCTCATTCTGTTCCTATCTATCTATCTATCTATCTCATTCGGTTTATAATCTATCAGTCTCTCTGATTACCTCTCTCTCTCTCTCTCTCTCACCTTCTCTCTCTTTGTTTCTTTCTCTCTTCCTCTTTGTTTCTTTCTCTCTCTCTCGATATATATATATATATATATATATATATTTATATATATATATATATATATATAATAATGTCGTGCCGCTAGCACGGATATATATATACTTAATTGTCTACTTATCTTCAGGCAAATTGAAATGAATTATTCAACCTCCTGTTTACGTTTCTTGTATTTCCAAAACAAAATATCGGCTGCGTCGCTTTTTGGGCAATAGTTGAAACGCACCAAGAAATAACAAATTACTCTAAATAATGGAGAATTTAACAAAAAAACAACAAAAACTTAGAGGATAGGTTGCTGAGTATCAATATCATGTTTTAATTGTTTATTCCACTAATTATTCGTTGGAAAATCTTAATCATTTTGATTTCGATTTTAACTCTGTTGATATAACTTGTCTTTTTGTCTGAAATTCTGACATATGTTGTAGATTTTTTATTATTATTGTAAAGACAACTTACATCTTCTTTGTAATTTCTGTCACTGCATTTAAAGTTGGTACCTTTGGGGTTTGTTTTTTTTGTTTGGTTTTATGGCATATCAACCGTTATAGTTTTTTTTTAATGCCAAACCCATTTTATACATGTAAACATTTTTGTTTTAAACTAGTGCACAATTTAGTTATATTTGACCCATAGATAGGACCCTAGCAGGTTGAACCACTCCAAGTCAGAGTGGACCGGGGAGCGAAAATATTTTTGAGGAACTCCGAAATCCCCAAAACTCCAGCATTACCTCAGTCTCACCATCAGATTTGTTTAATGTCATATTCAGGACAAATGATGGGGGAGTCTTACCCCTCTGCAGAAATGCAGTCGGTGTATTCAACATCAGGACAGTTATTAGATGAGTCTTATCCCACTGCAAAGATGCATTCGGTGTATTCCTCAGTCAAAACCGATTAGGCCAGATTAGGTAGTCTCATCATCTCATCATGTCACACCATCAGCACGGATTTCACTGACCCTTTCTCGCCACACCTCTTTATCGCCCATAGCCTCCGGCAGGTCTTCAGGATTACATTCCGTATCAGCATAGAGCTACTGCATGTAGGTTCTAGCAGGTCGTTCTGCCTTTGTTCGTCCATTTGAAGGGGTCCACATGAGTACATCACTTATGAGCTCGTATCTACTTCTCCGCATGTCTGGTTCGTCAGATTTTGATAGTTTTCGTGATGGGTCGTAGGTGGCCATACAGCTGCTGCTTTGTTGGGTGCTGCCTCCAAGACTTGTTCAATATTGCTCGCAGCATTCTTGCGTAATTGCCGTCAAGCTTTTTCTCCATTCGTTTAGTTAGCGTCCATGTAGTGCATCCATATAGCAGTATCGACACGACTGTTGCTTGGAAGAAACTGCAACTACAGAGCTCAAAAAAAAAAAAAAAATTAGGTAGTCTTCATGGTTTTCTATTTGAAGTCATAAGATATTATATTGTTATTTTAAAAATCATAAGGACGTCTGTTCTGATCTTTGCTGTTTTACTCGGCTTATCACATATTTGTCCACAAATATATATAAATCGCAACCTGTTCGGCATTTATGTCAATTAATTAATGCAATCTTTCCCTGCTGGTCTATATAATATCATTTCTGATATTCTAATAAAGATAATCCTTTAGAAATATTAATTTTTTAACCGCCTGTGGAAGATTCCGAGAATGTGTTAATAAATATTCTGAACAGGTGGTGACTCTTTGAAATTCTATCATCAAGGAACTTTCATCCAACTCTCACCACTTTTTAACCATACTGTACATGAAACATATAGCTTTATGGGTTGGCTAAATCTCTAAATAAGGAGTGCACAATATTAATGAGAGAGTAAGTGTAGAAATAGGACCGATTAGCGCAGGTGTTTTGTGGCTGTCAGTTTCCCGCCTAAAAAGGGTGCGGAAACAAAATTAGGAATATTCTAGAATAATTGTAAACGACTCTATTATAAAACATGATTCATTTCAATTCAAAACAAAAACAAAATAAAAATATACACACAAAACAGTAATTTCATTCAATATTGCAACCATTGTTTTTCAATTATTGTATCAACACGCCTTCGAAACGATTTGCATGTTTTCAAAATAAATTCTTCAGGCATTTTATTCCATTTCTCCTCAAAAGCAATGTTAAGTGAACCTGTCATTTGAATAGGAAGTTGCATTTGTTTTGTTTTCTAAAACGCCTCATATAACGTAATCAAGAAGGTTAAGTTTTGGGCATAAATCTTATTTAATTACTGTCCTCAAACTTTTACGTGGACTTTCAACATATTAGAGTAGTTTCTTATTGACGTTGTGGGGTCCTTCTTTATCGCCTTAGCGAGAGCGGTTAAAAAGTCTTCTTTTAGTTTTTTGTTCAATCCTACATTTTTCCTTTTCCTTTAAAAAGCTCTTTTTCTGTAAAGATTTCATTCCTGTAGACAAAGAAACTTTGGTTTCGGCGTTAGGCAAATCATAGATTCTTTGTCGTTTTTTCTTTTTCAATAAATTGGTTTGAATTTTAATGAAAATGTGCTTGAATGATACAGCTAATCATGAAAATTTAGACTCATTCAAAGATTGAACTAATCAGACTGGAAAAATATCTTTCAAAATCTTTCCATATTTTGCATCCTCACCCTGTAAAATCGCCAGATCAAGAGATCTGAATGAGAAATTAACTGTCAGCAAGAACTAAAGACGGTGTCTACGCAATTAAAACTTATGACTATATCTATTTGGGGAGCAAACGAAACCCTAATCTATTAACCTCTTCTTGATTTTTATTCCACGAAGCTAAGCCATAATATATATATATATATATATATATATATATATATATAAGTAAAAAGTAAAGTTGGTGACCTTAGTCGAGAGTGACCCAAAGGCTCCCTTTTCAATAGCTACAACACCGAAATGTAGGGGAGGGCACTACTCCATTCCCAGGATTGCTCCAATTTACACTTGATCCTCACCTTATTGTGCTGAGTGCTAAGCATGGCGGCATCAAGTACCATTTATTGAGTGTTCGATATAACTCGACCTGGGATTGAACCCCGGTCCTCGGACTAAGGGCAAACTCTCTACTATATGTGTGTGTGTGTGTGTGTACTTCGACCAAAACATACCTATAAATCTTTTTAGATTATTCGAGCTATCGTCGTGATCTTTATTGTCATATTCACAACGTTTCAGCCGACTCGTCCTTCGGCCTTCTTTCAGTGATTGTTGTCGTTCTTAAAAGCCTACAGGGAACTTCAAACTAAATCCTTTATTTAGTTCACGCTGGTTGCTTGTTGTAATTCAGTCAATCATCACTGGGTTCATGTGTTAAGCTATAGTTTTATTTTTACCTGTTGTTACTTTTAGTTACCTGTAGTCAGGATTGAACCAGCAACCTCCGGATGAGTTTACTATAATGATTTCACTCACACACACACACATACACACACACAAACACATGTACATTTTTTATTTTATCATCTTTTTTTTAAGCCAATAGAGTGTGAGTTAATTGGCACCAATGCCAATAAAAATGAAAATATTATTTAAAAAAACAGACATATCACCAGTATGACAAATGACACCAACTTGACTGCTTTTAACTTCAGCAACTGTACTTTGACAGTGGGAAGCCATGGCCAAAGCATAGAGAGGTCCAATGAAATGCCCAATCTGGCGATCACTGTTTTAGTAAAAAAAATTCTCAGTAATAAAAAATATCTAAAACCAAACACACACACAGACACACTCTTTTTTTCTCTGCGTATGTCTCTCTGTCCGTCTGTCTGCTACCCTCTCTCTCTCTCTCTCTCTCTCTCTCTCTCTCTCTCTCTGTGGCATGCACATGGATTTTTATCATTTAGAGTATTCGGAATTCTGTCTTCATCTTTATTTTTATATTCACAACGCTTCGGACGACATGTCATTCGGCCTTCTTCGGGTATTTCAGGTTGAACTTGGGAGCCTTCACGGAACTTAGAACTGAACCCTTAATTTAATCCATAGGTGTCGATTGTTCTAATTCCATTAACCATAAACGGATACAAATGTTTAATCAAGGTAAGTATTTCTTGTTATTTTTACCTGTCATCAGGATTGAACCAGCAACCGCCAGCAGATTTCACTCAAAAGTTCTTTAACCGAACTACTTTTAAACACACACACACACACACACACACACACACACACGCGTAAAAAGTAAATGGTGCTTGGTGACTTGCAACTTCTCTGAAAAAGAGAAAGTAACAGACCATTAATTCTCTCTATGCTATCTTATATTTCATCAATACATATATATATATATATATATATATATATATGGGTATTTTAGACAATCTTCGATAATTTTTGAGGACTTATGTGCTTTTGAGTTGAAAAACACGGGATTAATTGCGTGTTGGTGAAATTTTCAGGCGGGTTAAACCCTATGTGTGAACGTGGAGAATATTGGCTCAGGTTCGAGAAGCAGATCAGGCAAGGATCACGTGACTATTAATCTATCAGACTGAAGGGTTTTGTAACAATATCAAATGTATTTTAAGACTCCTTACACCAAGTTGTTAGACATTTCGTTTTTCGTGTAGAGGGTAAATTCTTAATGAGTATCGCTTCTAATATACTCACGAATATTGATTTCGTCTCTTAAAGATATACGTGGGGTAATGGTTCAATTCGTTGGAAATGGGTACGGCTATCCAAGTTCAAATACAAGAGGAGGCTATTTACATTTCACACAGAACTAATACTTTTGGGTAAGGTATGAACGTTACAATT
Organism: Sepioteuthis lessoniana; assembly: GCA_963585895.1. NCBI lineage: Eukaryota > Metazoa > Mollusca > Cephalopoda > Myopsida > Loliginidae > Sepioteuthis > Sepioteuthis lessoniana. The sequence continues at coordinate 15,807,202 of OY757926.1, forward strand.
CTCCCTCCATCAATGGGTAAATAGTAGGGCAGACTAGTTAGGTAACCAGTCTTGGAAAAGGAAAACTCTAAATTCAAATCTGTTAAACTCCGCTTAAAATTGACCTTGTGTCACATTCTGCCTGTGTGGAGGGGTTCGTGAATACAGATTGCTGTGTAGGTGTTTCTGATAACATTTTTTTTTTTTGCAGATGTGAAGGGTTGTTAAATACTTATATTCATTTAGTTCTTTGTTTAATAGCATGTCAACTTTTGTAGTTTATTCAGTGCCAAAGCCATCCTTGTAGAAGAAAAACGGTGGTGCTATTAAGCCTCAAGCTAGGGTGGGGGATATTTCTAAAAGTGAACGTAGTTGAACCTATGGACTCGAACTCGCTTATTTCAAGGGCACCATCCAGAACTTTAGCCACTGCACCATAAGGAATTCTCCTCACATTTATGAATGTATTATAACGTAAGACCCACACGTCCAGTACCAGGTTAGGTATTGCGTTTGGCAATCAAAAGGTTTATTCGCATACCTTTACGTCTATCATACTGTTTCCCATGTGTACGTAAAAAAGGGGGGGGGGCTTTCTTTTCCCTTAAGTTTTAACTTAGTTAACGTCCTGGACTAATGTATATGGAAAGCGATCGAAAGGCTATCGATCATATGGTAATCAGACCTGACCGATAAAATGAAACGCAGTTTCTTCCAGGCAGCGGTCGTATCGATACTGCTGTATGGATGCACTACTTGGATGCTAACTAAACGGCTGGAGAAGAAGCTAGACGGCAATTACACAAGAATGTTGCGAGCAATATTAAACAAGTCCTGGCGGCAACACCCCACAAGGCACCAACTGTACGGCCACCTACCTCTCATCACGAAAACTATCCAAGTTAGACGAGCCAGACATGCAGGACACTGCTGGAGAAGCAGAGACGAGCTCATAAGTGATGTACTCCTATGGAACCCCACATATGGCTGGACAAAAGCAGCACGACCAGCTTGAACATACATTCAGCAGCTACGTGAGGATACAGGATGTAGTCCTAAAGACCTTCCACAGGCGATGAACGATAGGGAGAAGTGGCGAGAGAGGGTCAGGGGTATCCGTGCTAGCGGCACGACATGATGATGATGATAATGATTATAACGTACATATAAAAAACAAAAGTGGAAGAGGAAATTCGATCTACATTCACGAAGATTTCAGGATAATTTATGGAATTATTACACATATTTACAAAACTTACTTTCAGTGTGTCCTCATGGTGTAATGGTTAAAGCGATGGACTACAGAATCTTAGTAAGCGAGTTCGAACTTTTGTTCACTTTCGGACAAATACCCTTGGGAAAGTTGTAATGCCCCTTATCCTCCCAGCTATCCTGTTCTTCAAGTGGTATATAACGGTAAATTTGAAATGTGGTAATTTACCATCGGCAGTACACAAGGTCAGTTCTTATATATTACAATTTACCACCAGTGGTACACGACGGTCAATTTGAAACATTGCTATTTACCAACGGTGGTACACAGTCTATTTGAAGTTTGACAATGAACTACCCCACGGGTGGAGCATAACAGTCTGTTTAAGATATTACAATTTACCTCAGTTGGTAAACGACGGTCAATGGTGAAATATCTGTTTGTTGTTTGGGTTTTATGGCATATCAACCTTTGTAGGTTATTTAATCCAAATCATTTTTTATACAAATCATCATCACCATCATCATGTCACACAATCAGCAGGCATATCCCTGACTCTCTCTCTCTCTCTCGCCACCCCTCCCCATCGTCCAATGCTTCTGACAGGTCTTCAGGGCTACATCCCGTATCGACACAGAGCTGCTGCATGTAGGTTCGATCTGGTTGTCCTGCCTTTGCGCGGCCTTGTGAGGGGGTCCACAGGAGTACATCCCTTATGAGCTCGTTTCTACTTCTCCAGCAGTGTTCTGCATGTCTATTTCATCTAATTTGGATAGATTTTGTGATGGGGGGTAGGTGGCCGTACATTTGTTTCTTTGTTGGGTGCTGCCTCGAGGACTTGTTCAATATTGCTCACAACATTCTTGTGTAGTTGCCTTCTAGCCTTTTCTCCATATGTTTAGTTAGCGTCCATGTAGTGCATCCATATAGTAGTATCGACATGACTGCTGCTTGGAAGAAACTGCGTTTATACAAATAAACAGTTTTATTTCAAAAAATTCAGTTGTGGACACCTTTACACTGACGATCAAATGTTGAACGACCAGCTTGAACCTATCTACAAAAACTCTGTACTAATATATGATGTAGCCTGGAAGACCTGCCGAGAGTGATGGACGATAGAGACAAATAGCGAGAGAGGGTTAGAGAAATCCGTGCTAGCGGCACGACATGGTTCGGTTGGTTTCCTTGTTTAATGGCATATCACCTCTTTTTAGGTTATTTAATGCCAAAGCCTTTCTCCCAGGAGAACAGTAGTGGTACTATTTAACTCATAGCCGGGAGGATAAGGGTGTTCATACTTTTCCCAAGGGTATTTGCCCGAAAGTGAACGTTATAGCGCGACTGGAGTACGAACTCGCGTACTACGATTCCGCCGTCCATCGCTTTAACCATTACACCACGAGGACACCGCCTCGCAGCATGACATGATGATGATGAATATTTAGCAATAGTGGAAACCATTTAAAAGTAGCAAAAAGAACTATTACTGTTACATAACAATACTTGAAACAATTTAACTGTGTGCAAACAAATGAGCCCCGACTCAAGGAAAAATTGTAACCTTCAAATTATTCGTTTGCAAATCTTTTTTGAAATACAAATAAGCAGCATTTAGCATTCAATGATTGATATTCTGTAAAACACAACCAACAGCTGATTAAAGCACACCGGAGTCCGTTCTGGGGGCTCCGAAAAAGAACAATGACTTGAATCCTGATTCGGCTGGGCTACCTCCGGGTGGGCGACCAGCAGTATTGACTCCTTTTGACAAGCTTCGGCTCATCAGGCTTACATTGAACTAAATGAGCTGATGAGCTACATAGACCAGCAGGGTTCGTGCCTCGGTTCGTTCCCGACCTTCCCTTCCCCTTATCCCCACTTTAATGGGCCTACGGGTTTTGACCTTGTGTCAAGCCTTGTCTGGTCGGAGACATTGGCAAATATTCAACTGCTGATTAAAAATGTTATCAACAAGCTATTCGCTCAAAGATAATATATTTATTATTCATATTCAATATATATGTATACATACGATTTGACTTTAAATAAGCCACAAGGATTGATATGCCGTAAAGACAAGCAACTGCTATTTAAACATGCTATCTCTAAAGCATTTGCTTTTTTGGTCTAATGAGTAAAGTGTTCGCTAATGGTCTGAGAGACAAGGTTTCAATCCCAGGTCGAGTCATACCAAAGATTTAAAAAAATGGTACTCGATGCCGCCTTGCCTAACACTCAGCATTATAAAATAAGGATCAAGGGTAAAGTGGAGCAGTCCAAGGAATGGAGAAACGCCCTCCCCTACACCTTGGTCTAGTAGCTATTGAAAAGGGTGTCTTCGAGTAACCCTTGACTAAGGACGCCAACTTAACTTTTATGTATAAATAGAGTTTGGCATAAAATAACCCACAAGGGTTGATATGCCATAGAATAACAACTAACGAACCAACCATCTTTTATTCGATCGTCCAAAAGTGTCACATTAAGATTACTGTCTGACTCTTCTCACTCGTTACAGTGTCATTTTAGTCTTGGAGTCATTTTGTGGTTGAACCAACTTGGCTTGTTATCTTCAATCAAGCGACTGTTCTGGGCTGATGACATAAAACAGTAAAGCGGCCGTTGCCAGGGCATTCGAAACCGACGCGAAGTAAAGTCAGTTGTTGGCGCCCAGACTTGGCAAAGCAGTCAATTCACAAGGGAACCTCGCTGCCAATATCCATCTTCGATTCAATTTCGCATATATCGAAACCCCAGCTCGCTTGGCAGCAAGACAACGGTCCGATTCTTGAAAAGCAACCCCCTTCATATCTACCACACAGATCAATGTCCATTTCGATACAAACAAACAATGAGGAAGTCTCTTACCCTCTGCCCTTTTAACCCACTCACCCATTACCCCTCTATCCTAACCCCGTTATTATTTACTACAGACTTGGCTCATTTTGTAAACACATCTGCATTTTTAACATGCCGTTGTCCTGTCGGTTGGAGCTGTAGAATACTCTACTCTGCAGAGGGGTAAGCTCCCCATCAACAACTCATGTATATAACACGAAAACAATCTGATGGTGAGGTTCCAGTGATGTTGGAGCTTTGGGGTATGTGGAATACCTCTTCATTGCCATCACTTCCAGGTCCACTTTAGCTAGGAGTGGTAGCACCGGATAGGGCCCAATCTACACGTTAAATAAAACTAATCTGCGTACTCATGCTAAGCTAAATTACTTGAAATAGAACTGCTTTGATATTTAAACTGCGCACTCATGCAAAACTGAATTGTTTGAAATTGTACTGTTTTTGACATTAAAATTGTACTTACGTTAAACTGAATTTTTTGAAATTGAACTGTTTTGACATTTAACTATGTGTAACAAAATCTATGCTTATTTTTTTTTTATCAGAACTGTTTGATTAAACTGAATAGCTTGAAATAGAAATATGTTTGATGATTAAACTGGGTACTTACGTTTAAACTGCGTACTCATGCTAAACTGAATTATTTAAAATAGAACTGATTATTTGTATAAGCATGGATTTGGCATCAAATAACGCACAAAAATTGATAAGCCATAAAATCCAATCTACCAACCAACCAACCAACCAACCAACAATTTCACATGCCAACTTCTGATAAAAGAGAAGAACGAGATAATTTATTGAAAAATTAATAACACGACCCGATTATACTTTTACCCAGATTAAAAAAACACCTTGATTTGCTTAATCTATGCCATTAGATTCAAAATCCTCCAAAGACATTATCTTATTGAATGAGGATACGCTTGTACCATTATCATCTCGCGCTGCTAGCACGGATCTCCCTGACCCTCTCTTGCTACCCGTCTCTATCGTCCATCGTTCCCGGGAGCTCTTCCAGGCTACACCCTGTATCGGCACAGAGCTGTTGTATGTAGATTCTAGCTGATCTTCCTAACCTATGCTTGTCCATTTGTAGGGGTCCACTCTAAAATATCGCTTATAAGTTCGTCTTTACATCTCCAGCAGTGTTCTACATGTCTGGTTCGTCTATCTTGGATAGCTTTAGTGATGGATGGTAGGTGGCCGTTCAGTTGCTATTTTGTGGGGTGCTGCTTCCAGACTTTGTTCAATACAGCGCGAAGCATTCTTGCGTTATTTCTGTCAAGCTTTTTTTTCCCATGCGTTTAGTTTGCGTCGACGTAGTGCATCCATACAGTAGTATCAATACAATCGCTGCTTGGAAAAAACTGCGTTTTATGTTATCGGTCAGGTCTGACTTCGATATGACGAATAGCCTATCGATAGCTGTCCATGCCTTTCCAAGTCGCACGTTAATGTTTCAAAGGACCACCCCTTGTGTGTAGATGTCACCACTTTGATTAAAGCACATGTATTCCGTCTTGTGTGCGTTGACATGGAGGCCTATGCCAGCAGCAGCTCGTTTCTGACAATGTTGCTGGGTTTCGGCTCAGGCAGGTGCATTTGTCAGAAGCGATATGTCATCGGCGTTTGTTTGTGCAGGGTAACTTCAGCTTCTTTCCTTTGCCAGTTTGAAACCGTTTTCTTTCATTAAATCTATAGACGTTCTAAGAACGTAGTCTAGGCAGATGATAAAAAGGTATGTGGCCAATGTGTGTCCTTGTAGCACACCTACTACAATTCCGAAGTAGTCTGTGTCTCCACTCGGAAAGCGGACTTTGACTTTCGTGTTTTTATTAGAAAGTTTGTACCATAGCAGTACTAAAACGACCTGAGACCCCTGTTGTGACTTCGCCGTGGAAACAAAACTGACAAATGCTAATCTCTGTTAAAAATACACCAAAGGTTTACTTACTTCTCGGTAGCAAGTAGCCGCTGTGAGTGAGAAATAGAACTTGGAACTTCACTTGACAAAACAAACAACATATCATATAAGAGAAGATACAGACCTTGAATTTTATTTCTTTGTTTGCTGGGTCGCGTATAAGCTAATGTTCCCCTTCGTGGCTCGTTTTTACTGACGTTTTCACCTTATCGCGTACCGCTGTTGACTCTCGAAAAGACTCACTTGCCGTGTCGGGAGCAGAACCACCATTTCCACTCAGGCACGCGCACGAGATTTTGGACGTGAACCCTCCTTAGTCCCTTCCGGCTCTGTCACTCAGCGACCACTGCTTGATCTATCTATCTATCTATCTATCTATCTATTCATTATAGCTTCTATGAGCCGTTCAGTTTCCTTACAGACTGTCTAGGGAGTGGATCTTTGATTACAAGACTTCTTGTTTGATAAAGAACTTGACCTTAAGAATAAGAAGGCGTTCGTTGCCTAACGCTTATCATTGCAAATGGACACGCCTTAATGAGTTTAAAACCTGATCGAGGCTGTTTGTGATTCACTGATAGTACTCTTTGTAAAGGTATGCATCCAACTATTTCTCTTTCACCTAAAGGTAAATAGTAGGATAGACTGTGCTCTTTAATCATGAATGTATAGGTAAAATTTATATGTCTTTAAGTCTTATAGAACTATATCAACTCCATTCTTTTTTGGGTTCTTCGGGTTGTGTTAGGCAAGCTAGACTTGCAAACCTTCTCGAGTAAGTTCGACTCTAATTGGGTGCCCCATAAAAAAAAAAAATTAAAGAGAATAAAATTTGATGTAAAGGTAATGAAGTGAATGTTAATATGAAGAGAATGACACTAAAGCCACGTTTACTATTTAACTGGGTAATGTTTTTAGGGGCTTTAGCGAGTAATTTTAAACGGTAAGTTCGAACAATAAGTTCCGCAGCTTTCTAGTTCGGATACTGATTCGAAAGGATAACACAGATAATTAATTTTTTAAATGGACTTTTATACAAAGAAAAAAGGCAGAGTGACTGGGAAACAAAGTTCTTTGAATTTGAGTATTTTTCTTTTCTTTTTAGTTTTGTCGTAAAGTTTTAGTTATTTAATTTTGATTTTTCGGTACTGTTCTTTTCGACCGAATTCTTTGGTTGAATTTTCTTTCAGTTGTTTAACTTGGTAGAATTTCAGTAGTCGAATTCGTTTGATTTTAGGTTTATTTCTTGGGAAACTTCGTTGCCCGTTTGAAATAATTATCGGCTATTCAAGAAGCGAGTGACGAAACCCCTCACCTGGCTATTTTTTCCTGCCTTCAGTTTGGTTCTCGAATTCGAACTTTTGCTTAATTTTGGTTTTATTTCTTGGAAAGCTTCTTGCTTGTTTGAAACACTTATCGGCTATTCAAGAACCAAGTGACGAAAGCCTTCTGCTGACTACTTTTTCGTGACTTTACAGTTTGGTCCCCGAATTCGTACATAGGGTCCCAGACTGCTTTTGGAGCATCTTGCATGATTCGAGAATCAGTTTTTGAGTTGCATAAGACATTCAATGTAGGCAGGGAGTCTGTGAGGGATGATGAGAGGTGTGGGAGGAGTAAGGAGGTCAATACACCAGAGTTGATGAGCCAAAGGGTTAGGGTTAGGGTTAGGGTTACTATGTTGAGGTTTTAAGGGAGTTCAGAAAGAGATTCCGTCGGAAGAGGCCAGCACTCTTCAAATCGGGTCAGTGACATTTCCACCAGGACAATGTACCAGTCCTCAACTCCATCCTTTTCAAAGACTATATGATCATGATGGGCATCAAGACAGTTCCTGAGCCTCCCTATAGTCCAGACGTTGCTCCCTGTGACTTTTGGTTATTCCCTAAGCTCAGAGGCTGTCGCTATGAGAAAACTGAGGAGATGAAAGAGGCTGTGACGAAGGACATTGACGCGCTCACGCAAGAGGACTTCCGTGGGGCCTTCCAGAAGGTGTTGGAACGGTACAACAAGTGCAATGAAGCCGGAGGAGAATACTTCGAAGGAGATTAGAGTTTCATGCGTGTACTATCAATAAAAGTGCCCATACAAAAAATTTCTGGGAACTTATTCAATGATCCTCGTATATATATATATATATGGAGAGAGAGAAAGAAAGAGACTGGCTGTAGTTTTAATTGAGAAGAAGAACATGTCACCATTCTAGTATATCACTGGTTAGAATCACTATAACTCTCATATTTTCGCTTTGATTTAAAGCGAGAATAAGATAGTGACAATTATACCAATCATATCTAAGGCCTTTCGAGTAATTGGGAATAAAAACCTGACAAGGAGCTGTAAGAATTATTCATCAGAAGAATGATTAAATCCATCTAGACCACAGCTCTGCCAAGTTGAACTAGAATAGTATCCTTGAGGACGAAGAAGATAAGCGGTCACTATGTCTTCAGAAATAAAATTAAAAAACAAAACAAAACAAAAAAGAACCTTTCAGAAAAACTAAATAAATCAATCCTGGTTTGAAAAACTCATTAAGAGATAATAATAATGATAATAATAATAATGTGACGGTGATACAAATTATAGTTGCAGTACTTGAACCAGTCCTCCAGAATATGAAAAAGAGACTCCATAAAGTAAAGATTGGTGTAAGAATCGAAATTATTCATACCACAGCAGTTTTGACATCAGCTAAGATCTTAGAGATTTGAGACGATGTCTTTTTGGCTTCACTGAAAAGCCCCGAATTATAGCTGCTATGAAAAACGCGCAAAGAGCCTCATGATGGTGATCATCATCATCAAGTCACGCTAATAGCACAGGTTACCTTGAGTCTCTCACACCATCCGGTCCAATCGGCCATTCTCTAGACGGCATCTGGTATCCGCACATTTCTAATGAATGTAAGATTTGGCTGACCGGCTAATACTGGTGTGTCCGTGTGTAGGAGTCCACTTAAGAACGTTGCTGTACTCAGCTGTACTCCGCATATCCTATTCACCTTACATGCTTGGTTTTGTGAGATCAGAGGCAAGTAGTTGTACGGCTGCTGTTTTGTAGGGTGCTGCCACCCAAACAGAAAGAATCATCTTTGTATAATTTCCATAAATTTTTTTGTCCCAGCTTTATGACCATCTGGTGTAGCCATTGCAATCGCTTTTAAGATGCAAAGATGGCTTGGTTTAGTTTCTTTGTTTTTAATGACATATCAACCTTTGGAGGTTATTTAATGCCAAAGCCATTCTCCTTGAAGAACAGTAGTGGTGCTATTTAACCCATAGTAGGGAGGATAAGGGGGTTCATACCTTTCCCCAGGGTATTTGTCCGAAAGTGAACGTAATAGCGCGACTGGAGTACGAACTCGCGTACTAGGATTCCGCAGTCCATTGCTTTAACCATTACACTACGATGACACCACAAGATGCAAAGAGTATAACAATAACAATATTCTTCAAATATCCACTTGAATAAACCTATGCGGTTTAGAAACGAAAATATTTTGATACTCATTAATTCAACATAAAAAGAATTTACCATGGGGATTATTTATATGTTATAATACAATGTTCTGTTCTGTACAGCGAGCAATATAATTCACAAAGAGAAGGCCTTCGGGATGTAATGAATAAAGTGATGAACTTCGGCCTCGTAGTAAGCGAGTTTTAACTCCACATGTTGTATACTCGTGATGATATCAATAATAATAATACAGTCCGACTCTGACACAAACAAGTTTAATTCTTTTGCGCTCAGTCCTTGGCAACATGAGGAGAGAGACACAAATAATAAAAGCGTATGCTAACCATTCTATGCTGCCCCCGCAACGCACGGCGCATCTTGTAGTGTCTAAGATCTCAACTCATTTCTGCAGGTCAAGACCCAAACTGATCTGATCTCATCAGATCCGAAAAAAAAAATTCAACCACTACCTTCAACGGTCGAACTTCAACTCATTTCTGCAGGTCGTGACTCAAACTGACCTGATCTCATCAGATCCAAAAAAAATTCTACTACTATTTTCAACGGTCGAACCTCAACTCATTTCTGCAGGTCGAGACCCAAACTGATCTGATCTCATCAGATCCGAAAAAAAATTCAACCACGACCTTCAACAGTTGAACTTTAACTTATTTCTGCAGGTCGAGAGTTAAACTGATCTGATTTCATCAGATCCAAAAAACTCTACCGCTACCTTCAACAGTCGAACCTCAGCTGAAGTCTTTTTCAAATTCCCTAAATTCTCAGAATCCTCCCGTCAGGATATGACGTCAACCACCCACTCAATTTACTCAAGCCCTATTTCCTCCCAGAGAGTTTATTATGCAGATGATGATTGTCATATCCTTTCCTCTCAGGCGTAAGACTGTACCATCTGACGATGCACTTGAACTAAGAGACACCGAGTAGTTCAAAGCCTTAAGAAAATAAATAGTAGTCGACCATAGTCGAGGGTGACCTGAAGGCTCCCTTTTCGATAGCTACTACACCAAGGTGTAGGGGAGGGCGCTACTCCATTCCCTGGATTGCTCCACTTTACCCTTGAACCGTACCTTATAATACTGAGTGTTAAGCAAGGTGGTATCAAGTTCCATTTTTAAAGTCTTTGGTATGACTCGACCTGGGATTGAACCCAGGTCTCCCAGGCCATTGGCGAACACTCTAACCGCTGGGCCATTATTAATATGATTAATCATTATTATAATTATATAACTCACTTGTGTTATTACTTTAATTTTTAGATATATTTACCTTTAGGAAAGGCATGAAAAGCCCTACTCCACTATCTGTGGGTTAAATAGTACTACTGCTTTGTCTCCTCCAATGATGAATTTGGCATTAGATAACCAAGGAAAGACAGAATGCCATTAAACAAAGAAATCATAGAATACAATGCCCTGCCATAATCTCTCTATATATAGGTGAATATATATCGAGCGGAATATATATATATAGTGGCACGACATGATGATGATAATGATGATATATAGAGATAGAGAGAGAAAGAGAGAGAGAGAGAGAGAGAAAGAAAGAGAGAGAGAGAGTGTGTGTGTGTGTGTGAGAAGTATATGTATATATATATATATATATATATATGTATATATATATATATATATATAGTTCAACGGGTAGTGTCTGTGATATATGTATATATATATATATATATATATATATATATATATATATATATCAAATCTCTATGATTAGTATTGAGGACTACTTAATTATACTGCAACATTTGGTCCTCCATTGATTCACCAAGAAAGCTAGTGAGAACCATAGACCTTTACTATTTATATATATATAATTCCTTATATATATATATATATAAAATTGAACAGACATTAAATAACCATCAAGGACCGATATATAAATATATGTATATAGTAGGTAAACGTTGGCGACCGTTGTCGATGGCGACTAGAAGGCTCCCTTTTCAATAGCTACTACACTAAAGTGTAGGGGAGGGCACTACTCCTTTCCCAGGATTGCTCTACTTTACCCTTGATACGTACCTTATATTGCTGAGTGTTAAGCAAGTAGGTATCAAGTACCATTTTTAAAGTCTTTGGTATGACCTGACCTGGGATTGAACCCAGGTCTCTTGGACCATTGTTGAACACTCTACCCACTAGACTATGAGCTGGTCATACATATATATATGTATGTGAGTGTGTGTGTGCGTGTGTGTGTAATGAAACTCTGCAAAAATGATTAATATTATATTATTAGAGTTGGCAAAACTAGTAACTATTTAACTGTGTAGAAGCAACTGAACACTGACTATATATATATATATATATATATATATATATATATATATATATATTATAGTATTGTATTAATTAAGAAGGCTATTGCAATGCAAAATAACTATTTTTGAGTGAAATTAATTTCAGTGTAAAATTTCATCGTCAGAGACTTTTTTTTATAAATGACCACGATGTTGGAGGTTCATTTTTTAAAACTTCCATATATATATATATATATATAGTCAGTGTTCAGTTGCTTCTTTATAATAAAAACGTTTCTGACAATGAAGTTTTACATTGAAATTAATTAGACTCAAATAATTATTATGACTCATTGCAATAGCCCCTTAATTAATTCAATACTATGAAATAAAATAATTTGTCCAGTTGTTTCAGCAAGTTATAAAATACATATATATATATATATATATAACATACCCACGTCCAAAAATACCACCAAGATATTCACATGCATAAAACGTTCATAATGTTCATACGCATATAGGAATCCGAAAAACACGAAATTGGTTCAGGTACGAAACTTTTTTATTACCTTTTTGAGTTTAAGGTTTTTCGACATGAAGAGAGAGAGACAATTTCTAACTATGCTGACTTCTCCATCCCGCCGCAAACTACTGGTCTCGCCTCAGCGAACTCCGGAAAATCAGCTTCCTTCCTCGAGCGTCGAATCTCAACTCACTGTCTTTTTCAAATTCCAAAATCCTCAGCCCATCGCTTTCGGGCACAACGTCATTCACGTCCCCGGTCACATTTCCTCTCTGGGGTTTATATTGTGATATCTGTGATTGTCACATCCGCCCCGCGCGCGCGCGAACACCTGCACTCAACGTATGCACCTAACTAACCCATGCACTAAGCCGAAATATTGTCAGCGTAACTAAACCGAAAAGTAAGATATACAAAACGAAAAATGATAATATAAAAAATCCTTCCGCAATTATATAACATATATATATATATATATATATATAAAGAGAACTTGGCATTAAATAACCATCAAGGGCTGATATACCATAAAATCAAATGACCTAAACTAAATATAATATACACAGCTATTGAGATATGATGGACAACACATGAAAAGGCATGACATTATTTTAGATATAGAGCATGAGATAGCAGATGTAGTTGGCTCAATGATAGTGAACCGTGTTTTTTTTTTACTAAGTGAACGTTTAACTGAAGATTCTGGTGTGTGTAGCTTTTCCAACTTATTCTCATATACGAGGTGCCTTCAATAAGTTTCCAGACTTTTTTCATATGGGCATTTTTATTGATAGTACACACATGAAACTCTTGTCACCTTCGAACTATTCTCCTCCGGCTGCAATGCACCTATTGTACCGTTTCCACAACTTCTGGAAGGCCCTATGGAAGTCCTCTTGTGTGAGCGTGTCAATGGCCTTCGTCACAGCCTTGGTCAAATAGTCTGTGATAAGGATGGAGTTGTGGACTGGTGCATTGTTCTGGTGGAAATGCCACTGACCTGATTTGAAGAGTGCTAGCCTCTTCCGATGAAATCTCTTTCTGAACTACCTTAAAACCTCAACATAGCATTTCTTGTTAACTGTCTGTCTAGTGGGAACCCAGTGCATGCAGATCATGCCAATGCTGTCAAAAAAAAAAAGGGATCATCAAAAGTTTGTGGGTGGATTTTCTCTGTCTGGCTTTCTTGGGTCTGGGATAGCCAGAATGCTTCCACTGGGAACTCTCTCTCTCTTGGTGTCTGGGTCATAGCAGTAGATCCAGCTTTCATCGTCCTTCTAAAGAGTCCCCACGTCCAGATTGCATTTTTGAAATTCACCAGCTGTGACAATCAGGCTTTAGTAGGGTGTATTCCAATTGCTGCTGTAGCTGTTTATTTGAACCTGAAATCATAAAAATTGGTCAGTCATCTCATAAGATGTATAGCAATAACATAGTGAATTCTCAAGAATCTACGACAATTTTAAATGCGTGTACAAAAAAGTCTGAAACTTATTGAAGGCACCTTGTATTACAAGTTAACGTCTTCCTTAATGGTATTAGATTGCTTAAAAAAAGAATTTCAAGCAACTAAATTTAGCCTAAATTTACTATTTGTTCAAATTTCTATCGTTTTTTATTGAATAAAGAAAGAATATTCTATTATTTACATGGTGTCTTGAAATACAAATTTTACACAGTATTTAGAACAAATACGCAGACATGTTTCACACAAGATAACTCATACATTAGCCGATTAAATAAGCTTACTTATAAATTTGCCGTCAAGCTTTTTCTCAATACGTTTAGATCGCGTCCACTTGATGCATTATATAAGCTCACATTCGGAGAAACAAAATTATAAAAAAACACACATCCTAGTGGATATATCCTTGTAACGGTGTAAATTTACTTTTAGTCATCCTGTTCCGAATATGGTGAATCAGGCATGTCGCCGGGAAAAAGTTATTCAGTCCCACTGTATAATACGCATCCCGAACATTTTTGTCTGAAAAATATGGAAAAATCCTGCGTCTTATGGTTTAGTTAGCTTCTTTGCTTAATGGTCTATCAACCTTTAAGGGTTGTTTAATGCCACAGGTATCCGAGTAGAAAAACAGTGATTGTACAATTTAACCCATCGCTGTAGGGTAAAGTGGATTCATGCCTTTGCCTAGTGTATTTATCAGAAAGTAAACGCCTTACGACGATCTCGCTGTCCAGCATGTTAGCCCCAACTCCATACAGGAAACTACTGCTGCTCATTTATAAAGGTACTCTCTATAGATTTACTCCTATGGACCCCTTCACATGGCCGTCCCAAAGCAGGGCAGCCAGCTCGGACCTACATACAATAGCTCTGTGAGGATGCGTGGTGTAGCCCTGGGGACTTATCGGAAGAAATGAACGATACAGAGGGATGGCGAGAGAGGGTCACAGATATCCGTGCTGATGGGAAAAGATGAGATGATTAATCAAGGAGGTGACATTTCCACACTAAATGGTGGTCGTCTGAAACTTGAGGGCATGTTCACCTACCTCGGAAGCAGCGTCTCATCAACCGAAAATAACATCAACACGCCACTAGCAAAGCCATAGACAGCTATCGATCATATGGAAATCAGACCTGCCCAGTAAAATAAAACTCGTTTTTTTCCCAAGAAACAGTCGTATAATATTTATCATTAAGGGTTTTTGGACTATTGTCTTTATCTTTATTGTTATTTCCACAACGTTTCGGCCGATATGTCACCCGGCATTCTTCTGGTGTTTGTCTAACTCAGGAACCTTCACGGAACTTCGAACTACGCCCTTTATTGAATCCAAAGGGATCACCTGTTCTGATTCCGTTGGCCATAACCGGGTACAAGTGTTAAGTATTCCTGTATTGCTACTCGCCTGCAGTCAGGATTGAATCAGCAACCTCCAGATGATTGTCTTCTTAGAAGTCTAAGGAACCAACGCCGATAAACGTTACGCCATTGTCCTGCTAGACAATTCAGAGTGAATTTTTGGGACTTATAAACTTAATGCTCTTACTTGACAAGAATTACTACTATTATTTATGATTTTTACGTGTGCTCATATTCAGATTTTTTTTCGACAAACACCTGAAGAAGACCGGAGGACGTGTCGGCCGAAACGTTGTGGAAATAACAATAAAGATGAAGACAATAGTCCAAAAACCCTAAATGATAAAGATCAACAAACTTCGTCTCAGAAATTTAGACAGCTAATATGGTCGTATAAATACTGTATTATACAGTGGGGATGTATAACTTTTTTTCCGACCATATGCCTTACTCGCCATGTTCGGAACAGGATGATTGAATGTAAATTATATATATAATTTAAAGGAATGGGTTTTCCGCCGTTACAGGGATATATCCACAAGGATGTGTGTTTGTTTATAATTGTGTTTCTCCTAATGTGAGCTTATAATGCAACACGTGGACGATAACTAAACGTATGAAGAAAAAAGCTTGACCACAATTATATAAGAACGCTGTGAGCTGTATTGAACAAGTCCTGGGGTCAGCACTCCATACTGCTACAGACCACCCATCACGAAAACCATCCAAATTAGATGAACAAGAGAGGGGGACACTGCTGGAGAGGTAAGGACGACTCATAAGCGATATACTCCTGTGGACCCCTTTACATGGACGAGCAAAGACAGGACGACCAGCTAGAACCTATATACAACAGCTTTGTGCCGATACGGGATGTAGCCCAGAAGACCAGCCGGAAGCGAAGGACGATAGAGATGGATGATGAGAGAGGGTCAGGGAGATCCGTGCTGGCAGCACATGATGATGATGATATATATGATAAAAATCAATGGAACATTGATAAATCAGACACTTTCAACTGTTTTAGAAGTAAAATTTCATTCTTCATTTACAGAATTTCTTCAGAAACCATTCTTATCATCTTGTCAGATTCACCAAATCAACCCTTTCACCATTCATATATATATATATATATATATATATATAATTACTTATCGATTTTATATCATGGTGTGCGTGTTTATCTCTTCCAGAAAGACAATTTTCTTTATTAACATCATCGACAGTCGATTTTTCCGCCGATGAATAAGTAAATTTGTCATTTAAAATAATTTAGCCACGTTTTCACTTTGTTTTTTTTTCTTTTTTTTTTTTTTTTTTTTTTTTTAAGTCGCCATTTAACCAGCTATATTTTTAATGCTCACCAACATCAATCGTTATTCTTCTTTTTGTTGTTGAGACGGCCGTGTGAATTTTATTTTGTTATTATTGTTGTCATGTTGTATTCAATATTTTTTTTAATGTTTTTGCTATAATTGTTCAATTTTTCTCGCCCTGAAAGTTTTAAATATGTCACAAATATTGATTTATTTCTAATGATATGCGTCTATAAGTTTACGTGTGAAATTACCAATGAGAATTCTCTTCACAATTAGAAAGTTGTGAACAAGACATAAACACCCATCAACAAATGCACATCTATCTATCTATCTATCTATCTATCTATCTCTTTTCATATCTATCTATCTATCTATCTATCTCTTTTCATATCTATCTATCTATCTATCTATCTATCTATCTCTTTTCATATCTATCTATCTATCTATCTATCTATCTATCTATCTCTTTTCATATCTATCTATCTCTTTTCATATCTATCTATCTATCTATCTATCTACGTCTAATAATGAACAGAGACACATTTAGTATCGCTGTTTGCCTCATTAACTTCGGTGAATAAGACTGTATAATATCTTTGTGTTATTCTTAAGATGTAAGAATTACTCCCCAGCTGAACAATTCAGCCTTGGTTCAGAACGGAGCAGCGTGGGCTTACGGCTTCTTTTTACCAGCACTCACTTTCTCGAATGTGCTATTCCTCCAGCAAGCACGAAGCCAAGTTTATTCTGCAGACGACCTTCCTTCTGGGTGCGTGGTAACAAAAATACCACACATCCATCAATCTGACTCTTTTTAGGTATGAATGAAACACCAGGGAATGAACCTGGTCCTCCTCTTCCTTTTAATGCAGCGAAAGAAGTGTCACTTGAGATTACGCTCCTTAAAGCTACGCCAGATATATATTACTCGGTTAGGGATGATTTAAGTGATTTACCTTTGTAAAGCAAGCTTTGTCCTGGAAATTACAAAACCAGAGCACCACCTCTCATATTTTTTAGGTCTCAAATGTATCTAGAAAGTATTGTTCTGTGTTTATATTTCTTATTGATAATTGCAGCTTGCACGTATTATTCCGCAGTTTCAAGAGACTTTCCGTTACTTCAGTATGTTTTTTTTTGTGTGTTTTTACCAGATCTGGTGATGGAATGGTATACACTATTTTTTTGTAGGCAATTTCCTTTTAAGAGTCATTCGTGTTTTATTTTGCAGTTACAGATGTTTTGTTGCTTTTATAGATATTCTTATAGTACTTTTTCTTTTAATTTGTCGTTGCTTTTCTGTGCAGCTATAGTTAAGCTAAAAAAGAAAAAGTATCATCAACTTACAAATACATTTTCTAAACATTATAACATTTGTCAAGAACAAGAAATAGCCATAATCATAATCCCAGAACAAACCAGACTCCTAATCAGACAATGAGGACTCAATTCAAAATGTAGGCATGAAAACAATTTTTTAAAAGCCACCAGAAAACAAACGACTACAGGGACTGAAAACAAATTAATAAATGAATAGATGATAAGAAGAACAACTGGAAACTCTAATACACGCAGTTAGAATATACAGTCAGGACATAGGAATGGAATTTGGCATAGAAAAATTTGCCATGCTTGTAATGAAAATTGGTAAAAAACATCTAACTGAGGGATAGGAACTACCGAGATTAGAACGCTTGCAGAAAACGAAACTTACAAATACTTGGGCATCTTGGGGGCCAACACCATCAAACTTGAGGAAATGAAAAACAAAATTCAAAAAGAATATCTCAGGAGAACTAGAAAACTACTAGAGACAAAACTCTCTTATCGAAACCTTATCAAAGGAATAAATACCTGGGCTGTACCACTCGTTAGATATTCCCGACACTTTCACAAGTGGACCAGAGATAAACTTAAAAAAATGGACCAAAGAACAAGAAAATTTATGACCATGCATAAGGCATTATATCCCAGAGATGACATTGACAGACTATATGTATCAAGAAAAGAGTAAGTGGACTTGACAAGATTGAAAACAGTGTTGACGTATCGATACAACGACTCGAAGACTATATACAAAAAGACGATGGAGGACTGATTACAGCCATCAGAAACGAAACTGATAACACGATGGACAAAAGTATGACAACAACTAGGAAACAAAAACGGGAAGGAAAACAACTCTATGGACGTTTTAAACGACTAATAAACAACATCTCTTATGACAAAACCTGGACATGAATAAGAAAAGGAAACTTTAACAGAGAAACAGAATCTCGCCTCACAGCAGCACAAAACATCGCCATAAGAACCAATCATATAAAAGCGAGAATAGATAAGACGCAGCAAAATAGCAAATGTAGGCTATGCGGTGACAGAGATGAAACCATCAATCAAATAATAAGTGAATGCAGGAAATTACCACTGAAGGAATATAAAGGACTAGACACGACGGGGACAGCAGGGTGATCCATTGGAAGTAGTGCAAGAAATTCAAATTTGACCATACGACCATATAACACAACCACCACCTGTCCTAGAAAATGACACACATAAATTCCCATGGGACTTTGACATACACACGGATCACCTAATCTCGGCCAGAAGACCAGACGTAATAATAATCAAGACACACACACACACACACACACACACACACACACACACACACACACACACAAAACTTGCAAAATTGTCGACTTTGCTATCCCGGCTGACCACAGAATAGAACTGAAAGAATGTGAAAAGAAGGATAAGCACCTCGATCCTACTAGGGAATTGAAAAAACTTTGGAACATGCAGGTGACAATTATACCAATTGTAATTGGTGCGTTTGGAACAGTAACTAAAGGATTACTAAAGTGACTGGAGGACTTGGAAGTTGGCAGACGAGTGGAGACCATCAAAACTACTACATTATTGAGAACGGTCAGAATACCGAGAAGAGTTTAGGAGACTTGAGGGGACTTGCTATCACTCAAACTCCAGTGAAAGACTATCAGCTAACGCTGATGTAAAAAAAAAAACTCTAATGAATAAATGATAGTAATAATAATAATTGTACACGAAATTTAAATTTGTCTATACAAACAAATGGTATATGCGCAAACCAACATCTGTCCTGGAGAATGAGACACACAAACTCCTCTGGGATTTAAACATACAAACAGATTACCTAATCTCAGCCAGACGAACAGACCTTATAATAATAATAATAATAATAATCACCCACAGCAACAATAAAGAGAATAAGCAAAATTGTGGAATTTGCTGTCCCGGCTGATCACAAATTAGAATTAAAAGAAAGTAAAAAGAAAGATAAATACGTCAACTTTACAAAAGAATTTGAAAAAAAACTGTTGAAAATGAAAGCAACAATTTAAGGATTATCAATGGACCTGGAGGACTTGTAAATAAGGGGACGAGTGAAGATGAGATGCAAACAACTGCATTAGCGAGACCGGACAGGATACTGAGACGAGTCCTGGAGACTTGAGGAGACTTGCTGTTACTCAGACTGAAGTGAAAGACCATCAGATAACGCCGATGTGAAAAAAAAAAAACTGTCAAAGAATAATAATAATAATAATAATTATTATTATTATTATTATTTGCGCAAGACCGGCGTGAGACTGAGTGGGTAATTTGATCCACTGGGAATTGCAGAAGTTAAAATTTGACCCTACGAACAAGTGGTACATGAACAATGCAGAATTCATCCAAGAGAATGAGACATTAAATTCTCTGGGGGTTTTGAGACGACAACAGATCCCCAAATCCTGGCAAGAAGACCAGACGTAGTAATCGTTAAAAAAAGATGATCTGCCGAAAAGTGGACATTACCATCCGTGCCGACCTCAGTAAGAAAAATCGAAGAAAACGAGAAGCACAAATATCTTTACCGGAGGACTAAAAAGTTAGGGAACATAAAAGTGACGGTGTTACCAATTGTAATTAGCGAACTCGGTATAATCACTAAAGGTTTGATACAGGAACTGGAGGACTTGGAAATAAATGGATGAGTGGGGACCATCCAAACTACAGCATTGCTATGATCGGCCAGCATACAGAGAAGAATCTTGGAAATTTGAGGAGACTTGCCGTCCCTCAAACTCCAGTGGAAACCAATCAGCTAACGCTGGTGTGAAAAACTCTCAAAAGAGGAAATATGACTCGAATAAAATAATAAAATAAAAAAAATAGGTTATCTAATACCAATAATTCTATTAAATATTAATCATTTGTTTGCACATAGTTAAATGGTTTCAAGTATTGT
Source organism: Sepioteuthis lessoniana (assembly GCA_963585895.1). Lineage (NCBI taxonomy): Eukaryota > Metazoa > Mollusca > Cephalopoda > Myopsida > Loliginidae > Sepioteuthis > Sepioteuthis lessoniana. Next base: position 15,827,869 of record OY757926.1, read on the forward strand.
TATGTAAGACAAACAATTTAACATTAGTCTTTTTTTTTGCGCACGACATAGCGATACTGGCGAATACACCTAAACAAGCCGAAACTCTGCTGCATAGTTTGGAACGAGACGCCGCAGGCATTGGCCTCCATGTTAATGCACACAAAACGGGATATATGTGCTATAATCAAACAGGCGACATTTCAACACTAGACGGTACCTCTCTGAAACTGGCAGAAAAATTCACCTACCTAGGAAGCAGTGTCTCATCAAACGAAAAAGACATCAAAACACGGCTGACGAAGGCGTGGACAGCTATCGATAGGCTATCGATCATATGAAAATCAGACCTGACCGATAAAATAAAACGCAGTTTCTTCCAGGCAGCAGTCGTGTCAATACTGCTGTATGGATGCACTACTTGGACGCTAACTAAACGGCTGAAGAAGCTAGACGGCAATTACACAAGAATGTTGCGAGCAATATTGAACAAGTCCTGGCGGCAACACCCCTCAAGGCACCAATTATACGGCCACCTGCCTCCCATCACGTAAACTATCCAAGCTAGACGAACCAGACATACACGACACTGCTGTAGAAGCAGGGACGAGCTCATAAGTGATGTACACCTATGGACCCCCACATTGGGCCGAGCAAAAGCAGGACGAGCAGCTGGAACATACATACAGCAGCTATGGGAGGATACGGGATGTAGCCCTGAAAACCTACCATAGGCGATGAACGATAGGGAGAAGTGGCGAGAGAGGGTCAAGGATATCCGTGCTAGCGGCACGACATGATGGATGGATGGATGGATATGGATATACATATGATTTGTAAGTGAATAGTTTGTCGGTAATTTTATTTCTATATAAGTTAAAACTAATTTGTTTCCGCACTACTATTGCTGCTGTTTCTACAAAGGCAAATAGTTTAGGTTATTGCCATTTAACTCTAATAATTCTCTTCAATATTAATCATTTGATTGTAGGTAGCGAAGTTGTTACAAGTATTGCTATTTAACACTAATTATGCTATTCAACACAATCCATTGATTTGCATACAGTCAAATGGTCGCAAATATTGCTATGTATCACAGACAGTTCAATTTGACAAACATTTGTTCTATTTATTACAATTCGATTTAACAAAAGTAATTTGCTTACACACAGCTTAAATGTCAAACGGTTCTTTTTGATCCATCGAAAGAATTCTAGCTGGTACTATCACTCAAGCTAGAGTGGGAGTAAAGGCAATGAAGGGACACTCCACATTACCCAGGGCTCCATGTCTGGAACATCATCGTCAAATCATTTAATGTCATATCCCAAACACTCATAGGTGGGGTTACCCCTTTACCTAGTCAGTCAGTCTCTTCTACAACCCAAGCCGACTGAGTTAGCGATAAAATTGTCGTCCTAAAGAAAACAACACTACAGCTTTATTTTAAAACTTTTATTCATTCATGTAACTTGATTATGTTGTAGAGCTGACATCTATTCAATGTAGCCGCCTTCAGTCTCAATGATCGCCTCGATACGAATCCGGAACTGGGAGCATGCCTTTTCCGCAAGCGCCGGCGGGAGTTCGGCGAATACTCGGCGGATGGCGGCGATCAGGCTTTGGTGTTGTTGGCGGTCATGCTGGTGATGTTTTCGACGTATGACCAAACGAAATAGTCCAGTGGGTTCAGGTCGGAGGAGGAGGGGGCCGGTGAGAGAAGGGTACAAAGTCGTAGCACTCCTTCTGAAGCCAAGTCTGGGTCTCTTTGGACTTATGGGCCGGCGCCGGGTCCTGCTGCCACACCCAAGGTCTGCCACCGGCCACATGATTGCACCAGGGGATCACCACACTCTTCAGCACATCCAGGTACACTTTGGTGTTGACTTTCAAGCCGACTTCGAAGATATAGGGTGGCATGATGTGGCCCTCACTTGAAACTACACCAAAGACCATAACCGTAGCAGGAAACTTTGTTTTCAACACCCTGGGCACGTTGAACCGTCTGGATTTGCATTTTGAGGGTGCTGGCAATGGTCCAGTTGTCATAACTTGTGTTGTACAGCGGCGCATATCCGATCTCGCTTATTGAACATTGTGTCACTTTCAAACATGGGATTTGTACACCAGTGGCCAACTAGTAGAGGGTCTGCACAAAAAAAAAAAAACGGTTTTCATTAAACGGAAATGGAATCATGTTGTCTTTTCTAGGGTGACAATTTTATCGTTTCACCCTGTAGAAGGCTCCTATCGCTCTTGGGATTTGTACACCAGAGGCCAACTAGTAGATGGTCTGCAACAAAAAAAGAAAACCGGTTTTCATTAAACAGAAATGGAATCATGTCGTCTTTTCTAGGGTGACAATTTTATCGTTCCACCCTGTATATACCTATCCCAGTGCACGAGCAAAATGCAACAAAGATGAATTTTTTCAGTGGTGTTTAACAAGTTTGAATAAGGAGTTTTCTTCCTTCTAGACAGGTTCCGCCCGACTATTTATTCAAAGCTGGAGGTCCTCTTATGTGAAATGCAATGGGTGCAATGGGTGGCATCCAATATTCGAACTAGAGTCCTACGATAGTAGCCAATATATATATATATAATCAAAGATGATTAATATATGAATTAAAAGTTATAATATATTGACGATTAGACTTCTTGTAGACTAGCCACAACTAACTTTTATTTATTTGTTTATTATTTTTTTGGTTAGCAATCAATATACTTTTTGCGAAACACAGGATTATACGAGTGCAACACTTTGAAGAGTTACAATATCAACCTTTTTTAGTTTCAAAAATGAAATTAGAAGATACAGAGGACATTTAGATAGGAAGTTAATCGTGATGGTTCACACCTTATCAAAAGGATGTTTCAAAAGAGAGTTGCTCCGACCAATTGCAACTCGATGGAATGACTTATGTGAATTCTTGTAAATAATTGTCATGTGAATTTTTTTTTTCAGAAAATTAACGCTTAATTCATAGTTCATTCTCGTTTTGGAAATTTAGAATATATATATATATGTGTGTGTGTGTGTGTATGTGTGTGTGTGTGTGTGTGTGTTTAGCCATATTATGCTAATTTTGAAAACGTGAAATTCAATGAATATCTACACGAGTAAAACCAGAACCCATTCTTTTTATATTGATGTAATTTATAAACATACTTCAGTGATTTAACTTATATAGCTCTCTATCTCTCTAAAAGGTCGTTCAAAAAGTTCTAAGACCCACCAAGAACACAACTGAATAATTTTGCCGCGACAACACACTACCACTTTTTATATAACTAGAAAAATGAATTAAGATTTCTCTTTAAATGTCCATACAGATGAGCTCCACACAACGGTGAGAAGTGTGAAACAAATCTAAAATTTGGGTGAGGCTAAGAACGTTTCGAACTAACCTTAAATCTAATCTCCCTATTTATCTCTCTCAGTCTATATATATATATATATATATATATATATATAATTCAAGGAGGAAATCCAATTATACAATATAAGTACTCAATACTAACGGCTACTGACTTATAATTAATTTGGGATTAATGATACCTCAACACTTAAATCTTTTTATATAAATCATCATCATCATCATCATATCATGCTGGTAGCACGGATATCCCTGACCCTCTCTCGCCACTTTTCCCTATCGTTCATCGCCTCAGGTAGGTCTTCTGGACAACATCCCGTATCCTCACATAGTTGCTGAATGTATGTTCGTGCTGGTCGTCCTACTTTTGCACGTCCATGTGTGGGGGTCCATAAGAGTGCATCACTTATGAGTTCGTCCCTGCTTCTCCAGCAGTGTCCTGCACGTCTAACTTGAATAGTTTTCGTGATAGGAGGCAGGTGGCCGTACAGTTGGTGTCTTGTGGGGTGTTGCCGCCAGGACTTGTTCAAGATTGCTCGCAGCATTCTTGAGTAATTGCCGTCCACCTTCTTCTCCAGCCGTACAGTCCATGTAGTGCATCCATAACTACTGAGGCATTTTATATAAATACAAACGAAAAAAAAAAATCACTTTCCTGGTATCATTATAAATTTATTACAGGTTTTTATCAGATTTTTTTTTAGCTGTCTGAATTTTTCAGATGAAGCTTGATGATTTTTATCTTTCTGAGTTTTAGGACTATTGTCTTCATCTTTATTGTTTTATTAACAACATTTCGGCCAGTATGTCCTCCGGCCTTCTTCAGGTGTTTGTCGAACTAGGGAGCCTACACAGAACTTCGAACGACGTCTTTTATTTAATTCACAGGAGTCGCTTGTTCTGATTCTATTCACCAGACCCGGGTATAAGCGCTAAGTATTTCTGTATTGACACTGCAACCCAAAGATGATTGTCTCTTTAGAAGATTTGGGAACCAACGCCAATAACCATTACGCTATGTTTTTTCTTAATAATTTTTAAAAATAAAAAACTGCTTCAAATTAGAAATTAGAAATATCTATATAAATGTTTTCTTGTTGCTTCCGTTGGGAATGGAATTTGAAAAATATTTCTTTTTTGTTTTAAATCAAAATCATTCTAAATATATTTTATCAATTTTTTAATCAAGAAACAATTTACTAAAGGTTGAAGATATATCTATCATTATTTTTCATTCATGTAATTTTTACATATCCCCCCGCAAACAAAAATGTTACCTGTAATTTACATAGAACTGAAAATTTAAAAAAAATAATAATCTCAGCAAATGTAAAACGTGGTACGCAAATTTTTAAATAAATTCATAATGATACCAAGAAAGTGAATTTTTTCATTTGTCTTTATATATATATATGTATATATATATATATATTGTTCAATTAAATGGAGACTCAAACTCAGTTAAGCCGTCATAATAAATTTATTTCGGCGGAGAATATTATTGGTATATTCTCCGTCTCGTCAGATGACTCTTTTACATGCTCTGTCCTGTCGCAGAGTCGCGAATGTGGAGTTACAGTTCGTATTCACAAGATAAAATAAGGTAATTAAAAAAATAAAAATAAAAAGATCAGAAAATAAAGATTATATATATATATATATATATATATATATATATGAAAGTAAATATGGATAAAATCCGACAGTATGAAAGTGGCATAATCTAAATAGGTGAATATATTATGATGATATAAAGTCGACGTTAACGTTTCGGTTTCAGTAACCATCATCATAATATATTCACCTACTAGGACTATGTTTTTTCTGCTACCTTCATATATATATATATGTGTGTGTGTATCTATATATATATATATATATATATGTATGTATGTATGTATGTATGAATGTATATTCCTAACCATGACTCTAATATATTTGGTGATTAACATCATATCCATCAGTCTCTGTATTTGTCTTAATGGCAAATAAACAGATTATAAACACTTGCCTATATGCTCCTACAGCCAACTGAGACCATCAATACATAGACGGGTGTTTACTTGTAAAATTTATGCATATATTTCTATATGTGCAAAACCGCTGGTATTATATCTGGGAGACCGGCCGATAAAAGTCGAAATAGTCAACGATATGAGACTTGCATACTTTGCATTGAACAATGGCTCTCCAGCCCAACTTCTTATGGACCGTGCCTCTGACGGGATATGTCTAAGAAACCTTTGACCTCATCTGTCGACCACGGATGTCAATTCTTTGCGCATATTTGCTAAAACTGCTTCCAGACATGCGCACATGCAGCAGCAGCAGCACCACCACCACCACTAACTGCGTGGGCCTGCCGAAAAATACTCCATGCATTTCGATAGCAACAGCTTCCCCCCTCCTTTCCGCACCCCACATAGGCTAGTGTAGAGAGGTCAGGGTTTCTCCGAGGCTGATGAGAAAAATTTTGGTGCAGACAAATCGATGAGTTGGTTTGTTGTTTATTTCGTGGTTAGGGCAAGAGTTGGGGGTAGGGCATTTGTATAAGGGCAGTGGAATCGAACGGATAAAAGCATTGAGATTTCGAACAGTTTGACTGCAATAAATACTACACGGCTTCGGTCATTCATTATAGCCTCAAGCGCACGAACTTATAGATTTTTTGGTTTTTAGGCGTGGCTTGCTGGTAAAAGTCAAGATATCTTCAAATCAACCTCCAGGGGATGGAATCGAACTTTGGAGAGGGAATCAAATACTTTTTTGTTTTCAATGCTGTCACAAAACGTGATTAAGTCCTTTATTTTCTGTTTTAAAGCTGTATACATACTCACTCACTCTCTCTCTCTCTCTTTCTCTCTCTCTCTCTCTGTCTCACACCCACACACACCCACACACATTCGCACAAAAGCGCACACACACACAGACCATCTATCAATTAGTACAAAAGTTTAATACGTACAATAGCCGAAATGTTAATCAGTATAAATAATTAATTTGTGAGGGTACAGCGGGGGGCTAACAGAGGAGTGATTTTGGAGTAAGAATTTCAAGGATATTCAAAACACGCACACACACACATTTATATAGTCCTTCCTGATAAAGAAACATAAGATAACGTCTCTCATGATTTGCTCATTCAGCTCTGAGTAATCAGATCTCTTAATGATGATATATATAATGTAATCGGATGGAAACTCAAACCGAGTTAAGTTGTCATTATAAATTAATGATGATTGATATATATATATATTGTCATCCACAGACAGACTGTTTCGTTCTTTCAGAACTCTGCAGTGTGACTAGACACGCAATACGCTCGAAGCCGGGTTCGAAACCCGTCCAAATTTACGTTAGACTAAGC